>CM040121.1:444109520-444837042 GCA_022559845.1 Amorphophallus konjac | reverse complement strand
ATTGCAAACAAGGTTGGCAAGCAACGCAAGATTTTAATGTTTGATGTTTGAATTTAGGGTGGATTATTTGTGAAAGTTCACTCTTTTGCCAAATGAGACCTAGTTTGATCCGAGTGCAACCTCCGGGTCAACTAAGTTCTTCTCTCTTTTAACAACGTATAGGTTCTCTAAACTCCAGGTACTTCGAGGGTACAACCAGCCCGGCGTCCGTGAGGGAATCCACGGGTGCGGGGACTTACGGAGGTCTTGGAAAAGGGATTTCCGGTCCAAAGAGACGGAATGCTCAATGGAGGGTCGTCCCGATTCCAAGAAGGGTGTGTGGATCCTAGGATAGAGAGAGGAGGTCTCTCAACCAAGCCAACAAATCAAGACAATCCAAGCCGCAATGTAATATCAAGACAAATGCCCAGCAATGAATAGTAGCCAATATGTGAAAAGAACAGTAAAGACACGCCTTTGGAAAGGTCGTGTTCACAGCAAGAGGAAATACACGCCCTGCGCTAGGTCGTGACCAAATTAAAACACGGCAGCGTGGCTGTCGTAAATTCTATGAGGGGCTCACAGACGGTAGAAAAATCACGCCTTGAGGTGAGGCGTTCTAAAGAAAGGACGCCTACGGTAAAGGGCGTCAAAATGCAGAGAAAACGCCCTGATGATAGGCGCTGATAATAAATGAAACGCCTCAGAGAGCGGCGTTAATTCACAGGCAATATGATAAGGATGCAGGAGACAGCAGTTATGATAAAGAGAAACGCCCTAATGACAGGCGTTGATAAGAAATGAAACGCCTCGAAGAGGGGCGTTATTCCACAGACAGTATAATAAGCATACAGCAAACGGCAGTTATAGAAACAGACGCCCTGGAGATGGGCGTTAATCAATGAAACACGTCCCTGTAAGGGGCGTTAAATAGCAGACGAGAAAATAGCAAAGATAAGGCAAGCAGATGCAATAGACACACGCCCTGGAGGGGGGCGTTAATTAATCAAAACACGTCCCTGTGAGGGGCGTTAAATCAAAAGACGCCCTTGTTGAAGGCATTAATAAGCAGCAATTGACTGATCCGGGGATTGTGCAGGGTGCACAATGGAGGGTGCCCGAGGGGCACAAGGGAAAGGGTACCGAGGGTACCGAGGGGAAAGGGCACGCGAGGGTGCCTAAGGGGAAAGGACACACGAGGGTGTCAAAGGGAAAGGGCACACGAGGGTGCCAATGGAGATGGTAATCAATAAAGAAAACAGTGGAGGTCCCACCGTGATCGCCAATTTGTAGATCGGATTAAAAATCCTCACTTTTGGGAGTGAAAAATATATAACATGACAACAACATGTATAAGACGTGATAAAAAATATATAGCACGAGGTGCTAAAGGGGAGTTGTGATCGCCAGAGGGTTTACCTCAATAAGAAGAAAATGAGATCGCGTGTACCTGGTGAAGAGTGGGATACGGGATAAATGTGGATTTCCTCCTCCAACTCCAATCGGCCGGCCGATGAAGTGGGTTTTCTTGATTGATTACCTTGTAAAAAAGATAATGAAAAACAAGCAAAAGAGAGGGGGATCAGCCAAAGTGCAATAGTATCAATCCAAAGCTAACCTAAGATGATGAAAAAACCTCAACATGCGCACCTCTTTTTGGTTTTATAAACCCCTAGCAGAGAACTAGGGAAGGAAAAAATGCTTAATGCAATAAGAAAAACTGATGGTATGACAATGATGGAACTCAAATAAGATAAGCACAATATAGCCCTGCTCTCCCTGACGAGAGTGGAGGGAAACCGTGAATGATGTTGGATGGATTGTAGAAAGATGGATGCAGTAGGATGAAGCCCGATCGGATGCAGTAGTACACCACGTTGCAGCAGGATGAAGTGCAAAGAAGGGGAGATTGTGATCTTCTAGGTTTAGGGCGTTCAACAATAATGATGATAATCAACAAACAACAACAACAACCCTGCAACCTTTCCAACCTTTTCCAACCCCTCTTACGCTCGACAAGGAGCCTCTTATATAATGTTCAATCGGATGTGATTAAACAAGGGAATTGATAAGAACGGGTAATGAGGCATCCACGGAAGGATTAAGATCGGGCAAGAGTCCAAGGATAGTAGGGAACTGTGGGGGAAAGATGGAAAAAAAGGACTCTGGAGTAAAACACGCCTTAAGACAGGGCGTCTATTTATGAATTGACGACCTGAGATTGGGACGTTTCTTAAAACACGACCTAGTAAAGGCCGTTTCTTCCTGGGTTTAATTTTGGAAATGAAAATTTCCTCTGTTTGGAAATTAATGGAACACGCCTAAGGTAACGGCGTTTCTTCAAAACACGCCCTGAGAAAAGGCGTTACTCACAAAATGCCTTTTATTTTTGAAAATAGATAATTCCAGAAATTAACGGATAATACCAGGAATTGACGCCCTCACCTACGGTCGTCCTTTCCTTGAAAACGCCTTATGACAGGTCGTTACTTTAAAAAGTAACGCCCTTCGTCAAGTCTTTATTCACAAAAATGCAGGAAAAATGCAGAAAAACTCACAAAAATAGAAAAACTTTATGTTATAGGAATATTGAAGTCCACTTGGGGCGTTTATATAATAACATGAGATTTGATCAACAAAACGTCAATTTTGGCGTGTCTACACAATCTTCTCCCATCGACCGACGATCGTGCGGCTAGGGTTCCTATTCTTGCCCTTTTTCTTCTCCCCGTACTTGTGGGAAATCAGCTTTTGCAGAGATGGGTTGAATCGATAGAATACGCTTCCCGCTCGTGACCCTAACATTGTTATTTGCTCTTCCCCTATATTTTAACCCCTTTGGGCTCCCTCGCAATGGCATCCCCAGCATCTCTGCCAGAAGCGGTGGCTTCCCCAAAAGCAGAAGACCGCATGTCCTCTGCATCCTCCTCGGTCCCTTGCCGCCACTGGTTCCTTCTACACATGCCCTTCGATCTTTTTTTCTTTTGCCTATTTATACATTTGACAAGCCTTTCATTTTGTTGTGAATGACATGGTATGTTGTTTCATATGTGGTGCTTCTCTTCTGTGCTTCATGTCTGCATATGTTGTTGCATTGTACCATGGTTTCGTTCGACTTCTACCTTGCTATGCTTCACCTCTGCATATTATTTTGTATATGCTCTGAGGCATAACATCTATGCTTTCTCTGATATAGGAAGTCATAAGTATAAGCATTTATTTATCTTTGTAAGTCACTATTGTTTTTTTATACCCTCCCGTGCCTTCAGCTCTGCATATTACTTTGTATATGCTCTAGGCATAACATCTACCTTACTCTTAATAATAGGAAGTCCTAAAAAGTATGCTCATTATTTTTCTTTGTAAGCCTCTATTGTTATATGATACCGGAAAAACATGACAAATGTTAACCATGTGTATCATCCAACCAAATTATGCCATACTTAAACTAGATACTATTTATTTAACTTATAAAATTGTGTACCTCATTTTGGACATATATCTGAAAATCTTTCTATATATTAAGACTTGGAAAGGCACTGCATTTTTATCGGTAAAATATGGAGAATATGTGTGGCAGCAGATCCTACATTCTATTTTTTTTAATATACGCATGTTTATTATCATTCAGATAATTACGATCAAATCTTTGAGCCAACATGTATGGAAAGCTTCAGTTGTAGTGAAGGTTTTAGTAGCCTATGTACAATACATAATATTGGTCTTCGCTCAAAGTTACCTTTACACAGCTGAGGATTGCTCATACTTTGATGATTATAACTAAAACAACTTTTTGGTCTAAAATTGTTTGCAGAAATAATTTTCAGAACCTTCCTGTTCAGCTTTTGTTAAACGTTCTTGTATGTAGTTAAAAGATCTATGACACTGTGTTTTCTATAGCTGAGCATGTCTCGCCTACATTGGTTTTTTTATATGTGATGTGGGTAAGAGTGTTATTAAACTGTACGAAGGTTTGTCACTGAGCATAAACATTAAATTGTAAACCCAAATATGTTTTATGAATGTATGCTCTGACCTATGCATTAGCCCTACTATTTTCCATGCGTGAGCTCTGTTGTGTTAATTTTTGCTGCTAACTATATTTTCATTTATTTGATTTCCAGAAAAACTTCTCTGATCCAAGCCCATCCTGCCATCCTATTATATGACCCGGGCCTATAGCTTCAATTTCTGCACAATCATCCACCTCTGCTTGTTTGAATTTTTAGCCAAACAGATTTTCGTGTATTTCGAACTAAAAAACATGGCTGTGCTGACCTGTAACATATAAATGACCAGTGCAAATGCCCTACTGTAATACCATGGTCCATCTGATTTTCTGTAATGACTTGTTATAAAGCATGTGTCACAATGATCCAGTACTGCTCGTGGTTGTCATTGCCGTGTTAACATTCTCATTCTATTTTTTTCATTTTGCTTGTCTCATGAAATGGCTGAACCAGCTTGAAGAGAAAGAGGACATTAACCATGTCTACCTCTGGTAAGTCCTATCATCAACCCATAATAGTGAGTGATATATTGTACTACTTGTTGTGTTAATCATTGTGATATGTCCTCACTAGTTTGAGACTAATCTACTGTTAATTATTAATTTACTAATATTAGGAACAATTCACAATGAGTCAAGTACCGGTAGAGGTAAGGCCCGTGTGCAGAATTAGACTACGGCTCAAGATAGGGTTCTCCTTGATTTGTTGGTTGAGCAATGTGACAAGAATAATTACACTTCCGGTATGTTCAAGCCTCATTGTTGGAATGAGATGGTCCCGATTTTTAATCGATCATGTAACTTAAATTACGACCGTCAACAATTATCTAATCATTGGAAGACAATCAGAAAAATTTATGGTATTGTTGATGAGTTACGCAATAAAAGTGGTTGGGGGTGGGACAATGTCAACAATGTGCCTATTCCCGGATATGAAGGGGCATGAGATGAATTGATTCAGGTAATATATGACCTGTGTTTCTATGTGTCTAGTTTATATTACTCGGCTATTTGTTTCCACAAAATGACCTCTGTAAATCTTGCATTTCTTCAGAGTCGATCGGAGTTTAGGTTAATTAGAGGTAAACCATATTTCTTCCTACATGAGATGGACTATCTTTGTGGAAAAAGCACTGCACGGGGGAGGGACACCGAAGTCACACGTCCTCGAGAAACAATGCAACCTACGGACGTGCATGTAAATGAGTTTCTGACTGCTTTAGGTGGTGGGGTTGATATTGGTGGGATTGAGAACATTAGTGACACTATGAATGTCTCTCAGTTCGCACAACCTTCATGACCCACTTTTAAAACACTTAGTATGAGTAGGGATGTGGACGATGAAGGGACTTCTACACCGGCCAAGCAAACACCTAACTCAGAAAGGAAGAGTCATCAAAAGAGGATATGGGATGAGGCATTAAACAATTTTGTAGGGGCTATGCGAGAGAGAAATGAGTTGGTGAGGCTCTTACGAGGGGAGCATATACCTCTCCTCCACATGGCCGATGACACCCCTTCCATGCGTGCATGCATCGACATACTCAAGGCATATCCAAACCTCGATCGGAACATGTACCTTAAGGTAGTGGAATTATTCAAAGATCCAATAAATAGAAAACTATTTATGGAGCTACCTGAAGAAGACAGGATTGACTAGGTGTTAATTCACATGATGTAAACCTTGTTCATGCACTTGGACTATTTACTTTAATCCCCAACCCCACTTTATCACGCGGTGTAATCTTAAACTTACTTGTTTTCTCTTCTACATACTTTTCCTATGGAGTGGACCTTATTTTAAAATTGCTTCTAGTCTTGTGATAGTTAGATCTATTATCTTTCATAAAAGCTTACATGCAGGCAATTGAAGTTCAGAAAATGGGAAGATATCAATGCTATGTAGTGTGGGTTGGACTAGAACCCGGTGTATATAACAGTTGGCCTGAATGTTTTACCCAAGTGAATGGATATCCAGAAGCCCGTTACAAGAGTTTTCACTCACTGGAGGATGCACATAAGGCTATAAATGGGTTTGACAATAGCTGACATACTCATCCTGATCGCTCTCAAGTAATAGGAAGGCCCATGCCTATGTCTCATGCAAATCCCATGCCACCTTATCATGCAAGGAACCAGTCACTGCTACAGCAGAGTACACAAATGTCAAATGTGTCTTGTATTGTTGTTATCATGTTGAGTATTCTAGTAGTGTTGCTCTTTTTTATATTAGTGGCTCTTTAATTTACTTGTGTTATTGTAGGTAGGCGATTCATAGACTATGCTTGTTGACCAGTAAAGTATTATGTCTCTATTCTGTACTTGCTCTTCTACAATCGTTGTTCTAAAGGGAAATCATGTACTAGTCGTTTTACTAAAATTTAATGTCTTCATCAATTCATCTTTGTTGTAATGGTGATGGAAATGCTTGGTGTGATGTGTAGAGATTGATCGCATTCTAATGGAGTTTGTCTTGGAGGACGATGAAATGTTCAACACCATTGAGGAGGCCATTTTTGAACAAGTGGAAAATGAGGAAATGCCACCACCTATTCGTCGACGCATGCATTGATCAGTCTACGCATGTCAAATGTGGGTGCCGGATATTATCAATGGACATGGGCAGAGATGTTACAAAGTGTTCAGGATGCACCCAACTATGTTTACAATATTGAGTGACATCTTGGTAGGTCATGGTTTATTAAAGGATTCAAAATATATGACTGCCGCAGAACAGTTGGGTATATTCTTATATGCCGCTGGTCATGGGGTGTCTAGTGGCGCTTTGTGTGAGCACTTCCAACATTCTTATCAAACAACCAGTAAGTATGTAAATCTAGTCATCCTTGTCTTAGCTTCTTTGAAAGAAGAATACATTCAACTACTCACACCTGCACAAGTTCACGACTGTCACCCCTACATTCGTGGTGAAGAACGCTTCTACCCTTATTTTAAGGTGAGTTCTATTGACTTAGTTATTCCACCCCACTTCATTGGTACCTTAAACTTACCTCTTTATTTTGTGGTAGGATGCCATCGGTGCCATAGATGGCACACACATTCTTGCAAGTGTACCAATTTTAGAGCATGACCGATTCCGTAACTGAAAGCAGTGCATTACACAAAATGTAATGGCTACTGTATCATTTGATATTCTCTTCCAGTATGTATGTGTTGGATGGGAAGGATCGACTGTTGCTATGTGGGTGCTAAAGTGGGCCTTAGATGAAAGAGGATTCTTTGTACCACAGGGAAAGTATTATTTGGTTGATTCTGGATACGAAAATACTTCATCTTTCTTAGCTACGTATAGGGGAGTGAAGTATCATCTTGCTCAATTTCGTGGTCGTGGAAATGTGGCCTATGAAAGTAAGAAGGAAAAATTCAATCATCGACATAACCAATTGAGAAATGTTGTGGAGCGAACATTTGGCATCTTGAAGATGCGATTCCATACATTGCGTGAGGGCAACATGTATCCTTGGCCCACACAGTGCAAGATACTCCTTGCATGTTGTGTGGTGCAAAACTTCATTCATTGAGAACACGGGTTTGATTGGTACTTCAATCGGGTTGGTGATGAAGATGTGTAAGGGGATGATGTTGATGATGAGGATGTTCCCACTGTATCATCCATCGGCCACCTAGAGGTTGCTGCAAAGGAGAACCTTAGGAATGAGATTGCTAATAGTATTTGGGAGTGAAGTTGGACTTTGATATTTACTTGGATATTCCTTTCCTTACCATTAAATAGTGTGTGTTATGTAAGATGACTTGACTTTCCGCCGACCTATATATGTTGGGGAACACTTACTTTAGTTCATTCATCTCTTGCTTTGTACTTGGACTATTTTCACAAAATGTAGTTGGATGATTTAGTAGGTTTAACATGGTGCAAACCTGAACGGAGGATGTTTAATTGTGAGGGCTTACATTTAGCTAATCATCTTTGTGTTACCTTTTATTTTGCAGGCCACACCCTCCCATCCCTAGGTTGATGTGACACGATCTAGGATGGATGTGGAAACCCCAACATCGAGTGGAACGTGGCGAAGGACGAGCCTGAAGGCTTCCTCGACGCTAGAAAGGCCGCGCTCCGAACCGGCGTAACCGGAACGACCCGCGATGTCTTTTGATATACCACTCGAAGACGAGGACCACAATGGGTATGATAAACCTATGGGAATGCAACAACTAATCTAATGACCCCTTGGACCTAGCAAGCAAGCACAGTTACGGACCGGTATCGTCACTCGAGCGGACTCGCCCGCTAAGCGCACACTAATGCCCGTAGGCAACTCAGTGATGGTGGTGAGGGTCCGGGGTAGGGCCTCGCGGCTCCGGGGATTGGCTAGCTTGGGATTGAACACCCAAGGGTCCAGGGATGCCCACTCTCGTGGGCGGCCAGCACGCCGAGGGCGTGGGATGTAATGCCTCTCTCGCAACTCACCCGCGGTAGTCACTCAAATATTAACAATTCGTGATCGGGCACTCAACTCACCGTTCGACGGCACTAGCGGCGATACTAAACTAGCAAGGTAAAGATAAGCAAGGGGGTAACCGAGGCTCACCTGATCGGTGTGAAGACACCGATCCCGGTCGGAGACGAGGGCGAGCGAGGAAGCGTGGGCTTACCCGCACGCCGCGTCGGTGTAGCTCGAACCTAAAATTTTCAGTTTACATGCACTACGCCCCTTGCATGGGAGTTGGACTAGGGGTGGGGATTAGTTTTACAACCAAAACGTACCTCCACGTAAGGAGGGGCGATCAGCCGACTAGGCGGGGTAAGGAAAACTACGCTAGAAGCCAAAGCGGAAAAAGATCGTCGGTTCTACCAGCTCTTTGGAACAGTGGATAGATAGTTGGTGACGGTGCTGCCACAGGCTCTCCCGAACTACGTTGTGGACAAAACCAGAACCAAACTTTCCGGGGTTGGCCCAGGAGGTAGTCAGAATTTTTGGGGATTTTCTCGTTGGTGGCGACGGTCGGGGCAGAGTCGTGAACAGAGCTGTTTGACTCGAGATCTGGTAGCTTTTGAGTCGCTACAGTTGGAAGGCGAGGCCACCACGAAGGCTCCCGAGCTCTGAATCAGGCGAGGCTGGAGTTGTTGGATTCGTAGTCAAACCCTCTTCGAACGGAGATCTGCGGGGATGTCGGAGGAGGTCGGAGCAGATGGCGAGGACCCGAATAGTGCTGGGGTGTCAGATCAGTTCCAGAGGGAACTGATCAGCGCACCTGAGAGAGAAAATTAGGAACTCACTGGTCCGGGGTCTAAACGGAAAGCCGCTTCGTGGTACTGGAAGGAGATGTGTAGTAGAAGTTCTCAGCCAAGCCCCGCTTCAAGAACTTTAGGTGGATGGCCATGGGAGCCTCTGCAATGTGTCTCTGGATGACTGCCAGGGGGATGATGCGCAGTCCGACGGTGAAGACTCCGCCGGGCAGCCACGAACTCAGACAGAACCGGGAACACCTCTGTTGCGAAGTAGACTAGACGACGATTCCACCGGTATATTGTACGCCCTCTGAAGGTTCTTGGTGATGACGTGGCAGCCTCAAAAAGTCGTTGGTACTCTGCTGCCTGCGAGCTGGGAATAGGCTGATGGTGTAGGGTCATGTGTATGAGGGTGGGATGGCCAAGGGAAGCAAGGGGAAATGGGGAGGGTGACCAGGGTAGGAAGGGGGTGTTGGGGAGGGGTGAGGGATGAGGGGCAGCCAGCAAGGGAGGGAGATTCAAATTTGGCCTAGGGTTTGAACCCCTTCAGCCTTGGGGAGATGGAAGGGTGCTTGGGAAAGGATAGTGGGTGGTTGGGGGTTGGAGGGTGGCTTGGAGATTGGTGGGTTCTCCCTTGGGGCTAGGGGTGGAGTAAAGAGGTGTCGTGAGAAGTTGTGGTGACTATTGAATGAGGGGAGGAGAGAGAGAAAGTAGGTGGGAGGGGGAGGAGAGAGAAAGGGGCGCACCCCTCTTGGAGAGAGAGAGAGGGGGGGGGGATAGGGGAGGGGAGCTTCTCACTCCTCTCTAATGGCTTCTCACAAAATGAAACTCAATTTTTGGGACTCACAATAATAGATCTTCATTAGCTTGAAATGGGGTCCTATTTATAGGCAACCCACATTTTACAATAAGTCCCTGCAATTTGGACCAATGACAAATAACCAAGGGGGAAGGGGGCGCCCTTGGGCCAAGCCCACTGAAATGGGCCCATTAAACCAGACTAATTAACCTAATGACACTCAACTTAGATAAATGACTGTCTAACATAGAGACTTGACTCAAATAAAAGGAAAATTACATAGTTATGACTCAAAGAAAATATGAAAATTACATGACTTGACTCAGAAAAGTGTGACGGACACAATGGAATCATGCCGGCGAGCAATCGGAGTTGTGAAAAAAATGTGAGGGGCAAGAGATGCCCCCATCATACCCCTAGGGTGTGAAGAACTCGACTCCGTCGAGTATGAGTCTGCCGGGGAAGAGGTCCTCCAATGCAGCTTCGGGCGAGCAATGACCTCCAAACTCAACCTCACGTCCTCAGCTGGGGGACGGCTCTTCAGCCTCTCAAGGTGGCTCGGGCACACCCTCTTGCTGGCGATGGTACCCTCCTTGCCTAGTATTGCCTCCATGTGCACACGTCGGACTCTCAGGCTGATATGTGGAGGCTCTCCGAGGGTATCACTCACAAAGGTGGGGGTAGGCTCAAGGTGCTCACTGGGTTCCACCGCAGTGCCCTTAGAGGGTGCTAGATTCGCTACGTAGAAAGTGGGGTGTATCCCAAAACCCATCGGGAAGTCCAGCCTGTAAGCTAGTTTGCCAAAGCTACTCGGAACTTGGGAAGGTCCAAGTCCTCGTGCCCTTGGTTTGAAGGTGACTTTAAGATAGAGCCACTCCAATGTCACCATCGCATGGTTGCCGACTTGGAATCCCAAGTGGCACTCGCGAGCTTTTGCCCGCTCATTATGAACCTCACCGTCTGTTGCTAGATGCTTACTTGAATGCTTATGCCATGAGTGACGGTGTGGTATGGGTGGGAAGTGTGTGGTATGCAAAGGTGGACTGGGACAACCATATGTGGACTTATCATGCAATGCTGCCATATAGACTTTGGTGCGCCTAGGTGGGCCGGGGCACCCATAGGTGAACCTATCATGTAAAGTGGTGATAAATGTCGGGGGACCTGGATGTCCGTAAATGCTCCTAACATGCGTATGACCAATGTTAAATGGGTGAGGGCCGTTACACCTGAATATGGACCAATCATGCATCCTTCTTGACATGTGGGTGACATGAACGAGTGGACCCGACGTACTAATCATTCCAAGCGGTGTGAGGTGCCAAGACATAGGAATTTCTTTCCCAAAGATGACTTCCATGGGTGGGGTGGTGGGATGGCCTTTGAGTTTCCACTCAAAAGGGTCGAAGGGATCTAGGAAGGTGGATATCTTGGGGTGGGGCACATCCTTATTTCCTAGGTGCATGTCTTTCATGGTCATGACTTCCTTTGGGTGGTCCGGGCCTAGGAAGAGGTGGGCTTGATCAAACTCTATGGCTGGGGTTAGGAGGCAATGGATGGAGAATGATGTGGGTGGGTCAAATGGGTACCTGGGCTCCCATTGAAAGGGATCAAAGGGATCATGGAAAGGGGTACCGAGAAGGAGGAGCTCTATGTCCTCAAGGTCCTCTAATGGTGGTGGATCATCCTCTTCTAATGAAACCATTGGGCCGAAGTTTTTGGTAAGAGGGTCGGACATGAGGGGATGGCTTGTCTTTCTACCCGATATAATAAACTCCAAATTGAGGAGAAGGTCAGGCTCATCGGGTGTGGGGAGGAATAGAAGGAGGTTGCTAGTGTAGCAACCAATGGTGTAAACCGAGGTGATAGATTCGACACATAGGTGTAGGAGGTCAAGGCTCCTAGATTGGTTAGTCAAGGGGGTCAACATGTCGGTCAACTCTAATTGCCATGCTATGCCCTTGAGAAGGTCCCCTAAGGTCTCCACTTGGTAAGATGTTCGGATGATGGTTGGATTGGAGAGGGGTACGAGAGGGAGGTATCGCTCCATAGGTAGGGGGTATGAGTGCAAGCTATGGAGGACGGGGTCTACCTTGAGCCATTTGAGTAGGGACCCATCTAAGGTTATGGTGCCATGTGTGAAGGCATGTGGTCCTTGAAGGTTTGAGCTGTGTGAAGTAGGGAAGACTAGAGACTCATCCTCACCCTGGGTGTGCACTTGGGTTTCCTTGAGGGCGGGGTGAGGTTCCGGGCTATGTGGGGTGGGGGAGATGGTCTCCTCTACCAAGGGGATGGGAAGGACTTTTGTGGGAGGGGTGATGATGATCGGTTCATGGTGCACCCGGGGTGGTGGGTAATGGGAAACTTGGGTTAGGATAGGGAAGGGAAGTAGTGGAGGCCTAGGACTTGGGAGTTTTGGGGTAGGGAGTGGGAGATGGGTTGGTTGGGGTGGCTTGGGTTGGTTGGTCTTGGGGGGAGTGTCCCTTATGGGGGAAGATGGAGGGGTAGTGGTGGGGACCAAGGGGGCTTGTGGGGTATGAGTTTGGTGAGGGAGTTTAGGTTGGGGGGTGGTCGTCGTCAGGGGCCTAGGTGGAGGGGTGGACACGGTGTCCACTTGGGTTTGAATGGTGAGGGTTGGTTGAGTGACTTTGGGTTGGGGAGTGATGGCCCTCATGGGGGAAACATGGTCAATTTGGGGTCTTTTGCCCTTGGGATCGGCCGGTTGTGGAGGAGTGAGGGTGGTGGCCAATTTGGTTTAAATGGTGGTGGTTGGGTAGCAAAGTGTAGAGGTGTTGATTGGGGTTGGAGGTAGTGGGTGTTGTGGGGGTTGGGAGATGTAGAGGGCCTTTATGGCGGCTTTGAACTGGCCGGGAGAGAAGGGAGGAGTGGTAGTGCTCCTCGGACTATGGCTCTCCAAGTAGGGAGGGGATGTTGGGAAGCGTAGATCTTCCTAAGTTCTATCTTCATCTCCTCCCATGAGGAAATGGGCTCTTGCCTCCTAACCCTCCTTAATCCCTTTATGTGTTCCCACTTACTCTTGGCTTGACCCCGAAGTCGTCCCTTGGCAATGCGAACTCTCGCGGGTCCATATGCCATAATCCTTTCAAAGTGCATTTCCATGGTAGCCTCCCACTTTAGATAGGCACTAGGGCTCGATCCTTCAAAGCAAAGGTCTTCATCTAGAATGATGCACAAGAGGGGTGGACCGCTAGGACCCTTGTGGAGGGCCGAATTGTATGGAATTGACCATAGAGGAATAGCCATGATGATGCACCGGAGACTCTAAATGCATGTGCACCCTAGGACCAACTTGATAGAGACAAGTTGTGAACTTGCTCTGATACCAATTTGATGTGACACAATCTAGGATGGATGTAGAAACCCCAACACCGAGTGGAACGTGGCAAAGGGCGAGCCCGAAGGCTTCCTTGATGCTAGAAAGGCCGCGCTCCGAACCGGCGTAACTGGAATGATCCACGACGTCTTTTGATATACCACTTAATGATGAGGACCACAATGGGTATGATAAACCTATGGGAATGCAGCAACTAATCTAACGACCCCTTGGAGCTAGAAAGCAAGCACAGTTACGGACCGGTATCGTCACTCGAGCGGACTCGCCGCTAAGCGCACACTAATGCCCGTAGGCAACTTGGTGATGGTGGTGAGGGTCCGGGGCAGGGCCTCGCGGCTCCGGGGATTGGCTAGCTTGGGATTGAACCCCCAAGGGTCCAGGGATGCCCACTCTCACGGGCGGCCAGCACGTCGAGGGCATGGGATGTAATGGCTCTCTCGTAACTCGCCCGCGGTAGTCACTCAAATATTAGCAATTCGTGATCGGGCACACAACTCACCGTCCGACGGCACTAGCAGCGATACTAAACCAGCAAGGTAAAGATAAGCAAGGGGGTAACTGAGGCTCACCTGATCGGGGTGAAGACACCGATCCCGGTCGGAGACGAGGGCGACCGTACCCGCACGCCGCGTCGGTGTAGCTCGAACCTGAAATTTTCAGTTTACATGCACTGCGCCCCTTGCAAGGGGGTTGGACTAGAAGTGGAGATTAGTTTTACAATCAAAACGTACCTCCATGCAGGGAGGGGTGGTCAGCCGACCAGGCGGGGTGGGGAAAACTACGCTAGAAGCCGAAGCGGAAGAAGATCATCGGTTCTGGCAGCTCTCTGGAACAGTGGATAGACAGCCGGTGACGGTGCTGCCACGGGCTCTCCCGAACTCCATTGTGGACGAAATCAGCACCAAACCCTCCGGGGTTGGCCCAGGAGGTCGTCAAAATTTTTGGGGATTTTCTCGTTGGCGGCGACGGTCGGGGCAGAGTCGTGAACATGGTTGTTTGACTCGAGATCTGGTAGCTTCTGAGTTGCTACAGCTGGAAGGCGAGGCCACCACGGAGGCTCCCGAGCTATGAATCAGGCGAGGCCAGAGTTGTTAGATTCGTGGTCGAACCCTCTTTTAACGGAGACCTGCGGGGACATCGTAGGAGGTCGGAGCAGATGGCGAGGACCCAAACAGTGCTGGGGTGTCAGATCAGTTCCAGAGGGAACTGATTAGCGCACCAGAGGTAGAAAATTAGGAACTCACTGGTCAGGGGTCCAAACGGAGAGCCGCTTCATGGTACTGGAGGAAGACGTGTAGTAGAAGTTCTCAACCAAGCCCCGCTTCAAGAACTTCAGGTGGATGGCTGTGGGAGCCTCTGTAATGTGCCTCTGGATGACTGCCAGGGGGATGATGCGCAGTCCGGCGGTGAAGACTCCGCCGGGCAGCCACAAACTCAGACGGAGGCGGGACCACCTTTTTTGCAAAGTAGACTAGACGATGATTCCATCGGTATATGGTACGCCCTCTGAAGCTTCTTGATGATGATGTGGCAGCCTCAGAAAATTGCTGGTACTCTGCTGCCTGCGAGCTGGGAATAGGCTAATGGTGTAGGGTCATGTGTATGAGGGTGAGATGGCCAAGGGAAGCAAGGGGAAATGGGGAGGGCGACCAGGGTGGGAAGGGGGTGTTGATGAGGGGTGAGGGATGAGGGGCAGCCAACAAGGGAGGGAGATTCAAATTTGGCCTAGGGTTTGAACCCCTTCAGCCTTGAGGAGATGGAAGGGTGCTTGGGAAAGGGTAGTGGGTGGTTGGGGGTTGGAGGGTGGCTTGGAGATTGGTGGATTCTCCCTTGGGGCTAGGGGTGGAGTAAAGAGGTGTGGTGGGAAGTTGTGATGACTATTGAATGAGGGGAGGAGAGAGAGAAAGTAGGTGGGAGGGGGAGGAGAGAGAAAGGGGTGCACCCCTCTTGGAGAGAGGGAGAGAGAGAGGGGATAGGTGAGGGGAGCTTCTCACTCCTCTCTAATGGCTTCTCACCAAATGAAACTCAATTATCTAGACTCACAATAATAGATCTTCATTAGCTTGAAATGGGGGAAATGGGGTCCTATTTATAGACAACCCACATTTTACAATAAGTCCCTACATTTTAGACCAATGGCAAATAACCAAGGGGGAAGGGGGCGCCCTTGGGCCAAGCCCACTGAAATGGGCCCATTAAACCAGACTAATTAACCTAATAACACTCAACTTAGGTAAATGACTATCTAACTTAGGGACTGGACTCAAATAAAAGGAAAATTACATAGTTATGACTCAAAGAAAATATGAAAATTACATGACTTGAGTCAGAAAAGTGTGACGGACACAATGGAACCATGCCGGCGAGCAATCTGAGTTGTGAAAAAAATGTGAGGGGCGAGAGATGCCCCCATCATAGGTTCTCATGCTGTTGGATAGTTGAATGGCAAGATTGCAACCCTTTCCAGCAGCATGATCACTATGGGCTGGTTAGAGGGCTTAAAGGGCAATGATGAAAAGTCTTATACTAACCATCACATTGTGAAGGTGGTTGATTGATTGTCACAGTAGCACAGTGAATATCTTTACACAGTTGTGGAGGTTCCTCGGAGCACATACGATGTGATGGGTTTGAATTGTGAGGGCGGACATGTCTCTCAACACATTGCAATGCTAAGACTGCTCATATTAGTCTGAGCCCCCTACTTGCCAAAGCAAATAGATGTCTGAAATTTTAATGAACTGCTGATCATGTATGTATACAAGGATGTAATCGGACATGTATTTTCTACCTTGAATAAAGCTTCTTTTCAGACATTTATAGAGACATAACAGCTAATCTTCTCTCTTGTACATTGACAACCTCTCATCTACTGTTTACATGTAAGTAATGATATGACACATTTAGCTAGTGTAATCCCACTTCTTGCCAAAGCAACAAACTGTTTGAGTGATATTTTGCAGGGATTCGACAACGAAGAATGGGTGATTTAGCAATGTAGTAGATTTTAATGGGAACTCCACTTTGAACATGTATTTTTGTCATGCTGTCTCCACATGGCATGTGACCAGGTCTGTGTTCCTTCTGACTAACGCTTAAAGGTGTTATAGTTTTCCGGATATCAAGTGGGTTTGATACATGCAACAAATTTTATTTGGAGTAATTACCTGAATGGCTTTTATAGATCCTACTTTCTCTTACTTGGAGTTCAATCTACAGATTGGGGGGAAATGACTTTCTATATATGGGAGATTGATTGCATCCATCATAGTTCATTAGGTCTGATAGGTTCAATTGTTGGAAGTGCATCCACTGGCCTATTTGTTAGAGATACACCGTTCACAACAGAAGTTAATCTTCTGGTGATTTAAATGCAGCTTTGCCAGGGTGTGTGCCTGTATCATGGAATCATCACAACTCTCGTCCGCCCCCTCCCCCCAACCGGACAGTTGTCTGAAGTTCTGAATTCATGCCATCACATGGTGTAGGCAGGCAGTTGGAAGTCATCATGGAGAGCTATAGAGTTTGGGTTATTGCTTGGCTTTTTATATGTTTATTTATTTTTGTCATATTCTTGCCCTCATGATTTTTACTTGATTTTTTGCAGGCCTGTTTGTAATGTCATTGCAGCCAGGAGTTCATCGACCAACCTATTTGCAGTATGCTTCTGATATATGCTTACAGTTTGGGTTATTGCTTGCACTACAAGAAAAATGGGAAATTCTGACGTCCATTTTCCGTCGCAAATACGTCAAAAATACGCCGCAAAGTAAATTTTTGACGTATTTCTGACGTATTTCCGACGGAATAAGGACGTCGGAAAGCTTACGTCGCAAATTTCTGACGTATTTACGACAGAAACATTATGTCGTCGCAAACCTTTGGGTTAAATTAATTCCGATGAAAGTTATTTTGTCCGGAAATACGTCGTTAATTTTTGACGTATTTCAATCGGATAAGTAATACGTTGGAAACCTGTGGGTCAAATTAGTTCCGACGAACTGTTATTGTGTCGAAAATACGTCGTTAAATGTGGACGTATTTGAGATGGATAATTAATACGTCGGAACTAATGTGGATCAAATTAGTTCCGACGAACCTACCTTGGGTCGAAAATACGTCGTTAATTTTCGACGTATTTGAGACGGATAATTAATACGTCGGAACTCATGTGGCTCAAATTAGATCCGACGAACATTTAGTTGGTCCAAAATACATCTGAACATTTCGACCGATTTGCACTAGAAAATAAATATGTCAGTAAATAAGTGCGTGAAATTGGTTCCGACGAATTGTTAGTTGGTCGAAATTCTGTTGAAAACTTTCTCCACATATTTTTATATATTTTGAAATTTTAAAAACTTGTTTAAAGCTACAATTATACACCACAATTGACACAACTCAACATAAAACATGCAATAAACAACATATACAACACACAATAGGATAAAATCCTATTGTAAATTACAATAAAGAACGTCCACAACACATAAATCTTTGAATAAAAAAAAACTACAGTTACATTAATTGAAATGTATCATTTTTTCACAATATCATTAAAAAACAATCAAGAGATATCCGCTGCATCATCCTCATTCGTCATTCGTAGCATCTTCACCATCATTGGCTGCAGGAGGATCCTACATCACAAAGAAGTAATAATAAATAGATTTAAATAAATATAAATATTAATAAATTTAGTTAAATATCTTTTTAATTTTATAAATTCGAAAGTAGATAACATGAAGATGATTTCTTTCACTCTCAAAGCTGAATTCTGTGAACTAAATAGTAATGTTATTGTTGTGCCATGTGGTTTTGATGATGTCTAACACTATGAATCATATTATGATCATGATTTTTTATATCATGAATTTGATGTGTGATGGCTAATGTCCATATGTTTTCTAATGCCTTGAACAACATTTTCATATGAAGGCTTGAAGAGTTGTAATGTCAATGCTATGAATGCTTGAACAGTTATGTCTGTATGCTTGAAGAATGTCTGTTTATAGAACTGTAATATCTGAAGAATTCAAGTAAGCATAAGCATGGCAGTGTCATAACAGCCCTAGAAGCAACTCTGCAGAAGAAGCCTCCAATCGCTGAAGAAACAAGTTGATATATCACCTTAAGATAGACTTTGTACCCGCTGAAGATTAAGGGTGAAAATTATCCCTTAAGGTTGACAAATGTGCATTACGGGTGACAGATACTACCTTAAGGGTAACAAATAGATGGAATAGGTGAATAATAGGTAACAGTGGTGACAAATAGCAGTGCAAAGGTGAATAATAGGCAGCAGGTGTGAAACAGCTGAAAACCAAGAACCTCAAGCCGACTCGGAAGAATTCACAGAATGAAAGAAGACTTTTTAGCTGCGGATTAAGGGTGAAAATGGGTGGACAAATCAGACAAATGGCTGTATAGCAGTGTCAAATGGTTGTTCAGTGGTGTAAAGTGGCTCATGGCTATGACACTTGAAGAATGATCAAACTGGTTGAAGAGAATGATTGTCTATGAGGTTCCCAGCTTCCCCATGATGATTCTGGAGAATCATTGAGCATCAAACGACCCTGATGATCCTTGTTTAAAGTCAAGAAACTGACTTGGACTTCAGTTCTCCTGGCCTTCAACGGTGAAATCATTGAACATGACACTATGTTCTTGTTGGGTTTAGTTGAAGCTGCACTCCAGTCATACAACATTCTGCTATGGCTGTTTGGATGACTTATGGAGCCATGGCTTGCATACAGATCTATGACCACTGTGTCGATTGTGCTCGACATTTTACCTTTTGTTTTGTTCTTTCTCGTTTTAGTTCGGTTTGTGTTCATTGCCTTGCAGTGCCCGACACACTCAAGGTGTTTGCTCACAGGTACTATCAGTGTGTTGCTCTGGGTAACAGAGTGTAGTGGAGGTGTTTTGTAACGACTCGAGATTCGAACACCGGGAAGGCCCGATAACCCGAATCTCGAACCACCACCCACGAGACCGAAGACTCGGAATGGTTAAAGGGATGGTGTGGAGATACACAAGAATCTAAAATAATTGCAGAACTACACAGTTAATATAAATAAGCATGAAATAAATAATGACATTAATTAAATTACATGGTCCACAATATAACAGCAGTCCAAAATATAACAGTAGTCCACAACTAGTACAACACAGAAAAGAAGGTACAACTACACGGGGCATACCCCGGCCTGGCAACTAACCCTGGGCACCAGAACCACGTGGAGCCTCGGAAGTGCTCCCCTGAAGCCTCGTCTCACTTGAAACACAGTGAAAACACGCAGGGAATGAGCCTTAAAATAAAAGGCTCAGTAGGGATCATCCGGTCCTCACCTCGCAAACTGAGAAACCGCGCGAAAAGTAGCTACAAGCTACCACTAGTAGACGTAGAACAAAAGCTACATGAATAAATAAACGGGAAAGCTTTGCTACGTCTAGTACCGAATGCACAGCACGAAAATTGAGACAGCTCGTCAAAAACCCAAGAGTCGCTACCACACAAAGACAGGACTACCAACCACCAGAAGCACAGCTGGATGCGTCCCCTGACGACTTACACCGCGCCGCCGTGTCTCCCTACTCACCCCAGGCGAAAATTGAGACACTCACAAGTAACACTAACAAGGGTCCAGTCAGGGTCGTGCTCGTCAGCACGCGCCTGAAGTCCCCGACCACGTGTGCACACACTGACTGATTGCGCTACGTCAGGCCCTCTAGCTGGTTTGTCCTCCCGGCCCGGACTCGAGCAGGCACAGTCGGAGGCCCACGGTAACCAGCCTAAAACCTTCTCTCGGGTAGCCTCGCCACCACTCCCTGGTGGGACCACACGCGTGTCGGAAGGGTACGACAAGTGGAGGGTCACTGAAGGTATTGACTCTCTAGTCAACGGAAAACAACGTCTAAACCGGACAAAGTACAAGGGCCGCTCCACGTACTAACACCGACTCACGGTGACACAAGCCGAGAACACCACCTCCCGGGATCCTACGGCACCCTAACGTGTGGTCCCCACATGATGCCCAGCATCAGTCAGACCACGGGTCAGCACGTGGATCGAGATCCACTCACCCGAGACTCGAATCGGTAAAACATAACTCCGGTTGGACATGAACCGTTGGCGGTCCACCTTTGGGCCGCCACAAGGGCTAGCGGTTCAACATTAGGCCGCTACACGGGGTATAGCGGTTCAGCATTAGGCCGCCCCCCTCTGGGTTGCGAAGGCACAAACGGTCATATATAGGGCCGCCACCCTCTGGGTTGCGAAGGCACAAACGGTCCTATATAGGGCCGCCAAAGGGGATGAGGCGGGCTTACCTTCGGCCGCCAGACCCCAAAATCTCTAACGGTCAGAAACCAACGGTCAAAAATGCCTCGAAGGCCATGCCGACAAACTCGACTGGCGGTCGGTCCTTCAGCCGCCACCTGGGCTTTGGCGGCTCATCGTGCGGCCGCAAGGCCCAACCCACGCACAGGACGATTGAGACGGTCGCATGGGGACCGCTAGAAGGAAATCGCGGTCACTGGAAGGACCGCTAGAGCTCCAGAAAATCGAGAACAGTGGGAAAATCCCAAAATCACCATTCCACGCCCAATTCACCCCCAGGTGAAGGGGAAACAAAAGGGAAATTTGTTCCCAAGCCCCCAATGCATCTTTTGATGCCCACAAACCACAAAATGGCAGATTAAATAGCAAGATCAGCCACTCAAGCCCTAAAACATGATTTTCCCTTCCCGGCACAAAATAGCCCTCTCTCGACCTCGCCTTGGCCTAGAAATCATGGGAAAGATAAAAGCTGAGCTAAGGATCGTCACCCTACCTCGGATTCGTCCGAAACGCGGCGGATCGCCGCCGATCCTAAAAAACCCGCTTGAAACCTCACGAGCACCCACGACCTCACCGAGCGCCGAACGCCGCTGGGATCGCCACACCGCCGCCTATGCCACCACGCCGTCGCCTTGCCGCGTCCGCAGCCGAAGGGGAGGGCGTCGGGGCCGTCGCCGGAAGAGGGGGGCGGTCACAGTCGCATGCGCACGGGAGAGAAAGGGAGGAAGAAGAAGAAGAAAGAGAAAGGAGAAAAAAAAAAGAAAAAGAAAAAGAAAAAGAAAAAGAAATGGGGTTATATAAAAAATCTTGATTTTCCAAAAAATATGAAAAAATAGAAAAATATACTCCCGCGATCCTCGGAACACGCTGATCACCATGGTACCATCCCTGAGTAGGTGAACGACCCGGTTTACCCGCTACGGGGTTCCGTAGGTCCTGTCAGGGAAAAACACAGGAAACCGCGGAACACGTTCCGGGACCTCCGAAACTGATCTGAAACGCACGGATCCGAACCCGAAAAATATCCGAAAGATAGTTCTGGGTAAAAAGAGAACAAATTCTCTGGGAAAATGAATCTGAGACCCAAGAAGAAGGATCTGAAGGGTCCGGGATATTACAGCCCTCCCCCCTTAAACAAATTTCATCCTCGAATTTAAAATGAAGCACAGGGGAAGAAAAAGGAGACTTACTCGAACAAATAAGGGAACTGCTGACGCATCTCAACCTCACGCTCCCAAGACGCCTCACCGCCAAAGTGCCGCTGCCACACCACCTTAACCAGAGGGATCACCTTGTTCCGCAGGTGCTGCTCTCGTCGATCCTCAATACGGATAAGGAACTCCGGAAGAGACAGATCGGGAGTCACCTCGGGCCAAACGGAATCCTCCAACACATGAGAAATATCGGGCATATACTTCCTCAACATCGAAATATGAAACACATCATGCATCGCTGCAAACTCAGGAGGCAGCTGCAACTGATAAGCAACCTTGTCAATGCGCTCAACAATGAGGAAAGGGCCAACATAGCGGGGACTCAACTTCCCACGCCACCCAAAACGCATCACTCCTTTCATGGGAGAAACCCTCAAAAATGCTCGGTCACCGACCGCAGAACTGAGTGGCTGCCTTCTCCGATCGGCATAGCTCTTCTGCCGACTCTGAGCCGTCAACATGTTCTGACGGACCAGATGCACCACATTCACACATTGTTGCACAAACTCTGGTCCCGTCATCACACGCTCACCAACCTCAAACTAGTCGAGTGGAGTCTGACACGGTCGCCCGTACAACGCCTCAGACGGAGCCATCCTAATGCTCGAATGATAGCCGTTGTTGTAGGCAAACTCCACCAATGGTAGATGGTGAATCTAACTCCCTTGCCATTCCAGGCAATAGGATCTCAACATGTCTTCTAATGTCTGAATGGTACTCTCTGACTGACCATCTGATTGAGGATGATATGCTGAGCTAAACGCTAACTCCGTGCCAAGAGCTCGCTGGAAACTCCTCCAGAATCCAGAGGTGAAACGCGGATCTCGATCTGACACAATGGAAATGGGAATCCCATGCAAAGGTACGATCCGCTCCACATAGAGACGAGTCAACTTTGGCACACTCTAGCTGACTTTGATCGGTAACAACCGAGCCACTTTCGTCAGCCTATCCACCAGCAATCAAGTACTATCATGCCCACTCGGAGTCCTCGGCAATCTCACCACAAAATCCGTGGTCACGTGGTCCCATTTCCACGGGGGAACCTCCAAGGGCTGAAGCGTACCTCCTGGTCGCTGATGTTCCGCCTTCACCTGCTGACAGGTTAGGCATCGGGCCACATACTCGGCAATATCTCTCTTCATGCCAGGCCACCAGAACTGCCTCTTCAAGTTCCGATACATCCTCGTTGCGCCCGGGTGTACAGTGTACCGACTCCCATGAGCCTCTAGTAACACCGCACGCCTCACCTGCTCTTCGGCCGGGACGTACAGCCTACCACGGAATCTCACAGCTCCGTCCTCGCCGAAATCCACATTAGCCAAAGCCAAAATCCGGGGTAACTCAGGATCTGCACGCTGAGCATCTTTCACCTGATGACGAATAGCTGGTGTGATAGTCAAGCTCGTAAGAACAACTGACCCCGGCTCTTGGGGAACTTTGAGCCTAAATGTCACGGCTGGCACCTATTCCCAGAGCCTCCACTTCCTCTTCATCATGACACTAACAACGACCTTCCTGCTCAAGGCATCGGCAACGACATTCATCCTGCCCGGCTGATAAGATGGGGTGAAGTCATAATCTTTCATATACTCCATCCATCGCCTCTGCCTAAGGTTGAGGTCCTTCTGAGTGAACACATACATCAAACTCTGATGGTCTGTGAACACCTCGAACTTCTCACCGTAAAGATAATGCCTCCAGATCTTCAACGCAAAGATCACTGCCGCTAACTCAAGGTCATGGGCAGGGTAGTTCTCCTCAAGTGGCTTTAACTGTCGAGACGCATAAGCCACAACTCTACTGTGTTGCATCAGCACAGCACCCAACCCGACCCCGGAAGCATCTGTACACACCACAAAACCTTCCGATCCAGAAGGCAACACCAACACCGGTGCCGAGGAGAGCAACCTCCGGAGTGTTGTGCCCCTGTGGTTTTGATGTCAGCAAGCACTATGAGTATGAATGAGTTTGATGTCAACAAGCACTATGAGTATGAAAGATTGACTGATTGAGTGTGCATATTTATAGCATTGCATAACAAGTGTAGCTTGCATCGGTGCATTCATCAGTTGCACGCCATATAGTCGATGCATGATTCACTACATATGATGTCTATACACTGAAGCACGCTCATTGCATATGAGGTCCTGTCACTGAAAATCGGGGCAACATTTCTCTGCACGCTATAAAGTCTGTACAGAGTTTTGCCTAGACTGCATCAACTCAAGTCTGTACATTCTTTAGTAGCTATCCATTGCTTCATTCGACCAAGTCAGTACAGCCAGTGCTCTTCATGCATTTACATAGTCTATGCATTGTTTTATCTCGCACATACACCAAGTCTGCACACGGTTGCTTTGATGACTTAGCAAGTCTATACATTCATGAGCATAGTCAGTGCATTCGGTTGTCTCATGCATATACAAAGTCTGCACATTCTCTGCTGATATGCCCGTGCATCATTTTAGCAAAGTCTGTACATCGTCTTGGCGCATGCACGCAAAGTCTACACACGGTTGCTTTGATGACTTAGCAAGTCTATACATTCATGAGCATAGTCACTGCATTCGGTTGTCTCATGCATATACAAAGTCTGCACATTCTCTGCTGATATGCCCGTGCATAACATGTCCTTGCATCTCACCTCTCGAGGTCAGTGCAAACTCTAGTCGGTGCAATCATCGTCTGGTATGGATCGTTAGATCTTGTCTCGCCTTGTACTTCTCTTTATCAATTCGGTGCAAGTCTCTATCTCACTCACAAACACTGTAGCCCCGTTTCCATCTCGGTGCATTACGTGTCTAGACATAAATTGGCTCAGTGCATTTCATTGTATTTCATTGCAGCATACACTTTTAGGTTCGTGCATATCTTGTTTGTGCATCTTTGTGCGTCTCGCCTTTCAGATTCAGTGCAAGGTCTGTCTTGCATCCATTTTTTGTTCGTATGATTCTTCTCTTTCATCTCGGTGCAATTCTCACGAATCCAACTCGGTGCATCAACTGTGTTACATAGTTGTTTTAAGAGTCCGTGCATATCTTTGATCCTTTCTTTTGACTCGGTACAATGTCTTCTTCTTGTGCCTCTTGGACCCATGTCTGTGCATATGGTGTTAAGCTGTTGTGTAAGTCAATACAATGGTTGACTTGAATATCTCTACTCAGTGCATTCTATGTTTGAACATAACGGTGCAAACTATGCTAAGCGTTTGATTAAAGGCCTTGTGTTTTTCTGACAGAGCTTCTCTCCGAGGAGGGGCACGTGATCCAAGGGAGATCGACCCCCTAATGAGTGCCATGTGGAAGGCTACAACGCTTAGATCGGACAACAAGCTATTTGTTAGCGGGCGAGGTGGATACCTCGGACAGCAAGCTGTGAAGCTCAGCGGTTTGCGGAGGAGGATTCCTCTGGACGGGTTAAGCTGTAATCCCCAGCGGTTGCAGAGGTGTGGTATCCTCTGGTCGGTGAAGCTGTAATGCCCAGCTATTCAAGCTGTTTGTCAGCGGTTGTAGGCAAGCTGTGAGGCCCAGCGGTTTAAGCTGTGTATCAGTAGGAATCCACACTCGGGTTGAGTGTGGGGTGGATATAGGTCTGGAAGACCGAACCACCTAAAACTCTCTTGTCTACTGTGGTTTGATTGCTCATCTGATTGTCGCTAGATGAATGGATAGGTGCGTCTCAAGTGAGTATTCTGTCTGAATGCTTTAAGGCACACGCTGTTCTGATTTGATTCTATCTACGGCTTAGACTTGCTCAGGTGCCTGCATTGTTGCAGTTCAACTGGTTGATCAAGTGTTTCTTGGAATCTCTTCTTAAAGAGCCCAATTGATCTTTATTCCGCAACTGTGTCTAGTTACAAGCTTTAATTAGGTAATTTTTGAAGGGGAGATTCATTCACCCCCCCCTCTGAATCCATAGCACCAGCTACAACAATTGGTATCAAAGCGGGTTGCTGTGCATTGGATCCAACGATCCACAGCAAATCCTGAATCTTTTGTGGTGCATTTCATAGTGGGTTTCTTGTGCTCGGTGTTTTGATTCACTGATTTAGTGCCTTGCTTTGCTCATCTGATTACGGTGCATTTATCATCTCTCGATGGCTCATCCCCCAATATTCAGAGGTAATGACTTTGATCCTTGGCTAAAAAACTTCCATCGGTATGTAAAATCAACTGATCCTGACCTTTGGAAGGTGATAACTCACGGTCCACATTAATTATCAAGGTATAAATCTAAATAGACTGATAAGGATAGATTAAAAGACTCTGTCAACTCTAGAGCATTAGATTTAATGAAAGCATCACTTGACAAAGCTCTAATTTCATGTGTTTCTTCTTGCAGGTCTGCCAAGGAGATTTTGGAGAAACTAAACCTTACCAGGAATCACAGCACATGTCTGATGGTTGACGATGATGGACAGCAAGAAGAAAATGAAGAAGAAGATGAAGATGAGGTACCTTCTGAATTTGATAATTATAATGTGGATGATTGGATTGAAGCATATCATGATTTGCTTGGTTCTTGCGAACAGTTGAAAAAATGAAATAAATCTCTGAAAAAGAAGTTGAATGATCATGTGAATGCTAATTCTGGAGGTGAGGACATGGAACTCCTGAAGACAGAAAATGACATATTTAGAAGACAATTAAAAGATTTGATTCTGTTAATTCCGATCTAGATCATTTGAAATCTGAAAAAGAAACACTTATGAAATAAATTGGTTTACACAAAAAGGAAAATCAAGAGCTTGTTTGTGAAATTTCTGAACTAAAGGAAAGACTTACCTTGATTGATGATGATCAGGGTCATAACAATAATGTAGTTCAGAATGAAAAACTGATGAGAGATTTAGAGTGTGTCAGTTCTGAATTGGAAGACATGAAATCTGAAAATAAAAAACTCAAAAAATAGTCCAAGGAATTTGAACACAAATCAATGAATCTTGAAAAAGAAAATAGACTGATTTCTGAGAAGCTGGAGGCTGACAGAGTAATAAATCTAGAGGTTCAGAAAAATCTCAACAAACTTCAATCTGAGAAACAACAAGAAATGTTTTATGAATGTCAGTTTTCCTTAGATGATTGGATGCTTGATGATGAACTCCTAGAGCAAAACAATAAATTAAAAGAGGAAATCAACAAGCTGAAACATCTAAACACCACACTGTCAGATAGGTTATTGACAATTGAAAAAGGTAAGTGCGTGAGCATGGATAATTCTGATAGGTTGGTGGATACAGAACAAGAAATTGAGAGCCTAAAAATCATCAACCAAATGTTGAGTGGAAATGTCACTTGCTGTGAAGAGAAGATAGCTGTATATGAGCTTACAATCACATCCCTTCAACAAGAAGTTGATGATCTTAACAAGTCCCTATCTGAAGCTGACAATGAAATAAAATTAAAACAGGAAGTTGAAAAACTCAAAAGTCTGAATGATGTCTTGCATCAACAAGTCATTTCTTGTGAAACAGATCTGTCCAGATATGAAGCTAATATTGTTGTCTTAAATTCTGAGATTCAAGATTTGAAAAATTGTCTATCAAAATTTGTCAAAGGTAAGGAAAATCTGAATAAGCTTCTTGGAAATAATGTTAATTTTCAGAGAGAGGGACTGGGTTACAGTCCGACAAACAAAAAGATTAATGGGAATAAAACGTCTACTGTATTTGTAAAAGCTTCTAATCAAAACAAAACCTCTGCTCCTTCTGTTTTTCAATTTACTGCACAAAAATCTACTATCAGTTCCAAAACTGTAGAACAAACTCAAAAATTGAAAAACAATGAAAATCTACAGAAAAAGGACAAAGACACTCCTGTTGGTACGAAGAATGCTGCACACAGGTCACATAATCTCTCACACACTCATACTAAAAAGGGGTCATGTTATTATTGTGGGAAGGTAGGTCACGTAATGGAAGATTGCAGATTGTTGTTAAAGGATGAGCATGCAAGTGAAACATTACATTCTAGAAATTGTTTTGGTAGAAACCATGCTACTAGGAAGTCTGATGCTTCATTTACTATTGTGGTAAGCACGGTCATCTCATGAATGCATGCTTTATCATGAAAGAAGAAAATAAACCACATGCCAGGTCTTCCATGCATTTTCATGGCCCATACGGAACTAAACCCAAGTCTAGTCAGCACACTGTGTGCTTTAACTGCAACAAGCCTGGGCACAAGGCTATTGAGTGCTGGTCAGGAAATTACTGGAATGATTCTGAATCAAACAACAAGCATCTCAGGTGCTTTGAATGTGGTAAGTACGGACATACAGTCAGGAATTGTTGGTATGTTCAGGGAAGCCTTGTAAATGCAAAGTTTTCAAAATTTCCTTCAAGGCTATCAATGAATAATTCATGCTTCAATTGTGGTAAACTAAGGCATAAATCTACTGATTGCTGGTTTTCAGATAATAAGAAACAAACTATTCATGCATACAACAGAAAATCTTATGATCATGTTTATAGACCTCATACTGCTGTTAATATGCATCATAAGAACCAAAAACCAGTCATTTCATGTAGATACTGTGGTAGAAATGGACATTCTATGGACAATTGTTACCTGATGGATCATGATGATAATGTTGCTAAAAGACTGTTCAGAACACATGTAAGGGTTAACGTAGGACCCAAGGCTGCTTGGGTCCCTGCAGGATCAAAATGATCAATATGTTACAAGTGTGCCTTGGAATGAACAAAGATGGGTAAATTAACCAAGGCACCCAAGTTGATAAAACCCCATTCAAGCACTCTTCAGGTAATACTTGCACTCTTCACATGCGGTTAATTGAATTCCTTAGTAATCTATTTTTAAATGCATTGCATACATGTTGCCAAATGCATACACTTATGTCATAATTCATTGCACATCACTCATATTGAAAATAACAAGATTGTGTTCTGCTGGCTATTCATCTAGCTGTTTTACTATCTCATTCAGTCCACCATTGCTCCCATCTTCAGCTTGTAGCAACCCTGGTAAATTAAAGGACTAGAAAGTCCAAATAAATTAAAAATATATAAATATATAATAATTAAACGAGGCCTGGACCTTGTACATAACCCTCTTACATTCTGAAAAGTTTAACGAAATGGACTCATAGACCTTACCATTATATTATAATACATTTAAGAATAACATGTTATTTTAAGTAGCCATTTGATGCACAAAATAATTTTAATTGAATTAAGAATCATTAAATCTTAAAGAAAATGTCAATTTATATTTTATTACTAATTTAAAATTTTTAATATTCCACATTTACTATATTATAACTTTATTAGAAGGGAGAAGGATATATATATAAGATTTAAATACATTAAAGATATATAAAGGATAAAAGAATGGACATATATACAGTTTTGATCTTTTAAAGGGCAATGAGAAATGACCAAAACTTAAATGACGCCTCTTTGTATAGGCGTATATAACGTGAAAAACGACTTAATATAAGTCGTTATTTCTAAATTAGTAAAAGTCAAATAAAGTATATAGTTAAGGATATTATAAAAGAATAGGGGTATATATACGATATCGGTCTTTTGGAGGCTAACTAAAAATGCTAAAACTCAATTGACGCCAACGTCAATGGGCGTCAATTCCATAGAAAATGACTTTGAACAAGTCGTCATTTCAAACAAAATGAATAGTGCCGATTTTTTGACTAAAGAATTTTGAAAAATAATTATATGAAAAATAGATAAAAATGAAAATTAATACTCCTAAAATTTCCCATCTAGATCACATCCGGAAAAAAGATAAAAATCCGGAAGCATCCACTACTTAAGTTATTATGTGTTTCGAACTGTTAATAAAGGAAATCTAATACTATTAGGATAGGTACTAGAGAGTTAAGTCCCAATTGAACTCCAACCCTATAGGGTCTCCAGAACCCTATAAATACCAACCCCTTTGCTAAATCCCTTCTGGCTTTTCTTCTCAGAAACCCGCTGCTGCTTCGTACGTGAAGAACATAGCGAAGTTCTTCATCTTCTTCTTTCCTCCTACTTCGTCGAGAGGAACACGTGAAGGAGCCTTCTTCTTTTGCTGAAGGACTTCATCTTCTTCTTTTCCTCTTGCAAGTCGTTTGCAACAAGAAGGGCAAGGAGCCTTCTTCTTTTGCTGAAGGAAGACCGCCTGGGTTTTCTACCGTGCGAGTACTGTTGCTGCGGTTTGCCTTTGATTGAAGGAGAGGCTAACATCTCCTTCTTGATATCTAGTTGTGTTCTTCCTCTTCTTCCTTGCTGCACGGGTTTGAGGGTTGTTGCTTCACTGCTACTGTGCTGCTGCTGTTGATATTAACAATCTGCAACGTCGCTGCCTTTAGCATCTTCATCCTGCAGCTTCTTATACTGGTTAATCGTTACTCTGTTGAAATAGAGTATCATTTTCCTCAGACTCTTCACGTTCTTTTCGACCAAATCAACACCTAGGTAGGTTTTCTCAAGGGTTATGCCAAATTGAGTTAGTAATAAATCCTCGCATGCATTTAGTTTGGTAACGATCAATAGGGAGGTTTCTGTTTTACTGATTTCTACATTTACAGTAAGAGTCGCCCTTGTTTAAGGCGTTATTTGGATTTAATGCCCTTGGAATAGTTATCAAATTGAATTAGTCAACTAATAAATTACATAGGATCAAAATTCAATAACTATGAACCTTCAAATCTGAATTAATGCATGAGCATCCTAGAAAATTCGTGCTATTTGTCTCTGTATATATCCATATCTCTAGATTCTTGATTGAAAATACCCCAAAATCCATGTTATTGACATATGACTATAAATAACGACCGTGCTGATGCCGTCAATTGAAACGGACGCCCTCACCCACAGGCGTCAACTTAGTGAAAACCCGATGGATTTTCATATCGTGAAATCTACTTGATTATTGAAATGACGACATAGACCATGCCGTCAGTTTTCTATAAGACGCCTACAACTAAGGCATTATTCACTGAATTAAAGACTTGATCTAAGTCATCATTTATATAATATCTGAAAATTTTTGAATGTTTTAAAAATCATTGTGTTAACAATATAACGACGGCGTGAATAGTCATCATATTTGGAACTGACGACCTAGCCAAAGGCGTCAATTCCTAAAATGAATCACAGGCGTCAATTTATTGATTTACTGATTTCACGGATTCCTATAACCCACTGTGAGTGAGTTAATTGCTAAGGCACTATATTTCCATTCCGTGAATATAGTCCCACGTTTCACATTATTTTTTATTCGATTACCCACTATTTCTCGGTGATAGATGAACCCTCCGCGGGACATTCCGTTCCTTCGGACTGGTGACTTTATCATAGAGACCTCCGTAAGACTCCGCTAGCTTTGGATTCCCTCAAAGCAGCCGAGCTGGTTGTACCATTAAAACCCATGACACTACTTAATCGCCATGTCACTCTAAAGAAACATGGTGTACCGGCCCTCACGACATGCTGTTTGTATGCCATGAGAATATTCTTGAAATAATGGGATGGGTAATCCATACCATTTATATCCTTTAAGAAAAGTGTGCCGTACTTGTGGACACTAATTCTATCCACCTTATCATGTACAAGAACAAGCGACCATGTTCATGTGGGCGCTTACTCTTATTGTCATGGCACCCAAGTTAGGGAGCCAATTCCACCTAGTTTTATCGTTGATCGTGATTATACCGTTACTATCGTCGTTATACAACATGTTCAAATCCTTGAAATACTATTCCACAAAGATCTACCTTAAAGTTATACAAGTTTATTCCTTGAAACTCCATATTGGCTATAACTATAGTGGATGTCGAAAATACACGATCAATGCCTGCGCATATAGGGCTCGATTTGGTCCTGGGGGGAGCACCCGAAAGTACTAGTGCCCATGGGAGTTGTAATGATCACGGTGTGGCATTGCACCGAAGTGCATGACTAACTTGATTAGACATTCCACAATCTCATACTCGACTTGACATGACATGACTTGAGTGACCCGGAAAGGGTATTTATATACTTTCTTGAAACGTGATAGCCAATTCCCGACATGACATGATGAATATACTTGCTTGAATATCTTGACATTTATTGATATAAGTTCTTGAAAGACATGCTAGTTCACTCAATTATCTCTTGTTATACTCTCTCTCTCTTGTCGTTTTACGCAAACATGCATAGCTTTATTGCATTCATGTAACATGTAATTTACTTAAAGCAAGCTAGCTCTTGAGATATAATTCCTACTGAGCGTTCGCTCATCCAGTGTTTTCCCTATTTTTCAGGTAAGTCCGATGATGAGACTCAATCGGATGGGGAAGGTCAAGAGTGAAGAGATTAGAGCTCTCCGTCTATCCAAGCGTTTACTAATCTTATCTTTCTAATTTCTTGAGTCAATCATTGTACTTTTTCCTTTTATTGAGTCTTGGCATTTTCATTTGTAATAGAAGTACTTTGAGGTTGTGATTGAATAAAGGACTGGGTTATCTTTACTTTTGCGCACTCTGTCTTTGTGTTGAATACACTAACGCTCTGATTGACATGATCGATATAAACTTGTCACGCACTCCGGGTTCCTTCCGCGCTCGGGGCGTGACAGTTTTTGTGGTATCAGAGCCTAGGATATTCAATTCCTAGGAAACCCAAGTCCAAGGATAGGTTTAAACCTTTAACCGGTGAGATTGGTTAGAACCAAGGGTTAAGTTAACTTAGAATCAAAACCTTTGAACATCATCACATATTAATATAGTTATTGTAATTGTAGGACAATGGCTGCCGAACGTGCCCAGTGGCGCAACATGCAACGCACTCTGCAAGGCATGACCCAGGCACTTCAACAAGTGGCACAAGGAGGTGCACATCGTGGAGCAGGAAATCTCCACCAAAGCTTCAAGAACATGAACCCTCCTAAGTTCATGGGATCCACTGATCCGGATGACGCTGAGCACTGGATCCGGGAGACCGAATGTATCTTTCGGGTTATGCAATGCACGGACCAAGAGAAGGTCTTGTTAGCAACGTTTCAATTGGAAAGGGACGCCCGCTGCTGGTGGGAGTCGGTAGAAGCCACATTAGATCAAGGACAAGTTACTTGGGGGAGTTTGTTGAACATTTCAACAATAAATATTTTTCGGACCGAGTCCAGGAGAAGAAGGCCGCCGAGTTCGCCGCACTTAAGCAACGATCATTATCGGTGGCCGAGTATGAGGCACAATTCTCGAGGTTATCCCGGTACGCTAAACATTTAGTCAGTATCGAGAAAATGAAAGCTAGGAGGTTTCTAAATGGGCTCAGGCCCCAGTCTATCACACAGCTAGCCCCGATGGACATACAGGTCTATTCGGAGATGGTACGACGAGCCCAGCTACTGGAGGATGCCACGGAACTATCTGATAGGATCCGTGGGAGAGACAAGAAGGAGCATGTCACTAGCTCCGGCACTTTCAAACCCAATTTCAACAAGAAAAGGCCAAGTAATGGAGGAGAGTCTTCTCAGGAGAAGAAAGTCAAAAGATTAACAAGCCGTTCTCCATCACCACCACACCTTCTAAAGTGGTGTGTAAACACTGTGACAAGGCCGGACATAAGGCCGAAGAATGTTGGAGGAAACTTGGAGCGTGTCTCCGTTGTGGGAGCCGTGATCATCGGATTCCCGACTGTCCCCTACTCAATGATCAAGCCGGTGATGGGAAGCGCCCGGTGACAAAGAATGCACGTCTCCAAGCTATTAAGGAGACAGAACAAGATGAAGGCGGACTAGTGGAAGGTACATTGAAAGTTTGTTCCAAGTCTGCATATGTCTTATTTGATACTGGTGCCTCGCATTCTTTTATTTCTAAGAAGTTTGCTAATCCATTACCCATGGAACCGGAATGGATGAAATTAGTTCTTTCAACTCCTCTCGGAAGCGAAGTTGACCTTACTCACCATTATCAAAACTGTGAAGTCTTGGTAAAAGGAAGAAATCTTCCTATCGACCTCATATGTTTAGACCTAAAGGAATATGATGTCATATTGGGAGTAGATTGGTTATCTAAGTATCAGGCAACTGTGGATTGCCGTAACAGCAAAGTTACTTTCAAAGACTTTCCGGAACTGGTCTATACTAGCCCTAAGAGTCGGAGCAAGTCACCTCTTATTTCGGCTCTCCGAGCTAGCAAGCTAATAAGGAAAGGATGTGTATCTTTCCTTGCGTTTGTCACCATTAAGGAGACTAAGACTAGCTAGAAGACATCCCAGTTGTGCAAGAATTTCGGACGTGTTTCGGAAGATTTGCCTGGATTACCCCCACAAAGAGAAGTGGCCTTCACCATCGACTTGATCCCTGGTGCTGGCCCAGTTTCTAGGGCACCTTATAGGATGTCCCCTGCCGAACTCAAGGAACTAAAGGAGCAATTGATGGAACTTCTCAAGAAAGGATTTATCAGACCAAGCACTTCCCCGTGGGGAGCACCTGTGCTATTTGTAAAGAAGAAAGATGGATCCATGAGGTTATGCATCGACTATCGACAGTTGAATCATCTCACTATCAAGAACAAGTATCCACTGCCGAGAATCGATGAGTTATTTGATCAAATATCTGGATCCAAGTATTTTTCGAAGATTGATCTCAGGTCGGGATATCACCAACTAAGGATCAAGGATGAGGACATTTATAAGACCGCATTCAGAAGCAGGTATGGGCACTATGAATTTGTTGTTATGCCTTTTGGACTAACAAATGCCCCTGCTGCCTTTATGCAGTTGATGAATAGTATATTCAGGCCTCATCTAGATCAATTCATAGTGGTTTTCATTGATGATATACTGATCTATTCAAAGACCAAGGAAGAGCACGAGGAGCATTTGAGGATTGCATTACAGATATTGAGGATGAATCAGTTATATGCAAAGCTCAGTAAATGTGAATTCTGGTTAGAAGAAGTATCTTTCTTGGGGCATGTTATATCAAAAGACGGTTTATCCGTAGATCCATCGAAGGTTGAAGCTGTAAAGGATTGGGAAAGACCGACCAATGCTAGCGAGATCCGTAGTTTCTTGGGTCTTGCGGGCTACTACCGGCGATTCATCAAGGATTTCTCCAAGATGCCGTACCACTCACTAGGCTAACTCGCAAGGAGATCCGTTACGAATGGAGTGAGGAATGTGAAAGAAGCTTCCAAGCTCTCAAGGATCACCTAACTACAGCCCCGGTCTTAGCTCTACCAGTTGAAGGAGAGAAGTTCGAGGTATACACTGATGCATCTGGCATTGGCCTCGATGTGTCTTAATGCAACAAGGAAGAGTTATAGCTTACTCTTCTCGCCAATTGAAGAAGCATGAAGAGAACTACCCAGTTCATGACTTGGAGTTGGCCGCGGTAATATTTGCATTGAAAATATGGAGGCATTACCTATACGAGTGCAGTTTACAGTATATTCTGACCATAAGAGTCTCAAGTATCTCTTCTCTCAGAAGGAATTAAATATGAGGCAAAGACGTTGGCTAGAATATCTCAAGGATTTCGACTTCATAATACAATATCATCCTGGAAAGGGTAATCCTGTAGCTGATGCCCTCAGTCGAAAGCCAAGAGCGATTTTAGCAAATTGTATGATTCAGGAGTGGAAGTTGCTAGAACAATTCTCTAAACTTGATATAAGCCTGGACAAGGAGAACAAGTGTGTTACACTATCCCATATAAGCATACTGCCAGATCTACTCTCAGAAATACAAGGACTACAAGATAAGGATCCATTATTAGTGGAAATCAAGGACAAAATTGAAGAACAATCGGAGTTCAAATTAGCATCAGATGGAAGATTGATGTTCAGGAATAGAACATGTATACCAGATTGTCCAGAGCTAAAGAAGAAAATCTTAGATGAAGCTCACAGATCAAGGTACACGATTCATCCAGGGTCTACCAAAATGTACCAAGATTTGAAAAGGACCTTCTGGTGGCCTAATATGAAAAGAGAAGTAGCAGACTTTGTGTCTCGCTGTCTCACGTGTCAACAAGTCAAGGCAGAACACCAAAAGCCTGCCGGTAAGCTACATCCTCTAGAAATTCCCAAATGGAAGTGGGAGGATATCGGTATGGACTTCATTATGGGTCTGTCTAAATCAAAAGGAGGACATGATGGAATATGGGTTATCATCGACCGATTGACCAAATCGGCACACTTCTTGCCAATCAAGAGTCGATGGTCAGTTGATGTTCTTGCTGCATTATACATTAAGGAGATAGTCAGGTTACATGGAGTACCTGTCTCAATCGTGTCTGACAGAGACCCCGTTTTACTTCTCACTTTTGGAAGGGTCTACAACATTCGCTAGGGACTAGACTTAACTTTAGTACTGCTTTTCATCCTCAGACGGATGGTCAGACCGAAAGAACAAATCAGGTGGTAGAAGATATGCTCAGAGCTTGCATCATTGATTTTGGTGGAGCTGGCATGATCACTTGCCTTTGGTTGAGTTTGCATACAATAATAGTTACCAGGCAAGCATACAAATGGCACCTTTCGAAGCTTATACGGAAGGAGTTGCCGATCACCCTTGTGCTGGGACGAAGTTGGCGAAAAGCAACTATTAGGCCAGACATGGTAAGGGATACCACTGAAAAGATTCAGTTGATTAGAGAAAGACTTCAAGTAGCTCAATCTAGACAAAAGGCTTATGCTGATACAAGAAGAAGAGATCTCGAATTCCAAGTTGGAGATCATGTATTTCTCAAGATATCACCTGGACGTGGAATAAGAGATTTGGTGTTAAGGGCAAGCTTACGCCGAGGTTTATCGGACCTTTTGAGATACTGGAAAGAGTTGGCGAGGTTGCTTACCGCGTCGCTTTACCTCCTCAATTGTCCGAAGTTCATAATGTATTCCATGTATCCATGTTGAAGAAGTATGTGCACGATCCGGCACATATCATCGATCATGGAGACCTGGTGATTCAAAGGGATCTCACCTATGAACAAAAGCCCATGAAGATCCTCGATCGCGAAGTACGAACATTAAGGAGCAAAGTTATTCCCATGGTCAAGGTACAATGGAGTAAAAGCTCAGAACACGAAGCCACATGGGAGACTGAGGAGTCTATGAGGAAACGATTCCCCGAATTATTCTAAAAAGGTATGTACTCTACACTCTCCACGTTTATACGCGATTGAATTTGGGGACCAAATTCTTTTAAGTGGGGGAGGGTGTAGCAACCCTGGTAAATTAAAGGACTAGAAAGTCCAAATAAATTAAAATATATAAATATATAATAATTAAACGAGGCCTGGACCTTGTACATAACCCTCTTACATTCTGAAAAGTCTTACGAAATGGACTCATAGACCTTACCATTATATTATAATACATTTAAGAATAACATGTTATTTTAAGTAGCCATTTGATGCACAAAATAATTTTAATTGAATTAAGAATCATTAAATCTTGAAGAAAATGTCAATTTATATTTTATTACTAATTTAGAAAATTTAATATTCCACATTTACTATATTATAACTTTATTAGAAGGGAGAAGGATATATATATAAGATTTAAATACATTAAAGATATATAAAGGATAAAAGAATGGACATATATACAATTTTGGTCTTTTCAAGGGCAATGAGAAATGACCAAAACTTAAATGACGCCTCTTTGTATAGGCGTATATAACGTGAAAAACGACTTAATATAAGTCGTTATTTCTAAATTAGTAAAAGTCAAATAAAGTATATAGTTAAGGATATTATAAAAGAATAGGGGTATATATACAATATCGGTCTTTTGGAGGCTAACTAAAAATGCTAAAACTCAATTGACGCCAACGTCAATGGGCGTCAATTCCATAGAAAGTGACTTTGAACAAGTCGTCATTTCAAACAAAATGAATAGTGCCAATTTTTCGACTAAAGAATTTTGAAAAATAATTATATGAAAAATAGAGAAAAATGAAAATTAATACTCCTAAAATTTCCATCTAGATCACATCCAGGAAAAAAGATAAAAATCCCGGAAGCATTCACTACTTAAGTTATACGTGTTTCGAACTGTTAATAAAGGAAATTCTAATACTATTAGGATAGGTACTAGAGAGTTAAGTCCCAATTGAACTCCAACCCTATAGGGTCTCCAGAACCCTATAAATACCAACCCCTTTGCTAAATCCCTTCTAGCTTTTCTTCTCAGAAACCCGCTGCTGCTTCGTGCGTGAAGAACATAGCGAAGTTCTTCATCTTCTTCTTTCCTCCTGCTTCGTCGAGAGGAGCACGTGAAGGAGCCTTCTTCTTTTGCTGAAGGACTTCATCTTCTTCTTTTCCTCTTGCAAGTCGTTTGCAACAAGAAGGGCAAGGAGCCTTCTTCTTTTGCTGAAGGAAGACCGCCTGGGTTTTCTACCGTGCGAGTACTGCTGCTGCGGTTTGCCTTTGATTGAAGGAGAGGCTAACATCTCCTTCTTGATATCTAGTTGTGTTCTTCCTCTTCTTCCTTGCTGCACGGGTTTGAGGGTTGTTGCTTCGCTGCTACTGTGCTGCTGCTGTTGATATTATCAATCTGCAACATCGCTGCCTTTAGCATCTTCATCCTGCAGCTTCTTATACTGGTTAATCGTTACTCTGTTGAAACAGAGTAACATTTTCTTCAGACTCTTCACGTTCTTTTCGACCAAATCAACACCCAGGTAGGTTTTCTCAAGTGTTAAGCCAAATTGAGTAGTAATAAATCCTCGCATGCATTTAGTTTGGTAACGATCAATAGGGAGGTTTCTGTTTTACTGATTTCTACATTTACAGTAAGAGACGCCCTTGTTTAAGGCGTTATTTGGATTTAATGCCCTTGGAATAGTATCAAATTGAATTAGTCAACTAATAAATTACATAGGATCAAAATTTAATAACTTTGAACCTTGATGTAATAATTAATGCATGATCATATTGATAAATTCTTCCTATTTTTTCGTTCTGTTCATATCTCTAGAATCCTGTTTGAATATGGCTCAAAATTCCATGTGCCTCTGTTCATATGAAACAACGACCATGTCCATGTCGTCAATTGAATGGACGCCCTCACCCACAGGCGTCAACTTAGTGAGATATCCCATGGATTTTCATATTGTGAAATCTACTTGACTATTGAAATGACGACATATACCATGCCGTCAGTTTTATATAAGACGCCTGTAACTAAGGCGTTATTCACTGAATTAAAGACTTAACCTAAGTCGTCATTTATATAATATCTGAAAATTTTTGAATGTTTTAAAAATTATTATGGATATAACGACGGCGTGAATAGTCGTCATATTTGGAACTGACGACCTAGCCAAAGGCGTCAATTCCTGAAATGAAGACTTAATCAGAGGCGTCAATTTATTGATTTACTGATTTCACGGATTCCTATAACCCACTATGAGCGAGTTAATTGCTAAGGCACTATATTCCATTCCGTGAATATAGTCCCACGTTTCACGTGTTTTTTATCGATTACCCACTATCTCCCGATGATAGATAAACCCTCCGCGGGACATTCTGTTCCTTCGGACTGGTGACTTTATCATAGAGGCCTCCGTAAGACTCCGCTAGCTTTTGATTCCCTCAAAGCAGCCGAGCTGGTTGTACCCTTAAAACCCATGACACTTCTTAATTGCCATGTCACTCTAAAGAAACATGGTATACCGGCCCTCACGACATGCTGTTTGTATGTCATGAGAATATTCTTGAAATAATGGGATGGGTAATCCATACCATTCATATCCTTTAAGAATAGTGTGCCGTACTTGTGTACACTAATTCTATCCACCTTATCATGTACAAGAACAAGCGACCATGTTCATGTGGGCGCTTACTCTTATTGTCATGGCACCCAAGTTAGGGAGCCAATTCCACCTAGTTTTATCGTTGATCGTGATTATACCGTTACTATCGTCATTATACAACATGTTCAAATCCTTGAAATGCTATTCCACAAAGATCTACCTTAAAGTTATACAAGTTTATTCCTTGAAACTCCATATTGGCTATAACTTTGGTGGATGTCGAAAAATACACGATCAATGCCTGCGCATATAGGGCCCGATCTGGTCCTGGGAGGAGCACCCGAAAGTACTAGTGCCCATGGGAGTTGTAATGATCACGGTATGGCATTGTACCGAAGTGCATGACTAGCTTGATTAGACATTCCACAATCTCATACTCGACTTGACATGACATGACTTGCGTGACCCGGAAAGGGTATTTATATACTTGCTTGAAACGTGATAGCCAATTCCCGACATGACATGATGGATATACTTGCTTGAATATCTTGACATTTATTGATATAAGCCCTTGAAAGACATGCTAGTTCACTCAATTACCTCTTGTTATACTCACTCTCTCTCTTGTCGTTTTACGCAAACATGCATAGCTTTATTGCATTCATGTAACATATAATTTACTTAAAGCAAGCTAGCTCTTGAGAGATAATTCCTACTGAGCGTTCGCTCATCCAGTGTTTTTCCCTATTTTTCAGGTAAATCCGATGATGAGACTCAATCGGATGGGGAAGATCAAGAGTGAAGAGATTAGAGCTCTCCGTCTATCCAAGCGTTTACTAATCTTATCTTTCTAATTTCTTGAGTCAATCATTGTACTTTTTCCTTTTATTGAGTCTTGGCATTTTCATTTGTAATAGAAGTACTTTGAGGTTGTGATTGAATAAAGGACTGGGTTATCTTTACTTTTGCGCACTCTGTCTTTGTGTTGAATACACTAACGCTCTGATTGGCATGATCGATATAAACTTGTCACGCACTCCGGGTTCCTTCTGTGCTCGGGACGTGACAGTTTTTGTGGTATCAGAGCCTAGGATATTCAATTCCTAGGAAACCCAAGTCCAAGGATAGGTTTAAACCTTTAACCGGTGAGATTGGTTAGAACCAAGGGTTAAGTTAACTTAGAATCAAAACCTTTGAACATCATCACATATTAATATAGTTATTGTAATTGTAGGACAATGGCTGCCGAACGTGCCCAGTGGCGCAACATGCAACGCACTCTGCAAGGCATGACCCAGGCACTTCAACAAGTGGCACAAGGAGGTGCACATCGTGGAGCAGGAAATCTCCACCAAAGCTTCAAGAACATGAACCCTCCTAAGTTCATGGGATCCACTGATCCGGATGACGCTGAGCACTGGATCCGGGAGACCGAACGTATCTTTCGGGTTATGCAATGCACGGACCAAGAGAAGGTCTTGTTAGCAACGTTTCAATTGGAAAGGGACGCCCGCTGCTGGTGGGAGTCGGTAGAAGCCACATTAGATCAAGGACAAGTTACTTGGGGGGAGTTTGTTGAACATTTCAACAATAAATATTTTTCGGACCGAGTCCAGGAGAAGAAGGCCGCCGAGTTCGCCGCACTTAAGCAACGATCATTATCGGTGGCCGAGTATGAGGCACAATTCTCGAGGTTATCCCGGTACGCTAAGCATTTAGTCAATACCGAGAAAATGAAAGCTAGAAGGTTTCTAAATGGGCTCAGGCCCCAGTTTATCACACAACTGGCCCCGATGGACATACAAGTCTATTCGGAGATGGTACGACGAGCCCAGCTACTGGAGGATGCCACGGAACTATCTGATAGGATCCGTGGGAGAGACAAGAAGGAGAATGTTACTAGCTCCGGCACTTTCAAACCCAATTTCAACAAGAAAAGGCCAAGTAATGGAGGAGAGTCTTCTCAGGAGAAGAAAGTCAAAAAGATTAACAAGCCGTTCTCCATCACCATCACACCTTTTAAAGTGGTGTGTAAACACTGTGACAAGGCCGGACATAAGGTCGAAGAATGTTGGAGGAAACTTGGAGCATGTCTCCGTTGTGGGAGCCGTGATCATCGGATTCCCGGCTGTCCCCTACTCAATGATCAAGCCGGTGATGGGAAGCGCCCAGTGACAAAGAATGCACGTCTCCAAGCTATTAAGGAGACAGAACAAGATGAAGGCGGACTAGTGGAAGGTACATTGAAAGTTTGTTCCAAGTCTGCATATGTCTTATTTGATACTGGTGCCTCGCATTCTTTTATTTCTAAGGAGTTTGCTAATCCATTACCCATGGAACCGGAATGGATGAAATTAGCTCTTTCAACTCCTCTCGGAAGCGAAGTTGACCTTACTCACCATTATCAAAACTGTGAAGTCTTGGTAAAGGGAAGAAATCTTCCTATCGACCTCATATGTTTAGACCTAAAGGAATATGATGTCATATTGGGAGCAGATTGGTTATCTAAGTATCGGGCAACTGTGGATTGCCGTAACAGCAAAGTTACTTTCAAAGACTTTCCGGAACTGGTCTATACTAGCCCTAAGAGTCGGAGCAAGTCACCTCTTATTTCGGCTCTCCGAGCTAGCAAGCTAATAAAGAAAGGATGTGTATCTTTCCTTGCGTTTGTCACCATTAAGGAGACTAAGGAGACTAAGCTAGAAGACATCCCAGTTGTGCAAGAATTTCTGGACGTGTTTTCGGAAGATTTGCCTGGATTACCCCCACAAAGAGAAGTGGCCTTCACCATCGACTTGATCCCTAGTGCTGGCCCAGTTTCTAGGGCACCTTATAGGATGTCCCCTGCCGAACTTAAGGAACTAAAGGAGCAATTGATGGAACTTCTCAAGAAAGGATTTATCAGACCAAGCACTTCCCCGTGGGGAGCACCTGTGCTATTTGTAAAGAAGAAAGATGGATCAATGAGGTTATGCATCGACTATCGATAGTTGAATCATCTCACTATCAAGAACAAGTATCCACTACCGAGAATCGATGAGTTATTTGATCAAATATCTGGATCCAAGTATTTTTCGAAGATTGATCTCAGGTCGGGATATCACCAACTAAGGATCAAGGATGAGGACATTTATAAGACCGCATTCAGAAGCAGATATGGGCACTATGAATTTGTTATTATGCCTTTTGGACTAACAAATGCCCCTGCTGCCTTTATGCAGTTGATGAATAGTATATTCAGGCCTCATCTAGATCAATTCATAGTGGTTTTCATTGATGATATACTGATCTATTCAAAGACCAAGGAAGAGCACGAGGATCATTTGAGGATTGCACTACAGATATTGAGGATGAATCAGTTATATGCAAAGCTCAGTAAATGTGAATTCTGGTTAGAAGAAGTATCTTTCTTGGGGCATGTTATATCAAAAGACGGTTTATCCGTAGATCCATCGAAGGTTGAAGCTGTAAAGGATTGGGAAAGACCGACCAATGCTAGCGAGATCCGTAGTTTCTTGGGTCTTGCTGGATACTATCGGCGATTCATCAAGGATTTCTCCAAGATCGCCGTACCACTTACTAGACTAACGCGCAAGGAGATACGTTATGAATGGAGTGAGGAATGTGAAAGAAGCTTCCAAGCTCTCAAGATCACCTAACTACTAGCCCCGGTCTTAGCTTTACCAACTGAAGGAGAGAAGTTCGAAGTATACACCGATGCATCTGGCATTGGCCTCGGATGTGTTTTAATGCAACAAGGGAAAGTTATAGCCTACTCTTCTCGCCAATTGAAGAAGCACGAGGAGAACTACCAAGTCCATGACTTAGAATTGGCTGCGGTAGTGTTTGCACTGAAGATATGGAGACATTATCTATACGGAGTGCAGTTTATTGTATACTCTGACCATAAAAGTCTTAAGTATCTCTTCTCTCAGAAGGAATTGAATATGAGGCAAAGACGTTGGCTAGAATATCTCAAGGACTTCAACTTCACAATACAATATCATCCTGGAAAGGCTAATCCTGTAGCTGATGCCCTCAGTCGAAAGTCGAGAGCACTATTAGCCAATTGTATGATTCAAGAGTGGAATTTGCTAGAACAATTCTCTAAACTTAATATAAGCATAGACAAGGACAGTAGGTGTGTCACATTATCCCATATGAGCCTACCGCCAGACTTGCTATCCGAAATATAAGAACTTCAAGATAGTGATCCCGTACTAGTGGAAATCAAGGGCAAAATGGAAGAATAACCTGATTTCAAGATTGCCTCAGATGGAAGATTGACGTTCAGGAATAGAACATGTATACCGGATTGTCCAGAGCTAAAGAAGAAAATCTTAGATGAAGTTCACAGATCAAGGTACACGATTCATCCAGGGTCTACCAAAATGTACCAAGATTTGAAAAGGACCTTCTGGTGGTCCAATATGAAAAGAGAAGTAGCAGACTTTGTGTCTTGCTGTCTCACGTGTCAACAAGTCAAGGTAGAACACCAAAAGCCTACCGGTAAGCTACATCCTCTAGAAATTCTCAAATGGAAGTGGGAGGATATCGGTATGGACTTCATTACGGGTCTGTCTAAATCAAAAGGAGGACATGATGGAATATGGGTTATCATCGACCGATTGACCAAATCGGCACACTTCTTGCCAATCAAGAGTCGATGGTCAGTTGATGTTCTTGCTGCATTATACATTAAGGAGATAGTCAGGTTACATGGAGTACCTGTCTCAATCATGTCTGACAGAGACCCCCGTTTTACTTCTCACTTTTGGAAGGGTCTACAACATTCGCTAGGGACGAGACTTAACTTTAGTACAGCTTTTCATCCTCAAACGGATGGTCAGACTAAGAGAACCAATCAGGTGGTTGAAGATATGCTCAGAGCTTGCATCATTGATTTTGGTGGGAGCTGACATGATCACTTGCCTTTGGTTGAGTTTGCATACAATAATAGTTACCAGGCAAGCATACAAATGGCACCTTTTGAATCTTTATACGGAAGGAGTTGCCGATCACCCTTATGCTGGGACGAAGTTGGCGAAAAGCAACTATTAGGCCCAGACATGGTAAGGGAAACCACTGAAAAGATTCAGTTGATTAGAGAAAGACTTCAAGTTGCTCAGTCTAGACAGAAGGCTTATGCTGACACAAGAAGAAGAGATCTCGAATTCCAAGTCGGAGATCATGTATTTCTCAAGATATCACCTGGTCGTGGAATAAGGAGATTTGGTGTTAAGGGCAAGCTTACACCAAGGTTTATCGGACCTTTTGAGATACTAGAAAGAGTTGGTGAGGTTGCTTACCGCGTCGCTTTACCTCCTCAATTGTCCGAAGTTCATAATGTATTCCATGTATCCATGTTGAAGAAGTATGTGCACGATCCGGCACATATCATCGATCATGGAGACCTGGTGATTCAAAGGGATCTCACCTATGAACAAAAGCCCATGAAGATCCTCGACCGCGAAGTACGAACATTAAGGAGCAAAGTTATTCCCATGGTCAAGGTACAATGGAGTAAAAGCTCAGAACACGAAGCCACATGGGAGACTGAGGAGTCTATGAGGAAACGATTCTCCGAATTATTCTAAAAAGGTATGTACTCTACACTCTCCACGTTTATACGCGATTGAATTTGGGGACCAAATTCTTTTAAGTGGGGGAGGGTGTAGCAACCCTGGTAAATTAAAGGACTAGAAAGTCCAAATAAATTAAAAATATATAAATATATAATAATTAAACGAGGCCTGGACCTTGTACATAACCCTCTTACATTCTGAAAAGTCTTACGAAATGGACTCATAGACCTTACCATTATATTATAATACATTTAAGAATAACATGTTATTTTAAGTAGCCATTTGATGCATAAAATAATTTTAATTGAATTAAGAATCATTAAATCTTAAATAAAATGTCAATTTATATTTTATTACTAATTTAGAAAATTTAACATTCCACATTTACTATATTATAACTTTATTAGAAGGGAGAAGGATATATATATAAGATTTAAATACATTAAAGATATATAAAGGATAAAAGAATGGACATATATAGAATTTCGGTCTTTTCAAGGGCAATAAGAAATGACCAAAACTTAAATGACGCCTCTTTGTATAGGCATATATAACGTGAAAAATGACTTAATATAAGTCGTTATTTCTAAATTTGTAAAAGTCAAATAAAGTATATAGTTAAGGATATTATAAAAGAATAGGGTATATATACGATATCGATCTTTTGGAGGCTAACTAAAAATGCTAAAACTCAATTGACGCCAACGTCAATGGGCGTCAATTCCATAGAAAATGACTTTGAACAAGTCGTCATTTCAAACAAAATGAATAGTGTCGATTTTTCGACTAAAGAATTTTAGAAAAATAATTATATGGAAAAGTAGAGAAAATGAAAAATTAATACTCTTAAAATTTCCCATCTAGATCACATCCAGAAAAAAAGATAAAAATCCCGGAAGATTCTAACACTTTAGTTATTATGTGTTTCGAACTGTTAATAAAGGGAACACTAATACCATTAGGATTGCTACTAGGAATGCTATTCCCAATCGAACTCTAACCCTATAGGGTCTCCAGAACCCTATAAATACCAACCCCTTTGCTAAATCCCTTCTGGCTTTTCTTCTCAGAAACCCGCTGCTGCTTCGTGCGTGAAGAACATAGCGAAGTTCTTTATCTTCTTCTTTCCTCCTGCTTCGTCGAGAGGAGCACATGAAGGAGCCTTCTTCTTTTGCTGAAGGACTTCATCTTCTTCTTTTCCTCTTGCAAGTCGTTTGCAACAAGAAGGGCAAGGAGCCTTCTTCTTTTGCTGAAGGAAGACCGCCTGGGTTTTCTACCGTGCGAGTACTGTTGCTGCGGTTTGCCTTTGATTGAAGGAGAGGCTAACATCTCCTTCTTGATATCTAGTTGTGTTCTTCCTCTTCTTCCTTGCTGCACGGGTTTGAGGGTTGTTGCTTCGCTGCTACTGTGCTGCTGCTGTTGATATTATCAATCTGCAACGTCGCTGCCTTTAGCATCTTCATCCTGCAGCTTCTTATACTGGTTAATCGTTACTCTGTTGAAACAGAGTATCATTTTCTTCAGACTCTTCACGTTCTTTTCGACCAAATCAACACCTAGGTAGGTTTTCTCAAGGGTTATGCCAAATTGAGTTAGTAATAAATCCTCGCATGCATTTAGTTTGGTAACAATCAATAGGGAGGTTTCTATTTTACTGATTTCTACATTTACAGTAAGAGACGCCCTTGTTTAAGGCGTTATTTGGATTTAATGCCCTTGGAATAGTCATCAAATTAAATTAGTCAACTAATAAATTACATAGGATCAAAATTTAATAACTTTGAACCTTGATGTAATAATTAATGCTTGATCATATTGATAAATTCTTCCTATTTTCTCGTTCTGTTCATATCTCTAGAATCCTGTTTGAATATGGCTCAAAATTCCATGTGCCTCTGTTCATATGAAACAACGACCATGTCCATGTCGTCAATTGAATGGACGCCCTCACTCACAGGCGTCAACTTAGTGAGATATCCCATGGATTTTCATATTGTGAAATCTACTTGACTATTGAAATGATGACATATACCATGCCGTCAGTTTTATATAAGACGCCTGTAACTAAGGCGTTATTCACTGAATTAAAGACTTAACCTAAGTCGTCATTTATATAATATCTGAAAATTTTGAATGTTTTAAAAAATTATTATGGATATAACGACGGCGTGAATAGTCATCATATTTGGAACTGACGACCTAGCCAAAGGCGTCAATTCCTGAAATGAAGACTTAATCAGAGGCGTCAATTTATTGATTTACTGATTTCACGGATTCCTATAACCCACTGTGAGTGAGTTAATTGCTAAGGCACTATATTCCATTCCGTTAATATAGTCTCACGTTTCCCGTGGTTTTTATCGATTACCCACTATCTCTCGATGATAGATAAACCCTCCGCGGGACATTCCGTTCCTTCAGACTTGTGACTTTATCATAGAGGCCTCCGTAAGACTCCGCTAGCTTTGGATTCCCTCAAAGCAGCCGAGCTGGTTGTACCCTTAAAACCCATGACACTTCTTAATTACCATGTCACTCTAAAGAAACATGGTATACCGGCCCTCACGACATGCTGTTTGTATGTCATGAGAATATTCTTGAAATAATGGGATGGGTAATCCATACCATTCATATCCTTTAAGAATAGTGTGCCGTACTTGTGTACACTAATTCTATCCACCTTATCATGTACAAGAACAAGCGACCATGTTCATGCGGGCGCTTACTCTTATTGTCATGGCGCCCAAGTTAGGGAGCCAATTCCACCTAGTTTTATCGTTGATCGTGATTATACCGTTACTATCGTCATTATACAACATGTTCAAATCCTTGAAATGCTATTCTACAAAGATCTACCTTAAAGTTATACAAGTTTATTCCTTGAAACTCCATATTGGCTATAACTTTGGTGGATGTCGAAAAATACACGATCAATGCCTGCGCAAATAGGGCCCGATCTGGTCCTGGGAGGAGCACCTGAAAGCACTAGTGCCCATGGGAGTTGTAATGATCACGGTATGGCATTGTACCGAAGTGCATGACTAGCTTGATTAGACATTCCACAATCTCATACTCGACTTGACATGACCTGACTTGCGTGACCCGGAAATGATATTTATATACTTGCTTGAAACGTGATAGCCAATTCCCGGCATGACATGATGGATATACTTGCTGGAATATCTTGACATTTATTGATATAAGCCCTTGAAAGACATGCTAGTTCACTCAATTACCTCTTGTTATACTCTCTCTCTCTTGTCGTTTTATGCAAACATGCATAGCTTTATTGCATTCATGTAACATATAATTTACTTAAAGCAAGCTAGCTCTTGAGATATAATTCCTACTAAGCGTTCGCTCATCCAGTGTTTTCTCATATTTTTCAGGTAAGTCCGATGATGAGACTCAATCAGATGGGGAAGGTCAAGAGTGAAGAGATTAGAGCTCTCTGTCTATCCAAGCGTTCACTAATCTTATCTTTCTAATTTCTTGAGTCAATCATTGTACTTTTTCTTTTTTCCTTTTATTGAGTCTTGGCATTTTCATTTGTAATAGAAGTACTTTGAGGTTGTGATTGAATAAAGGACTGGGTTATCTTTACTTTTGCACACTCTGTCTTTGTGTTGAATACACTAACGCTCTGATTGACATGATCGATATAAACTTGTTACGCACTCCGGGTTCCTTCCGCGCTCGGGGCGTGACACAGCTTGAGCTCGCCCATTTCACGAGTCTGAATTTACTGTGTTCTGCTTATGCATCTGCTGAGGGGAGCTGATCGTTCTTGAATAAATCTGCCTGATGATCTTCTGGGTTTTTCTGACTCACCTTGACACATCCTTTGCTGCACTTCTTGATAGTTTTCTTATGGAAGTGTTGACACCTTGAGCTGTCACTCTTGGTTGTTCTGAAGTGTGGATATTGTGAGCAGATGTCGACACAAAGAGTCGACACATTCTAGTATGATCTTCTGATCATGTTTCTGCACTTGCTCTCTTGATTGGAATACTTGTCATATTCTTAAACTTGTTTTTCGAAACACTGCATATCTCCTAGACCTTGGAGATCTTGAAACATCCTGACCTCCAGTTATCTTGCTTGGTGTGCATATCTGAAAATATTGAGCTTCAAAATCACTTATTCTTGCTGGATCTCTTCTGTCAGTCATTCATGAAGATTTCAATGGGTATGTCTCGATCATAAGTCTGAAAACACTTGAACTAGGAATCTTCTATTATACGATTTTATGAATGTCTGAAATAACTCAGCTGGTTTAAGTTTAATGTATTCATTGAGTTTGACTTTAAATCTCTTAAAAGTATCTGAGTCAACTTTAATAAACTTTAACCAACTAATTCATGTTGAATCTTGTAAAATCTTCTGAAATCTGAAAATGTTAAAATCATGGCTTTATTCGGTTAAATCATATGAAATCAGTATTGTTTTTAAGCATATGATGATTCTGAAACGTTTCTAAGGGTAATTCTGTCAGAGCAATGATTTTGATCACTGAGAAACCATGTCCATTGACCAAGAAGTCTAGAGGACTGTGTCATGAAGTGCCATAATTAACTCTGCTAAATAAAATTTATTGAATATCCAGGCAGAGCAATGGCTTGAACACTGAGAAATATACTTCACTTATCAATGAAATAAGGTAAAGTATGTCATGAGGTGTCAACACTATCTCTGAAGCATGACAGTTAGTCACACTAAGTGCTCAGGGATACTGGCGTCCAAACAACGTGTATCCTCTAGCCACAAGGTGTGTACTGAACTTAATTGCACCTGGTAAATTTGCTATGAAATCTTATACTGTGCATAAAGAAAAATCTGAAATTATTTGAAGAAGTATGACTGATCCTCAGGAACCAAATCTGAATTCTTTCATTATGTTTAACCTCAATACTCATGATTGTAATTTCTGAAGAAGTCATTGAAATTGACTGAGTAAGATGAAGGGAGGTTAATCAAGATATAAATATGAGGACTTGGTTCACTTTTTTTAAACATTGATGTTCAGATATGAGTACAGAATTTTATTGTCAAACTATGTATACATCATATTTAAACCATGATGTTCAAATAAAAATTCATAAGCCCCTATAATGGAAGAGTCTGAACCATCCGTTTATTCAGATTTATGAAATAAGTATCTTATTGAAAATCTTCTATTTCCTTGAAAGATCCTGTATTCTGCATGCTGCCATGTCATCCTTCCTGAATGTCTTCTTGACATATCTCTCACCTTACACTCTTGAAAGCCTTGCTTCATTCAGATCGGGGAGCATTGGATTGTTTTTAAAGAAGAGGTTAGGTCTTGTCTAGACTGCACTTATTGCTTTTTAAAGGGGGAGGTTTGTTTGTGATCTTGTCAAAGGGGAGAATAGATAGCTCTAATGTGCTTTCATGTAGTAAAAGGGGGAGATGTTATATCAATCTTTTCATACCTGCTTAATTTTTCTCTCAAACTATTTTCTTTTTGATGAAGTCAAAGGGGGAGAATAGTTTGGGTCTGTGTGACTCATAGTGTTGCCATCATCAAAAAGGGGGAGATTGTTGTACCCTGTGATTTTGATGTCAGCAAGCACTATGAGTATGAATGAGTTTGATGTCAACAAGCACTATGAGTATGAAAGATTGACTGATTGAGTGTGCATATTTATAGCATTGCATAACAAGTGTAGCTTGCATCGGTGCATTCATCAGTTGCACGCCATATAGTCGATGCATGATTCACTACATATGATGTCTATACACTGAAGCACGCTCATTGCATATGAGGTCCTGTCACTGAAAACCGGGGCAACATTTCTCTGCACGCTATAAAGTCTGTACAGAGTTTTGCCTAGACTGCATCAACTCAAGTCTGTACATTCTTTAGTAGCTATCCATTGCTTCATTCGACCAAGTCAGTACAGCCAGTGCTCTTCATGCATTTACATAGTCTATGCATTATTTTGTCTCGCACATACACCAAGTCTGCACACGGTTGCTTTGATGACTTAGCAAGTCTATACATTCATGAGCATAGTGTTGTACTCCTGGTTTTGATGATGACAACAGTAAGATTTTGGATATAGACACTTAACCTCCTAATAACTGTTTAATAGTTCAAAGGGGTTGCAGGGTGCTCATTGCGTCAACGCCATCAAGTGGAAGCGTCGACGCAGCAGTGCAAATTCAAGAAAGAAGCCCCTGGGTGAATTTATTGCGTCAACGCCATCAAATGGAAGCGTCGACGCAGCAGTGCAAACTCAAGAAAGAAACCCCTGGGTGAATTTGTGCGTCAACGCAACGTTCAAGTGGAGTGGACGCATCAGAGCATTGATAGCTTGGGCACAAAGTCTATACATCAGCTGGATCCATTTAGTCTGTACATTGGCATATCTTCGTCAAGTCTGTACATCGGGCACCTTCTTAACAAAGTCTATACATTGCTGTTTGCATTGCACAGTCCATACACTTGAAGCTTTTCATTTGATGAAGTCTATACACTAGACTTCGGTCCTCCAAGTCTATACACTAGACTTCAGTTTCCCAAGTCTATACACTAGACTTTGGTCCTCCAAGTTTATACACTAGACTTCAGTTCCCCAAGTCTATACACTAGACTTCGGTCCTCCAAGTCTATACACTAGGCTTCAGTTCCCCAAGTCTATACACTAGACTTCATTTTCTCTAAGTCTATACATTGCTGTTTGCTTTGCAAAGTCCATACACTGGAAGCCCTTCATTTGATGAAGTCTGTACACTGATCTTTCTGGCACGTTAACACTAAGTCTATACACTTCATGTTGTGCAGAAAGGAACAGGGTCGACGCCTGAAGCCTAGAGCGTCCACGCATCAGTAGACGAAGCCTTCACGATTTCTTCTATTGCGTCAACGCCACAAGCAAGCAGCGTCGATGCAGCAGTTAAAGTAGCAGAGACTCTTACAAGCGATGAAGCCTTCACAAAATCTTCCACTGCGTCAATGCCATCATCAAGCAGCGTCGACGCAGCGGCTTAAGAGATGCCAGTATAGAAACGTACATGTTCGTGCGTCAACGCCACCAACTGGCAGCGTCGACGTAGCAGTCCAAGAAAAGGACAACTTATCTCTGGCTGCCTTCAATACGTCAACGCTATATGCTGATAACGTCGACGCAGCACGCCTATCTGTTGAAGACTTGATCACTGGACTGCCGATACCATTGCGTCAACGCAACAGGGTGATGGAGTCGACGCAGCGGTTAAAAAGATTGAAGAACTCTGATGGCTGCGTCAACTCTCTGGAGCAAGTGAGTTGACGCCATCTAACTCCAGTTGCTGAGCGTACTGGTGCTGGGCACGTGATCTGAGGATAAGGAGAATGCCCAGATGAAGACACGTGTTCTAACAGCTGCTGGATGCTACCACGTGGTCCGAACTCTTAGGGCGGGAACTGTGGAAGCCACACGCGCCCTGCTGCTGCTCCAGGTATATAATGGAGCCTTCGTCTTCTGATGAAGAGTGATCGAAGATTGAAGAAAGAGCCTAGAGAATAGAAAGCCCTCTGATCCATAAAAAGAAGTAGTGCAGCAGTGAGAGAGAAAGAGGAAGAGAGCAGAAGAGAAAGAAAGAGAGATAGAGAGTGAGAGAGAGAGCTCGTGGATCTGTCTTCACTGGACCGTGGATCAGATCCAGGCCAGTCAGCTCCGTTGAGAGCCTCATCTGTGTTTTCATCTATTACAGCTTTCGGATTGCTGTGTTATTTTTCGTTTATTGTTTTTTCCTTTATTCTTCTGATTATCCTTGGTCTTCCGATTGCCCTGTTGGGGATCGGGTACCTCCTGTTGATTCAGGAGAAGGGAGATCTAATCTCTGGGTTGCAAGTGACAGGTTGTCACTTGTGGGTTGTCCCTCCTGGTCTGGAGGAAGAGAGGTCTTCGACCTCTAGTTTCAAGTGGCTGGGAGTCACTTGGGTGTCCCTCCGGTTGGGAGGAAGAGGGGAGTCTGTTCCCCTGGTCAAGCTGTGTGGCAGCAACTGTTTGCAGACTGAGTCTGCTTGGTTCTAGCATTTGCTAGTGAAGCCTCACTCCGGTTGGGAGTGAGGGGTGGATGTAGGTCTGTGGACCGAACCACCTAAAATCTCTTGTGCCGTGGCTTGTTTGATTGATTTGCTTCCGCTAGATGCTTGGATAGGCACGCCCATGAGTTTGTATTTGAGTTGAAATGAATTAGTTCTATTCTGTGTCTCTTTTCTAGCATCCTAGTTTTAATTTGGCCATAATCTGTAGAAGGATACATTCACCCCCCCTCTGTATCCGGGCCAAGCACCCTAACAGTTGGTATCAGAGCAGGTTTCTACATACAAGGTCCAGCGACCTGCAGATTCGATCTTGCGATCTTAGGTGCTAATTTGCTTTTAGTGCATCAATATTCCTGTTGCATTGAATTTATCTGCTATTTGCTTCAATGGCTTGTCCACCAGTCTTCAGTGGTTTTGATTACAACCAGTGGCACAGTGCTTTACGTGCTTATGTTAAATCTGTTGATCCAGACCTGTGGAAAGTGATTTCACATGGTCCTCATAAATTACCAAAGAAAAGGTCCAAATGGACTGACAGTCACGAATCAATGTATGAGGAGAATCAGACAGCTATAAATTTGATGAAAGCAGCCACTGACAAAGCCTTTCACTCATGTTTCTTTGATTGCAGATCTGCAAGGGATATGTTGGAGATGATGAAGAGAGCCGGGAAAGGAAATCAAACAAGCTGCATGATGGCCAACAGAAGCGATCAAGGCAGCAATCAAACTGAAGAAGATGATGATGATGAGGTAAATCTCTTCGAGAATTTCTCTCTAGAAGATTGGGAGAATGCTTATGCTGAATTATTTGAATCTCATGAACTGTTAAGAAAACAGTATAAAAAATTGAAAAGGGGTACTGGTTTAGATAGTTCAAGCTTTCCTTGTAGAAATTGTGTTGAATTGAAAAATATTCATGATGCTTGTATGTCTGACCTTCAAATACTGAAGAAACAAGTTTCATTATTGAAAACTGAAAATCAAGAACATGTAAATGTGATATCTGAATTCAAAGAAGAATTGAACTCAGATAATGATAATCAGACTGTTGTTAACTATCATGACCAGTATGAAAAATTGCTGAAAAACTTTGAAAGTGTAAACTCAGATTTAAACAAGCTGAGATCCGAAAATGACTCCCTGAGAACATCTGCTAATAAAAATGATAACAAATTTGAGAAACTTGAGCAGGAGAAAAACTTGCTTGCTGAAAAACTGGAAGCCATCAAATCTGTGAATGTAGAATTACAGAAAAACATTGAAAAGAAGGAAAAAGATTTGAAGGAATTCAAGGCTGAAAGAAAACTTGAAACTAACTCAGAAGATCAGACTCTAATAAATGAGTTAATTCAGAATGACAAGCTTAAGGAAGAAAATGAAAAATTAAAAATGTTGAATTCCACTATGTCAGAGAGACTTCTAGCTTTGGAAAGAGGAAAAAGTATTTGTGTTGAAGATTCTAATAAACTGAGCAATCTGGAACAGGAAATTGACAAATATAAAACTGCTAACAAGGTGTTAACTGAATGTGTGAATTGCAGTGAACAAGAGATTGCCAGTTATGAGCTACATATTTCCTCTCTGGAAGATGAAATTAAGGATTTGACAGTCTCCTTGTCTAAATTTGTTGATGGGCAGAAAAACCTAGACAAGCTACTAGGTATAAAAATCAACTCTAGGAAGGAAGGGCTGGGCTACAATAAGATAAACAAGAAGGAACTTCAGAACAAAGTTATGACATCTTTTGTAAGTGGTTCAGACGTAGCCACCACCTCTAAAGACAAACAGCCCATTGTTCAGAAAATACTGGGATCAAAGAATAACTTTAAGAAAGACGGACTGGGCTATAGTCCAGTCATGAGGAAGGTCGATGGAGCCAACCTGAAAACTATCTTTGTTAAATCCTCTGAACATGAGAAGCCTTCTATTTCATCTCCAACTCAGTACAAGGCTAAGAAAATAGGAAAACAGGATAAAACCAGAAAAGGACTGTAAATCAGAAAATAAATGAAAAGGGTTCATCAGTGCATGCTGATCACAGTCCTCACACACACTCACATGCATCTAAAAGGAAGATTATCTGTCATTACTGTCATAAAGTTGGACATCTGATGCATGAGTGTAAGTTGATGGAGAAGGATGAAAAGAATGCTAGGAGATCTTATGATAAAAATCCATCATCTCAGAAAAGGAGTGTCACATGCTCTAATTGTGGCAAATTAGGACACTCAATTGCTCATTGCTGGTTTGCTAGTGGTAAGACAACTTTTTATTCATATCATGCTAAATTCCCTGCAAACCAACATGTTTTTAATAAACACAAATCTGTTTCAATGAACCAGCATATCATCTGTTTTAATTGCAACAAAAGGGGTCACAGGGCCTCTGAATGCTGGTCAGGCTTCTTTGAAAGAAATTCTATTTCATGTTTTGAATGTGGAAAGAATGGCCACATGGCCATTAATTGTTGGCATGCCCAAGGAGGCTATGGCAATAATGAACTCAATTTTAAAGAGAATGCCTCTTATTGCTCTCACTGTAGAAAGCATGGCCATACAGTCAAAGACTGTTGGCACATTCAGGGTGGAAATGTGAATCTCAAACATGCTAAATTCCCTGTAAGACAATTTGTAAAAATTTCATGTTATAACTGTGGGAAGCCAGGTCACAGGGCTGCAACCTGTTGGCTGGCAGGATATCAAAACCAAACTGGTTTTGGCAAACAGAATTTTTATTCTGTTATCAAGAAATCTCATGCTTATGCACATAGAATTCATGCTAACAAGAATGTGCATAAATTAGATCTGAAAACTGCTGCTCCTTGCTATCAAGCTAAAAATATACTGAGAAAATATGCTAGGAGTGATAATGTCATGTCAGGACCCAAGACTTCTTGGGTACCTGTTTGTGCAAAATAAACCTTGTTTGCAGGTGTGCCTTGGAATGGAATAAAAAGGGGTATTAATCCAAGGCACTCAAGAATGAAAACCCCTTCTGAACGTTTCAGGTAAACTTCCTGCTCTTCTTGTCTTTAGTTTTATTGCATTTTTTTTTCAGTTGCCATGTGCATTATCTTCTGAGCATACATAGGCTAATTGCAATTGCTTGATAATTGTGTTATGCATAGACTCTGAAAACAAATTACCTTTCGAATTGTCTGAAAAATCTGAACTGCTTATGAGTGTGACTTGAATCATGTGTGTTACCATAGCTCACTGAATTTCTGAATTGCATATAGGACTGTATGTTGAATAATCATGCATGACCTCAATGGTATATAAATGGTAAGGTACCAAAGGGCAGGGAGGTCTGTCTGGAGGTTCTTACTATGTGTGAGGTGGTCTTTTAGACCAAGTGCTCCGCCTAGTACCATGGGTCATCTTGCTGGTTAAGACAGTCTGAATGTGCATGAATCTTTTGGTAACATATGTTCAGTTCTCAGTGCAAATATTGCATATTTTCAGGGGGAGTTAGTTGCATATCCTTTGCATAGCTATTCAATGTCGAGTCTTTGCATGTCCCTGCATACATATAGTTCATTGTATCCTCTTATATTGAAAATGTCAAAAAGAGAGTTTGAATGCATATTGTAAGGGGGAGTCAATGTATTGCATATAGGTTGTCAAATGCATACATTTGTCAGATTTCATAGCATATCTTTTATTATTGACTTAGTTGACAAACCTTGATCATATTCTAAAATTTTTGAGCTTCAAAATCTCTCTTAACAATTGGTATTTCTCCTATCAATTGGTATCGTTTGGTTTCAGAATTCTTTCAGTCCCTCATGAAGATTCCAATGGGCTATCTTGATCATAAATCTGAAAATTTTGAACTAGAAAACTTCTATTATACAGGTTTATGAATGACTGAAATAACTCATGTGGTTTAAGTTTAATGTTCATGGAGTTTGACTTTAAAATCTCTTAAAAATATCTGAAGCATGTTTAATAGACCTTAACCATTTGTTTCATGCTATGTCTTGTGAAAAATCTCTAAAATCTGCACTTTTGAATACATGACTTTAATTGGTTAAGTACATGAAACTATTATTGATTTGAAGTAAATGAATGCCTCTGAAATGTCTAAAGGGTTAATTCTGTCAGAGCAATGACATTGGCCATTGAGAAACACAAGTCCAAAGGACTGTGTCATGAGGTGCCTTCGTTAACTCTGATAAAATTCATTGAAACTCAGGCAGAGCAATGGCATGCACACTGAGAAATACAACTCACTCATTAGAAAATGATTTGTAGTGTGTCATGATGTGTAAGTGCTAACTCTGTTCACATAAAGCATGACAGTTAGTCACACTAGGGGCTTAGGGATATTGGCCTCTAATTAAGGCATATCCTCTAGTTACAATGTGTGCACTGAACTAGAGTGCTCGTAATATTTGGAGCAAGAAAATTATTTTTTTAAAAAAATGAAATATCTGAATATTGATACACAAATCAAATTGCTGCAACCCTAGACAAAATCATATGACTTCATAAATACTTGACTTCAATACTAGTGCATGTAACTCTGAAAGAAGTCAATAGATTTGATTGTGTAAGAGAAAGAGAGACTGATCAAGATAATTATGAGGGCTTGGTTCATCTTTATTAAACCATGGTTTTAGATATCAATACAAATTTTTACTGATGAACTCTACATACATCATAATTAAACCACGCTGTTAACAAAGCTCATTCATAAGCTCTTATAATGGAAGACTTTGAAAACATGTTTTGGATTTATGAGAATAATATCCCTTTGAGAATCCAATTGAATTTCCCTTCTTATTCTTCTCATAGGCTTCTTTTAGTAAGGGGGAGCTTCATTATTAGATGCATCATGCTGCATAAGGAGGAGTATCTCACTCCTAACTGCATCACTGCGTAGACGCAATGTTACATTAGCGTCAACGCGTTATGCCTCACTGGCCTTTTATCTTGTGTTTTTCGGTTCACTTGCATCACTGCGTCGACGCAAAGCCCCTTTCTGCATCCACGCATTGCTTCTTATTCATATCGTCTTTACCCGGTTCACCCACTTGAACCGGCTGAACCGTTCACTTAAAGGGTTCTCGAAGTCTCTTTAAAAGCCAAATGAGACCGCTGCTCTTCTTTATTGTTCTTTTTCAAAACCCTTTTTGTCATTCGACCTCTCGTGTCCCCCAAGAATCCTCTCAGCTCTCTCTCTCCTGCTCGATTCTTCTCCGTGTCATGGATTCTCCAGCATCCACTCAAACAGGGAAGCAAAGGGCAGAGGAACAACCAAGAAGCTCAGAACCAGCAAGAGGCACAATGGAGTCCCACTCTCTAGTCGCTCGCGAAAGGGGAAGAAGGAAGGAGACGGGTCCACGGGATCCAAGTCCGCCAACCAAAAGGTTAAAGACATCCGCAGTTAGAAAAGAGAAGTGGAAGGACTTATCTTCAGGTTCTGCAACCGGTCAGAAGGATGTTGGTAGCTCGCGCACAGTCACCATGGAAGAACCTCTGAAGGTTCTTATTTCCCGGTACATTGATGCTACTGATCATCACATGCTCGAAGTTTTTCCTCAGCTGTTTCCTATACTGGACCATCAGGGCTGGTGGTCGTTTGTCTCAACACACAAGACTTACTACCCCACTCTGGTCAGAGAGTTCTACCAGAACTTAAAATATGAACCTTCTGTTCCAAAACTCACATCCAGTGTTAGAGGTGTAAGGTTCGAAATAACAGATAAGCTGCTTGCCAGAGCTTGGAAGGTTCCTAAAGTAAGAGTTCAGCTGCATGATTTTGAGTATGATGCGCATGAGGCATATGAGCTCTTGACTGAGAAACCCAGTAATCTCTCCGATGTCAGGGAGACCTACCTAGGCAGTCTCAAAGCCAATCATTTCCCTTCGCTAAATAGACTGCTCCACCACATTTGCACCTCCATGATCACACCACAGAGCAGTGGAAGAGAAAGGGTGACAGAGATGCAACGATTTCTTCTCTACTGTATGCTGAAGAGAATACAGATTTCCCTGCCGGATGTAGCTATTCAAACAATGGGGTCCTGTCTATCTCAGTCCAGAACCCTACCTTATGCCGCCCCATTAACTGCTGTTTTTCGGAAAGTTGGTGTAGACTTTGACTCTGAGAAGAAACTTACCATCCCTCGAGGGAATGTATACACACTTTCTTACATCCAAAAGTTTATGGGTTTTGAGGTCATTGATGGTAAGGCTGTCAGAACCCTTCCTAGTCAGAAATCAGCCCCATCAGACATCGGTCAGGCATCAAAAACAGCCGCTAAGGATGATGATCAAGCACACAGAGAAGAAATACCGATTCTACCTATGGTGAGTGCAGACATGCCAGAGGACAACTCCATTAGGGGAGAGCAATCTTTTGAGGCTTCTGAGGAACCGAGTGGCTCTGTACCTACAGTAGAACCATCTACGTCAGGAGCCATTAAAGTTTATAGAAGAACCTCTCCAAATTCTGATGCTGTTCCACCCCCAGCAACTGTTGAAGAGATGTTGGTGAACATGACTATGATGATGCAGCGTCAGGAGGCCAAGATGGACAAGTTGGTGGAGTTCACAACCCTTCATTTTAACAAGTTGACTGCTCGGATTGTGAATTTTGAAACTTCAGTTTTATGTGAGTGGTGAAATTTCTTACTCACCAAGATGGTGTCTGACCAAGCAACAAGGTCAGTCTTGAAACAGATATCATCCCTCCTTGACAAACTTGCCACTCTGGTACAAGAGATGCACAATCAACAAGGTTCAACCCTTTCCTCTTTTGCCAAAATTATTGATCTGTGCTATGATCTAAAGATAGGGCTAGAAACAATCAAAGGTCCTGTCAGTGCAATCCCTCCAGTCCTCAAAGTTGTGCTAGAGAAGATTGACAAAGTAATAGCCAACATCCACGATAAAGATTCTGTCACTGAAATTGGCAATGTTCGCAACTCTATAAATCATCAGCTAAGTGAACTTTCTCAAGAGATCAGAGACCTTCTAACCAGGGACCATTCTACTTCAGGACAGACATCTCGCCAGACACCTCCAGGCACTCAAGGACAATCTTCTCGTCAGCAACAACAACCATCTTCTGCCAGGCGTTACAATCACTTCTTCCCATCTTAATCTATGTCTTCTACATGCACCCCCTTTCATGATGATAACAAAGGGGGAGAGCTTAATGAGCTGCTAAATTTTGTTAATGGCCGCTGATTTTTGCTAATGAATGCTGAGTTTTGTGCTGAATTTGCTAATGAATGCTGAGTCTTGTTAATGAATGATAGCATATATTTTCGTTTTTGTGACTCATAATTTTTTGTTCAACTGACAAGTAACCATACGATTGGTTGATGCTAACCATTATGTGATCGCAGAAGTCATTAAAACAGTTTGGGGGTTGTCATCATCAAAAAGGGGGAGATTGTTGTACTCCTGATTTTGATGATGACAACAGTAAGATTTTGGATATAGACACTTAACCTCCTAATAACTGTTTAATAGTTCAAAGGGGTTGCAGGGTGCTCATTGCGTCAACGCCATCAAGTGGAAGCGTCGACGCAGCAGTGCAAATTCAAGAAAGAAGCCCCTGGGTGAATTTATTGCGTCAACGCCATCAAATGGAAGCGTCGACGCAGCAGTGCAAACTCAAGAAAGAAACCCCTGGGTGAATTTGTGCGTCAACGCAACGTTCAAGTGGAGTGGACGCATCAGAGCATTGATAGCTTGGGCACAAAGTCTATACATCAGCTGGATCCATTTAGTCTGTACATTGGCATATCTTCGTCAAGTCTGTACATCGGGCACCTTCTTAACAAAGTCTATACATTGCTGTTTGCATTGCACAGTCCATACACTTGAAGCTTTTCATTTGATGAAGTCTATACACTAGACTTCGGTCCTCCAAGTCTATACACTAGACTTCAGTTTCCCAAGTCTATACACTAGACTTCGGTCCTCCAAGTCTATACACTAGGCTTCAGTTCCCCAAGTCTATACACTAAACTTCATTTTTTCTAAGTCTATACATTGCTGTTTGCTTTGCAAAGTCCATACACTGGAAGCCCTTCATTTGATGAAGTCTGTACACTGATCTTTCTGGCACGTTAACACTAAGTCTATACACTTCATGTTGTGCAGAAGGGAACAGGGTCGACGCCTGAAGCCTAGAGCGTCCACGCATCAGTAGACGAAGCCTTCACGATTTCTTCTATTGCATCAACGCCACAAGCAAGCAGCGTCGACGCGGCAGTTAAAGTAGCAGAGACTCTTACAAGCGATGAAGCCTTCACAAAATCTTCCACTGCGTCAACGCCATCATCAAGCAGCGTCGACGCAGCGGCTTAAGAGATGCCAGTATAGAAACGTACACGTTCGTGCGTCAACGCCACCAACTGGCAGCGTCGACGCAGCAGTCCAAGAAAAGGACAACTTATCTCTGGCTGCCTTCAATACGTCAACGCTATATGCTGATAACGTCGACGCAGCACGCCTATCTGTTGAAGACTTGATCACTGGACTTCCGATACCGTTGCGTCAACGCAGCATGGTGATGGAGTCGACGCAGCGGTTAAAAAGATTGAAGAACTCTGATGGCTGCGTCAACTCTCTGGAGCAAGTGAGTTGACGCCATCTAACTCCAGTTGCTGAGCGTACTGGTGCTGGGCACGTGATCTGAGGATAAGGAGAATGCCCAGATGAAGACACGTGTTCTGACAGCTGCTGGATGCTGCCACGTGGTCCGAACTCTTAGGGCGGGAACTGTGGAAGCCACACGCGCCCTGCTGCTGCTCCAGGTATATAATGGAGCCTTCGCCTTCTGATGAAAAATGATCGAAGATTGAAGAAAGAGCCTAGAGAATAGAAAGCCCTCTGATCCATAAAAAGAAGTAGTGCAGCAGTGAGAGAGAAAGAGGAAGAGAGCAGAAGAGAAAGAAAGAGAGATAGAGAGTGAGAGAGAGAGCTCGTGGATCTGTCTTCACTGGACCGTGGATCAGATCCATGCCAGTCAGCTCCGTTGAGAGCCTCATCTGTGTTTTCATCTATTACAGCTTTCGGATTGCTGTGTTATTTTTCGTTTATTGTTTTTTCCTTTATTCTTCTGATTATCCTTGGTCTTCCGATTGCCCTGTTGGGGATCGGGTACCTCCTGTTGATTTAGGAGAAGGGAGATCTAATCTCCGGGTTGCAAGTGACAGGTTGTCACTTGTGGGTTGTCCCTCCTGGTCTGGAGGAAGAGAGGTCTTCGACCTCTAGTTTCCAAGTGGCTGGGAGTCACTTGGGTGTCCCTCCGGTTGGGAGGAAGAGGGGAGTCTGTTCCCCTGGTCAAGCTGTGTGGCAGCAACTGTTTGCAGACTGAGTCTGCTTGGTTCTAGCATTTGCTAGTGAAGCCTCACTCCGGTTGGGAGTGAGGGGTGGATGTAGGTCTGTGGACCGAACCACCTAAAATCTCTTGTGCCGTGGCTTGTTTGATTGATTTGCTTCCGCTAGATGCTTGGATAGGCACGCCCATGAGTTTGTATTTGAGTTAAAATGAATTAGTTCTATTCTGTATCTCTTTTCTAGCATCCTAGTTTTAATTTGGCCATAATCTGTAGAAGGATACATTCACCCCCATCTGTATCCGGGCCAAGCACCCTAACACATAGTCAGTGCATTCGGTTGTCTCATGCATATACAAAGTCTGCACATTCTCTGCTGATATGCCCGTGCATCATTTTAGCAAAGTCTGTACATCGTCTTGGCGCATGCACGTAAAGTCTGCACACGGTTGCTTTGATGACTTAGCAAGTCTATACATTCATGAGCATAGTCAGTGCATTCGGTTGTCTCATGCATATACAAAGTCTGCACATTCTCTGCTGATATGCCCGTGCATAACATGTCCTTGCATCTCACCTCTCGAGGTCGATGCAAGCTCTAGTCGGTGCAATCGTCGTCTGGTATGGACCGTTAGATCTTGTCTCTTCATCTCAGTGCAAATACGTCTTGGTGCAAGCGGTGTCTTGTACTTCTCTTTATCAATTCGGTGCAAGTCTCTGTCTCACTTACAAACACTGTAGCCCCATTTCCATCTCGGTGCATTACGTGTCTAAACAGAAATTGGCTCAGTGCATTTCATTGTATTTCATTGCAGCATACACTTTTAGGTTCGTGCATATCTTGTTTGTGCATCTTTGTGCGTCTCGCCTTTCAGATTCGGTGCAAGGTCTGTCTTGCATCCATTTTTTGTTCATATGATTCTTCTCTTTCATCTCGGTGCAATTCTTGCAAATCTAACTCGGTGCATCAACTGTGTTACACAGTTGTTTTAAGAGTCCGTGCATATCTTTGATCCTTTCTTTTGACTCGGTACAATGTCTTCTTCTTGTGCCTCTTGGACCCATGTCTGTGCATATGGTGTTAAGCTGTTGTGTAAGTCAATACAATGGTTGACTTGAATATCTCTACTCAGTGCATTCTATGTTTGAACATAACGGTGCAAACTATGCTAAGCGTTTGATTAAAGGCCTTGTGTTTTTCTGACAGAGCTTCTCTCCGAGGAGGGGCACGTGATCCAAGGGAGATTGACCCCCTAATGAGTGCCACATGGAAGGCTACAACGCTTAGATCGCGACACGTGGCTGAGAGCCTTTTGGAAGCTAATGGGCGGGAGTTCTTCATCCACACGCCCAGTGAGAGTATATAAGAAGACAGTGATCGATGCAGAACATAGTGGTGAAGTAGAATGAGGAGTGAGCCTAATTAAAAAAAAAGGAGAGCCTGCACGATCCAGTGAGAAAAAGAAGAAATGAGAGCAGCAGAGAAGAAAAGAGAAGTTGCAGAAGAATAGAGAGAGAGAGTTCGTGAAGAAGAAGATAGAAGACTCCATCAGAAGATCTATCTTCACTGGAATCTGGATCAAATCCGATCCAGTCAGCTCCATGGGAGCCACATTTGCTTTTCATTGATTACAGCTTTCAGTCGCTGTTATTTCTTATTTCCTGCTTTCATTTTTAACCGTTCTTCAAACTGTTTGTCAGCGGGCGAGGTGGATACCTCGGACAGCAAGTTGTGAAGCTCAGCGGTTTGCAGAGGATGATTCCTCTGGACGGGTTAAGCTGTAATCCCCAGCGGTTGCAGAGGTGTGGTATCCTCTGGTCGACGAAGCTGTAATGCCCAGCTATTCAAGCTGTTTGTCAGCGGTTGTAGGCAAGCTGTGAGGCCCAGTGGTTTAAGCTGTGTATCAGCAGGAATCCACACTTGGGTTGAGTGTGGGGTGGATGTAGGTATTGAAGACCGAACCACCTAAAAATCTCTTGTCTACTGTGGTTTGATTGCTCATCTGATTGTCGCTAGATGAATGGATAGGTGCGTTTCAAGTGAGTATTCTATCTGAATGCTTTAAGGCACACACTGTTCTGATTTGATTTTGTCTACGACTTAGACTTGCTCAGGTGCCTGCATTGTTGCAGTTCAACTGGTTGATCAAGTGTTTCTTGGAATCTCTTCTTAAAGAGCCCAATTGATCTTTATTCCGCAACTGTGTCTAGTTACAAGCTTTAATTAGGTAATTTTTGAAGGGGAGATTCATTCACCCCCCTCTGAATCCATAGCACCAACTACAACACGAAGCTCCATAAAGCTCTGCTCACACTCACCAGTCCAGACAAACGGCACATCCTTCCACGTAAGCCTGGTCATCGGGGCTGCAATACGAGCAAAATCCTGAATGAATCTCCGGTAATCTCCGGTAATAACCTGCAAACCCCAAGAAACTCTGAATCCCTGTCACGGACCTTGGCCTCGGCCACTGCATCACTACCTCGACCTTGGCTAGATCCACGGAAATACCGTCACCAGAAATCACGTGTCCCAAAAAGTGCACCTCATGAAGCCAAAACTCACACTTGATGAGTTTAGCATACAACTGGTGATCTCATAAGGTCTGCAACACAACCCTCAAATGATAAGCATGCTGCTCTGCAGACTGCGAATACATAAGTATATCGTCCACAAACACGACCACGAACTGGTCCAGGTAGGGACGGAACACCCTCTATATCAAATCCATAAAGGCTGCGGGGGCATTGGTTAGCCCAAACGGCTTCACTAGAAACTCATAATGCCGATATCTCGAGCTGAACGTAGTCTTCTCCACGTCAGACTCTCGAATCCGCAACTGATAATAACTGGACTGCAAATCAATCCGTGAGAATACTCGAGCAGACTGAAGCTGGTCGAACAAATCATCAAACCGTGACAACGGATACTTGTTCTTGACGATCACCTCATTTAGCTACCAGTAGTCAATGCACAACCTCAGTCTACCATCCTTCTTCTTCACAAACAACACTGGCGCTCCCCAAGCGGAAAAGTTAGGATGAATGTACCCCTTGGCGAGCAACTCCTGCAACCTTTGCCCTCAACTCTCTCAACTCAGCGGGAGCCATACGGTAAGGAGCCTTCGACAAAGGTCCCGTACTAGGCACAATCTTGATCACAAAATTAATATCCCGCTGGGGAGGTAATCTAGCTGGGTCCTTGGGAAAAACATCGGAAAACTCGCACACCACCGGAATGTTCTCCACATCCGGCTCCCACTGGTTTACCATGACCGCAGAAGCGAGAAAACCCCGACAACCCGCATCAGGCAAACGATGAGCCCTAATAGTCGAAATAAGAAAGCGGGAAGAGGAAGACCTAATACCTTAGAAATAGAAGGTAGGTCCATGAAGTTGCCGAAAATAAACCTTCTTCGAGCCACACTCCACCAAAGCATGATGTGCCTCGAGCCAATCCATGCTCAAAATCACATCAAAGTCCTGAAGTGGCAACGCATAAAGTCTGGCCGGCAAACTTCGCCCTTCCACCTACACAGGAACCTCCTCGAAACAATACGAAGTGATCATAAAATCACCCATAGGCAACTCCACTGCCAAAACATAGGACAACTGGGTCACCGGCTCCACAATGCTCAGCACAAAATCCTCCAAAATAAATGAATGCGACGCGCCAGAATCAAACAAAACTCGAGCCACACAACCCAAAATCCTAACGATACCTTCCACGTGCTGCGACGACGCTGCCTCTGCCCTGGTCATGTGTGTAATCTGGCCTCGGGACCTCTGCCTGCCCCCCATACTTGCTGACCTGGGTAGTGGCGAATACTGCCCCTGCTGCTGTTGCTGCTGCTGCGGTGGCCTCTACTGCCGGGGGTACTGCTGCTGCTGAGGATACTGCTGCTGTTGCAGCCTCTGGGGACAATCACGCGCCATGTTCTCTGGCTGGTCACACCTAAAACAAATCACCAGCGCCTTGCACTGCCTGCCTGGATGGGACTCGCCACATCGAGGACACGATCCCCGCAATCCACCCACTGATCCCTGACGCTGATAATGAATCGGCTGCTGTACACTGCCTGAAGACGCCTGCCTCTGATCCTTACGCTTCTTTCCAAAGTTCTTCTTGAAGAACATCTTAACCTTCAAGCCAAAAGTCGCAGATCCTATCGCTGCCACTGCCAGCACTGATTCTCCCGAACTACCCGCCGCATGCTGAAAGGTGCCCTGCTGCTGGGTAGCCGACTGCTGGCGACGTCCTGACTGGGACTGCCCCTAGCCAACCTATCCTCGGACCTTCTGCATATCCAGCTCCAGTGATGCCGCCACACGAGATGCCGTCTCCAAATCAGTAGTAGCGTTCGCCATCAAGAGGTGTCTCACGTCCTGCCTCAAACCCTAAACAAAATGCTCGATCTTTAACCCCTCATGCTCCATGATATGGGGCGCATAACGGCCTAACTCAACAAACCGAGCCCTGTACTGCAACACTGACATGTCACCCAACACCAGCTCCAGAAACTGACGCATCTTCTGTGTACCAACATAGGATGGGCAGTAAGTACGCTCGAAGACCGTAACAAAGCCCTTCCACACGATCAGCTGGAGGGAGCGTGACTGAAAGGATGTCTTCCACTCCGATGACCACCAATCTTGAGCCGTACCCTGCAACTGGTTGCAAGCCAACATCACCATGTCCTTGTCAGCACATCGTATGGAATTGAACACTCTCTCCATCTCATCAAGCCATCTCCTGGCCATGTCGGGATCTGGCTGGCCATCATAATAGGGTGGGTGAAACTACAAAAAGTCCCGCACTGCACGACTGGGTCCACCCCTGGACGACGAGCCCTCACCAGCATCTCCGCCAAACTGCTGGGTCATGTACTGAAACATGCCCTGAAAGAAATCCTCGACCCCCGGAACTCTTGCTGCATCCCATGCCTCAGTGGTAGCTGGTGACACTCTGCTCTGCTCCTCCTGCTCCTCTGCCGACTTTCCCTACTGAGAGCGAGTCCTCCGCCTCGACGCCATACTCGCCTACTGCAAAAAGAGAAAAGACACGGAAAATGGCGAAATCAATAAAACACACGATGCCCTAAGTTAGTGCCAACTGTACATCATCATTGTGGACTAGTGGACCACTGTAACTATTTACGATTCTTATATATATCCACAACCGTGCTCTGATACCAGCTGTAACGACCCGAGATCCGAACACCGGGAAGGCCCGATAACTCGAATCTCGAACCGCCACCCACGAACCTGAAGACTCGGAAGGGTTAAAGGGATGGTGTGGAGATACACAAGAATCTAAAATAATTGCAGAACTACACAGTTAATATGAATAAGCAGGAAATAAATAATGACATTAATTAAATTACATGGTCCACAATATAACAGTAGTCCAAAATATAACAGTAGTCCACAACTAGTACAGAATAGAAAAGAAGGCACAACTACATGGGGCATACCCCGGCCTGGCAACTGGCAACTAACCCTGGGCACCTGAACCACGTGGAGCCTCGGAAGCGCTCCCCTGAAGCCTCGTCTCACCTGAAACACTATGAAAACACGCAGGGAATGAGCCTTAAAATAAAAGGCTCAGTAGGGATCATCCGGTCCCCACCTCGTAAACCAAGAAACCGCGCGGAAAGTAGCTACAAGCTACCACTAGCAGACGTAGAACAAAAGCTACAGGAATAAATAAATGGGAAAGCTTTGCTACGTCTAGTACCGAACGCATGACACGAAAATTGAGACAGCCCGTCAAAAATCCAACAGTCGTTACCACACAAAGACAGGAGTACCAACCACCAGAAGCATAGCCGGATGCATCCCTTGACAACATACACTACGCCGCCGTGTCTCCCTACTCGCCCCAGGTAGAAATTGAGACACTCACAAGTAACACTAACAAGGGTCCAGTCGGGGTCGTGCTCGTCAGCACGCGTCCGAAGTCTCTGACCACGTGTGCACACACTGACTGACTGCGCTACGTCAGGCCCTCCAACTGGTTCATCCTCCCGACCCGGACTCAAGCCGCCACAGTAGGAGGCCCACGGTAACCAGCCTAAAACCGTCTCTCGGGTAGCCTCGCCACCACTCCCTAGTGGGACCACACGCGTGTCGGAAGGGTACGACTAGTGGAGGGTCACTAAAGGTATTGACTCTCTACTCAACGAAAAATAACGTCTAAACCGGACAAAGTACAAGGGTTGCTCCTCATATTGACACCGACTCACGGTGACACAAGCCGAGAACACCACCTCCCGGGATCCTACGGCACCCTAACGTGTGGTCCCCACATGATGCCCAACATCAGTCAGACAATGGGTCAGCACGCAGATCGAGATCCACTCACTCGAGACTCGAATCGGCAAAACATAACTCCGGTTGGACATGAACCGCTTGCGGTCCACCTTTGGGCCGCCACAAGGGCTAGCGGTTCAACATTAGGCCGCTACACGGGGTGTAGCGGTTCAGCATTAGGCCGCCACCCTCTGGGTTGCGAAGGCACAAATGGTCCTATATAGGGCCGCCAAAGGGGATGAGGCGGGCGTACCTTCGGCTGCCAGACCCCAAAATCTCCAACGGTCAGAAACCAACGGTCAAAAATGCCCCGAAGGCCACGCCGACCAACTCAGCTGGCGGTCGATCCTTCGACCGCCACCTGGGCTTTGGCGGCTCATCGTGCGGCCGCTAGGCCCAACCCACGCACGGGACGATTTAGATGGTTGCATGGGGACCGCCAGAAGGAAATGGCGGTCACTGGAAGGACTGCAAGAGCTCCAGAAAACTGAGAATGGCGGGAAAACCCCAAAATCGCCATTCCATGCCCCATTCACCCCCGGGTGAAGGGGAATCAAAAGGGAAACTTGTTCCCAAGCCCACAATGCATCTTTTGATGCCCACAAATCACAAAATGGCAGATTAAATCGCTAGATCGGCCACTCAAGCCCTAAAACATGATTTTTCCCTTCCCGGCACAAAATAGCCCTCTCTCGACCTCACCTCGGCCTAGAAATCACGGGGAAGATAAAAGCCAAGCTAAGGATCGTCACCCTACCTCGGATTCGTCCGAAACGCGGCGGATTGCCGCCGATCCTCAAAAACCCGCTTGAAACCTCACGAGCTCCCACGACCTCACCGAGTGTCGAACGCCGCCGGGATCGCCACGCCGCTGCCTATGTCACCACGCCGTCGCCTTACCGCCTCCGCAGCCGAAGTGGAGGGCGTCGGGGCCATCGCCGGAAGAGGGGGGGCGGTCACGGTCGCATGCGCACGAGAGAGAAAGGGAGGAAGAAGAAGAAGAAGAAGAAGAAAGAGAAAGGAGAAAAGAAAAAGAAAAAGAAAAAGAAATGGGGTTATATAGAAAATATTGATTTTCCAAAAAATACGAAAAAATAGAAAAATATACCCCCGCGATCCTCGGAACACGCTGATCGCCATGGTACCATCCCTGAGTAGGTGAACGACCCGGTTTACCCGCTACGGGGTTCCGTAGGTCCTGTCAGGGAAAAACACGGGAAACTGCGGAACACGTTCCAGGACCTCCGAAACTGATCCGAAACGTACGGATCCGAACCCGAAAAATGTCCGAATGATAGTTCCGGGCAAAAAGAAAACAAATTCTCGAGAAAATGAATCTGAGACCCAAGCAGAAGGATCTGAAGGGTCCAGGATATTACATGTTTCCTCTGTCGTCCCCTCTGTGGTATCAGAGGAAGGAGGAAGGGAGATCTGGATCTCTAGGTTGTGGGTAACTTGGTGTTGCTCACGAAGTTCCCTCTGTGCTTCAGAGGAAGAGAGGACTGGTCCTCTGGTTGTGGGTAACTGGGTGTTACTCATGGTTCCTTCTAATTTGATCTGAAGAAGAGAGGAGAGTGTTCTTCTAGGTCAAGCTGTAAGTCAGCGTTTGTTTGCAGATTGAGTCTGCGGTTATTACTGTTGCAAGGGAAGCCACACTCAGGTTTGAGTGTGGGGTGGACGTAGATCTGCGTGGCAGATCGAATCTCCTAAAAATTCTGTGTGTCGTGATTAGTATTGGTGTGATTGGCCCTTATCATCTTCCTCCATTCACAGCTTTGCGTATGAACAGATCTTCCCTATACGCTAAGTGGTTGTATTGCAGCCTGTTAGATCTGTCTGATCTGAGTGGATTCTGTGAGATAGCATTCTCTTAGTTAGTGCATTCTTGTCACTTTCATTTATATTATTCTCACAGATATCATCTGAGCTCGGGATTTGATAGTTGAGTGTTAAATTGTCTTAGGCTTAAAAATTGAGGTTAAAATTTTTATAGGATCTATTCACCCCCCCTCTAGATCCTGTTGCGCACACATATTCATATACTTGCTTTCGATTTTACCTATAGAGCACAAAACATTGGTATCACAGATAGTCCTATATTATAACTCTAAAGTCTACGAAATTAAAAATTAAATTAAATACTCACATGAGAGGGCTGTGGTGTGCTCGAGGGTGCTCTCTGAGACAAAATCTCCGCTTGGGCCAGGAGGATAGCAACCACCCGAGTAAAGCATGCCTCCATGCGTTCGTCGACTAGGTCTACCGCATGTTCGACGATGGAAGTAATCTGGCTCGTAGAAGTGCCGATGGAGGGAGTAGAGAAGGAACTGCTACCGGGGTAGGACGAAGCTGAGCCTGGAGAAGATGCTAGAATCGGGCTGGTGTCCAAGCTCTGCCCAAAACCGTATACTCGTCCTTTCTTCGGTGGGCCAGCTGCTGCTACCCATGCCTTAGGATCTAGTTGCGGCCGCTGCGTCTCCTCGTCACGATACTTTTCAGTCATATGCCTGTCATATGACTCCTGCAAATTGAATACAAAATATTGTAAATGTCATATTAATCAATCATATTTAAAAATAGAAATAGAAAATAAATATGTATGTATATAATCTTACCACTATCGAGCGAGCTCTCTCGCTCACATACAGATCTGTCCCCTTCTTTTGGTGAACTGTAGCAAATAAATCGTGGTACGAGACCGTACCACCCCTCTTCTTTTCCTGTTATACATGTTATAGAGAATAAATAGGAACATATAAGAAATAAATTATAATAAAATTAAGATGATTACTTACCAATCTCTCCTTCTGGGTCGCGAAGGAAATGGATCCAGAAGTATGGAGATGCACGTCTGGATGTAACGCACGTGCGGCTTTGGCTTTTGCGGATTTGGCCATCCAATTAGGCTTGGCCCATCTATCACAGAGGTCCTCCCAGTGCTCCCTCCTCATCCATGCGGGGCCCTGTGCCTTCCAAAGGCCACGGTCCTCGCTCCCCCCGGCTAGAGCCTTGGCACGTTCCCGACAGCTGTGTAATTAATGCTTATAATTTACAGTTCCTGTGGCCTCCCATGCACGTCGAGCTCGTCCGACGTCAGCTCGCCTCACAAACTGATATCCTTGCTATCAAGAATTCAAATTTTATAAGTTAGTCAATTGAAATTACAGAGTTTGGAAATATGTAATTTAAAAGATTAAATCGTATACCAGGAACTTGTCATACAATCGATCGCGGATATCCTGAGGAAACTTTTGAAATGACTTATATGGGCCAGTCACATGTCGCTCAATAATGTTGGTAATAAAATGAGAAGCCTCACTGGGCTCTACTTTATCCCTACAATTACAAATGTTAAAACGATAGCCAACAATTATATATATAGTTGATGGATAGATAACGAACATAATTCATGAGTTTAAATATTTACCCAGAGGCCCAACATGGCTTGCGTCCCTCTTGCAACATCACCTGCTCGCCCTCGTGATGGCTAACAACATCGTATGCCTATTGTGTGCCCGGGTGGGCGGACGAGCCAACTATCGCAGGTGGTGTGCCCGACGTACCTGTTACAAGTAAAATATAAGTAGTTAATCAGAATTTAACTAATTATTAAAAAAAATAACAAGTAAACATATAGAATTCTTATCATTTAATTAAGAATTTAAATAAACATAGCAGTAGAATGTGATGGGAGCGGTGTACTCTGTAGACCTGATGTAGAGGCACTCAAACCTGTAAACATAAAATATCGTGAGCAAAACAAAGTGCATATTCACTACTCATTTATCTAAGAATTTAAATAAACATACCCGCAGTTGTTGGTTTGGGCGGTGCACTCTGTGTACCTGGTGCGGAGACATAAAATATTATGAGCAAAACAAAGTGCATATTCACTACTCATTTATCTAAGTGATGTGTGGAAGGATAGGATATAGAGGGGTGGTGAATATATCCCCCGATTAAAAACTATGAACAAATTAAAATAAAAAATCGGGCGCTACCCAATTTTAAAACATAATGAACAATATGTTAACAAGACCTTGCATAGAAATACGTCGAACACTTAAGCACTTAAGCTAATGTCTCCGTTGATACCTATTTTTCACCCTTAAGAGGGTATGTCACCCATAGCAGTCTATTTGTCAGCCTTATGTGTGCATCTGTCGTCCTTAGCTTCTTCTGTTGGCGGGTAAACACAAGTGGACTTCCCCTTCATGCAGCTTCAACACTTCACACATATTCAGTGCTGCAACCTATTTTTCACCCGTAGAGAGCTATTTGTTAGCCTTACCTCCCTATTTGTCACCACTAATGAGTCATTTGTCTGCCTTATCTTCCTGCCTTCCCTTGTATGAATCTTAATACATTTGTTCATCATTTCTAAAGAATTCAGACTTTGACTGCACAGACTTGGGTTGACCACTGTCTTAGCTCCATTGACTGTGCGTTGACTATGTTACCACGTTGACTTTTCTTCGTTTCTTGAGAAAATAACTGGCTTTCAGCCTGTTCTATGTGCAACTGTCAACCTGTTCTTTGTGCAATTTAGAAGTAAACTACACACACAAAATCATTATAGCTCCATGGATGATTCTACATCAACAAAACACATTGACTATCCACATGAAGAGTATACATGAATCTAAATTTTGACAGCATCAAAACATGGAGCCGAAACACTAAGGATTTAAATAAACATACCCGCAGCAGTTGGTGGGGGCGGGGCACTCTGTGTACCTGGTGCATATATTTAAAATATCGTGAGCAAAACAAGGTGCTAAGTCACTACCCATTCATGAACGATCTTAAATAAACATATCCGCAGCACGTGGTGGGGTCAGTGTACTCTGTGTACCTGGTGCAGAGACATAAACTATCATTACCAAAATAAAGTGCATATATTCACTACTCATTTATCTACGAATTTAAATAAACATACCGGTAGAAACCCTCCCGGAACCACATCTCTTCGAAGATCCGGTACGACCTCGAACCATCTAATTATTGACAACAATTAAAGTAGTGCATATTAGTCCACAACTAATTACGAGGAGAGGTGGTAAGTAATAATGATAAGAAGTGCATATATGTTAAATTTCTTACAAAATATTCAATCAGTATCTATTTCATCTTCAGACGCTGAAGATATATCAAACTCATTGCCATCTTCGTCATCTTCCCCATTCTCACTAGATTCATACACTTCCTCCTCAGAGGACTCCTCCTGCCCAATAATTGCTTCATTTGGCTCAGGTGAATCGACTTCTTCCACTTCATCGTCTATAGACAACCGAAGTGGATCGTCAGATTCGATCAGATGAAGATTAGAAGCAACCAACTCTGTGATGCCACCCTCGTCTGATTGAAAAAATTCGGCACCAGAATCCTCTGAGACAGCTTCAATAAGATCTAACTCATCATTAGGCACAAGCCTTGGTTTTACCCTACAAATTGCCCACCAATCTTTATTCTTGGACGATGAATAACTTGAATAATACACTTGCTGGGCTTTTGCGGCCAAAATGAATGGCTCATAGATATTCAATTTTGATCTATGTTTGACATCGACAATCCCATATATTACGTCATTTCGAACTGAATAAGGATCAAACCAATGACACTTAAAAAGGAATATATGCTTGTCTTGTCCGGGATACTGTAATTCTATGACCTCCTTAAGAATACCATAGTAATCAAGATCATTTTCATTGTATGTACTACCTTTCACGCATACGCCGCTATTCATCGTAGACTTATTTCGTCCATAATCTCTAGTGTGAAATCTATAACCATTCACAAAAAATCCTGGATAGGCATGCACGACCTTTGAAGGTCCATAACTTATCACCCGGACTCTTTCATTAGTAACATAACCTTCTTCAACCTATGAATATAAACCACGTTACTTTTCTATATATAGAGGATGAAGTGCATATTCACTACTCATTTATCTAAGAATTTAAATAAACAGACCCGCAGCAGGTGGTGGGGGCGGTGTACTCTGTCTACCTGGTGCAGAGACATAAAATATCATTACCAAAATAAAGTGCATATTCACTACTCATTTATCTAAGAATTTAAATAAACAGACTCGCAGCAGGTGGTGGGGGCGGTGTACTCTGTGTACCTGGTGCCATAAACACAAACTATCATTACCAAAATGAAGTGCATATTCACTACACATTTATCTAAGAATTTAAATAAACATATCAGTAGCAGGTGGTGGGGTCGGTGTACTCTGTGTATCTGGTGCAGAGACATAAACTATCATTACCAACGAAGTGCATATTCACTACTCATTTATCTAAGAATTTAAATAAACAGACTCGCAGCAGGTGGTGGGGGCGGTGTACTCTATGTACCTGGTGCAGAGACATAAAATATCATTAAAAAAATAAAGTGCATATATTCACTACTCATTTATCTAAGAATTTAAATAAACATACAGGTAGAACCCCTCCCGGAACCACCTCTCCTCGAAGATCCGGTACAACCTCGAACCTACTAATTATTGACAACAAGAATAGTAGTGCATATTAGTCCACAACTAATTACGAGGAGAGGTGGCAATTAATAATGATAAGAAGTGCATATATGTTAAATTTCTTATAAAATATTCAATCATTATCTATTTCATCTTCAGATGCTAAAGATATATCAAACTCAGCTTCATCTTCGTCATCTTCCTGGTTCTCACTAGATTCATACTCTTCCTCCTCAGAGGACTCCTCCTGCCCAACAATTGCTTCATTTAGCTCAGTTGGATCAACTTCTTCCACTTCGTCCTCTATAGACAACCGAAGTGGCTCGTCAGATTCGATCAGATGAAGATTAGAAGCAACCAACTCTGCAGTGTCACCCTCGTCTGATTGAAAAAAATCAGCACTAGAATCCTCTAAGACAGCTTCAATCAGATCTAACTCGTCATTAGGCACAAGCCTTGGTTTTGCCCTACAAACTGTCCACCAATCTTTATTCTTGGACAATGAATAACTTGAATAATACACTTGCTGGGCTTGTGCGGCCAAAATGAATGGCTCATAGGTATTCAATTTTGATCTATGTTTGACATCGACAAGCCCATATATTGCATCGTTTCGAACTGAATGAGGATCAAACCAATGACACTTAAAAAGGAATATATGCTTGTCTTGTCCGAGATACTGTAATTCTATGACCTCCTCAAGAATACCATAGTAATCAAGATCATTTTCATTGTATGTACTACCTTTCACGCATACGCCGCTATTCATCGTAGACTTATTTCGTCCATAATCTATGGTGTGAAATCTATAACCATTCATAAAAAATCCTGGATAGACATGCGCGACCTTCGAAGGTCCATAACTTATCACCCGGACTCTTTCATCAGTAACAAAACCTTCTTCAACCTATGAATATAAACCACGTTACTTTTCTTTTGATACTTGCATACACCTCAAGTTTTGTGGAATTGGTAGATTGACACTTACTTGACCTTTAAGCCATCTGGCAAAAGATCTCTCTCGATCATTTTGAACCTCCATGTCATTGAGGTGTGGACATCGAGTAATTAATTCTGAATCAAATTGCTTGCAATGATGAATGCAACATCATCGTAAATGGGAGGAAGAACGTCAAGATGCTTATAAATTTTCAGGAGTTGTGGAGTTGATGACTCACTCAACATAAGGTTCAATCTCAACACAGTTCAGGAGAACATATATCTCTGCGGCCAACAACTCTCTGTCCTCTAATATGCGATTCGAGCAACGTCCGAATGCACGTCTTGGATACTTAAATATGGACAATCGGTCGGACGGACCCACCTCTCCTCCATCATCATTACGTGGAGGTCGATTGCGGTGAGTTTGAATTTCGGGTTCGAAGTACATTGAATAGAAGTTTTAAATTTCTTCAATAATATACGCCCCAGTAATCAAACCGTCTACTTTAGCCTTGTTACGAACCTTCATTTTCAGGTCATGCATACACCTATGACAACAATTCATATGACAATGACATACAGTGACAATGATAGACACATGCAACTATTGTCAAATAATCAGTAAATACATATTGATTACCTCTCAAATGGATACATCCATCGAAATTATACCGGTCCTCCAACTTTGGCCTCGTATGGCAAATGGATAATCAGGTGCTCCATGGAATCGAAGAACACAGGGGAAAATATCTTCTCTAACTTGCATACCGTCGTGACCACATTCTGTTTCATAGTTTGCACGTCCCCAAGTTTGAGTTCTGATGCACATAGAATCCTGAAAAACTGACTCAACTCAGTCAATGCTCCGCATATAGTCTTTGGCAATATGTCACAGAATGCAATGGGCAGAAGTCTCTCAATGAACACATGGCAGTCATGACTTTTCAATCCATATATTTTTCCCTCATTGACATTCACACAACGGGGTATGTTAGACATATATCCATCAGGGAATCTTAATTACTTCAGCCACTAGCACAGTTTATTGATCTGTGTATCTTTCAACACGTAAGCTGCTTTAGGTTGCACAACTTTGTCCCGTATCGGCCGCAATTCCAACTCTGGTCGTTTGCAAAGTATCTTCAAGTCTGCTCGCGCCTTGGCATTGTCCTTTGTTTTGTCTTTCACGTTCATGATGGTGTTGAACACATTATCAAAGACATTCTTCTCAACATGCATGACGTCCAGGTTGTGCCGTATCAAAAGGGCTGACCAGTAAGGCAATTCCCAGAAGAAACTTTTCTTCACCTAATTTTGATCCTCTCCAAATCCACGAAGATGTCGTGTACTACTCGATAATTGCACTATATCTGGTAAGTTTTGCACCTATGCCGCCATTTGTCGATCAGACATCCGTTCCAAGTCTGCTTCATCCATTTCAACTGTGTTCTTAATGAATGAGTCCTTTTGCCTTCGGAAAGGATGGTCAATTGGTAGAAACCGTCAATGACAATCGAACCAGCATGATTTCTTACCATATTTCAGGACAAAGGATTTGATATCAGCCATACAGTAAGGACATGCCAACCTCCCGTGTGTGCTCCAGCCAGATAGCATTCCATATGCAGGGAAGTCACTTATTGTCCACATCAATGTAGCCTTCATAGTGAAATTTTGTTTTCTATACACATCATAAGTAACAACTCCATCATTCCATAATCTTTTCAACTCATCAATCAGTGGCCTGAGATATATGTCCAAATTTTTTCCTAGATTTTTTGGACCTGGAATCACCAAAGTTAAGAAAAGGTTCTCTCGCTTCATGCACATGCCCGACGGAAGGTTGTACGACGTCATGAAGACTGGCCAACATGAGTAAGACACCACTGAACCTCCAAATGGGTTGAAGCCGTCTGTGCATAAACCAAACCTAACATTACGTGGCTCGTGAGCAAAAGCAGTATACGTACCATTGAAATGAGCCCAGGCTTCACCGTCGGCGGGATGACTGATTATATCATTTACACGACCTACTCTCTCCGTGTGACATATCATATGCCGAGCTGTCTTTGATGACATATACATCCGCTGCAATCTGGGCGTGAGAGGGAAGTATCGCAGTGACTTGTAAGGCACATCCCTCTGCTTTGAATTGTCCCCTCTCTTAGGTTTAAATCTATAATGCTGACAAATATCACATGATCTTTTATCTACATTATCTTCATAATATAGCATACAGTGATTAGGGCATGCATCTATTTTTTGGTATTCAAGCCCTAACTCATTGACCATCTTCTTTGCACGGTAAAAATTTTCAGGCAGCTTCTGATGCGGGACGGAAGTGGGGGTCTTCTTCTTCCTTCTGCTCATAGTCGCGCTATACCCTTTACGCGCGTTCTGAAGAACGCGCTATATCGTTTACGCGCGTTCTCAGACAGCAACAGAACGAAGAACCTCGACATTGGGGCTCCCGTGGATGACTCAGGGGGTTCAAAACATAAGGGGACAACCCACAGGAGGATAGATAACACACTGGGAACGCTTAAAATGAAATCAAATCAACCTAATACTAGCTAGGATAACTTTTGGGAAGGTGGATGTGGGGTGAGCGGCAAGGGAAGGAGGGTGGACGTAGATGATGTTAGGACCGTGAGGAAGCTTGGCTGGGGCCTCTCACCCGAACCCTTCGCAGGTACGGTGCAGCCAAGCTCTATCCTGACCTTAACAGCATCTTTGGCGGTGGTGGGGGAAGTGGAATCGTTGGTTGGAAGAAGAACGAAGCTCCGAATGGAGCCTCACACTCGACCCCGTCTCAGAGCCGATGCACACGTGGCTTCGATCATCCTCCGTTGAAGGGGAAAGGGAGAGGATCAGGGAGATAGAATTGGGCCTCGCACCCATAGAGGGACAGATGAAGGGGGTTTCCAAAGATTGGGGAAGATAGCCATGGGGCTACACTCAATCAAACTCTCATAGATTCATGCTTCATTTTCTTAATCAAACGAAAGGGGGTACATATATAGGGAAAGGGGAAGACAAAACGACGCTAACACGTTGATTTACAACCATGGAAGATAGCAGACATTGAAGACTTTGAGGAGTTCGATGCCGGGAAGTTGGACCGTCTGCAGCAGGTCCCTGTCTGAGATCACGCTAGGGACGACCAGCACGTTCTTAAGATCGCGCTAGGGGACCATAGCGCCTTCGTCCAGGTCGCGCTAGGGACCTAGAGCGCCTTCATCTTTGGCCTGGCAACGTCCACGATCTGCTTTGGCCTGGCAGCTGGCTTGATTCCCATTAGCTTTTCATCTCGAGATAGCATACTTTTGATAAGGAGGAGCATACGGTCAAAACAACTCTTACTAAGGTGAAATTCAAATTTCAAATTCAATAACTGTGAGACAGCAGACAACCGAGTGTGATTTTCACAACCATCTCACAGCGGCTCATCAGCATCCCAAAGTAACTGATAAAATCTTTCAGCCGACTTGTTTGGTGGTTCTTCGTTGTACACGTGTTCCCCTTATACATTAAAGTTAGGGCCAGCAACATCGATTACCATGTCTGCATAGGTACTTGTGCTTGCAACATTGTCGGGCTCATACGACCAGGAGTCCTCATCATGACACACCCAATTCATATAACCTTTCGTGAACCGCTTCCAGTATAAATGAACTCGCACATCCCATAGCGAATGAAATCAGTTATTTTTACAACGTAAACAAGAACATTGGATGTTACCACATTGGTCCACTGCTATTGGATGCCCCAATACAAACTGAATAAACTATCAACTCCATCCTTAAACTCCTCTGACACCACTCCATCAACTACTCTGCGATTCATCCATGAACGATCAATTCTAGCCATATGTACCTAACATATTAAAAACTCATATCAATATGTCTTATCACTACATCTAAGAAAATATCGTGCACATCTCCCCTAAATATTGACTATTTTTCACACTTGTACATCTTGTTTGGTCACATATACATCCATATCCACATCCACTTTCACTTCGATATTCACACACCGTGATTGACAACGACATCATCTTCTGGAAAAAATCATTAACATACTCGCATTCACATACACATTTTCTTACATATCGACATCCACACCTATCTACCAATTTAATTCACATCCAAGCATACTATCACATATATCATAACAAAAGTCTTGAACGGGCAAACATGAAAAAAGGGTCATATGCACATTTACGCACACACATTTATACCCACATCCCTCTTCCTACGCTCCCAATAAAAACAGGGGCTTGGAATTTCATCTGATGTTGTAAGAGTACACCAGGTGATAAGGAGAAAAGGTTCATCTTGTAGATCAGACATGAAGGTTAAAATTCTCAAAGGAGCAGTTGGTTTTCTTAAAAGTAATCTCTATGCAACTCTTGAGTACATATTACTTGGGGGATAATATGTACTCAAGAGGGGGGCCAACGGGAGAGGGAGAGAGGGGAATACCTATGGTGGCGGGGTGTCCTCCGGAAAGAATTTGACCGCCGCCACTACCGGAGCTCACCTACGCCCGCCCTCGCCACTCCGCCGCCCACCGGTGAGAGATTGAGAGGTGGGTGCGATCGTGAGAGAGGAAAGGGATGCAATGGTTGAAGGAGGAGGAAGGGGGAAGGACTAAGGAGGACAGGAGAGGGGTCGTTTGCCTGTTCTTGTCTCTTTTTATTTAGCACCATATTTTCATTTGGCACCATATTTTCATTCATTCATTCATGATTTTGTGTCATTCATTCATTTCTTCTAATAGGATAAAATCTCCCTCAATAAAAAATATCATTAGATCTAAAAAAATTATTATTTAATATTTTGTGATCTGTAATTTAGAAATTTTCAACATTTTTTATGGCCGATAAGTCGATTCTTATAAAAAGAAGAGAGAGCGTGTTGAAAAGCCTAGCTACCTTGAAAGTAGGGTTTGTGGTCTCGACTGACCCGCTCGTCCCGATCACGGCCCGGGACGGGTCGGGTCGGTGCATATTCGCTCCGTGTCGGTCCTTCTCGTAAAATGTTAAAATAAAAAAAAGACTATATATATATAATATATATATAATAATACAATAAAGTAAAAAAAGACTATATATATAATATATATATATAATAAAATATTAAAATAATGAAGCATCCCGATCACGACCCACGACTCGGGCGTCCCACCCACCACTTGGGTGGGGTTGGGACGTGCGGGTTGAGGCGTCCCGGAGTGGGACGTCAAACCCTACTTGACCGATAAGTCGATTCTTATAAAAGGAAGAGACAACATGTTGAAAAGCCTAGCTACCTTGAAAGGCCCACATCGGGGTGCGAAAAGGTACTGAGAGGCATATCGGTCACATGTTGACCATTTCCTTATTGTTCCGTGCCCCCGCCAAACTCATGTGTCTTGAATTTACCGTCACGTCTATAATGAATTTTCGGGAGCTAGGGCTCCTCGCGGGGAATGCCACGTGGAAGCACTCAGGATAATAATCAAATATCATTGTATCTTTTATCAGTTTTACTCACGATAGGGCGTGCCAATCATGTGTGTGACAATGTGTTCAGGTTCCAAGACTGGGATAGTCTGGACTAATCAAAGGTGCGCTCCTTCTGATCACTAAGCAGACGATGGTGGGCATCGGGTCGGGACTGACGACCCGTTGTGCCATAAAGGTCGATCACGGCGATAAGAGGGGAAAACGTTTGATTAATTGCCAAGCAATGGGGCTGCATGGCCGATAAGTCGATTCCTATAAAAGGAAGAGACAGCGTGTTGAAAAGCCTAGCTACCTTGAAAGGCCCACATCGGGGTGCGAAAAGGTACTCAGAGGCGTATCAGTCACATGTTGACCATTTCCTTATTGTTCTGTGCCCCCACCAAACTCATGTGTCTTGAATTTACCGTCACGTCTATAATGAATTTTTGGGAGCTAGGGCTCCTTGCGGGGAATGCCACGTGGAAGCACTCAGGATAATAATCAACGTCGCCCTTGAGTCACGTGCACATCATTTGGGGTAGGTGTGCCCGTCCCTGCCGAACCGGTCGTCCTGGCCACTGCTCGAGACTGGATTGGACATTGCGTACTGATACGGAAAACTATTATATATATATATATATATATATATATATATATATATATATATAATGGAATAAATAAATTGAAATGACATGTTGTATCATTTGGTTTATTGTTCTGCCGTTTGAACGGGTTTCTCCGGGTTCGAATCTTAGCTTCAGCTTAAGGTTTCCTTAAGTTTTTTTAATATAACATATTTAAAAATATAAATGAAAACATGGCAGAACTTTGTTTCGAACCCGACACCTCACGATTAACAGCGATACACTTAAGGAAGTTATTTGTTACTCCAGTTGAGCATTTGTCACCCACACTCACCTATTTGTCACCACTAAAGTCCATAAGACGTCGCCCTTACTATTACACTGCCTTGAAAGTCGCACGTCAGCCTTGTCTCTATTGAGCCCTATTTGTCATCGTTAGCAGGGTATTTTTCACCCTTGCTAACGCATTTGTCACCCGTGTAGACACATTTGTCACCCTTAAGCTCCAATTGGTCCACGTGGAAAACGGGACACGTCGGCCACATGTGGGTGTTGTTCGCATATTGCCGCCGATCCAACGCCACAGGCCACATCAACAGAAATGATGACACCAAACTAGATCCTCAAAATTAAAAAAGTCCAATTACTTATTTACCCTTCCCGCCATGTCTTGGCTCTTACGCAACCTACCAGAAGCTGGTTCGTCTCTCCATCATGCTCATCATCTCATCTTCCTCGCGGTGCCATTTGCGACCTCTCCGTCATTTGCTATTCGAGCACTCCTGAATTGCGAGCTCTCTTTCATCATTGACAGCCATGGAGCCGAAGGAGACACCCATGCAACGCTCCGTCCGTCGTAAACTGCATGTCCCACCGGCATCTCAAGAAATTGTACCGGTTCCTACGGCCGAAGAAGAAACATTTCACATACCTAGGGTTTCTAAGGCCTCCACTTCAGGATGACAAGTTAAAGGTAGTGTGGTTCCTTATCTCCCTTACATAGCTATTTGCCCCCCTTATCGGCCTATTTATTTGTCACGCTTATATCTACCTATTTGTGTCAGATTTAGACCTACATCTCTCCGAATTTCATATATTTGTCACCCTTAAGCACCTATTTGCCACGCATAAACTCCCATGTCTATACATTTGTCACCCTTGTCTTACTCTTAATATTTTTTGTATTTCTTGATCAGTCAATTAACTGAATTTCTTGTTTACACAATTTTTTGAATCTAGTGAACACAAGGGTCATCTCCGCCCGGTGTTCTATGGACATTTATATGAAGGACAGGGATCAGATGGCATTTCGGGAATGCCACCAGTCATTGATGAGAACCACACCCTTTGGTCCATATGTTGACAATGCTTCTCCCATCACCTTCACCATGACACTATTGGAGGAGATTATTTGCACCCATAGTCGAGGAAATTACTTCTGTATGGGTAGTAAGGAGGTCGCATTCAGTGTGGAAGATGTGGGCATAATTTTAGGATTACTTTTCTCCGGTCTGCCGGTTCAACATTATGGATCCGCGAAACAGAAGTCGAAGTTGCAGCATCGATTTGGATCTGCAGTAACATTTGACCGGAAGAAAGTGTCCTCTCTCATCCAGCAAATTGTTGGGTCCGATGAAGAGCAGGATGTGGCCGACACTGTCCGGCTGGGGATTGTACTCTTACTGTCCACTTTCCTTTGCCCACGGTCGACGCATTCTTGTCCACAATAGATGCTGTCATGCTTAGATGACATTGACAAAGTTTCATATTATAATTGGGTAGCTGCCGTGCAACAGGTAACGATGCACAAGTTTGAGCAATTAGTGTTGGTGGTCCAGAAATGACGGTCAGGTACAATTGACCGTGCTAAGAGAAGAGTCGGGGATGCATCCCAGGCCCATACATTTATATTTGGTTGTTCTGCCGCACTTGCTATAGGTTTTTTTTATTTTTGTTGTGTAATAATTAATGTGTCAATCATTAATTCTATTGCATTGTAAAATAACTTGATATACTTCATATTATAGGTCTAGTTTTTGGAGCACACGCGGGTGCGGCAGCCACTAAGGCAGGTAGCATTCCCCCGACTATTTAGGTGGGGGCCATTTCTAGATAGGAAATTAAAATTCTCCATTGGATCCCTGCGAGGCCAACATGTATTATGAGTCTAAAAGCTTCTTCTTTGTCATTCAACATTAATGAATAACCCAAGTGATGTGGTTTGAAATGCAGGTGATCGAAGGGCTCCTTGTTGAGCCAAGTGAAAGGGACACGGTGTACGGTGGTCAGATGATGACCCAACCCAGTGCTCAGGAGATTGTAGATCTAATTAAAAATCCACTAAGAAATAATAAAAAAGCATATGCAATAAAATGTGGGAAAGGGGAAAAGGGGCATACGCGGATGCAATTTTGGAGGGTGATCGCCAGAGACCGCGGGTCTCAAAGGATATAACAAATAAATAAAGGAGGGATCGCGATATAAATACCTTAAGCGTGGGAGATGTGAGTGATTTCCTTCCCTTTCTACCGGCCGGCCGATGGAGGGAGTTCTTCTTTGATTACCCTTGCAAGAAACAAAGATAACGACCAATAAAAATGGAATTAGTAAACCCAAGGTGTAGTATCAATCCTAAATGAAATAAACATAACGTGAGAACATGGATATGAACACACCTTTTGGGTGTTGCCCTTTTAAACCCCAATGCAAAGGGTAGGGAGATAGGATGATGAAGGGATAAAAATAAAATGATAAAATATGTGCAAGCGTTGCACTGTGGAGCCTCAACGTGGTTGAGAAGGGAGTTTAATAGCAGGACAATGACTAAGATGCATGCATGCAGTTAATGTAAACAAAAGAAAGAGAAATTGAAAACAAGGAAATAGAGAGGAGGTAGGAGGAGCCTGGGCAATTTTCTCTTTTCTTTGGCTTTGGATGAACGTTCGGGAGGAAGGCTCAAACGGATGGAGCTTTGGACGCCAGAAGCCCTACTCCTTGAGCCAACAGCCGAGCAGCATCACCCACTGTAATTGATTAAAGTTGGCCTCTTTAAGCATGAGCCACAGGGGATCTATTTATAGGGAAGAGATGCGTGGGTTTAAATCTAAATAAAAATAGGGAAACTGATTTTTAGTAGGAGACAAATACTGGAAGGAGTCCTCTCAGTCATAGAAAGCCATTAGAGTCCTTTCCAAAGTGGAAAAGGGCTCAAAACGGAGAAAGAACGGGGTTCCGGCACAGTTCAGAAATCTGGAGAAAATGACGACCCCTCACGCGGTTGTTATTTGAAATAACGACTTCCCGAGTGTCATCAATAAAAAAAAGTCAAAAAGAAATAGCGCCCCTTCCTCTGCCGTTAATTTGAATAGCGCCCAGGTGATGGGCGTCATTTCCAGAGAATTCTCATTATTTTCAGACAAGGTCATTTCTTATTTCTTATTATTTTTTTCTCATTTTTTCGGTGGATGTACATCTGAATGTGCTAACTCCAATTCCTATTTTTTCGTATTTTTCTGACACCCAGAAGGCCACCAAAACACCCCTGAATGGGCCACAGAAATATATTATAAAATATTATCCAATTGAATGGACGCCTCCTTACGGGGGCGTCATTTCTATTTTATTTTTTTTTATTTTTTCTTTAAAATCAAATGACGCCCCCTTATGTCGTTAATTCCTGGAAAATTCATAAAAATGGAGAAAAATACCTAACAAATCCAAAAAAATAGCGAAAATAAAATGAATGGACGTCTCATCAAAGAGACATCATTTCCATTTTTATTTTCTTATATTTTCTTTAAAATCAAATGACGCCCCCCTTATGCCGTTAATTCTTTAAAAATTGATAGAAGTGGAGAAAAATACCCAGAAAATCCAGAAAAATAAGAAAAAAATAGGAAAAAGTAGAAAAAAAGGGAGAAATTCAAGAAAAATGAGAAAAATACTCAAACAAAGTTAACTTGAGGGTCGAATTAGGGCATTATGAGACAATATGAGATGTACTCACAGTAATGTCAATTTTAGCGTGTCTACAGTTGCCCCACCTTGGCATCTGCTTTGCAAGGGAACAGAGTGAACTGAAAAGTAGATGTCAATGTGTGATGAGACACGCAATCAACATCATCTGATGAGAATTAAATCAAAAGCTCGAGATGAAGTAATCTCAGGAAATTCAATGAAAAATAACAATTGTTTGGATAAAGGAGGAGTGAATGTACACGCGGGCACGAGAGAGATAAAAGAAGACGATCAACTTCCAGCGTTGTGGAAGTACCCCAAGTCACAAACCTGTAGGTTTCACCGTTGGAGAGCGGTTACCAGCCATTGTGGACGTGCTACAGCCAAGGCGGATCTAAGGAAAGAGAGATTGAAAATAGAGGATAGAAATCCAAACAAAGAGCTTTCGAGAAAACGACCCAAAACAGTGACAAAAATGAACTGAGGATTCCATTCAGTAATGAATATCTCATATCTGAAAAGATTAAGATCAATTTTGACTCTTCAAATCAGCTTATCAGAATGATTTTCACTGTTGATTCAAAGTCCTATATGAATGCATGCTGGGTTTAAAGGAAAAAGTAAAACAAATAAAAATATAAGATAATCAAGGATAATATTACTAAACTGCCAAGACTGAGTCAAGAAACTGATTTTACGAGTTGATACTAAGCCGAAGCTCGTTTATCCGCGCATCAACTCGTAAAAGGGAACCATCATCCCCAGTCTTGGACGGCTCAACGGCCTATCCGTGTGACTAAGATTCCTCTGGAATCATCATTATTTTTGACGAAGGGGAACTCAAATTCCAGATTTACCAAAGCCACAAGATCCTTGATATAATCTAATAGCGTAAATAACATATAGTAGGAATGCATACAGGGAGAGATGGTGATAGCAATAAGCATGATGGAACTGAGAAATGAGTTGCAACCACCGTGGGACTTGAGTGTTGATGCCCAGAAGGTGAGACCAAGAGCTTCTTATCCTACGCTCAAAATTACATTAGCCAAGATATAATGATGCATAAAGCAATGAAAGTAGTTTAAGCATGAAAGCATGATCGAAACATTCAACAACATTGCCTAGCATTGAAACGCATCATGGAAAGCATCATGTATAAAGCCGTAAAGCATGAGAGCATTCCAAGTATTTTTGTGCAATGTCGTCATGAGGATGACAATCTTAGAGGATTTATGCATAAAAGATCATGATGATGTCATGATGGTTGAGCAAAGCTAGCATGAATAGTAAGAGAAGTTGGCTCTTGAATGATTGGGGTGATGTGCAGAGCAGAGATAATCAGATTGACGTTAATAATCAGAGTGATACCCCAAGTGACAGGGATAATCAGATTGACACAAATTGCTCAAAATGATGGAGAGATGACGATCGAAGTGCCCAGGGTGACATGAGAATATTGGGAAGAATAAAAAGATTGATAGCATTGAATGTAAAGGACTCATCCCGTGTTCTTGGTCCTTGCAAAGGAATCGTCCCTGCAAAAAATATCATTAGAAAAATTCAATGCAATTTTTTTAGATTTTTTTTGGAGTATGCAAATTTTTAGGGGTTTTGAAAAGTATTCCAAATTTTTATGGAATTTTGAGAATATTTGAAATTTTTGGATTTGAATTTTTTTTGAGAATATTCAATTTTTTGGATTTTTGAGAATATTTGAAATGTTTTTTATTTTTTGAGAATATTTGAAATATTTTTGGATTTTTTTTGAGAATATTTAATTTTTTTATGGAATTTTGAGAATATTTGAATTTTTTATGATTTTTTTTAAAGAATATTTAAATTTTTTTTATAGATTTTTGAGAATATTTAAATTTTTGGTGACAGTTGTGGGATGGTTGGAATTTGGATGCACAGACATGGGATTGTGTATGGACTTATGAATGCTCAGTCATGGATGCTTGGACTTAGACATATGAATGCACCGACCTTGGCTTGGAGGACTGCATATGCAATGACCTTGGCTTGGTTAGACATATGAAAACACTGACCTTAGCTTGGAGGACTGCACATGCAATGACCTTGGCTTGGAGGACTACAATGCTAAGACGTGGGGTGCACAGACCTTGGGGTGGATGTGCTTGGACTTTAGAGATGAAGTGCTTGGACTTTGGAGATGAAGTGCTTAGACTTGGGAAGGATATGCTAGGACCTCGATGAAGGTGCTTAGACTTGGAGATGATATGCTTAGACTTGGAGATGAACATGCACAGACTTGTATTGCTTAGACTTGGGCTGCACAGACGTAGGATGTTGGTTAGCCTGGGAATGGTTAGACTTAGACATGGTTAGACTTGGACTGCACAGACGCAGGATGTTGGTTAGCCTGGGAATGGTTAGACTTAGACATGGTTAGACCTGAACTTATGAATGGACAGACTTTGCAAATGGATGCTTGGACTTATGAATGGATGCTTAGACGTATGATTTAGAATGCACATACTTTGGCTTGGTTAGACTTTGGGAGATGCTTAGACGTATGAAGGATGGCTTGGACTTGTGAATGGTTTGACTTTGGGATGGAGCATGCTTAGACTTGGAATGGTTAGACTTTTGATGCTTAGACGTTGGATGGATGGCTTGTGGAATGCACAGACTTATGATTGCTTAGACTTGTAATGCATGGACTTATAATGCACAGACTTATGATTGCTTAGACTTGTAACGCATGGACTTATAATGCACATACCTTGGAGTGTGTATAGACTTTGGATTGCATAGACCTTGAATTGCACAGACTTGGACAAATGGTTAGACTTATGAATGCACATACTTGTACAAATGGTTAGACTTATGAATGCACAGACTTGTGCAAATGTGCATCGAAATGCATGTGAGCCAGTGGTGGAGAAATGTGAATGGCGCCCTCACGAGTGGGCATTATTTGAAAATAGATTTTTTTGTTTTTTTTTTAAATGAAATATGTGAACTTTTATGAGTTTTTCGAAAGTTTTCAATTTTTACGATCTTTGAAAAATATATGATTTTTTTGAATTTTGTTTGAATTTTGACTTAGACTTTGCTAATACAGTATCGGAGGGATGTTTAAACCACTGGCTAGGGGTCCTTGCTCCTTCCCCTTTCGCTAAAAATTACCCGAAGCCAGGTGTACATTTAAAGGTGGCGCCCTACGGCCGACTGTCCATGATTAACGGTGCTCCTACCAAGGCCATACCTGAGAACCATTTAGTCTTAGAGGGAGAAGAGAAGAACAATTGGAGATAAGTTTTATACAGGATGGGAGATATCGGGACTTAAATTCCTTCCAAGGAATTACCCCTCAAAGAGGTAGTCTGTTGTGCCGGGGCTTTGTGCCTTTGATTTTTAGACCCTTGACATGCATACGACTAAGCTTTTTCCTGCGGGGACTTTGCTGCTCTTGACATGCCTTTATTTTAATTTTACTTTTATCAAATTTTGACTTGATTTTCATAATAGCCTTTTTTTTGCTAGAAGGATCATGAAAATTTACTTTAATTTGGGTCAAGACTGCCCCTATTTGAGACTTCTCTCGTATTGGGGATTATCAAGATTGGTTATCTCATCCGTCAACCTCTTACTCCTGCATTCGGCCGAGTAAAGAAGAGAAAAGACTTTCAGGTATACTCATGGCAAGGCCAAAGTAGCAACGGTGTTTTACCAAAGTAGGCCGACTAAGGACGCCGTGAAGTGTGTGGAGTGCCCAGCAAGCGGGGAGGGAATGTTGAACTCCCAGTGCGGGGTTCTCATAGCCGAAGTGCTGTATAGCAAGCCTAAAAACTCTTTTTTTTTCTTTTCAAATTTATAAAAGATAAAAAACACTAGGATAAAGGCCTAAAAATACCACTCTTAATCGTGTTAAGAAGCACTTCATTTGAAAACCGTGCATAGAGATGTTGAATGCAAACCTCATGCAAAATATTGCCTTGCAACCTTATGAAGTAGCAGCCGCCGAAGGCGATCTTAATCATCATGAGATTTGTCCTCGTTGGCAGATAAAAGGATGACGCAATGGTTTTGAAAGTGGCTTAACAAGAAGGAGTGGTGCCCAGACCAGACTCAGACGATTAAGGATGAAAAGAAAAAGAGGCGAGGGCTAGAACTCCCTTGCTAAGGTGCGGAGACCCTGATCACATAAAAGGTCTACAGCAGGAACGGGGAATCAAGAGGAGGGGTGAGGACTAAAGCCTCGGAAGTAGTGGGAGAACGGGCAGATGCCCAAAGCAGTGGATGTGGAAGAAGTCGGGTCAGACCCGTGATTTGGAGGAATTAGAAGAAGAAATTGGTAGATGGAAAGAGGCGGATCCGGAGGTTCCGGGAGCAAGAGAGGAGGAGAATCATGATGCGGGTAGGAATCATCAGAAGGTTCTGGAGGAGGAAAACCCCGAGGGACGCGATGTCCTGGGAAAAGGTATGGAAAAAGTTGATTAAAAAGGAAGAAAAGAGCAAAGGACGAGATGTCCTGGAGAAGTAGGAAGATGAGCCAGAAGAAAGATAGGGGATCCGGAGGTGTAATATCCCGGACCATCCAGATCCTTCTTCGTGGGTCCTGGATCTAGTTTGTCGGAGTGTCCAGCTCCGTTGTGTCCAAAATTCCATTTCGGACATCTTTCGTGTTCGGATCGGCGCGATCCGGAGTTGTTTCAGAGGCCTGGAAGCATTCTGCAACTTTTCCACGTGTGTTTTCCGATTTCCGGTGTGTGTTCGGTAATTCCTTTGGAACCTCGTTGCGGGTGAACCAGGTCGTTCACCTAGGCGAGAGTGGTACTGTTGCGATCGGTGCGTTCCGAGAATCGCGAAAATGTAATTTTTGATTTTTTGGTATTTTTCAGAATTTTGGGGTTTTTCTATAAATACCCTCTCTTTTCTCTCTCTCCCCACCCTTCTTCTTCTTCTTCCTCCCACCGTGAGAACCACCCCCCCTCTCCCCCTCTCTCTCCCATTCGATCGCGACGGGCCTCTCTCCGGCTGCAGACGGCGGCAGGGCGACGGCGTGGTTGCGTGGGCGACTGCGAGGCGAGCTCGTGGGCGTGCGGTGTTCGTGGGAAGCGTGAAGGAGTGGGGTTTCCAAAAGTGTTCATCGTGGTTTGAGCTCGATTCGGCGGAGTGGGGGACGAATCCCTATGCTCATCCCGTCATCCCCCGCATTTTGTAGGCCGAATGGGAGGCGAGAGGGGTGTCTTTGAGCGGGTTTGGGCAAAAGCATGATTTTGGGAGAGTTCACCCGATCTATGATTTTAGGCCATGATTTCACGTTTTGATGGCTTAGAAGCATGCTAGGGGTCCCCAGGGGTCTTCTCCTTTGATTTCCCCCTCTCCTATGGAGGCATGGGGGCATGGTTGGAATTTTTGGGCGTTTCACGCCGTTTCACTGTCGGACCGGTGTGACGGTCCTTCCAGTGACCGTCACACCATGTGATGCGCCCAGGTGGGTGCGTCACAGCCCTGCTTTTAGCCATTTGGGGTCTGGGGGCTGTGACGGTCCCATGATAGACCGCCACAGGCACTGTGACGTGCCTAGGTTACACCGTTAGGGACGATCTGGCCGTTGGCATGACCGTTGGGGGTCAAGGCATGTGACGCATCAGGATTGGCGCGTCACAGCCTTGTGACGCCCCTGTGTGAGTGCGTTAGAGAGGATGATCTCCCACACTGTAACGCACCAGAGCTGGTCCGTTACAGGCTGTGACGCACCGAGTGACACACGTCACAGTCAGTTTCCTCTTGTTTGTGACGCACCAGGGTAGGCGCGTCACACGCCGTTTTACGTTGAGTGTCTGACGCGCCTGTGTTGGGCCGTCAGATGGCTGTGACGGTCCAGCCTTAGACCATCAGAGCCTGTGACGCATCTAGGGTAGACCGTCAGGCTCAGGGTTGCCCCGAGTGGTTTGCAACCCCGTTTCTTTTTCGACCGTGGTCACCGTGCGACGGTGCCGGTACATGGGACGGTCCCCGTACGTCGTCAGATGCGGACGTGGTTTTCCGTTGACTTGAGAGTCTACTCCTTTAGTGACCCTCCACTAGTCGTAGCCTGCCTGTACGCGAGTGGACCCACCAGGGAGTGGTGGAGAGGCTACCCTGAGGATGATTTTTAGACTGGTTTCCGTCGGGCCCCTCGTCGGTAGCCAGAGTCTGGCTCTAGGGGAAAACCAGTCAGAGGGCCAGACCAGGGACGCACGGTCTGTGTGTGCACACGTGATTGGGGGCGGTTGGACCCACACTGACGAGCGTGACCCCAGCTAGTCACTTGTTTGTGGTTACTTGTACGGTGTCCGTGCCTTTGGTAGGCGCTACCACGTCAGGCAGTTCACCTGCGGTGCGGTGTAAGACGTCAGGGGACGCTACCGACCGTGCTTCTAGTGGGAGATACTCCTGTCGAGTTGGAGTGACAGACTGTCAGTCGTTGCGACTTCGACCTTCGGGTTTTGTCGTGTTGACAGTGGTGTTCCGATAGTTCCACCGTGGCACGTGTATCGGTTTTCATGCCGTGAGATCGGTGTTTTGTAGATTACAGGACTTTACCTTTCCGAGGTACTCGCTTACTGCTAGCGTAGCGTTTTCTCCGTTTGCGAGGTAGGGTTCGAGTGATCCCTACTGAGTCTTATTCCGAGACTCATTCCCTGCGTATTTTCACTGTGTTTCAGGTGAGTCGCGGCCTCATGGGAGCGCGTCTGAGGCTCAGCGTGGTTCAGGTGCCCAGCGTTAGTGCCAGAGGTCAGAGCCGAGGTATGCCCCGTGTAGCTGTACTTTTCTTTCTTGTCTCTATACTAGTTGTGGACTACTGTTGTTGTTATTTTATTGTTATATCTTGTGGACCATGTATCATGTAAAATGTTAATTTATTTCCTGCTTAATTATATAAATGTTTAATTTCTGTAATTATTTATGATAATTGTGTAGTCTCCACACCATCCTTTTTAACCCTTCCGAGTCTTCAGACTCGTGGGTGGCGATGCGAGTCTCGGGTCATCGGGCCTTCCCGGTAATTAGATTCTCGAGTCATTACAGCTGGTATCAGAGCAGCGGTTGTGGGATTATATGAGAATCATAATAGGGTGTTTGGGAGCACTTTTTTTTTCAAGACTATTTCTCCCTAAAAAATTATGGTAAGATGATTTTTAATCTAAGTTTAAAATTGATGAAAATCACTCTGGACTGTTTGTCAAAAATATCACAATTTTTAAATTTTAGATAGCCCTGTTTGGAAGGAGGTCGCAGGGGAGAGCCGGCGCCGGGGAAGGGGGGGGAACCGGAGAGAGGGGGGGGGAGTCGGTGCCGGGGAAGGGGGGGCTGTAGGGGGCCTGCGTGGGGGGGGGGGGAACCAGAGAGAGGGGGGGGAGCCGGCGCCGGGGAAGGGGGGGCCGCAGGGGGCCTGTGCCGGGGGGGGGGGGGGGGGAACTGGAGAGAGGGGGGGACACCGCACGGGGGGGAAGAACCGGAGAGAGGGGGGAAGCCGGCGCCGGGGAAGGGGGGCCGCAGGGGGGCCTGCGCACGGGGGGGGGGGGGGGAACCGGAGAGAGGGGGGGAGCCGGCGCCGGGGAAGGGGGGGCCGCAGGGGGGCCTGCGCACGGGGGGAGGGGGGGAACCGGAGAGAGGGGGGGAGCCGGCGCCGGGGAAGGGGGGGAGCTGCCGAGGGAGGGGAGGGGGACACCGTCGGGAGGAGGGGAGGGGGCCGCACGGGGCGCCAGGGAGGGAGGGGGCCGCCGTCGGGGGGGGGGGGCACCGTCGGGGGGAGGGGAGGGGGCCGCAGGGGGCTTCTGCGCAGGGGGGAGCCGGTGCCGGAGGGGGGAGGGGGCTGCTACGCAGGGGGGGAGCCGGTGCCGGAGGGAGGGGGGGCTGCTGCGTAGGGGGGCTAGACGGAGCCGGAGGGGGATCCGGAGGGGGGAGGGGGAGGGGGCTACGCAGGGGGGGAAGCCGGAGGGAAGGAGAGACGTGGGGGAGGGGAGAGGTCGCGAGTGGGAGAGAATTTTTTAAAAAAAAAATTGGTCGGATGTTGTTTTTTTTTTAGGAAGATTTACACGGGAGTAAAGTATCTCCCTAAAAGTTAGGAGAGACATACCAAACAGGGTTATAAGACCTTTTCCTCTTTTTTTAAAAATTAAGAGAAAAAGTGGTAAAAAAGATCAACCAAACACCCTATAAGTAATTGTAGTGGTCCACTAGTCCACAGTCATGATGTACATGTGACGCTGGCATCGGGCATCGTGTGTTTTGCTTAACCTTGCTGTTTCCGTGTTTCCTATCTTTTACTTCAGGAGAGCGCATGGCGTCGAGGCGGAGCACTCGATCTCAACAGGGGCAGTCGGCTGGAGGTCAGGAGATTCAGTAGAAGATCCAGCAGGAGGTTCAGCGGGATCAGGAGGAGCAGAGTAGAGTGCCACCAACGGCCACCAAGGTAGTGGATACTGCGAGGTTTTCGGGGGTCGAGGATTTCTTCCGTGGTATGTACCAGCTTATGTCGTAGTAGTTCGGTGGAGAGGCTGGTGAGGGCTCGTCGACCAGGGGTGGGCTAGGCCGAGTAGTGAAGGATTTCATGCAGTTTCATCCACCTTACTACGGCGGTCAGCCAGACCCTGATGTGGCTCGGAGTTGGCTCGATGAGATGGAGCGGGTGTTCAGTTCCACACGGAGTACTGCGGAGGATAGAGTGATGTTGGCCTCCAACCAGTTGTAGGGTACGGCTCGGGAGTGGTGGTCTTCTGAGTGGAAGATGTCTTTCCAGCTTCGTCCACTTGAGCAGATTGTGTGGGGCGACTTTGTCAGTGCTTTCGAGCGTACATACTGTCCAGAGTTTATTGCTACGCAGTGGATGTGTCAATTTCTGGAGCTGGTTCAGGGCGACATGTCCATGTTGCAGTACATGGCCCGATTTGTTGAGCTGGGTCGGTATGCAGCTCATATCATGGAGCATGAGAGGGTGAAGACCGCATAGTTCGTACAGGGTTTGAGGCAGGAGCTGAGGCACCATTTGATCACGAATGCGGCCACTGATCTTGAGACAGTGTCTCGTGTTGCGGCGTCTCTGGAGATGGATATGCAGAGGACTCGAGGACCGATTAGCTAGGGGCAGTCTTTGGCGGGTCGCAGCCAGCAGTCGGCTACCCAGCAGTAGGGTTCTTTTCAACATGCATCAGGTGGTTCAGGAGCGCCGACACCGGCAGCGTCGGCGACAGGATCTGTGTCTTTTGGCTTGAAGGTCCAGAAATTTCTCGGGAAGAGTTTCCGGAAGAAGAAGCACAAGGATCAGGGGCAGGCATCATCGGGCAGTGTACAACAGCCGATTCCTTTTCAGCGTCAGGGATCAGTGGGTGGATTGCGAGGATCGTGCCCACGGTGTAGCGAGTACCATCCAGGCAGGCAGTACACATCATCGATAGTTTGTTTCCGGTGTGACCACCTGGGCATATGGCGCGTGACTATCCTCAGAGGCAGCAGCAACAGTAGTTTCCTCAACAGCAGCAGGTTCCCCAGCAGCAGAGGCCACAGCAGCAGCAGCAGCAGGGACAGTATCCGCCGCTACCCAGGTCAGCTAGTGTGGGAGGCAGGCAAAGAGCTCGAGGCCAGATCACACACATGGCCAGGGCAAAGGCAGTGGCGTCGTAGCTCGTGGAAGGTACCGTTCAGATTTTGGGTTGTACGGCTCGGGTTTTATTCGATTCTGGCGCGTCTCATTCGTTTGTTTCGGAGGATTTTACGCTAAGTATTAAGGATCCGGTGACCCAGTTGTCATGTGATTTGGTAGTGGAGTTGCCTTCGGGTGATTTAATGATCACTCCGTATTGCTTCGATGAGGTCCCTGTGTGGGTGGAAGGGCGAAGTTTGCCGACTAGGCTCTATGCGTTACCGCTTCAGGACTTTGATGTGATTTTGGGCATGGATTGGCTCGAGGCACATTATGCGTTGGTGGATTGCGGCTCGAAGAGGGTTTATTTCCGGCGACTTCACGGACCCACCTTCTATTTCCAAGGTATCAGGTCTTCCTCTTCCCTCTTTCTTATTTCTGCGATTCGAGCTCGTCGTTTGCTTGCTGCGGGTTGTCAGGGTTTTCTTGCCTCCATGGTTGTGGCAGACCGGATGGAGCCGGATGTCGAGGACATTCCGGTGGTGTGCGAGTTTCTCGATATTTTTTCGGAGGACTTACCTGGATTACCTCCCCAGCGGGAGATTGATTTCATGATCGAGATTGTGCCTGGTACGGGACCTTTGGCGAAAGCCCCCTACCGCATGGCCCCCGCTGAGTTGAGGTAGTTGAGGGCGCAGTTGCAGGAATTGTTGGCCAAGGGGTATATTCATCCTAGCTTTTCCCCTTGGGGTGCGCCCGTATTGTTTGTGAGGAAGAAGGACGGTAGCTTGCGGTTGTGCATCGACTACCGGCAGCTGAATGAGGTGACCATTAAGAACAAGTATCCGTTGCCACAGATTAATGATTTATTCAACCAGCTTCTGTCTACTCGAGTGTTCTCGCGGATTGATTTACGGTCCGATTACTATCAGTTGAGAATTCGTGAGTCCGATGTGGAGAAGACTGCGTTCAGTACGAGGTACGAGCATTATGAGTTCTTGGTGATGCCGTTCGGGCTCACCAATGCCCCCGCAGCCTTCATGGACTTGATGCAGAGGGTGTTTCATCCGTATCTGGACCAGTTCGTGGTCATATTTATGGACGACATCCTTATTTATTCGCAGTCTGTTGAGGAGCACGCGTACCATTTGGGTGTGGTGCTGTAGATGTTGCGAGATCACCAGTTGTATGCGAAGCTCAGTAAGTGCGAGTTCTGGCTTCGTGAGGTGCACTTTTTGGGGCACGTGATTTCTGGTGATGGTAGTTCCGTGGACCCCGCCAAGGTCGAGGTAGTAATGCAGTGGCCGAGGATGAGGTCTGTTACGGAGATCCGGAGTTTCTTGGGGCTTGCGGGCTATTATCGATGGTTTATCCAGAATGTTTCTCGCATTGCGGCCCCGATGACTAGACTTACGCAGAAGGATGTGCCTTTCGTCTGGTCTGAGGAGTGTGAGCAGAGTTTCAGGGAACTAAAGAGATTGATCACCTCGGCTCCGGTGTTGGTTTTACCTTCTGGATCGGGAGGTTTTGTCGTGTTTACAGATGCTTCCGGGGTCAGATTGGGTGCTGTGTTGATGCAGCATGATAGAGTGGTGGCTTATGCATCTCGGTAGCTGAAGCCCCACGAGGAGAACTACCCTACCCATGACTTGGAGTTGGCGACTGTGATCTTCGCGCTAAAGATCTGGAGGCATTATTTGTACGGTGAGAAGTTCGAGGTGTTCACTGACCATTAGACTTTGCGGTATGTGTTCACGCAGAGGGACCTTAACCTCAGGCAGAGGCGTTGGATGGAGTTCATGAAGGATTATGACTTCACCCTATCTTATCAGCCGGGCAGGATGAATGTCTTCGCTGATGCTTTGAGTCGGAAGGTCGTGGTCAGTGCCTTGATGTTAAGGAAGTGGAGGCTCTGGGAACAAATGCCCGAAGTTTCGTTCAGGCTCAAGATTCCCTAGGAGCCAGGGTTAGCGGTGCTTGCGAGTCTGACTATCACGCCTGCTATCCGTCGTCAGGTGATAGAGGCTCAGCATGCGGACCCTGAGTTGCCCTGGATTTTAGCTTTGGCTGATGTGGAGCTCTGCGAGGACGGAGCCGTGAGATTCCGTGGTAGGCTGTACGTCCCAGCCGAGGAGTAGGTTCGTCGTGCGGTGTTACGCGAGGCTTATGGGAGCAGGTACACCATACACCCGGGTGCGACGAAGATGTATCGAAACTTACGGAGGCAGTTCTGGTGGCCTGGCATGAAAAGAGATGTCGCCGAGTTTGTGGCCATGTGCCTGACCTGTCAGCAGGTGAAGGCGGAGCATCAGCGACTAGGTGATACTCTCCAGCCCTTGGATGTTCCCACGTGGAAGTGGGACCACGTGACCATGGATTTCGTGGTGGGATTGCAGAGGACTCCGAGTGGGCAAGACAGTATTTGGTTGCTGGTGGATAGGCTGACGAAGGTGACTCGGTTGTTACCGATCAAAGTTAGCTGGAGCGTGCCTAAGTTGGCTCGTCTTTATGTGGAGTGGATCGTTCCGTTGCATGGGATTCCCATTTCCATCGTGTCGGATCAAGATCCGCGCTTCACTTCTGCATTCTGGAGGAGTTTCCAGCGAGCTCTTGGCACGGATTTGGCTTTTAGCTCGGTGTATCATCCTTAGTCAGATGGTCAGTCAGAGAGGACCATCCAGACTCTGGAGGACATGCTGAGATCCTGCTGCCTGGAGTGGCAGGGGAGTTGGATTCACCACCTACCGTTGGTGGAGTTTACCTACAACAACAGCTATCATTCGAGCATCGGCATGGCACCTTATGAGGCGTTGTATGGGCGTCAGTGTAGGACTCCACTGGATTGGTTTGAGGTCGGTGAGCGTGTTTTGACGAGACCGGAGTTAGTGCAGCAGTGTGTGGATGTTGTGCAGTTGGTTCGTCAGAACATGTTGGCAGCCCGGAGTCGGCAGAAAGTTATGCTGACCGTAGGCGGCAGCCTCTCGCGTTCGCCGTGGGCGATCGCGTGTTCTTGAGAGTTTCTCCGATGAAGGGGGTGATGCATTTTGGACGGCGTGGGAAGCTGAGTCCCCGCTATATTGGTTCTTTCCGCATCGTGGAGCGCATCGGTGAGGTAGCTTATCGGTTGCAGTTACCCCCTGAGTTGGCGTCGGTGCATGACGTGTTCCACGTCTCGATGTTGCGGAAGTATATGCCCAATGACTCTCATGTGCTCGAGGATTCTGTTTGACCCGAGGTGACTCCAGATCTTTCTCTCTCAGAGTTTTCCGTCCGCGTGGAGGATAGGCGAGAGCAGCGCCTGCGGAACAGGGTCATCCCCTTGGTTAAGGTGGTGTGGCAGTGGCACTCTGGTGGTGAGACTCCTTGGGAGCATGAGGATGAGATGCGTCAGTAGTTCTCTTACCTGTTTGAGTGAGTCTTCCTCTTCTTTCCCCTTGGGTTGTTCTCAATTTCGAGGATGAAATTCCTTTAAGGGGGAGGGTTGTAATATCTCGGACCTTTCGGATCTTTCTTCGTGGGTCCCGGATCTAGTTTCTCGGAGTGTCCGACTCTGTTGTGTCCAAAATTCTGCTTCGGACATCTTTTGTGTTCGGATCGACGCGATCTGGAGTTGTTTCGAAGGCCCGGAAGCGTTCTGCGGCTTTTCCGCATATGTTTTCCGATTTTCAGTGTGTGTTTCGGTAATTTCTTCGGAACCTCGTTGCGGGTGAACTGGGTCGTTCACCTAGGCGAGAGTGGTACCGTTGCGATCGGTGCGTTCCGAGGATCGCGGAAATATAATTTTTGATTTTTTGGTATTTTTAAGTTTTTCTATAAATACCCTCTCTTTTCTCTCTCTCCCCACCTTTCTTCTTCTTCTTCTTCTTCTTCTTCTTCTTCCCACCGTGAGAACCCCCCCTATCCCCCTCTCTCTCCCATTCGATCGCGGTGGGCCTCTCTCCGGCTGCAGACGGCGGCGGGGCGACGGCGCGGTTGCGTGGGCGGCTACGAGGCGAGCTCATGGGCGTGCGGTGTTCGTGGGAAGCGTGAAGGAGCGGGGTTTCCAAAAGCGTTCTTCATGGTTTGAGCTCGATTCAGCGAAACTTTCGCTCCATTGAGGTAGGGGGACGAATCCCTATGCTCATCCCCCGCGTTTTGTAGGCCGAATGGGAGCCGAGAGGGGTGTCTTTGAGCGGGTTTGGGCAAAAGCATGATTTTGGGAGAGTTCACTCGATCTATGATTTGAGGCCATGATTTCACGTTTTGGTGGCTTAGAAGCATGCTAGGGGTCCCCAGGGGTCTTCCCCTTTGATTTCCCCCTCTCCTATGGAGGCATGGGGGCGTGGTTGGAATTTTTGGGCGTTTCACGCTGTTTCACCGTCGGACCGGTGTGACGGTCCTTCCAGTGACTGTCACACCATGTGACACGCCCTGGTGGGTGCGTCACAGCCCTGCTTTTAGCCATTTGGGGTCTGGGGGCTGTGATGGTCCCACGATAGACCGCCACAGGCACTGTGACGCGTCTGGGTTAGACCGTTAGGGACGATCTGGCCGTTGGCATGACCGTTGGTTTTTGACCGTTGGGGGTCAAGGCATGTGACGCACCGGGATTGACGCGTCACAGCCTTGTGACTCCCCTGTGTGGGTGCGTTAGAGAGGACGATCTCCCACACTGTAACGCACCAGAGCTGGTCCGTTACAGGCTGTGACGCACCGAGTGCCACACGTCACAGTCGGTTTCCTCTTGTTTGTGACGCACCAGGGTAGGCGCGTCACATGCCGTTTTGCGCTGAGTGTCTGACACACCTGTGTTGGGCCGTCAGATGGCTGTGACGGTCTAGCCTTAGACCGTCAGAGCCTGTGATGCATCTTGGGTAGACCGTCAGGCTCAGGGTTGTCCCGGGTGGTTTGCAACCCCGTTTCTTTTCCGACCGTGGTCACCGTGCGACGGTGCTGGTACGTGGGACTGTCCCCGTATGTCATCGGATGTGGACGTGATTTTCTGTTGACTTGAGAGTCTACTCCTTTAGTGACCCTCCACTAGTCGTAGCCTCCTTACACGCGAGTGTACCCACCAGGGAGTGGTAAAGAGGCTACCCTGAGAATGGTTTTTAGACTGGTTTCCGTCGGTCCCCTCGTCGGTAGCTAGTGTTGTGCCTCTTAGGCACAAGCATGTGCTATGTTGCTTTGATGATAGCAATGCTATTTGGTTTTGATGATAGCAAGACAGTGAGTGCATTTGAGTGCATTTGATATTGTATTTTGATGATTGCAATGCTATTGTGTTTTGATGATTGCAATAAACAAAGTGCATTTCTGTGCATTCTTATCATTGAGCATTCTGCATATGATAGCAACATGAATGATGATGTTTAGCATTGATGGCATTTGTTCTTTATATATCTGAATTGCATTTTGTCAGATATCATGTCTCTGCATGTAACTGCAAAGTCTGAATAGCAGTAAGTGCTAGTCTCTACATTGGACTTCATTTGGACTTTGAAGTGAGTTATTCACTGTGAGTCATCTTGCTGTGTGAGTCATCATGCTATTATTCACCTTCTGATCATAATGCAGTTCTTCATAAGTTCTGATATGGCATTGCATATTTGATTATGTTCAGTCATGTTACTGTTGCTCTTTAGACTGTAGTTTGATACTGCAACGTCGACCCATCGAACTGCAGCGTCGACGCTGCCAAGGCACTTCAGAGGTAGCAGTAAGAAATATTTGATCTGCTGCGTCCACGCTGCTTGGTCAATGCGTTGACGCTTGGTGCCTCTTTAACTTTGCTGCATTTATTCATTGGTCTGGTCTGTGGTGCGTCGACCCCTTGTGCTGATGGGTCGACCCCTCAGTTCATTCATCAGATTTATACAAGTCCATACATTGGTCTTAACTTTCCAAGTCTGTACATTGGCCTCCATGCCTCAAGTCTCTACATCGGATTGTTTGGCCAAGTCTGTACAGCCAACGCCTTCATTGATTCCAAGTCTGGACACTAGTCTTCAGGCGTTCCAAGTATGCACATCGATTCAGGTTCTCCAAGTCTATACAATGAAGTCTGAACATTGCATTTGCATTCACAATGTCTTCACACCTGAAGTCTATACATTGTGTCGTTCACATCTGCAAGTCTAGACATTGGAAAGTCTATACAGACTTCAGCGTCTCATTTAGCATCTAAGGCAAAGTCTACACGTTGCTACAGTAACGCAAGTCTATACATTGTCCTAGGCTAAGTGTGTACAGCGTCTCATTCATGTTTTGATTAATGAAGTCTGTACATCAGGTCTTCACACCTGAAGTCTGTACATCCACAGTTAAACTTGAAGTCTGCACACTGGTCTTCAAATCCAAAGTTTGCACATTGGTCTTCGAATTCAATGTCTATACATTGGGCTTTTACATGAAGTCTATACATTGTTGTTTGCATTGTAAAGTCCATACATTGGTTGTTGTTCTTCAATGTCTATACACTGCCTTTAGGATTTAAAGTCTATACAGCCGTTGCCTCCTTTGTTGAAGTCAACACATTGGGCAAGTCTGTACGTTGCATTCGCCTTCACAAGTCTATACAACGAAGTATATACACTGCAATGTACATACTTAAATCTTATGACTTTGTTCTTGTTGCTGAAGGGAACAGGGTCGACGCTGGGAGCTTAAAGCGTCCACGCATCAGTTGACGAAGCCTTCACGATATCTTCCACTGCGTCAACGCCACAAGCAAGCAGCGTCGACATAGCAGTTAAAGAAGCAGAGACCTTCACAGGCTATTCCACTGCGTCAACGCCACAATTGAGCAGCGTCGACGCAGCAGCTAAAGAGACGAAGCTAATGGCTTACTGGAATGCCTCACTGCGTTAACGCCATTGATTGACAGCGTCGACGCAGCAAGTCAGATTGCTGTCATTGAGCACGTGAACTGAGAACTCTATACATCGGACTGAAGAGGCTAATGAAGGGCACGTGATCCGAGGTGCCTGGCTCGTGATCCAAGGATGGACGAGATACCAGGATGCTGCCACGTGATCTGAATTTTTAGGGCAGGAAATGTGGAAGCCACACGCGCCCAGTGTGCCTGCTGCTGCTGCTATATATACAAGACTTCTTCCACAGAAGAAGATGATCGAAGATAGAAGGGAGAAAGTCTATACAGCTACAGCAAGGCTCCTTCGATCCAAAGAGAGTGAAGATCCAGAGAAGAAGAAAAGTGTAGCAGAGAAGAAAGAGAAAGAGAGAGAGTGAAGATCCAGAGAAGAAAAAGAGAAAGAGAGAAAAGGAGAATAGAGATCGAGAGAAGAAGAAAAGTGCAGCAGAGAAGAAAGAGAAAGAGAGAGAGTGAAGAAAGAGAGTGAGATCGAGGGAGATCTGTTCTTGATGGACCGTGGATCAAATCCAGGCCATCCAGCTCTTTAAGAGCCACATTGTGCTTCATTGTTTACAGCTTTCAGATTGCTATTTATTTCCATTTTCTGTTTTCTATTTTACATCTTCTTCAAGCTGTTAGTCAGCGGATTGCAGAGGTGCTACCTCTGGACGGCTAAGCTGTATTGCCCAGCGGTTTGCAGTGGAGGATTCCACTGGACAGCAAGCTGTGTTGCTCAGCGGGGCGAGGAGGATTCCTCGGACGGCAAGCTGTGTTGCCCAGCGGATGTAAGGCAAGCTGTGATGCCCAGCTGTTCAAGCTGTGAGTCAGCAGGAAGCCACACTCGGGTTGAGTGTGGGGTGGATGTAGGTCTGCTGGACCGAACCACCTAAAACCCATTGTGCAGTGGTTTGATTTCTTCATCTGTCTTATTGCTTCCACTAGATGCTTGCATAAGGGCGCTTCAAGTGTTTGCTTCAAGTTCAACGAAGTTGATTAGCTGCGCACGCTATCTGTTTGACACTGGGATTGTGTGTTGCTTGAATTGTCTAATTGCTTAGAGTGTCTTAATCTGTTTAGTGATCGAAATTCTAATTGAGCTATAGTTCATCTAACTTGTCTTGTTAGAGTGCTTACTGTCTGTTTATTTTATTCCGCAACTGCTAACTAGTCTTTCAGATTTGATAAATCTATCTAGCTAGCATTCTAGATAGTTAGTGAGCCGAATATTTTAATTGGGCGAAAGATTTTAAAGGGCTATATTCATTCACCCCCCCCTCTGAATACTGCAACGAACCCAACAATTGGTATCAGAGATGTCTCTGACTTAACAGATCTAACAATCTGCAGAGGATCCTGCTAACTGTTTAGTGCATTTCAGAGTGGGTCATTTGGAATCATTTTGATTTACTGTCTTAGTGCTTTACGTTGATCATCTGGTTTAGTGCATTTCTGTTTGGTGCATTTCATAAGTGTGCCTCTTGTGTTCTGTATTTAGTTTCACTGAGTTAGTGCCGTGTCTTGCTTATCTGGTTTTGTTGTCTATTGTTTTGTGCTTTGAATTTGGTTGTTATCTGATTCGATGGCTAATCCTCCGATATTCAGAGGTGATAACTTTGACTCTTGGTTCGAAAACCTCCATCGGTATGTAAAGTCTACTGATCCAAAATTGTGGAAGGTAATGACTCACGGCCCATACAAACTGTCGAAGGATAAATCTAAATGGACCAAGAAGGATAAGCTGAAAGACTCTGTCAATAATAAAGCTGTAGTTTTATTAAAAGAATCAATTGACAGATCTCTAATTGAATGCATTTCATCTTGCAGGTCTGCCAAAGACATTTTTGAAAAATTGAAGCTAATCAGAAATCACAGCAAATGCTTGATGGCTGATAGAAGAAATGCTGATGATGAAACTTCATCCGAGGTAAGTTCTGAACCTGAAGAACTTTCAATTGATGATCTATGGAATATAAATGAGGAACTCAATAATAGATGTGAGAAATTGAAATCTGAGAATAAAAGACTGAAAAAGAAATGTGATCAGATAACTTTGAAAGTTCCTTGTAAAACTTGTCCAGATCTGAAACAATCTTATAATGCATGTATGTTAGATGTTCAGAATTTTCAGGAACAGAATGGCTCTCTAAAATTTGAAAATCAAACATGTCTGGACAAGATCTCAGAACTTGAGAATCAGCTGAATGAGAAGAAAAATGAACATATAAAAGGGATGCAAGAACTGACTCAAGTTAATTCCGAATTGGATAAACTGAAACTTGAGAATGAAGAATTTCAAAAGAAAATTAAAAATCTTATGGGTAGAATAAATGAAATCAATGGGGAGGTTTCACATTCTTCTTCTGCTCAATTAACCTGCCATATGTGCTCAGCTCTAAGAGAACGAAATGAAGATCTTTATAGTGAGAATGAATGACTGAGTAAACAAATTATCTCACTTAAAGAGGATCACAAAAACTTGGTGGCTGAGAAAATTAGAGTGGAGGAAAGAGAAGAGGAATTAATTGAAAAATTGGAACTAATGTCTGGAAGAGAGAGATGTGCTAACAATGAAATTCAGGATAAAAATCTTGAGGAAGAAAACACTGAATTAAAAGCTGAAGTTGAAAAATTGAAGTGGTTGAACACTGGCTTGTCTGAAAGACTTCTCACTACAGAAAAAGGAAAGGCTGTCTATGATGAAAATTCAAAAATTTTGAACAGTCTAGAACAAGAAATTGAGAAGTATAAAACTGCAAACCAAGTTCTAAGCGAATGTGTTAATTGTAGTGAACAGGAAATAGCCAGTTATGAACTTCACATTGCTAGCTTGGAAGATAAAATTCATAATCTGGAAAATTCAGCTATTGAGTCTGCAAAGATTAAAGGAAAAATGAAAACTGTTGGGAAGAGGAAGGATGATAACTCAGAAGGGGGAACAAATTGCTGTTCTGATGTTAAGAAAATCACTAAAAACCAGCTATATACCACTTTTGTCCAAAGCACTGATGTAGCTGGTACTTCAAAGCAATCCCCAAAACAAAATGAAAATCAGAAGTCACCTTCAAAATCTGTCTTTCAGTTCGAAGCTCAGAAAATTGAAAAGCAAACAAAACCTGTTGATAATAATCAGAAATTGAAAAAGAAAAGTCAAACAAAGAAAGTAAAGAATAATTCTGGTTATACTCTGAAATTTGTTAGCTCTGCTGAATCTGATGGGTCAATGCAAAATGCTCATGCTTCTTGTACTCATTCACATGCATCTGTGAATTCATCTGATAGAAACCATGCCCCTAGGAAATCTGATGCTTCTTGCTATTACTGTGGTAAGCATGGGCATATCATGGATGATTGCAGAATATTAAAAGAGGATGAGCATGCAAATAAAATAATGCATTCTAGGAATCTATCTGGAAGAAACCATGCCTTCAGGAAATCTAACACTTCATGCTATTATTGTGGTAGGTATGGTCATTTAATGAATGAGTGCTATGCTTTGAAATCTGATGACAGAATGCATGCCAGATACACCCTAAATCATCATGAGCACAAAAGAAATAAACTCAAATTTAATCAGCATATCATTTGTTTCACTTGCAATAAGCCTGGGCACAAGGCTATTGAGTGCTGGTCAGGAAATCATTGGGGTAAAAATGAATCTAGAAGCAATCATCTTAAATGCTTCGAATGTGGGAGGCATGGCCATACAGTCAAGGACTGTTGGCATGCCCAAGTAAGTCATGTTAATAACAAAGTTTTTAAATTCTCTGCAAAACGACCTGTGAACTTTTCATGCTTTAATTGTGGTAAATCAGGTCACAAATTTGCTGAATGCTGGATGAAGAAGAATAAGAAACAGAATATTCATGTAAACAACAGAACAACTCATGCTCAATCTCATAGGTCTCATGCTTCTTTTGATAAGCATCATAGGACCAGACAATCTGTTGTTTCATGTCATTATTGTGGAAATTTTGGACATTCTATGTCTGATTGTTCTTTTATGGAATTTGATGATAATGTTGCAAAAAGAATGTTTAGAACACCTGATAGGGGTAGTGCAGGACCCAAGACTGCTTGGGTCCCTGCAAGATCATATTGATTGATATGTTGCAGGTGTGCCTTGGTGAGAGAAATAAAAGGGATAATTTAGCCAAGGCACTCAAAAAGGAAGCCCCAGGATTCTACATCTCAGGTTAGTTCTGAACTTGTTTTTAAATTTCATCATCTGAAAATGCTGATTTATCTGTTTGATATCTGAAATTGTTGAACTGTTCGTTTGATGTCTGATATTCTCTTCATGTCTAGCTGATCAGTCTGCATTCCAGACTCAGCTACTGAGTTTTACCTTGCATATATCTGATGCTCTTCTCTCACTGATTATTGCACTGTGTAAATGGACTGCATGCTTGTTGTTGAATGCATAACTTGTTGATTGTGAATAGTTCTTCAGTGTATAGAGTCATTGCATGTGTCTAATGTCTGCATACATTATTTGCATGACTGACTTTGAAGTTGTTCAATGCATATAGAACTGATTTGCATGATTGTCATTTGCCTATTGTCGTAGACTGCATGTTTTTCTATGCATAATAGGGCTGCTTTGCACTGCATTATCATATGCTTAACCCTGGTATATAAAATGGTATGTTACTAAGAGGCAAGGAAATCTGCCCGGAGGTTTCTACCATGTGTGAGATGGTCTTTGAGACCAGGTTCTCCGCCAAGTACCATGGGTCCTGTCTTCATGTAGAACAATGCACTGCATCATATGTTGATAAATCTGAAAAAGGATGAAAATGCTTATGACTTGGATGCAAAAACTTGAATTGATTGCATACTTGTCTCATGTATCCTTGGTGCATAGTCTGCATGTAGAACAATATGTTGCATAGCATATCTCTTGCATCATGATGTCAGGGGGAGCTGAGAGTTCTATTCAATTCATTGAATCATATTCACTTCTCAGTGTTCTCATTCAAATGATTCACATTCCTTGACATCAGTTGCTCATTGAACCATATTGCCAATTGCTATCTTTTCCACATCATTCTCACTGAACAACAGCTTTACATCTGGTTTAGCACATTGAATTACGATTATTACAATTGTTCACTTATAAGAATCACTCTTACAAATTGAAAGGAACTAAAGGTTTAACCTTTATAAATTGGGGAGTTAAGTGTCTGCACTTCAGAATTTGAGATAAAAGAAAACTTTCATAGCTCTTAATCTTTGTCTCATGGCTAAAATAGAAAAAGTTTTTGTAATGCCTAAATGTGTTGAACTGGATATGTCTAGAACAGGATAATAAGAGTGTGTACTGATTTTTTAAACAATCACTCTAAAAGAATTAAGGGCAGCAGTAAATAAGATCATTAATGTTAAGAACTGAACACAGTGACAGAGCAATGACTGATTGTACTGAGAAACTGTGAACTCCTCCAAAGAAGCAAGAGAATTCACATGTCATGAGGTGATTCAGAATATCTCTGTTCATAGGGTCAAATCTATAGGGGGAGTCCTCACCAAGTAACTGAGGGTACTGGCCTCTAATCAAGGTGTACCCTTAATGTCAAAAGTGAAGACTATCCTTTGTGGGTTCTGATCTGAAATAGGTCTAGTAGTTTATGCTTAGTAACTGGGGGTACCTGCCTCTGATCAAGGTGCACACCTAATGTCAACAGCATAAATGCCACTGATCTATTTACTTAGTTCAGGTTCTGAAAAATTCAAAAGTGAAAATCAAACTGCTGTAACCTTTCGAAAAATCAAAAGTCAATGAGTGAAAATTATTTTTATCAATACATGTTCAAGTTGCCTCTCTTGAATTTCCTTGTTTAATCACAAAAGGTTATTATTTCTGACTTATCTATTAATACCATGTGCCCTAGATTCATTGCTATAAATGGAATCTATAAACTCTCTTTCAGGGGTCAGATGTTTTACTCTAGATTTATCACTGTTAAACCTGATTTTTTTGTCAAAATTATATGTTGCTAATTTTTATACTTTAACAGTTGTTTATAATCATGCTTCCTTTCTGAACCTATGATTCAGCTGTTGTCAAGTGACCCTCCTACCTTCTCTTCCTTGTTTATCTGTTCATATTCCTTCTCAAAGGGGGAGCTATTATTTAGGGGGAGAAATAATTCAGGGGAGTCTTACATTCAGGGGGAGAATGTTCTAGAGGAATTTGCATGCATAATGCACTTTGCACTCTTATTTTTACTGTTTTTCTCTTTTTGATCATGTCAAAGGGGGAGAAAATCTTGTGTGTGACTCACTGTCACATTGTGTTGCCATCATCAAAAAGGGGGAGAATGTTGTGCCTCTTAGGCACAAGCATGTGCTATGTTACTTTGATGATAGCAATGCTATTTGGTTTTGATAATAGCAAGACAGTGAGTGCATTTGAGTGCATTTGATATTATATTTTGATGATTGCAATGCTATTGTGTTTTGATGATTGCAATAAATAAAGTGCATTTCTGTGCATTCTTATCCTTGAGTATTCTGCATATGATAGCAACATGAATGATGATGTTTAGCATTGATGGCATTTGTTCTTTATATATCTGAATTGCATTTTGTCAGATATCATGTCTCTGCATGTAACTGCAAAGTCTGAATAGCAGTAAGTGCTAGTCTCTACATTGGACTTCATTTGGACTTTGAAGTGAGTTATTCACTGTGAGTCATCTTACTGTGTGAGTCATCATGCTATTATTCACCTTCTGATCATAATGCAGTTCTTCATAAGTTCTGATATGGCATTGCATATTTGATTATGTTCAGTCATGTTACTGTTGCTCTTTAGATTGTAGTTTGATACTGCAGCGTCGACCCATCGAACTGTAGCGTCGACGTTGCCAAGGCACTTCAGAGGTAGCAGTAAGAAATATTTGATCTGCTACGTCCACGCTGCTTGGGCAATGCGTTGATGCTTGGTGCCTCTTTAACTTTGCTGCATTTATTCATTGGTCTGGTCTGTGGTGCGTCGACCCCTTGTGCTGATGGGTCGACCCCTCAGTTCATTCATCAGATTTATACAAGTCCATACATTGGTCTTAACTTTCCAAGTCTGTACATTGGCCTCCATGCCTCAAGTCTCTACATCGGATTGTTTGGCCAAGTCTGTACAGCCAACGCCTTCATTGATTCCAAGTCTGGACACTGGTCTTCAGGCGTTCCAAGTATGCACATTGATTCAGGTTCTCCAAGTCTATACAATGAAGTCTGAACATTGCATTTGCATTCACAATGTCTTCACACCTGAAGTCTATACATTGTGTCGTTCACATCTGCAAGTCTAGACATTGGAAAGTCTATACAGACTTCAGCGTCTCATTTAGCGTCTAAGGCCAAGTCTACACGTTGCTACAGTAACGCAAGTCTATACATTGTCCTAGGCTAAGTGTGTACATCGTCTCATTCATGCTTTGATTAATGAAGTCTGTACATCAGGTCTTCACACCTGAAGTCTGTACATCCACAGTTAAACTTGAAGTCTGCACACTGGTCTTCAAATCCAAAGTTTGCACATTGGTCTTCGAATTCAATGTCTATACATTGGGCTTTTACATGAAGTCTATACATTGTTGTTTGCATTGTAAAGTCCATACATTGGTTGTTGTTCTTCAATGTCTATACACTGCCTTTAAGATTTAAAGTCTATACAGCCGTTGCCTCCTTTGTTGAAGTCAACACATTGGGCAAGTATGTACGTTGCATTCGCCTTCACAAGTCTATACAATGAAGTATATACACTGCAATGTACATACTTAAATCTTATGACTTCATTCTTGTTGCTGAAGGGAACAGGGTCGACGCTGGGAGCTTAAAGCGTCCACGCATCAGTTGACGAAGCCTTCACGGTATCTTGCACTGCGTCAACGCCACAAGCAAGCAGCGTCGACGCAGCAGTTAAAGAAGCAGAGACCTTCACAGGCTATTCCACTGCGTCAACGCCACAATTGAGCAGCGTCGACGCAACAGCTAAAGAGACGAAGCTAATGGCTTACTGGAATGCCTCACTGCGTTAACGCCATTGATTGACAGCGTCGACGCAGAAAGTCAGATTGCTGTCATTGAGCACGTGAACTGAGAACTCTATACATCGGACTGAAGAGGCTAATGAAGGGCACGTGATCCGAGGTGCCTGGCTCGTGATCCAAGGATGGACGAGATACCAGGATGCTGCCACGTGGTCCGAATTTTTAGGGTAGGAAATGTGGAAGCCACACGCGCCCAGTGTGCCTGCTGCTGCTGCTATATATACAAGACTTCTTCCACAGAAGAAGATGATCGAAGATAGAAGGGAGAAAGTCTATACAGCTACAGCAAGGCTCCTTCGATCCAAAGAGAGTGAAGATCCAGAGAAGAAGAAAAGTGCAGCAGAGAAGAAAGAGAAAGAGAGAGAGTGAAGATCCAGAGAAGAAAAAGAGAAAGAGAGAAAAGGAGAATAGAGATCGAGAGAAGTAGAAAAGTGCAACAGAGAAGAAAGAGAAAGAGAGAGAGTGAAGAAAGAGAGTGAGATCGAGGGAGATCTGTTCTTGATGGACCGTGGATCAAATCCAGGCCATCCAGCTCTTTAAGATCCACATTGTGCTTCATTGTTTACAGCTTTCAGATTGCTATTTATTTCTATTTTCTGTTTTCTATTTTACATCTTCTTCAAGCTGTTAGTCAGCGAATTGCAGAGGTGCTGTCTCTGGATGGCTAAGCTGTATTGCCCAGCAGTTTGCAGTGGAGGATTCCACTGGACAGCAAGCTATGTTGCTCAGCGGGGCGAGGAGGATTCCTCGGACGGCAAGCTGTGTTGCCCAGCGGATGTAAGGAAAGCTGTGATGCCCAGCTGTTCAAGCTGTGAGTCAGCAGGAAGCCACACTCGGGTTGAGTGTGGGGTGGATGTAGGTCTGCTGGACCGAACCACCTAAAACCCATTGTGCAGTGGTTTGACTTCTTCATCTGTTTTATTGCTTCCGCTAGATGCTTGCATAAGGGCGCTTCAAGTGTTTGCTTCAAGTTCAACGAAGTTGATTAGCTGCGCACACTATCTGTTTGACACTGGGATTGTGTGTTGCTTGAATTGTCTAATTGCTTAGAGTGTCTTAATCTGTTAAGTGATCGAAATTCTAATTGAGCTATAGTTCATCTAACTTGTCTTGTTAGAGTGCTTACTGTCTGTTTGTTTTATTTCGCAACTGCTAACTAGTCTTTCAGATTTGATAAATCTATCTAGTTAGCATTCTAGATAGTTAGTGAGCCAAATATTTTAATTGGGCGAAAGATTTTAAAGGGCTATATTCATTCACCCCCCCCCTCTGAATACTGCAACGAACCCAACATCTAGAGTCCGGCTGCAGGGGAAAACCAATCAGAGGGCCAGACCAGAGACGCACGGTCTGTGTGTATACACGTGGTTGGGGGCGGTTGGACCCACGCTGACAAGCGTGACCCCAGCTAGTCACTTGTTTGTGGTTACTTGTACGGTGTCCGTGCCTTTGGTAGGCGCTACCACGTCAGGCAGTTCACCTGCGGTGCGGTGTAAGACGTCAGGGGACGCTATCGACCGTGCTTCTAGTGGGAGATACTCATGTCGAGTTGGAGTGACAGACTATCAGTCGTTGCGACTTCGACCTTCGGGTTTTGTCGTGTTGACCGTGGTGTTCCGGTCGTTCCACCGTGGCACGTGTGTCAATTTTCGTGCCGTGAGATCGGTGTTTTGTAGATTACAAGACTTTACCTTTTCGAGGTACTCGCTTACTACTAGCATAGTGGTTTCTCCGTTTGCGAGGTAGGGCTCGAGTGATTCCATCTGAGTCTTGTTCCGAGACTCATTCCTTGCGTGTTTTCACCGTGTTTCAGGTGAGTCACGGTCTCAGGGGAGCGCGTCTGAGGCTCAGCGTGGTTCAGGTGCCCAGCGTTAGTCCCAGAGGTCAGAGTCGGGGTATGTCCCGTGTAGCTGTACTTTTCTTTCTTGTCTCTGTACTAGTTGTGGACTACTGTTGTTGTTATTTTATTGTTATATCTTGTGGACCATGTATCATGTAAAATGTTAATTTATTTCCTGCTTAATTATATAACTATTTAATTTCTGTAATTATTTGTGATACTTGTGTAGTCTCCACACCATCCTTTTTAACCCTTCCGAGTCTTCGGGCTCGTGGGTGGCGATGCGAGTCTCGGGTTATCGGGCCTTCCCGGTAATCAGATTCTCGGGTCGTTACAGGAGGCTCTGAAGAAAGACAAAGCAAAGGGATGTGATGCCCTAGGAAGAGTGGATGAAAAGGTACAGGAGGGTCCGGAGGTTTCGGAGGGATAGCAAAAGAAGGGACGCGATGCCCTTGGAGAGGAGATAAGAAATCCGGAGGTTCTGGAGGAAGGAAATACCGAGGGATGCGATGCCCTGGGTAATCAGATAAGTCCGGAGGTTCCATAGGAAGGAAATACCGAGGGACACGATGCCCTAGGTAATCGGATAAGTCCGGAGGTTCCGGAGGGATAGTGAAAGAAGGGACGCGATGCCCTAATAGTGGAGATAAGAAATCCGGAGGTTCATGCGGAAGAAGAAACTATGGGACACGATGCCTAGGGAGGAAAGATAAGTCCGGAAGTTCCGAAGGTGGAAGATATGGAGGGTCCGAAAGGCGGGGAAGATACGGGTTCGGAAATCTGGGAAGGAAGAAATGCAAATGCTTGTGAATGCCATATGATGGTTGTAAGGGATGCATGAAATGCATGATATGCAAAGAATGTAGAGAATGCATGGAATGAGAGGGTAAGATCCTCCTCCTCACCCATGGAGTGGCCTGTAGAGGGAAAAATGTGGGTGGAATAGAATAAGGAGTGAATGAATTGGTGGAAAGTCCTTTAGCGAAAGGATGCCCACCCCTCCATGGCAAGGAGAGTGCCCGGCCAAATGGCTCAATGGATGGAATTAATGCCCGAATACTCTCATATGTTATGGCAATATGGGAAGAGAACCCCTTTGTTTGACAAGGGAGTCGTATAATGATGGAACGACAGGTAATGAGAGCATTAAAAGAGCATCGATCAACGAATAAGGTGACTTTGATAAAGGGTCGATATGGCATCGATTTGGAAGAATTTATCATAGTGAGCCTTGTAGGAGACTTCTCAAATATACCCAGCATAATGACACGGATCGGCATTTGGCAAATAAAATCTTGAATTTTGAATGGCATAACCGAGGTCAAGCCCTTCTTGCTTGGTTCTTGGTGTTGTGCCCCTATGGTCATTTGCGTCATCTTGTTATCACTTGGGTCATTCGACATCATCATGTGGTTCTTTGAGTTATTTGATATTCTTGGTTTTGATAATGGCTAAACACTATAAGTCATTGTTGTTTTCCACTCTTATATGACTGACATACGTGCTGTTTTGTTCATGACAGATATGCCAATGAATGGACAAGGAATTGAGTAGAGATGGCAAAGGTGAAAGCTCAATGTTGCGCCCTCGCACGTGGATCGACCTGCACGGTCAGGTCGCGGGGGTCAAGGGGGCAGCGCCCCTTGCGGGGGTTTCCGGGGGCTCTGCCCCCGGAACAAAATTTTGATTGAAGACTCAGTAATAAATCTTCAAGATAGTCAAGGGTGTTGCCACAGACATGAACGGGCTGCTAAAGGAGACAAGCGATGGAGGTAAAGCGGTTAACGGACTGAACCGAGAAGACCCGGGGTCTACCCAGCTGGCGGTCGACCGCCAGCACAGGGGGGTCGACCGCCCCAATCAGCAGCTCCCAGTCTGCACGAGCCTCAGTGGTGGTCGACCGCCAGCCAGTAGCAGTCGACCGAAATTCCCAGGGACCACCCGTTTGCAAGTTTCTCAGTAGCGGTCGACCGCCAGAAGCTGCAGGTCGACCGCCAGCCCCGAGCCTTCAATGTTGACTTTGTTTTCCACTTCGAGGCCAGCCCCTTTCCTTGTATTTATTTATTTTCCTTGTATTTAACCCCAAGTCACCCAATCTTCCATAGATTGTTGATCTAGTCTGGGGGATGTCTAAGGACCATTCAAAGGTTATAAAACACATGCAAGAGGGTTAGAAACCCTAGTTGATCATTTGAGAAATCAAGGGAGGCTGCAAGGGTGTGTTCAAGGGAGAGTAGTTCGAAGTACTGTAGCCGTGAATACTACTACGGGAAGAAGCTTCATCCATTCCAAGGGATTCAAGTCCAGATCTGAAGCCATCTCAACCTCCAAGGAAGCAAGAAGCAATCAAGACTTTCAAAGGTGATCTAAACTGCATTCTTCATCCTCCTCAACAACTCAAGAAGATCAAAAGAAAGATCGAAGCTACATCCATCGTCTTCTTCATCAACTTGAAGAGATTCAAGGAAGATCATCTTGCAAGGAAGAAGACACCTTCAAAGCATCCGATTCAAGCTTCTGCAACTCAGACAAAATCTTCTTTCTTTGAGCATACTCTATATCTTGTTTGAGTGATTTCATATTTGTTATCTTTTTCATTTCATACAAATGATTGAAACTGAAGATCGTCCCTACCGGTGGTTAGTAGGAAGGCAATCGGAAGTTGTCCGATCTGCGATGTTGACGTCCCTACCTATGGTTAGTAGGAAGGCAATCGGAGGCCTTTCCGATTTGTGGTTCAGTGCGTGGCACTAGTGGAGCCTCACCGGATTTGGTGAGGGGTGGACGTAGGACTGGGGATTCAGTCCGAACCACCTTAAAATCCTTTGTGTTGTGGTTTGATTGTGCGATTGATATGTTTTAGATGCATGCTTAGGTTCAATCTCCATATTGTGAAATCATAATTCTAAGTAAATCGTTTTATACATCGCTAAGCTAGTTGTATTCCGCTGTAATTATTTTTAACTAGCCTTATAGAGGGTTATATTACGAAAAGAGGGGCAGATCTATTCACCCCTCCCCTCTAGATCCGCTGTCCACTACACAACAAGTGGTATCGGAGCCTAATCTCTCATTATGGGGTCCAACGACCTTGAGGGAATTGGTGGATCAGCGTCCAAGGGTTTTCTACCTGAAGGACATTCTGTGAACATGCCTCCTTATTTTACTGGAGCTAATTATCCCTATTGGAAACATCGTATGCATGTGTTCATTCGCGCCCAAGACTACGAACTTTGGCGAGTGATCAGCAAAGGTCCATATGAGTTGCAAGATGATGAGGACTTGTGGACCAAAGAACAAATAAGGCAATCCACTGTCAACTGGAGTGCTAAACACATCATGCAATGCTCACTCCATCCAGTTGAATTCTCAAGAGTGACTACCTGCGCATCTACAAAACTAATGTGGGATAAGTTAGAGGTAATCTACGAAGGAACCTCTCAGGTACGAGAAACAAAAGCCAACATTTTAGTTTCTGAATATGAAATGTTCCGCATGAAGCCTGATGAGTCAATTCAGAATATGTATGCTCGGTTAACTGTGCTTACTAATAGTCTAACTGATTTAGGAAAGAAATACTCAGAACAGGAAATTGTGAGAAAGACTCTCAGATCATTGGCTCCCGCATGGCACACAAAGGCTACCATGGTTGAAGAATCGAGAGATCTCGCAACTACCAAGGTAGATGAACTCATTGGGTCATTAATGACCTATGAGATCAACCTTAAGAACAAAGAGGCTGAGGTGCCTAAGAAAAAGCCCCTAGCTCTTAAAGTAGGACCCAGCGGTCAAGGCTCTTCTGATGAAGGTGAGGATTCGACAAGTGAGCGAGATGAGGATGACGTAGCCATGCTCACACGTAAGTTCAGAAAATTCCTGAGAAAGGAAGGTCAAAGGTAAGAAATGGTTTCAAATCTAATTCTGAAAACTCTAAGAAATTTGATAAAATCATTTGTTACTCTTGCAACAAATCAGGGCATTTCAAGAATGATTGTCCCGACAGATTCAGAAAAGCTGACAAATGGAAGGGAAAGAAGAAGAATAAGGCCATGGTGTCCACATGGAGCGATGAAGAGGAAAGTGATGACGGAACTAGCTCCTCGGACAAAGAAAAAGAAGATTTCTGCCTTATGGCCAAAGGTGACGAAGAAACTGTGGTAAATTCTCCATTTGAAGATTATACAACTGATGATTGGGAGGAAGCATATATACAACTCATGGAAAAATATGAAATGTACAAAAAGGAGAATAAATCATTGAAAAATAAAATTAACTCATTTATGCATGATCATGAATAAATGTCAAGAATGCATCACTTGAAACTGAAATTGAGGATCTTAAGAAAATGATTGAGGATTTAGAAGAGGAAAGAAAAGAAATGGCTGACTTGGAAACTGAGAATGAAGATTTGAGAAATGAGATTGATAGCATGAAGCTAAAAATACAAACCTATGAAAAGGATAGTAAATTGAGCAATGAAAAGTATGAAGCTGTCAAACAAGTCAACATTCAACTCTTGCAAAATATTGAAAACTTACAAAAAGAGTTGAAGGATAAACTTGCCTCGGCAGAAGATGCAGTGCTTCAAGCAGAATTTTGCTATGATTCTATCCCTTCGACTGATAATCACATTAAACTTGAGGAGGCTAAATCCATCCACTCGGATAAATACCTACAACAGGAGTGTTTTTGGAGGCAGAAATCAAGGGTTCGATGGCTTCTTGAAGGGGATAGGAATACAAAAATTTTCCACATGTCTACCCTTTCTAACAGAAGGAGGAACTTTATTGCCAAGCTGAGGAGTCCAGCAGGCAGTTTAACAGCCGACCATGAAGAAATGAATAGCATAACTGTCACACATTTTCAGAAAGCTTTCTCTTCGCAGGATCATTACATAGATGAATGCATTCTGGATTGCATTCCCACACTGATCAACTTGGAAGATAATGAGTGTCTGTGTGCTGTCCCTAGTGCATCAGAAATCAGGGATGTGGTTTTTAAAATGTCTGCAGATAGTGCCCCTGGTCCAGATGGACTCACTTGTGCCTTCTTTAAAAAATCCTGGCAGATTATTGATACCCTGGTTGTCAATGCAGTGCAAGAGTTTTTCATTTTTCAACAGCCTCTACCTAGAACTATGACAGCTTCTATCATTGCACTTATTCCTAAGAAACACAATGCTGTGGACATTTCAGAATTTTGCCCAATCAGCTTATGCAACTTCTTTTACAAGATTATCTCCACTATCCTCAATAACAGGCTGGCTACACTTCTGCCAAAGCTCATATCTTTGGAACAGTCAGCTTTTGTTCAAGGTAGACAAATAGTGGAAAATATTGCCTTAGCTCAAGAACTGGTTCATGACTTGGGCAGAAAGACCAGAGGGGGTAATGTTAAGTTTAAGCTGGACATGGCCAAGGCATATGATCGTCTTGAATGGGACTTCCTATATGCTATTCTGAGAAAATTTGGATTCAGTCTAAATTTCATCAACCTCATTGAGAAAATGTTGAACAATTGCTGGTTTTCAGTGCTACTGAATGGTGATTTGGCAGGCTTTTTCAAATCTTCAAGGGGAATTCGCCAAGGAGATCCCATTGCTCCAGCCTTTTTTATACTAGCAGAAGAAGTACTCAGTAGATCTTTGAAGGAAGCTTTCATTGCTGGAAATGTTGGGTGGTACACTGTCCCCAGGGGCTGCCCAAATGTATCTCACCTATTGTTTACAGATGATACACTCATCTTCAGTAATGCTTCTATCAATTCTGTCAGAAGGTTAATTAAAACTCTCCAGGATTATGAAAGAGCTTCTGGTCAGTCGATTAATGTTGGGAAGAGCAATTTTTTTATGCATCAAAAAGCAAATCCTGCTGCTATTAATCGGATAAAAACTTATACTGGTTTTTCTCAGCATTCATTTCCACACAAATACTTGGGCTTCCCTCTAACTCTTGGCAGGAGCAAAAAAGTATACTTTGCCGGGCTGATATCTTCTATTCAGAAGAGACTGGAGGGTTGGCAAGGGAAATTGCTTTCCCAGGGTGCTAAACTAACCCTCATCAAACATGTGCTGACTTCAATCCCGATCTTCACCTTGGCCTCCTCCCCTCTTCACACTGGCATTCACCAAACACTGGACAGATCATTTGCAAATTTTTTCTGGGGATCTTCCTCTCATGGGATAAAACATCATTGGAAATCCTGGCAGTCCATCTGCAAACCAGTTAGCCAAGGTGGTTTGGGTATAATGTCCCTGAGACAATTGGAGATAGAATTGAGGGTGAAAATGCTGTGGAGAGCTTTACATTCTAATTCTCTGTGGGCTATTTATTTCAGAGCCAAACACATCAAGGAGTGCCATATTATGGATGTGACATTTAAATACATGAAAGGCCATGGCAGAAAAAGCTGGATTCAAGCCAGAAATCTCATTGCTCAACACAAAAAAGTCATCATCGGTGATGGGAGCTCCACCAGTTTCTGGAGGGATACATGGCTGGGTAACCAGCCCCTGTACTTATTTACCCCGATGGCTGCTATACCCAACAGCCAGGTCACTGTCAGCCAATGCATTCTGCATCCGACACCTGAAGAAACTCAGGTTATAAACACTTTGTTACCCACTGACATCTCCTCTGCTATCAGAGCTACTGTTCTGTCCCAACTGCAGGACCAGGAGGTTTGGTCCCTCTCATCATCAGGCCAATGTGTAGTTTCTTCTGTATACAAATTTATTAGTTACAACAATCATGCGCAGGGTCAACTACCTTGGTCCAGACTTTGGTCTAAATGGCTGCCAACCAAAATATCTGTGCTCCTTCGGAAGATTGTTAGTAATTGCCTTCCCACAGACTACAATGTACATGCCCTGGGTATTCAGCTGTGCTCCAAATGCCATTGTTGCTCCCAGCCTCAAGTGGAATATTTGCAACACATCTTTATTGACAGTGAAATAGCCTCTTTTACTTGGTCTTCCCTTTCGGCCATGGGGCTGCAGTTTGAAGGCTTCTCTGCCAGATTCAGGATTTTCAGTTCGGTTTCTCTGCTAAATCTGAAATCTAAGTATGGTCTATTCTCCTTGGCTGTCATTGGTTACACCATGTGGGAACTTTGGTCCGTGAGGAATTTGGCCAAATATGAAGACAAGCATATTTCCAAGAGCAGTCTTCTTCACAGCATTGTCGCCCAAGCTAAAACTATTTGTGAACTGTCGGATTTAAGGGAAGAAAATCCCAGCAGGAAGCTAACTCTTTCATGTTTTGGAATAAAAGGAGGCATTACTAAAAATCCCAAACTGAAAGTTGTCAAATGGGTTTGTCCGCCATGGCCTCTGCTTAAACTGAATACCGATGGTGCCAGCAAGATTCTAGGTTCTTCAGGTGGGGGTGGTCTTATCAGAGATTCTAAAGGTGAAATTGTCATTGCATTCTTACACTTCTATGGGGTTTCCAACAATATTATTGCTGAAGCTAGAGCTCTCTTAGATGGACTCAAATACCTTAGAATGGTTACCTCTCATCCGACATTGATTGAATGTGACTCCTAAATCCTTGTGCAAATCATCAACAAGCAAGCTCACTGCCCATGGTCTATCCTTACATATGTCAGAGAAATCAGGGAACTTCTCTCTCAAAGGGACTCAGTCACTCATATCTTCAGAGAAGCAAATGTTGTTGCTGATTTGTTAGCCTCTCTAGCATGCACCAATAAATGTAATTCTTTCTTTTTCTCCCATGAGCTTCCCACGAATATCAAGGGTGCAGCTCGGATGGATAAGCTAGGTATGCCTAGCATCTGTATCATGTAATTTACATTTGATGCTTTTCTTAATAAAATTAACCTCCTAGTGGTCTAATGGCGAAGTGTTTCCTTTGTCAAGGAGCTCTTTCCATTTCACCTCTAGGTAGGGTTTCATAAAAAAAAAGTTGAAGGATAAACAACAATCTTTGGAAAAATTTGTGGATGGAAGAGAAACCTAGATGCATTGCTAGGAATCAGAATGAACTTCAACAAGGAAGGGTTAGGTTTTGAACCTACAAACAAAAGGCCAATTGGGCTAAAAACAGTCACATTTGTTTCCTCGTCTGATGCTTCTACCTCAAGAACAACATCCAAAGGAAAAGAAAAGGTTGCAGAAGAAACTACTGAAATCCCCAAAAAGATTGCTCAAAAGCCCAAGAAGAGTCAACCATCCTCACAACACAGGCCAACACCTCCGTGGCCATTGCATGCTCAATCCTCCAGATATCACCATAATTGGACTGCACATTCATATAGGCCAACACCACCCTACTTTTGGGGAAATTGTGATTCATGTGTTCACCAATCATATAAGTTTCAATCTCCTAGGTGGCAAAACAATCACTTTCAACCCAAAACCAACCAACGGCCTCAATGGTTTAGGAAGCAAACCTCCTAAAACTTTCACAAAATCCAACAAAGAGCTTCTAAACAAAAAGGGAATGTCAAAGCTGAAAAGAAAAATCAAATCCCTGCTCTAAGTAAACAAAACATGAATGTTAGGAAGGTTTGGATTCCAAAAGAAATGGTTTCATGTTTTGAAAATCTGAAGAGTTTGATGGGACCCAAATTTGTTTGGGTTCTAAACACAATTACTTAATTACTTGTGCAGGAATGTCTTGCAGCCATGCATAACAGGTGGTATCTTGATAGCGGCTGTTCAAGACACATGACTGGAGACAAAACAAAATTTTGTCTCTTGGAGGAAAAGGAAGGAGGACATGTCACATTTGGAGGGAACAACAAAGGAAAAATCATTGGAACAGGTAACGTGGGTAAGAATCTCTCCAACTCCATTGGAAATGTGTTGTTAGTTGAAGGATTGAAATATAACTTGCTCAGCATAAGTCAATTGTGTGATAAAGGTCACAAAGTGTTATTTGATTCTCACAAAGTGTTATTTGCTCAACATAACCAAAATCTGACAAAGTAAAATTTTCTGGTAAGAGAGTCAACAATGTTTACATGATTGACTTAGATGATCCTGCCTATTTAAACCTTTGTCTTGCTGCACCAAAATCTGAGATTGCTTGACTATGGCATCGTAGACTAGGACATGCTAGCTACAATGTCTTACATAAACTGTTAAAGCATTCAATGGTGAAAGGGTTGCATGAATTATCATTTAAACAAGAAAACAAGTTGTGTGATGCATGTGCCCTAGGTAAACAAACAAGAAAATCTTTCAAGGGAAGATCTGAAAATACATCATCCAAATCACTCGAGCTAATTCATATGGACCTGTTTAGCCCAACCAGAACTGCTAGCTTAAGTGGTAGAAAATATGGATATGTCTTAGTAGATGACTTTTCTAGGTTCACATGGGTTTTCTTTCTCACACATAAAAATGATACTTTTGATGAGTTTCAGGCACTCTACATGAAGATAAAGCAGGACGGTGAGTTTAAAATTTCCAAGATCCAATCTGATCATGGTGGTGAATTTGAAAATGTTAACTTCTATAATCTTTGCAGGGTCGAAGGTATTTCACACCGATTTTCCTCACTAAAAACCCTAGAGCAAAACGGTGTAGTTGAAAGTGTTGTGCCCCTGTAGTTTTGATGATCCATAGTTTTGATGATAGCAATCAGTATGAGTCACAAGTCTATTCAGTCTATTCATCCATGCATTCTTCTTGTGCACCAGACACATTAAGTCCATACATCGCATGACTCACAGGCTAGCAAGTCCATACACTGCATGGCTCGCAGGCTAGCAAGTATGTACATCGCAGTCGTCGCAGGCACAGCTAGTCCATACATTGCTGCATTGCTTGCACTTGTGAAGTCTATACATTGGCAGTTGTCATGCAGCGTCAACACAAGTCTATACATCCATTGCTTCAGTTCAATACCTGCTATGTGCATGCATTGCATCGGTGCATTGCTTCCTCTGTGCATATACTGCATTAGTGCATCCATCAGGCATACAGTCTATACACTAATGCATGTGAGGTCCTGTCTGCATGATAATGTCTATACATGCATGCAGGCAGTCAAGTCTATACATTGTAGCTCACACATCCAGCAAGTCTGTACATTGAGTTCGCTTGTTGGCTTTCAAAGTCTACACATTATGGATGCAGAGTCTATACATTCGTTTGCCTTGCATTGCATGGAGTCTGCACATTCCACGCCAGCAAGTCTATACATTCGTTGCAGTTTAGTGTCTCATGCAAGTCTATACAACACATCAGACTAAGTCTGTACATTGTGCATTTTACATTGGCTAAGTCTATACATTCTTCATTCTTCACTTAAAGTCTATACAGACTTCAGCGTCTCATTCAACGTCTATGTGCATAAATCAAAGTCTGTACAGCCCTTGCTTAAGGTAAGTCTGTACATCGCATCGTCTCATGCATCGTCTTTGTGCATACCTTAAAGTCCATGCATAGGCCAGGAAAGTATGTACATTAGACTAAGTCTGCATCAGTTAAAGTCTATACATTGGCAATTCTGCACATCGGCCTGTTCACTCATCTCAAAGTCTGTACATCCTTTAGCTAGAACTGTGCAAGTCCATACATCGCTGCTTTGGCCAAGTCTATACATCGCCACTGTAGCATGCATTTCTTCAAGTCTGTACAGCGCCATGTTCACACGCTTCATCAACTCTATACATTGTCTGCTTGCATAACGTTGAGTCTGTACATCACTTGAACACTCATTGCAATCAACTCTATACACTGCATTCATGCACTGCACAAAGTCTGCACATTGTGTTGCTTTGTTCACACTTTGTCTTGCTAAGTCTACACATTGATGCAGGTTTACTTCTGCATATTTGATGTCTGTACAGGGCTTAAGCACTGCATATACAAAGTCTAGACAACATTGCACGATGAGTCTGCATATTCATATGGCATGTCTATACAACCATCTGCTATGTTCTTAGCATTGCATACCTGAAGTCTGTACAATGCCACAGCACTGCATTCACTAAGTCTGTACAATGCCATGGCCCTGCATACGTAGAGTCTGAACATTGCATTGCTTCGCATTCACTGAGTCTATACTGCTTCAGCTCTGCTTCATGAAGTCTATACATTGCTTCAGCTTTGTCTTCACATAGTTTATACAACGCAATTGTCATGCTTCATGAAGTCTATACATTGCTTCAGCTCTGTCTATGTATAGTTTGTACATCAGTTAACCCTTAAACTGATAATTCCTTTTGAATGACTGACAGGGACTAAAGTGTAAAGATGAAGGATTGGCTCGTGATCCAAGGAAGGACGAGGTGCCCAGATTATGACACGTGGAAGCAGCCTAGTCAGGATGCTGTCAGGTGGTCGAAGCTCCTCGGATCTGGCGAATTCTCTGGGCGGGAAATGTGGAAGCCACACGCCCTATCCAATCTGTTGCTGGTATAAAAGGAAGTCTTCTTCCTCAGAAGAAGGCTGATCGAGTGGTGAAGTCCGAACAGAGAAACTGAACATCTGTAGCAGCAGAGTGCCACCGAGATCCACAGAGAAGAAAAGCAGAGAGAAGAAAAAGAGAAAGAAGAGAAGATTGAGAGAGATGAGTTGAGAGAGTTTGAGAGCTTGTGAATCAGTCTCTTGGTTCAGATACCAGAGCTGATATTGCTCATTCTGAGCTACATTTCTTTTGGGTTTTCCCATTTTCGTTTGATTCTATTTTTGCTTTCCGAAATTGTTTCTTCAAGCTTTGAGCCAGCTGTTAGCAGAGGTGCTGCCTTTGGACAGGTAAGTTGTAATCCCCAGCGGGTTTGCAGAGGTGCATCCTCTGGACAGGTTAAGCTGTAACTCCTCAGCAGGTGAGACTTGGTCTCGGACAGCAAGCTGTGAAGCTCAGCGGTTGTAGGCCAAGCTGTACTGCCCAGCGGACGCAAGCTGTGTTGCGTAGTAGTAGGCCATACTCAGTTGAGTGTGGGGTGGACGTAGGTCTCCTGGCCGAACCACCTAAAAATCTTGGGTGTCTTGTGTTTGTGCGATTGTCTATGAACTGTTGTGATTGGATTTCCTGATTATCTTTACAGTTTGATTTGCTTCTGTTCAGATCCAGCATTCTAGTTAGAGATATTGTAGATCGGCTTAAATTTCGCATTAGAGCCTTATATGTGTTTTAAACTTAGACATTAGATCTATTCACCCCCCTCTAGATCCACTCTCCGTGGTAATAGACTGCGTCCATCTAACATAACAGTTGGTATCAGAGCCTAACTCTTCTACAGGGACTCATCGCCCGAAGAGAAAGGTACATATGGATGCTCGAGGGATGATAGCTGAAGGACACTCAACCACAAAGCCCCCATTCTTCGATGGATCTAACTATACATACTAGAAGAACCGTATGCAAGTATTTTTGAGGGCAAAGGATTATGAGATCTGGAAGGTAGTAAGCAAGAGACCTTATGAGCTATCCCCTAATGAGGAAGTCTGGACCAAGGAGGAGATTAGGAGGTCTACACTAAATTGGAGTGCCATAAACGCCATTCAGTGCTCTCTGCACCCTACAGAATTCTCCCGCGTATCAGCCTGCAGTTCAGCTAAGGAGATGTGGGATGCACTTGTAGTGATCCATGAAGGGACCTCTCATGTTAGAGAGACGAAGTCTAATTTCCTAGTGTCTGAATATGAGGCATTCAAGATGAAGCCAAACGAGACCATCAAGGAGATGTACGCTCGATTAACTATTATCACAAATGGTCTTAGAGGTATTGGGAAACCTCAGGCAGAATATGATGTAGTGAGGAAGATATTCTGTTCCCTGACTCATGCTTGGCATACTAAGGCTACAGTGATGGAGGAGTCAAGGGATTTGCGAACCACAAGGGCTGATGAGCTAATTGGCTCGCTGATGGCATATGAGATTAATATGCCAAAGATAGAAGAAGCTGAGAGGAAGAAGAAGCCAATCGCTCTGAAAGCTGGTGCCAGCAAATCCAACTCTAGCAGTTCATCATCCGAGGAGAGCCTGAATGAAGAAGATATAACTCGTACTGAGATGGCAATGATGACCAGAGAGTTCAAGCGGTTCCTCAAGAAAGGAGTAGGATGATTCAGCCAAAAGAAATATAGTGGCGGCCGAAGGGATAAAAGGTATAAACATAACCCTGCTAAGAAAATTGAAACTAATACTTGTTATCAATGCAGGAAAACAGGCCATCTGAAAGCTGATTGTCTAGAGAATCAGAAATACAAGGACAAGTCAAATAGAAGTGTTGCATCCCCTAGTTGGTGTTTGGTTTCAATGATATCAAAACGATTGTGTTTGTGTGTGTATGTGTTTCATTGAGCAACATATTTATATCTTGATTGATGAGTTGAAAGATGGCTTCAAGGTTTACTCTTTAATGCTTGCTCATTATTTGGACTCATGGTCATTTGTTTTGGCAAAATAAGGAAATATGCTCTCCTGAGTGTCAAAATGCTCTTCTGTGTGTTAATATGCTCTTCTACGTATCAATATGCTCTCCTGCGTATCAATTTGATCAAAGAATGTCAAAATGCCATGTTCATCATATCAAAACCTTGTCATATGGTGAATATGTTTTTGATGGTTGAATTGAGAAGTCAAATACATGCTTGAATGTGTTCAATGATGTATTTTTATGTGAACTAGTTCAATGAGTTAATGCTTGGTTCATGAGATTTGATTATCATCTAACCTCTTGGTTTATCATGTTTTTATAGGTTCAAAGCTAGTTTTTAAACCCTCTCATGTCATTGGATGATGGTAACATCTAACCATTTTTATGCTAAGTTCCGGGTCGTTTTCATGAACATCTTTCATGAGGTTGCATTGCATTGGAAGTGTTTTATGCATCCTTAAAATGAGATTTTTGAGCCTTTACAATGTGCTTAATGTTTTCTCATAAATCTTGTTGAAATGTCATTTAGATGGTCTTAATACTTTGTTGAATTCATGGTAATTTATTCTTGATTTTTGAGAATTTTTTCGGCACTTAATCGGGGCTAAAACCGCATTTGCTTGACCCTCTGCAGAAGGGGTCGACCCCCCCTGGGCTGTGCTCAGCCACCTGCATGGGTCGACCCCTATAAAAATAGAACCTGTTTTGGTTCTGTTTGGCCCTCTGCTGCCCGAGGGTCGACCCAAGGGTCGACCCCTTCCGATCGGGATTTCCGGGAGCGTTCTAAACCTATTGAAAACCCTTCTAAACTTTACCAAACTACCCCCATTGGTTCCTAAACATATTAGGGGGTTTCTAACATATATTGGGAGGGTTTTATGTGTCTTTTCATGCTTCTCGTATTGGCCTATATAGGAGTTACGAATTTGGGAGATGAGAACCCGAATGTTCATTTGTTCTTTCTTGTAGGAGAAGAAAAGGGGGGAAACAAGAGAGGAGCTCTTGCAAGGCTGATCTCATCTACATCCATGAAGATTTGGAGCTCGTGGTAGAAGAAGAAAAGAAACGGATTGAGGAGAGGAACAAGAGGACGCTGAAATCACCATCATCCGACATCGAACCAAGAAGAATCGGAGATTCAATTGAAGGGGGAGCTTTGTGCTTGTTGATCTATCTTGTTTTAGTCTTTAGCACATGTTTTGGGCTTAGAGCTTTCATTTGTTAACTTGTTACAAACCCATAAACAACTTCTTGTGTGTGTGATCGGAGAAAGGGTTCTCCGAGTGTTTGTGTTGACGCATGTGCGTCGTGTGGTGCGGAGCATATCCGCGTGTTTGCTTAGGCATATTGTGGGGTGTGTTCCCTGTGTGTGGTTGGGAGTTTACTCCCATGTGGTTGCGTAGGTGTCGCCCTACACGTGTGTGTTGGAGTTTGACTCCGTGTGTGTGTGGGGATTTATCCCCGTATGTGTTTGGAGAGTCGTCTCCGTGTTGGGGATTTATCCCCGAGTGAAGCCTCACTGAGTTTGGTGAGGGGTGGACGTAGGGAGCCCGTCGTGGTCCCGAACCACCTTAAAAACCCTTGTGTTGTGGTTTGCTTTTGTGGATGCATGTTTAATTGTTTATATTGGTTGAATGTTCGTGTGTGAATGGTGAGATTGAGAGAACTAAGTTTACCTTGCTTAGTCTAATTTCTTCAATCACGTTCAAAGTTGTTAATTCCGTTGTGTTAGATTTTAATTTACCATCGTTCGTGGGGGACAATTCAACCCCCCCTTCTTATCTACTCGCCTACCCAGGGACCAACAATTGGTATCAGAGCCACGGCTCTATCTATAGGGTCTAACGACCTTTAGAGTGATCCCTCGGCGAGTTTCATTTAGCAACATGTCTAGTTTTACTCTTCCTCCTCATTTTGATGGACATGATTTTATTCCTTGGAGAAATAGCATGTGTGCTCATCTTGGCTTTAATGAATGTGAAATTTGGGAAGTCATATGTAACGGTCCACATAAACTTCCATCAAATGAAGCTAAGTGGAATGACAAGCATGTGAAGAAAAATGAAATTAATCTTCATGCTTTGAATGTTTTAAGGAATTTTGTAGAATCTAATGTTCTATCTCAAATTTCTTCGTACAGGTCTGCAAGAGATTTGTGGGATCAACTGGCAAAGTATGAAGCCAATGAACGGACTTCACATGTCGGCTCAAGCTTCATGGCCAATGATGAAGAAACCAAAGAAAGCTCGGAGGTAGGATCTGAAGGTGAGGAAATTTCTTTTGAAGAGCTAATGGAGCTCTATGAGGAATTGTTAAGTAGATACAAAAAGGTCAAATATGAAAATAAGAAACTGACAAAGAAAATTAAAGATGTTGTGAACTCCTCTGCTTCATGTGAAAATGTGCATGCCAACTCTTCATGTGAAAACTGTAAAACCTTGGAAAAAGAAAATGACGCTTTGAAATCAGAAAATGAATGCTTGGAAAGACAAAATGAAGACATGAAATCTAGAATAGATGAGCTTGATAAAGAAATTTTTGACATGCGTAAATTGAATTCTGAGAATGATTATCATGAGTTATTTGAGCAGAATAAACTCTTGTTGTCTAAGATTTCACTGCTTGAAGAAACAGAAAAACATCTTAAAAGTAAGCTAGCATCTCTTTCTGATGATGATAAAATGTTTGATAAATTGCTTGACAATGAAATTGACAACAAAAGAATCATGATTGAAAATGATGAGCTCAAAAGGCATAATGGTGCAATGCTAATTCAAATTTCTCTTCTTGAAGGTAGCTTGAAATGCCTTGAAAAAATTGAAAAAGAAAATGCGTTGTTTAAATCTGAAAATGAGAAGTTGAAACAATTAAACAACGTCATGTCTGAAAAATTGTTAACTTTTGAAAGAGGAAAAGCTTTGGATGCCAACATTGAATATGAAAAACTACTTGTGTTGGAACAAGAGATTGAAAGCTATAAAACTGTAAATAGAGTATTGAATGAATGTGTTGTTTGCAGTGAACAGGAGATAGCTAGCTATGAATTGCATGTTTCATCTCTTGAATCTGAAATTGTTGGTTTGAATGCATCACTGTCTAAATTTGTCAAAGGGAAGGAAAACTTAGACAAAGTGCTAGGTCTTAAAGTGAACTTTCAAAAAGAGGGTCTTGGATACACTCCAGTCAACAAAAATTCTTTCGAGCATAAATTGAAAACCTCTTTTGTTCATGCATCCGACACTCCTAGCACTTCCAAACCACTTCCTCCCACTTCTCAAATCAAAAATTCTGAAAATAGTTTTGATAAAAAGAAAAATGCCACACCAACCATGCCAAATAGATTTCAAAAATCAAAGTTCAATGTTGAATGCTTCTATTGTGGTATGTTTGGACATGTGATAGATGATTGTCTTGTCATGAAAGAGGATGATAAGTTTGCATTCAAACGGAAAAATATTTTCAAATCACAAAGAAATATTTCTTATTTTCATTGTGATAAGTTAGGCCACATGATGAAAAATTATTTTTCAAAACAGAAAGTTGAACAAAATACTTTCAAGGAAAAGAGAAATGTTTCTTGTTTGTATTGTCATAAACTTGGCCATGTCAAGGATGATTACTTTGTGAAACAAAATGATGATTATCGTGCCATGAATGTTAAGTTTAACTTTCAAAGAAAATTCAGAAATGAACATGCTTCCCATGCTAAAAGGTTTGCATCCCATAAGAAAAATTCATTCACGAACACTCATGCAAACAATGAAAAATCATTCCGTAAACCCACAACTCCTTGTTACTTTCATTGTGGGAAATACGGTCATGTCATGAATGAATGTTGGTTTTTAAAAATTGAGAATTTTCATGTTTATAGAATGAATGCTAGGTTTAATTTTGTTAAATCTAAATCCTTTGAAAATAGAAGATGGAATGCATTTGAAAATTCTTTTGCTCCTAAAAGGAAATCTTTTGGCAAAAATACTTTCCCTCAATGCTTTTTTTGTGGAAACCATGGACATGTCATTGAGGATTGTAGGATCATGAAAGATGATGATATGGTGGTAATGAAAAAGTCAAAGAAAATATTTGGAAGAAATGCTACCAACATCCAAGGACTCAAGAAGGCTTGGGTGCCAAAATCTGACAAATGAGTCGGTTGTTGTGAATGTGTGCCTTGAGATAAATAAAGAATGAAAGGTGTTCCAATAAAGGGAACAAGGCACACTCATTTGGTAAAATCTCAACTTTGCTCTTTCATTGTCAAACTTGATGGTTTTGATATTTTTGGATGACATTTTGGTGTGTTCTCATGTTATGCTCTAAATTCTTCACAAGCCATACATGTCTTCAATGGATGAATATTTGGTATATCAAATGGTGGTTAGAGAAGGTTGGACTACGTTCAACTGGATACTTCCACTAAGCGTGATGGTGGTCTTTACACCTATGTTCTCCGCCTAGTACTAAAATTCAGAAATTGAATTATTTGGCTTATGAGGAACCATGTGTTTTGAATGAAATCAATTTGCCTTTGATTTGCATGTGCTTTCAAATTGAATTTGAAAAACCTTCTTGTTTCAAAAGGGCAAAAATTTTGAGCTATGGAATTGTTTGATCAAATGCAACAGTTGGCATTGAATGTTGACCATGGCTTATTTTAAAGTTCATTGACCTTGTGTGGTTGCCTTGCATGAATGACATGTTGCTTGATTTGTTCAAACTGGAACACATGTCTCATGCAATACTATTTTGAATGATCAAGGTTGAATGTTTGGGTTTTGAGGAAAATAGCTTTCCATGATGAAATCTAACATAAACGGTTCATGGTTCAGTGCTAGATTCATTGGAAATTCATCTCATGCATTCACTTGCTTCATGCCTCTCTCAAATGCTCAAGTCATTACAAAAACTGAAAACTTGCATAAAAAGAATGCATTGACATTTTTGCATATACATACTATGCATATAAAATGATAAAAGATGCATATTGCATATTCATGCATATAGAGCATATGCATATGTTTCATAATCATCGCATATCTTGACTCATGAATGCTTACATGAATGTTTCATGAATCCTTGCATGCTTGTAAGTATTTACACTATGAAACCATTTCTTAATCTTTCTAAGGCCTTACCTCCTTGCTAAACAACAATGCAGTGATTTTATTCATATGTGATACATGTCATATATTAAGGGGGAGGATTTGATTCCAACCGTGCATACATTTAGGGGGAGTCATGGCCGTGTCTTGTCGAATTCACTTTATACATGCAAAATAAAAATTTACCCCCACACTCTTGCACATAATGAATTTAATGACTTTCATTGATAATGATTTAAGAAATTCCTTCCAACACTTTAAAGGGAACTTGAATCTCTACATGGACATTAAAGAGTAATCGTGAGGAAAAAGCTGCCTACCCCACAAAAATTTAATAAGTGGAATGTGGATCCGAGTAACCGGGAATCCCCTCTGAAACAAAGGAGGAAACTCGTGTCAAAAGGAGAAACAAAAAATCCACATGTGTGACGAATCCAAGTAGCCGGGAATCCCCATTGAGACATATGAGAAAACTCGCGCCGAAAGGTGAAGTCTATTAAAAGAAACAAAATAGGGGTTGTACGAAGCTACCGATAGTCGAGAATCTAAAGTGAAAATGTAGAGAGGAGATTACCTTCTAGTGTTCTTTATAAAATCTAAAAATCCATATATTTTGAAGCTCATTATTCATTACATCACATTTCACATGGGCATTTTTGTGATGTATGTATTCTATGAATTTATCTACATTGATGGTTTATGTAGTACTTCTAATTGTGTATGCACAAATCTCTTAGTTATGCTTCATATCTTACACTCTTGAATTTGAATCACATGCTCATTTCTTAACCCGTGCCTCATTTAGGGGGAGTTACTGTATGTTATATTTGTATGCATGACGATTGTGCTTGTGTGCTTGCATGTTCATGCATTCCCCTTGAGTCTAATTCTGAGCATAAACCTTGCATTTGAAGGAAAGAAGTCATCATGTGCATAGCTTCATATCTTGCATGATTAGCATTCACTTAGTGCAAATCCATTGCATTTGAAAGATGAAGCTCATCGTGTGCATATTTGCATATATGGCAATTTTTAGCATGCATACAGTTCATACATGATATCATCTTGAGCAATTCATACTTTTCAACAATTGGTATAGTTCATTTGAACAAATCATGTTGCATAAATGCTGAAATGAGTTCTTCCAACCTTTGGTATCATATCTTTGGGGCCAACTCTTCAAGAATTAAAATTGCAAATCTTTGGACCTTTGATTTGACTCCAACAATTGGTATCCGCCAATTTGACCATCAATTAGCATCTGAACAACATTTGGTATCATATGTTTAGGCCTTTGATTAGCATCACTTGGTATTTACATTGGTATCATATCTTTTGGCCTAACACGTTCATATCATGTCACATAACCCCATATCTTTTTGTAGATGACAAAAAGGGGGAGAATGTTTGTGTGCGCTCAATGTCTTATGAATGTTGTTATTTTGGGGAGAATTGGAGAATTGATCTATGTGCTCAATGTTCATGTTAATGCTTGGTCTTTCATAATATGTTTGCAATACTACTCTATCACACACATCGTTTTGTCATCATCAAAAAGGGGGAGATTGTTGCATCCCCTAGTTGGTGTTTGGTTTCAATGATATCAAAACGATTGTGTTTGTGTGTGTATGTGTTTCATTGAGCAACATGTTTATATCTTGATTGATGAGTTGAAAGATGGCTTCAAGGTTTACTCTTTAATGCTTGCTCATTATTTGGACTCATGGTCATTTGTTTTGGCAAAATAAGGAAATATGCTCTCCTGAGTGTCAAAATGCTCTTCTGTGTGTTAATATGCTCTTCTACGTATCAATATGCTCTCCTGCGTATCAATTTGATCAAAGAATGTCAAAATGCCATGTTCATCATATCAAAACCTTGTCATATGGTGAATATGTTTTTGATGGTTGAATTGAGAAGTCAAATACATGCTTGAATGTGTTCAATGATGTATTTTTATGTGAACTAGTTCAATGAGTTAATGCTTGGTTCATGAGATTTGATTATCATCTAACCTCTTGGTTTATCATGTTTTTACATGTTCAAAGCTGGTTTTTAAACCCTCTCATGTCAACTGGATGATGGTAACATCTAACCATTTTTATGCTAAGTTCCGAGTCGTTTTCATGAACATCTTTCATGAGGTTGCATTGCATTGGAAGTGTTTTATGCATCCTTAAAATGAGATTTTTGAGCCTTTTACAATGTGCTTAATGTTTTCTCATAAATCTTGTTGAAATGTGGTTTAGAGGGTCTTAATACTTTTTTAAATTCATGGTAATTTATTCTTGATTTTTGGGAATTTTTTCGGCACTTAATCGGGGCTAAAACCGCATTTTCTTGACCCTCTGCAGAAGGGGTCGACCCCCCCTGGGCTGTGCCCAGCCACCTGCATGGGTCGACCCCTGGGGTCGACCCATTGCAAGGGTCGACCCCTGTAAAAATAGAACCTGTTTTGGTTCTGTTTGGCCCTCTGCTGCCCGAGGGTCGACCCCAAGGGTCGACCCCTTCCGATCGGGATTTCCGGGAGCGTTCTAAACCTATTGAAAACCCTTCTAAACTTTACCAAACTACCCCCCATTGGTTCCTAAACATATTAGGGGGTTTCTAACATATATTGGGAGGGTTTTATGTGTCTTTTCATGCTTCTCATATTGGCCTATATAGGAGTTACGAATTTGGGAGATGAGAACCCGAATGTTCATTTGTTCTTTCTTGTAGGAGAAGAAAAAGGGGGAAACAAGAGAGGAGCTCTTGCAAGGCTGATCTCATCTACATCCATGAAGATTTGGAGCTCGTGGTAGAAGAAGAAAAGAAGCGGATTGAGAAGAGGAACAAGAGGACGCTGAAATCACCATCATCCGACATCGAACCAAGAAGAATCGAAGATTCAATTGAAGGGGGAGCTTTGTGCTTGTTGATCTTTCTTGTTTTAGTCTTTAGCACATGTTTTGGGCTTAGAGCTTTCATTTGTTAACTTGTTACAAACCCATAAATGACTTCTTGTGTGTGTGATCGGAGAAAGGGTTCTCCGAGTGTTTGTGTTGACGCATGTGCGTCGTGTGGTGCAGAGCATATCCGCGTGTTTGCTTAGGCATATGATGGGGTGTGTTCCCCGTGTTTGGTTAGGAGTTTACTCCCATGTTGTTGCGTAGGTGTCGCCCTATGCGTGTGTGTTGGAGTTTGACTCCGTGTGTGTGTGGGGATTTATCCCCGTGTGTGTTTGGAGCGTCGTCTCCGTGTTGGGGATTTATCCCCGAGTGAAGTCTCACCGAGTTTGGTGAGGGGTAGACGTAGGGAGCCCATCGTGGTCCCGAACCACCTTAAAAACCCTTGTGTTGTGGTTTGCTTTTGTGGATGCATGTTTAATTGTTTATATTGGTTGAATGTTCATGTGTGAACAGTGAGATTGAGAGAACTAAGTTTACCTTGCTTAGTCTAATTTCTTCAATCACGTTCAAAGTTGTTAATTCCGTTGTGTTAGATTTTAATTTACCATCGTTCATGGGGGACAATTCAACCCTCCCTTCTTGTCTACTCGCCTACCCAGGGACCAACAAGAAGGAACACGAAAGGGAAAGCAATGGTGAGTACCTGGAGTGATGAAGATGAAGGTTCCTTCAGTAGCAGCTCCGACAGTGAAGCCGAATCTGAGAAGCCCATTTGCCTTATGGCAACAAGCTCTGAAGATAGAGAGGAGGACTCAGATGAGGTAATCACTAGATTCAAAAATTTCACTATTGCTGATTGGGTAGATTCCTACCATGACATAGCTGATAGAGCTGATGATATTAGAAAGGAAAACAGGCATCTAAGAAGAAAGATTAACTCCATGCAAAATGATAGAACTCTAACTGATAAAATTGCATGTCTAGAATCTGAGAATAAAAAATTAAAACTCACATGTTCTGAATTCGAAGAAATCAAGAATGAGTCAAAAGCCTCTAAAGAAGAAAATGAGAGGTTAGAAAAAGAAACTGATGAACTGAAATTGAAAATTCAGAAATGTGAGAGTGAGATAAAAATTGTGAATGAAAAATATCAAGCTGTCCTAAGTGTGAATACAGAACTTAAGAAATCCATTGAAGATATTCAAAAGGATAATGAGGACAAGCTTAAGACTATTGAGAAAATGACCTAAGGTTCAGATAACCTAAATGCTTTGTTAGGGTCAAAGGTCAACTTCAGAAAAGAGGGCCTTAGATTTAATTCTAGTGCAACAAAAACCTTTGGAATGAAAACTATTTCTTTTGTTGCACAAAAAGAGAAAGGTCCTCTAATTAGCATGAATTCAAACATTTCAATGAATAAAACTGCTAATCTGAAAAAGTCCAGTGCTGAGGAGAAGGGCAAACAAAAACTGAATGAGACTAGTAGAGCTAGCACATCTAAACAAAATCCCGAAGCTCAGTCTCAGGTTAGGGGTCAACCTACACAGTCTTATAAACCCCATGTTAAGGTCACCAAGTCTCCACCATCGCCACCACCTCTGAAGAAGACCCAATACACACCTATGAACAAGTCAGCAGGGTCCAAGGTGCAGGGGAGGCAGAATGCTTTTAGAGCTCAACCCAAACATTTCTACCAACCTAGAGCCCAGTCTCACTTCTCTGCACAGTCAACCTATCCAAATAGGTCAGGATGGACTAGGACTCAAAGAAGGTTTACAGGTTATGGACATCAGGCTACACAGTCCTATAAACCTTACACCAGAAATTGGGTTAGTGGGTATGGTAATTGGACACCTAGGAACCAACAATTCCACAGCCAGCCCAATGATTACTATGGCCAAAATTTCGTGAATACACCCTGGCCAAGGCACTGGCACCGAAATAATCAATCTGTAAATAATCATGCTAGTGTCAACAAGAAAAAGCAAAGCAAAAGGAAATCTGGAAAATCCATTGAACAGAACTCTTTCAAACAAATGTGGATTCCTAAAAGTCTGCTTTCTTGTTTGAATTGATTTTCATCTTCTCTGGAGCCCAATCAGTCTTGGGTTCCAAACTTCTCTACCTGATTGTGTGTGCAGGTATGCCTGGCAGCCAAGAACAATTTGTGGTACTTGGATAGTGGCTGCTCCAGGCATATGACAAGGGATAAGGCCAAGTTCTGCATGCTGACAGAGAAACAAGGAGGCCTTGTCACCTTTGGTAGCAACACAAAGGGTAAGATTGTTGGAACAGGTAAGGTAGGTAAGTGTACTACTTGTTGCATTGAGGATGTCATGCTGGTTGAAGGATTAGCTTATAACTTACTTAGCATCAGCCAGCTATGTGATAAAGGATGCAAAGTACTTTTTGACTCTCAATGTTGCAAAGTTTTTGAACCTGATTCCGAAACTGTTAAATTTTCTAGTAAGAGGATAAATAACACTTACATGATAGATTTAGATGATATTCAACATTCTAACCTATGCCTTACTGCTAGTAGAGAAGACTTAGCATTTTTATGGCATCGTAGGTTAGGTCATGCTAGTTACACTGTTTTGCATAAATTGAATAAGCATAGCATGGTTAGAGGACTTCCTGAAGTTTCCTTTAAGAAAGAAAATAAAATCTATGATGCATGCACTCAGTCCAAGTTAACTAGAAAGTCATTTAAATCTAGGACAGAAAATCTGTCTTCTAAATCTTATGAGCTGATACACATGGACCTTTTTGGGCCAACCAGGTCTGTCAGCTTATCAGGGAGGAGGTATGGATTTGTCATGATAGATGGCTTTTCTAGGTACACTTGGGTATACTTCTTATCACATAAAAGTGATGCATTCACAGAATTTCAGGAGTTCAGTCTTAAGAAAAACCAGAAAATTGAAAATATTCTATCTGATCATGGAGGTGAGTTTGAAAACTCACAGTTTGATGAATTCTGCAGGACAAATGGAATTAATCATAGGTTCTCCTCACTAAGGACACCTGAGCAGAATGGAGTTGTGGAGAGAAGGAATAGAACCCTAGTGGAGATGGGTCGTACACTCTTGGTTGAAGGTGGTCTACCAAGGAAGTTCTGGGCTGAAGCAGTAAATACAGCATGTTATGTAATTAACAGAGCTATGGTAAGACCTTCTACCCAGAAAACACCCTATGAGATCATAAAGGGTAAGAAACCTTCAATTGCTCATTTCAAAGTTTTTGGGTGCAAATGCTTTATACATATAAATGATAAAAGAGACCTTGATAAATTTGAACCTAAAGGTGAACTAGGAATTTTTCTTGGTTATTCTGAAAACACCCGAGCATATAGAGTGTATAATCTAAATTCCAATACTGTTGAAGAATCTCCACATATAGTTTTTGATGAATCCTTATTAAAGACTAATATTGGTCAATGTAGGAATGAGGACAGTGGTGATAGTCTGAAAGAAGGAAATTCTGCAGACCAATCCGAAAATGAGGAAGGAAATGAAGAGCCTAATGAAGAAGAGCCTACAGTTCAGGGGGAGGTAAATCAAAATCATGACAATCCAATTGTTAACATTAGATATCTTAAAGATCATCCTGTAGATAATGTGATTGGAAATCTGCATGACCCCCCTAGGACCAGAGGCCACTTAAGGATTCAAAATGAATTGAATGCATATGCGTTTGTTTTAAATGTAGAACCCAAGTCCATTGACTGTGCTCTCAAAGATGTGCATTGGATTAATGCCATGCATGAGGAGCTCAATCAATTTGACAGGAATAAGGTGTGGCATTTGGTTCCACCTCATGATCATGAAACAGTCATAGGGACTAAATGGGTGTTCAGAAATAAAACTGATGAATCAGGGAATGTGATTAAAAATAAGGCCAGACTTGTAGCTCAGGGGTATAATCAAGAATTTGGAATATACTTTGAAGAGTCTTTTGCCCCTGTAGCCAGGTTAGAAGCAATCAGAATCTTATTGGCTTATGCATGTTCCCTAGGAATAAATCTTCAGCAGATGGATGTAAAATCTGCTTTTCTAAATGGGGAAATCAGTGAGGATGTCTATGTGAGGCAGCCTCCTGGATTTGAATGCTTAGACTTCCCTAATCATGTCTATAAACTCAGAAAAGCTCTCTATGGTTTAAAGCAAGCTCCTAGAGCTTGGTATGACAAGTTGAGCAAATTCCTCACTGATAAGAACTTCACAAGAGGTGTAGTTGATCAAACATTGTTCACCAAGGTGAGTCATTCAGATATTCTTATCATTCAAATTTATGTGGATGACATTGTGTTTGGGTCAACTAACCCCAAATTGTGTGAGGAATTCTCTCAAATTGTGACTAATGAGTTTGAAATGAGCTCAATGGGTGAGCTCAAACTATTTCTTGGACTGTAGGTTACACAATCAAAGGATGGTACATTCATCTCTCAGTCCAAGTACATAAGGGATCTATTGAAGAAGTACAAAATGGACAACCTCAAGGAAATAGCTGCTCCAATGGGTACCTCAACCAGTTTGGATGAAGATCCTCAAGGTAAACCAGGGGACCAAAGGCTATATAGAGGTATGATCGGATCCCTTCTATATCTTACAGCATTTAGGCCTGATATTCAATTTTCTGTGTGTTTATGCTCTAGATTTCAGGCTAGTCCCAAAGAATCACATCTTAAATCAATGAAAAGGATTTTTAGGTATTTACTAGGCACCCAAGAGCTAGGTCTTTGGTACCCTGCCAAGTGTGAGTTAGAACTTCTAGCTTACACTGATGCAGATTATGCTGGGTGTCGAGTAGAGAGAAAAAGCACTAGTGGTTATTGTCAATTCCTAGGTGGCTGTCTAGTATCTTGGGCATCTAAGTAGCAACACACTATAGCTTTGTTTACAGCTGAAGCTGAATATGTTGCAGCTGGTAATTGTGCTGCCCAAGTACTATGGATCAAGCACCAACTGGATGATTATCAGATAAAATTGGGATGTATTCCAATGTTATGTGATAATACTAGTGCTATATGTCTTGCTAAAAATCATGTTCATCATTCTAGGACTAAGCATATAGAGATCAAACACCATTTTCTTAGAGATGTTGTAAATAAAAAGGAAACTGAAATGAACTTCATTGAAACTGAAAAATAAATTGCTGATATTTTTACTAAGCCTCTTGGGAATGAAAGGTTTAAATTTCTTAGAAGAGAACTTGGCTTGTGTAAATTTCAGCATAATGAATAAACTCTCTGATGCTTGAATAAACTTTGTAAATGTTGATTGTTGCACCAGACTCATTATCATGCATAACATTCATATTTTTTTGGCATCACACTCATGATCATCATTGCATATGATCTAGTCATGACTGTGTCTAAGGTCTCTCTCTCATCTAAAGTCACATGCATATAGACATGGGGAGTATTGTTAGAAATTTAGAATGGTCATCATATTTATTGAAATTCAATTCTTTGACCCTGAATGAGTTGAATCTGACATATGGCAATCTGTTAGTCAGTTCTGATTCCTAAGCAATAGAAAACAGACTTCTTCACTTAAAAGAACTTTAATTGCTTGAAGACTGACTTAATGGTTTAAATTTTATAAACTTTACAGTTTAAAGATTGCAATCAGTAAATAAGAAAGCTGAAAATTGATAAAGCTCTCAACCCTTATTTCATTACATGTCAGACAAAGCCAATTATATCTGAAATCTGTAAACTCACTTGAAATCATGTTAGAGAAGCTAAGTTTGTGTATTGTCCTTAAACAAGTCATTCTGAAACAATTAAAGGACAGCTAAGAAAAATATTGGCAAACATTAAAAATTAATTGAAAAACACAATTGGCAGAGCAATGACTGGTAAATTACTGAGAAACTAAGTGATCCATCAAAGAAATTGACTATACTTAAGTCATGAAGTGTATCAGTTATCTCTGTATAAATGATCAAAACAATGGGGTGGTTTCACTGAGTACCTGGGGGTAACTGGCGTCTGATAAACGTGTACCCTCACATAAAAATGTGTAAATCAGTTCTATTGAGTTTGATCATAGGCAAAATGGTCCATAATGTTGAGTATCTAGGGGTATTGGCGTCTGATAAACGTATACCCTTACGCAAAAAGACAAATGGTACCTGAATGCCCTTAATGAAATACAATGAAAAATGTTGTTCCTTCAAAAGAATTTTCAAGGATGTCAATTTGTTTAATTTCAATACATGACCTGGTATCTCTTAACAAATTTTAATGAGTCTACGAAAGTAAGATATTCTGAAACTGAATCTCCCATGCAAATGTGATTTTGGTTTATTGTTTTATCATGCATAGAAAACTTATCCAATGATTGTAGTGCATGAACTTAAAATTTATAACTTTTAAACCAGAACTCTATCTGAAAGCTGTTTTTCAATTCATATGACTGAAGACTCTGTGCTTTAGAATGCTTATTCCTGAACTACTTGTTTAGAATGCCAGTCGGATGATCTCTCTTCATTCTTTCCCTTGTAATATCTTTTCCTCCTCTTTGTTGATGGCAAAGGGGGAGAATATTGTCTGTTTGTTGAATTCCAGGGGAAGTGTATACATTGTTTTGGCAAAGGGAGAGATTGTTAGAACTTGCATTCTCATAGCATGCATTAGGAGTCAGTGTAACTCATAGTATTGCCATCATCAAAAAGGGGGAGATTGTAGTACCCCTGTAGTTTTGATGATCCATAGTTTTGATGATAGCAATCAGTATGAGTCACAAGTCTATTCAGTCTATTCATCCATGCATTCTTCTTGTGCAGCAGACACATTAAGTCCATACATCGCATGACTCGCAGGCTAGCAAGTCCATACACTGCATGGCTCGCAGGCAAGCAAGTATGTACATCGCAGTCGTCGCAGGCACAGCTAGTCCATACATTGCTGCATTGCTTGCACTTGTGAAGTCTATACATTGGCAGTTGTCATGCAGCGTCAACACAAGTCTATACATCCATTGCTTCAGTTCAATACCTGCTATGTGCATGCATTGCATCGGTGCATTGCTTCCTCTGTGCATATACTGCATCAGTGCATCCATCAGGCATACAGTCTATACACTAATGCATGTGAGGTCCTGTCTGCACGATAATGTCTATACATGCATGCAGGCAGTCAAGTCTATACATTGCAGCTCACACATCCAGCAAGTCTGTACATTGAGTTCGCTTTTTGGCTTTCAAAGTCTACACATTGTGGATGCAGAGTCTATACATTCGTTTGCCTTGCATTGCATGGAGTCTGCACATTCCACGCCAGCAAGTCTGTACATTCGTTGCAGTTTAGTGTCTCATGCAAGTCTATACAACGCATCAGACTAAGTCTGTACATTGTGCATTTTACATTGGCTAAGTCTATACATTCTTCATTCTTCACTTAAAGTCTATATAGACTTCAGCGTCTCATTCAACGTCTATGTGCATAAATCAAAGTCTGTACAGCCCTTGCTTAAGGTAAGTCTGTACATCACATCGTCTCATGCATCATCTTTGTGCATACCTTAAAGTCCATGCATCGGCCAGGAAAGTATGTACATTAGACTAAGTCTGCATCAGTTAAAGTCTATACACTGGCAATTCTGCACATCGGCCTGTTCACTCATCTCAAAGTCTGTACATCCTTTAGCTAGAACTGTGCAAGTCCATACATCGCTACTTTGGCCAAGTCTATACATCGCCACTGTAGCATGCATTTCTTCAAGTCTGTACAGTGCCATGTTCACACGCTTCATCAACTCTATACATTGTCTGCTTGCATAACGTTGAGTCTGTACATCACTTGAACACTCATTGCAATCAACTCTATACACTGCATTCATGCACTGCACAAAGTCTGCACATTGTGTTGCTTTGTTCACACTTTGTCTTGCTAAGTCTACACATTGATGCACGTTTACTTCTGCATATTTGATGTCTGTACAGGGCTTAAGCACTGCATATACAAAGTCTAGACAACATTGCACGATGAGTCTGCATATTCATATGGCATGTCTATACAACCATCTGCTATGTTCTTAGCATTGCATACCTGAAGTCTGTACAATGCCACAGCACTGCATTCACTAAGTCTGTACAATGCCATGGCCCTGCATACGTAGAGTCTGAACATTGCATTGCTTCACATTCACTGAGTCTATACTGCTTCAGCTCTGCTTCATGAAGTCTATACATTGCTTCAGCTTTGTCTTCACATAGTCTGTACAACGCAATTGTCCTGCTTCATGAAGTCTATACATTGCTTCAGCTCTATCTATGTATAGTCTGTACATCAGTTAACCCTTAAACTGATAATTCCTTTCGAATGACTGACAGGGACTAAAGTGTAAAGATGAAGGATTGGCTCATGATCCAAGGAATGACGAGGTGCCCAGATTATGACACGTGGAAGCAGCCCAGTCAGGATGCTGCCAGGTGGTCGAAGCTCCTCAGATCTGGCGAAGTCTCTGGGTGGGAAATGTGGAAGCCACACGCCCTATCCAATCTGTTGCTGGTATAAAAGGAAGTCTTCTTCCTCAGAAGAAGGCTGATCGAGTGGTGAAGTCCGAACAGAGAAACTGAACATCTGTAGCAGCAGAGTGCCACCGAGATCCACAAAGAAGAAAAGCAGAGAGAAGAAAAAGAGAAAGAAGAGAAGATTGAGAGAGATGAGTTGAGAGAGTTTGAAAGCTTGTGAATCAGTCTCTTGGTTCAGATACCAGAGCTGATACTGCTCATTCTGAGCTACATTTCTTTTGGGTTTTCCCATTTTCGTTTGATTCTGTTTTTGCTTTCCGAAATTATTTCTTCAAGCTGTGAGCCAGCTGTTAGCAGAGGTGCTGCCTCTGGACGGGTAAGCTGTAATCCCCAGCGGGTTTGCAGAGGTGCATCCTCTGGACAGGTTAAGCTGTAACTCCTCAGCAGGCGAGACTTGGTCTCGGACAGCAAGCTGTGAAGCTCAGCGGTTGTCGGCCAAGATGTACTACCCAGCGGACGCAAGCTGTGTTGCGCAGCAGTAAGCCATACTCAGTTGAGTGTGGGGTGGACGTAGGTCTCCTGACCGAACCACTTGAAAATCTTGGGTGTCTTGTGTTTGTGCGATTGTCTATGAACTGTTGTGATTGGATTTCTTGATTATCTTTACAGTTTGATTTGCTTCTGTTCAGATCCAGCATTCTAGTTAGAGATATTGTAGATCGGCTTAAATTCCACATTAGAGCCTTATATGTGTTTTAAACTTAGACATTAGATCTATTCACCCCCCTCTAGATCCACTCTCCGTGGTAATAGACTGCGTCCATCTAACATAACAGAAAGGAGAAACCGAACACTTGTAGAGATGGCAAGAACCATGCTTGCAGAACGGCAACTTCCAAGGAGGTTTTGGGCTGAAGCGGTAAACTCAGCATGTTACATTATCAACCGCTCTATGGTAAGGTCACACACCAAAAAGACTCCTTATGAGTTGCTGAAAGGTAAAAAGCCCTCTCTCTCACATATGAAAGTGTTTGGGTCAAAATGCTTCATCCACAACAATGACAAAAGAGATTTAGATAAATTCGAGTCAAAGAGCGATGAAGGTATATTCCTTGGATATTCTGATAGATCTAGGGCTTATAGAATTTTCAATATCAAGAGTCAAACTGTGGAAGAATCACCCCATGTTCCATTTGATGAATGTCATGATGATTCTAACAATGATAACTCTTGCAGGAAAAATGATGAAGATGGGGAATTCCTAAGCATGAAGGACAATAGTGATTCTCCACAAAAAGAAATACAAGAAGATGTTGACCAAGCTGAATCAAGCAATGCAAGGAATCAAGCTCCAGTAGAAGGTAATGATGCTACAAACATTAGAATTCTTAAGGATCATCCTTTAGAAAATGTCATTGGTAGCTTGAATGACCCACCTAGAACAAGGTCACATTTTAGAATTGTGGAAGAATTAGATCAACTTGCTCTTGTCTCTCAACTTGAACCCAAAAACATTGATGAAGCATTAAAGGATGAAAACTAGATAAATTCAATGTAAGACGAGTTAAACCAGTTTGAAAGAAACGAAGTTTGGCATCTTGCTCCTAGACCATCATCACAATCTGTCATAGGCACTAAATGGGTTTTTAGGAACAAACTAAGTGAGGATGGCAAGATATAAAAAAATAAGGCGAGATTGGTGGCTCAAGGGTATAATCAAGAGTTTGGGGTAGACTTTGATGAATCTTATGCCCCAGTTGCTAGACTTGAAGCCATCAGAATTTTACTTGCCTTTGCATGCTCCCTTAGAATAAAACTATATCAAATGGATGTCAAAAGTACTTTCTTAAATGGCTTGATCAAAGAAGAAGTCTATGTTGAGCAGCCCCCTGGCTTTGAGAATTCTAACCATGCGGATTTTGTATACAAGCTAGACATGGCACTCTATGGACTTAAGCAAGTACTAAGAGCTTGGTATGAGAGACTAAGCTCATTTCTCATTGAAAAAGGGTACACACGAGGTAAGGTAGATCAAACACTTTTCACCAAGAAGCGAGGTAAGAACATCTTGATTGTTCAAATTTATGTTGATGATATTGTGTTTGGTTCTACTAAATCTGAAATGTGTGAGGAATTTGCTAACCTCATGACTAGCGAATTTGAGATGAGCCTAATGGGAGAACTCTAATTCTTTCTCGGTTTGCAGGTCAACCAAGGACAAGATGGTTGCTTCATAAGTCAAGCCAAATATATCAAGGAGCTGCTGAAAAGATTTGATATGACAAACAGCAAAATCATTGCAACTCCTATGAGCACCTCAACTTCACTGGATTCGGATGAAAATGGTAAATTGGTGGATGTAAAGGTCTATAGAGGTATGATCGGCTCTTTGCTTTACTTGAATGCATCCCGACCAGATAACCAGTTTAGTGTATGCCTTTGTGCTAGATTTCAAGCTAGTCCTAGAGAATCCCATTTGACTGCCGTCAAACATATCCTTAGATATCTTGCCGGCACTCAAGATTTGGGATTGTGGTATCCGTCATCATGTGACTTATCTCTTATATTTTATTCTGATGCGGACTACGCTGGATGCAAGCTGGATCGCAAAAGTACTAGTGGCTATTGCCAGTTTCTCGGCGGGTGTTTAGTTTCTTGGGCCTCCAAGAAATAACACTCGGTTGCCCTCTCAACCGCAGAGGCAAAATATGTTGTTGTAGGGAGCTGTGGCACCCAAGTGTTGTGGATTAAACACCAACTCCAAGACTACTTGGTGGATCTTGGTTGTGTCCCGATTCTGTGTGATAACACGAGTGCTATCAACCTTGCAAAAAATCTAGTCCAGCACTCTAGGACTAAGCATATTGAGATTAGGCATCACTTCATTAGAGATGAGGTCAGTAAGAAAAATTTTGAACTGCATTTTGTTGATACTCTAAATCAAATTGCTGATATTTTCACCAAGCCCTTGTGTAATGACAGGTTTTCAACACTCAGAAGGGAGCTTGGTCTTTGTCGACCTCAGGCCAATAAAACTTGATATGATGCTCTTGTTCAATTTAGTTGTGTGTTTTTACAGATTGGTGTCCATGCATTATTTATATGTAAATATGTCATTTTGCATATGGTGTAGCATTGCATGTAGTCATGATGCATAATAAAAAATTAAATTCATGTTCATAATGCATTACATGATTTGTGTAGCATCCTTCTTGCATGGCCATGGTATATCAAATATTGATGTATGGAAAGGCAGGTTATGCTTACCTAGAAGCACTCAATATGCGTGAGGTTTCACCTCCGCCAAGTACCATGTGTCAATGTCGCATATATGCCATATAGTAAGGGGGAGTTGTCCTTGTGCAGCATTCATGCATATGTTTCATCTTCATTCTGTTGCATTTAATAAGTGTACAACCATGTGTTGGGTCATGCATCTCATGTCTGCCAAATTCATGTCAACCCTTGCATGTTTCAGGTCATTCTCCTCTTGACAGATATCATTACACTTGCTTGCACACATAACTCCTTGAGTGCATTCATTGCATATCCTTATGGGGAGTCTTGATGCTTTTCTTAATTTCTTGTGCTTCCATGGCTTACCGTCTGAATATGAGATCATGAGACTGACAAACATATGGTGTGAGCGCTATCTATTATATGAATTGATGATTGTCTATCCAATGAAAATGGTTCAGATTTAATGATTTCCGTGAAGTTCAAAAATATTTATTCTGAAATCATCTATGTTTTGTGGTTTTAATAGACCTTAACTAGAGATTGCATATTGTGCTTTGAATGACTATCCTGATATCTGAAAATTCAAAATTCATGACCATCGTGGTAATACTCTAGAGCTAAGTATTATTTTTAAACATCTTGATGAGCTGGAATTCCTGAAAAATAATTTGACAGAGCAATGATATTATTGCACGGAGAAATATGTCACGTCATCAAATCAAGTGACGAATGATATGTCATGATGTGCCCATGTTATCTCTGTCTTAATTCATTTGGACTCTAGGCAGAGCAATGGCATAATTACTGAGAAATATATCTTCTCATCACAGAAATGAGTTTGGATATGTCATGACGTGACTTTGCTATCTCTGTTCATTCTGAAGCATAACCGTCAGTCTTGCCAAATACCTAGGGATACTGGCGTCTAAATAACGTGTATTCTTACGGCTAGGAGGCATGTACTAGACTTGATTGCTCGTAAAATATGAGTCATGTGCCTTCAAATTCAAAAGATATTAAAAATCCAATTTGCTGCACTCATAAAATTCCATGCTTTAGTCATGATTGTTTAGCCTCAATACTAGTTTTTGTGTTATTCCCTTTGTAGTTATTGAATATAGATATATAAGACAAGGGAATGTTAAACACTGCCATGATATGCACCTTTGGTTCATTTCTATTAAATCTTGGATGTAGCTACTTTTCGAACTCTGTTGATGATCTCAGATTTCATTAGCTTTCAACCATCTATGTTGCTCACGGTATGTTTCAGGTTTGTATATAATGGCTTGCTCTCCACTCTCATTTAGCTCTGGTCTCTCAGACATTAGTCCCCTTCTCTCCCTTATACCTCCCTTTTTGCTGTTGTTAAAGGGGGAGAATTCTTTATGTAAGTCCTTTGTAAGAATTTTGCGTTATCGCGTTGTCAAAGGGGAGAGAATATTTTGTTATGCATCATCCTTTGCTTTGTGAGTTGTCTTTGGGGGATGAGTGAACTGTGTACGGGGGAGAGTCCAAGGGGGAGAATCCTTTGTGTGCTTTGTGTATCTCATATGTGTATGTGATGGGGTTTGCATAATTGCATAGCATTCATATCTGCATTCATAATTACATTCACATGCTATTACTATCATGGATCTTGAGCTGCACTTGTTGCATATGTCATAAACTTTGCCATCTTGGATATTACTGCCACATAATGACTCACAGTGTTGCCATCATCAAAAAGGGGGAGAATGTTGTGCCCCTATGGTCATTTGCGTCATCTTGTGATCACTTGGGTCATTCGACATCATCATGTGGTCTTTTGAGTTATTTGATATTCTTGGTTTTGATAATGGCTAAACACTATAAGTCATTGTTATTTTCCACTCTTATATGACTGACATACGTGCTGTTTTGTTCATGACAGATATGCCAATGAATGGACAAGGAATTGTGTAGAGATGGCAAAGGTGAAAGCTCAATGTTGCGCCCTCGCACGCGGATCGACCTGCGCGGTCAGGTCGCTGGGATCGACCTGCCCGGTCAGGTCGCGGGGGTCAAGGGGGCGACGCCCCTTGCCGGGGCTTCCGGGGGCTCCGCCCCCGGAACAAAATTTTGATTGAAGACTCAGTAATAAATCTTCAAGACAGTCAAGGGTGTTGCCACAGACATGAACGGGCTGCTAAAGGAGACAAGCGATGGAGCTAAAGCGGTTAACGGACTATACCGGGAAGACCCGGTGTCTGCCTAGCTGGCGGTCGACCGCCAGCATAGGGGGGTCGACCGCCCCAGCCAGCAGCTCCCAGTCTGCACGAGTCTCAGTGGCGGTCGACCTCCAGCCAATAGCAGTCGACCGGAATTCCCAGGGACCACCCGTTTGTAGGTTTCTCAGTAGCGGTCGACAGCCAGAAGCAGCAGGTCGACCGCTAGCCCCGAGCCTTCAATGTTGACTTTATTTTCCACTTCGAGGCCAGCCCCTTTCCTTGTATTTATTTAACTGCAAAGTCACCCAATCTTCCATAGATTGTGGATCTAGTCTGGGGGATGTCTAAGGACCATTCAAAGGTTATAAAACACATGCAAGAGGGTTAGAAACCCTAGTTGATCATTTGAGAAACCAAGGGAGGCTGCAAGGGTGTGTTCAAGGGAGAGTAGTTCGAAGTACTGTAGCCGTGAACAGTACTACAGGAAGAAGCTTCATCCATTCCAAGGGATTCAAGTCCAGATCTGAAGCCATCTCAACCTCCAAGGAAGCAAGAAGCAATCAAGACTTTCAAAGGTGATCTAAAATGCATTCTTCATCCTCTTCATCAACTCAAGAAGATCAAAAGGAAGATCGAAGCTACATCCATCGTCTTCTTTATCAACTAGAAGAGATTCAAGGAAGATCATCTCGCAAGGAAGAAGACACCTTCAAAGCATCCGATTCAAGCTTCTGCAACTCAGACAAGATCTTCTTTCTTTGAGCATACTCTATATCTTGTTTAAGTCATTTCATATTTGTTATCTTTTTCATTTCATACAAATGATTGAAACTGAAGATCGTCCCTACCGGTGGTTAGTAGGAAGGCAATCGGAAGTTGTCCGATCTGCGGTGTTGACGTCCCTACCTGTGGTTAGTAGGAAGGCAATCGGAGGCCTTTCCGATTTGTGGTTCAGTGCGTGGCACTAGTGGAGCCTCACCGGATTTGGTGAGGGGTGGACGTAGGACTGGGGATTCAGTCCGAACCACCTTAAAATCCTTTGTGTTGTGGTTTGATTGTGCGATTGATATGTTTTAGATGCATGCTTAAGTTCAATCTCCATATTGTGAAATCATAATTCTAAGCAAATCATTTTATACATCGCTAAGCTAGTTGTATTCCGCTACAATTATTTTTAACTACCCTTATAGAGGGTTGTATTGCGAAAAGAGGGGCAGATCTATTCACCCCTCCCCTCTAGATCCGCTGTCCACTACACAACACTTGGATATCCTTGGCACATGTGCTTGTAAAAATACACCCACTCCGAGTGGTAGAGGAAGGTGAAGCGAAGGCGGTAAGCTTGATGAGAAGTGGAGGTGTAATGGAGAGTTTTAATGGAAGGGTAAGTGGAGGTGGAGGTTTAAACACTTCGGGCTTCTCCCCTTGCTCGGAAGTGAATGAGATCGGCTAGAGTGCAAAAATAGATGAATCCTACTCAGGATCAGCCATGGGTAAAGGTGAAGGGTTAAGAGGTGAAGGGTTGGTAAATACGAGCTTTGGGGTTATAAGGATAGTGGAGGGCCGAGATGGCGACAATGAAGAGGTGTTATTTGGTTTAGGAAAAGGTTTAATGGAAGGTTCGGCAGAGACCGGTGGAGTGGAGGTTGATGGAGGCTCGGCGAAAGCTGATGGAGTGAAGATTAGTGGAGGTTCGGCGGAGACCGATGGAGTGGAAATTAGTGGTGTGGTAATTGAAGGTGTAAAAGGAGAAGGTTTGGTGCGTAGGAAGCGTCGGATGGGGCGAGAGGTATTAGGGATAAGAGAAGACGCATGGTGTACCAGTGTGGGTGATTGGAATATCGACCCATCATCGTAACACCAATTGGTCTCATAAGTGGGGTTAGGGACGGTGGCTTCATCCTAAGCAGGGGGTTCATCGGGTGGCAATGGAGGGAGTGGGAAATGAAGGAAACTCGGAAGAGGTGCCTGCGGAATTTCAACATTTTGTGCCATCTCCAAATCTTCATCTTCATCAAAAACATCAAGTGGACGCCATGGCGGAGGCATAATAATGGGTAGTGGAGGAGCATGATGTGGAGGATTAAGTAAAAATGAAGGCAGAGGATCATCATATTGTGGAGAATTTTGTGGGGGTAAATGCGAAGGTGAAGGCGGAGGGCCATATGGATGAGTGGAGGGTGAACGGCGTCCACTTGATTTTTGATATCTTGCTCACTTGAATCCGTAATGCCATTATCTCTCCTCTCCTTCCAATCTTTTTCCATCTTAGTGATGTTATTCATGAAATTGTGAAGAGGATTGACTGGAGAAGGAGGAGGAGCAGTGGGCCGCGGACTTGTGACCTTCCTTAATTGTTCCTCCATGGAAGTAATTTTATCAAGGAGATTTTACTGGAGGGGTGTAATTTGCACATTGGAGGGTTGGCACCGCGGCCTTGGAGGGGTGGCTTGATATGAAGGCCATGGAGGAGGGTTAATAGGCCGACCCATAAAAGAACCCGGATGAGCCCAGTTGCAAGGAACGTGCAGGCCTTGGGGCCATGAAGGAGGAGGAATAGAATAAGGCGGGTGATGGATTGCCTGAGGAAGAATATGTGCCGAAGGGGATGGATAGACTCCTCGAACGAGAGTGCGAATAAGAGAGGGAGGAGGGTGATGGGCCACCCGGGTTTGAATGGATGGAGGTGGGTGATGGGCCACCCGTATGGGATTGGAGGGAGGATGAGAAGAAGATGTGCTCTCAACAATAGCCTTAAGGGCTTGGATTTGTTAAGGGGTGAGATGATCTAATGCACGGATGACTTGGGAAACCTTCTCATCATTGGGAGGAGATGGTCCCGAGGGAGTAGTGGCATGCAATGAATGCGAGGGACCATGAGATTGGAAATTGCCCATGGGTCGGGCAATACCATAAAAGTGAGGATGCGGTCCCTTAGACAGATTGTGGTAAGACTTATATGGTTAAGGATTATAAGATATGCTAGGTTTATCATCCTCATGAATATATGATTGATTAGACATGGTGGTTTTGTTATCAAGATTAAACATCATGCAAGCAAACAATTCAACCCATCAAAGCAATGTTACAACAATATTAATCAAGTTGGGATGTTTATGCTTGCTTTTGTTTTGACTTAAACCTTGGTGAATTAGGTGATTTTGAAAAAAAAAAGAAGTGATATAAGTCACACAAGGTAGGAACCTAGTTTCAATATAGTCAACTTCGGTGCCAACTAGGTCAATTTTCACCACAAATAGGCCAACTAAACCCGGGGAACTTCAAGGTACAACCTACCCGCGTCCGTGAGGGATTCTACGGGTGCGGGGACTTATGGAGGCTTGGTTTAGGAATTTTCGGTCCAAAGAGACAGAATGCTCAATAGAGGGTCCTTCCTTAACCAAGAGGGAATATGGATCCTAAAAGGGGTGGAGAGAGGAGGTCTCCCAAGCTCAATGCAAAGATGAATGCAAAATTAATGCAAAATGAATGAACAATGTATATATGAACAAAAATATCACAAATATAGCACACAAAGGCAAATCTGTGAAAAACTTAGGAAATTGGCGCCCAGGAGGCTGCCACCAATTCCTAAAAGGGCGCCCCTGTATGGGGCGCCAATTACATGCTTCCCAGAACCCGTAACAGTGGCCAGAAAGCTTAGAACAGTGAATAAAAGGACAATAAAAATGAAGGAAACACTCACAAACTCAAAGTATGAATCATGGCAATCAAAAACTAAGAAACAAAGCATGACATGCTCCTTTTTTATTTTTTTTTGAGAGGGATAGATAAATGGAATTTAAAAAAAAAAATCTATCAAACCAACAATCACATAGGGAGTGTGCTACGTGGAGCACAAAGGGAGGTGCACTGTGGGTGCAAAGGGGAGATGGCATACGTAGGTGCCCAAGGGAGGGGTAATCCAAAGAAAAACAAAAGAAGGTCTCACCGTGATTGCCAATTTGTAGATCTAATTAAAAATCCACTAAGAAATAATAAAAAAAGCATATGTAATAAAATGTGGGAAAGGGGAAAAGGGGCATACGTGGATGCAATTTTGGAGGGTGATCGCTAGATACCGCGGGCCTCAAAGAATATAGCAAATAAATAAAGGAGGGATCGCGATATAAATACCTTAAGCCTGGGAGATGTGAGTGATTTCCTTCCCTTCCTACCGGCCGGCCGATGGAGGGAGTACTTCTTTGATTACCCTTGCAAGAAACAAAGACAACGACCAATAAAAATGGAATTAGCCTTGTGAGTCGAATTGGGGCATTATGAGGCAATATGAGATGTACTCACAGTAATGTCAATTTTAGCGTGTCTACAGAGACGTCCTCATCAGCTCCATGCATGCCTGTGCTACAGGATATTGCCACTACATTGAAGATCCAGCATCGGCTACTTGAGGAAATGAGGGCTTTCTTTCTGACTAGGGTGCATGGGGCTCACATTGCCACTGATGCAGCACCTCCTGGGCCCGTCGAACAGGTGACAGTTGATGTCATGCCACCTCCGGTAGCCCCTGTCAAGGAAGTGCAAGGGGTTGAAAATGTTGAGCAAAGTATATGTCAAACCTCTAAAATGGACATTGACACCGATGTCCCACCTCCAAGGCTCCTTCAACAAAGTACGGATGATATTGTGCCATCTAAGGCAGCCCCTGAAGAGGATGTGCAAGGCGATATCCAAGCTCAGATAGAGGCGACCAATGGGCATGCTGACCGTCGTCATGGTGTATTTTCTCAGTCCCTTCATCAACGGGACGAGAAGCCCGTGAGGAAATGGCGGGCACCTACAAAGAAAACTGTAGGACGGGCGATGTAACGACCCAAGATCCGGATACCAAGAAGAACCCGATACCATTCGAATCCTGGACCGCCGCCCACGAACCGGGAGGGCTCGGAAGGGTTAAAAGGAGTGTGGAGGTACAAAGAAATAGAAAATAAAGCAGGACAATTCAATAATTAATAGAAATAAATAAATAACTACTACAACAGAGTGCAGTCCAACAGAAAGTACAGTCTAAAGTAGTAAAGCGTACCACATGCCAAGTGAACACTCGGCCCGACGAGCTGGCAACTAAGAACCTCCGAATAGCACCCTCGAACCTCAAGGAAGAACCGCCACACCTGAAACGCAGGGGTGAGTCTTCTGTCACTGACTCAGTAGGGCCCACACAGGCACGACCAATCGGGACCGCACAGTCCCACACTGGCACAACAAAATCTCGGTGAAGCAACTGGCACCTTGGCCACTGCCTCGGAAACACCGGACGGTCAAGAAAACCACGTTTTGCAGATGGGAAAAACGGAACCCAGAAATAGGAGAGTCACGTCTCATGTGACAGGAGTACCTGCCCACCAGAAGCAAGGCCGGATACGTCCACTAACGTCTTAGACCACGCCTCAGGTGTCCCCCTCGACCCCTGGTGGAACGGGGACACCGTACAAGTAACCACAAAACAAGTGACTAGCTGGGGTCGCGCTCGTCAGCGCGGGTCCAACCACCCCCAACCACGTGTGCACAGGAAGACCGTGCGTCCCTGGTCTGGCCCTCTGACCGATTTTCCCCTCAGCCGGACTCTGGCTGGTAGACGTGAGGCCCGACGAAAACCAATCTAAAACTGTCTCTCTCTAAGGTAGCCTCACCACCACTCCCTGGTGAGACCACTCGCGTGTCGGAAGGCTACGACTAGTGGGGAGTCACTGGTGTGACCACTCTCCAAGGAGAAACTCGGAGAAACACGTATGCATCCTGCGCGAAAGTCGAGAAGAACCAAGTGGCATCGAGCCACTGGACTCTGGATAGTCCTCTAGACTCACTAAATCCAATGGTCCTTGAGTCACAAGACTCGGGGTCAAGACCGTCGTATGCAACAGCACAACGCCGTTAATCTAGTCTAATCCCTAGGTCTAAAACCACGGTAGCATCAATACTGAGGCAGCTCACAAGCCACTGAGGCCATCCCCCTCAAAAAGGGAACTCAAGGGACCTCTAGCCCCAGGCTGGGTGACTGGACTCACAGTCCAAGGCTACACACACGACCCCCACGAAAAGCACAGAAGCATGATTCCCAAGACAGCTCACAAGCCACCAAGTCGATTCTCCATCCCAGGGAAAAGCGAGAAACCTCCAGCCCCAGGCCGGATGACTGGACTCGCAGTCCAAGGCCAAACACTTGGCCCACTCGGGAACCATCTTCTGCAGAAATCTACGACATGCGGGGGAAGCCCCACCGCACACACACCGATCCACGATGACTCAAGTCGAGAACACCTCCTCCCCGGATCCCACGACACCCTAACGTGTGGCCCCCACATGATGCCCAGCATCAGTCAGACCACAGGTCAGCACGCGGATCAAGGTCCACTCATCGAGGACTCGAATCGGTAAAACATAACTTCGGTCGGGCATGAACCACTGGCGGTCCACCTTTGGGCTGCCACAAGAGCTAGCGATCCAACAATGGGCCACCAAAGGGACTGTAGCGGTTCAACGATAGGCCGCCACACCATGGGTAGCGAAAGAACAAGTGGTCCTATATAGGGCCGCCAAAAGGCATGAGGCGGGCGTACCCTCGGCCGCCTGACCCAAAAGCCTACAACAGTCAAAAACCAACGGTCAAAACACCTCGAAGGCCATGCCGGCCAACTGGGCTTAGCGGTTGGACCTTCGGCTGCCACCTGGGATCTAGCGGCTCATCGTGAGGCCGCCAAGCCCAGCCCACGCACGGAGAGATTGAAATAGTCGAACGAGGACCGCCAGAAGGATGTGGCGTTCACTGGAAAGACCGCCACACTTCCGAAAAATGGAGAACGGTGGGAAAATGGTGGGAAACTCATTCCACGCCCCAATCACCCCCGGGTAATGGGGAAACAAAGGGGAAACCCTTCCCCAAGCCCCTAGGCAATCAAAGATGCCCTCAAACCACTGATTAAAGCGTTAAAACGCTAGATCGGGCTCACACCCCAAAAACATGCATTTTCCCCAAAATGCGAAGAGAACCCCATTCGGCTCGCCACGGGCTACCCAATCCGCAAGAAATGAAATACACGAGCTGAGGGTCTATCTCCCTACCTCCACTGAAGATTTCACGCGCCGTGGACACCGATCCACGAAGAAAACGCCGCGAAACCCCGCTGGTATCCCACACTCACGAACTGGCTTCACCTCGCCACCATGCCTCGATCCTCGCCCCGACCACGCCGCTCCTCACCACACGAGCACCGCCACCTTGCCCTCGTCCATCTCCATCGGCCGCTTAGAGAGAAGAGAGGGGGAGAGGACAGAACGTGAGAGAGAAGAGAGAGAGGGAAAGAGAGAGAAATGAGAGGGGGGAGAGAGAAAGGGTTAATATATAGAAAAGCCCAAAAATTGCTGAAATTCATAAAATTACGAAAAATTACCTCCGCGATCCTCGGGAGGAGCATAATGCGTCGGTACTATCCTGGAGTAGGAGAACGCCACGGTTTGCCCTGCACAGAGTTCCGAAGGCGGATCAGGGAAAAATACATGTAAAACACAAAATACACTCCGAGACCCACTAAAATGATCCGAAAAATCCGGGGCATTACAGCCCTCCCCCCTTAAAGAAATTTCATCCTCGAAATTCAAGACTAACACCAAGTCACAAGGGATGAACACCTTAACCAACTGACAACGCTGTCAGAGCCCCAGCACAAAAAACCTCGATTCTCATGAAAGCTCTCAACCTGAGAGACACAGCCAGACCACAATCATGAAGAACACCTTGCTCTGCACGCCGCACACACCGGTCATCAGAGCAGGCACACACCAAAGGACACAGTCTGACATCACCACAGTCACAATGCGATAACCAATCATGGCACCGCTGCCTCCATCTCGCCCACCGAGGAGACACAGTCCTCACCGCGAGAAACAACTACCGATCCATCCTATGACCGGCGGACAAATCGCACATCAGCTTCACAGCTAGCTGACAGGTCCACGCCCTGCTCAAAGGAACAATGAATACAGAGCCTCCACCGGCTCATGCATTCATCTCAACAGACCGCAACCAGAACATCGGCTCAGCACCAAGAACCACCTCACACTTGGCAAGCTGAAATCCAGACATATCACTGTGCCAACTCTGTCAGAAGATAAGTTCCGACAAAGCCCAGATCCCATCCGGAAAGGCACATCACAGAAATGACCAGAAAAGGTCTCATTGAAACATGGCTCTCACCAATCTCGATGCACAACCAGCAGCATCTTTTGTCTGGGAAAGACCACACGCTGATCACCAATTACTTGTCAACGGGAAACCTCCACCGGCCCAGCAGGCACGATCCAACTCATGACAGACCATCCGCTGACTCACACAGATAATTACCACACCTCGAGCTTCACTCCTCTCGGACATCGCATCCGATCTCGATCATCACGTCAACTCAACCCTCTCAAGGGAGCACGACAAAACCAACGATAAGACTCAGTAGTCTTCGGTCATCACCTCACTTGACTCAGACTTACAGGGGAACCATCCCATGCTGGTCACCAGACCAGGGATAACCACCCGAACGCCAACGTCCCATCAAGGACCACCATTCCGACGCCAATCTCACTTAAAGGTCTCCACCCACAAGCGTCACTCTTCCGTCTTGTCTCATCAAATCCTTCATCTCAATTAATCCAAGTGGACACTTGCCAATCCCGATTCCGCCCTTACCACAGAGCCACGGGACACCATCGGAATAATTCATGGCACACGTCTCTAGGGGAAGAAAGTGCCATCCAATATTACGGCAACCTAGTCGCCAACACCATGACCAATGCACTCTAGGTCCCCAGTCGATTATATATCTCACTATCATAATTCGACACGGCCATATAACCAACAGACGCTGCTGTGGTCGATCACACGGTTAGGCTCACCAGCCATTCACAGTTGTCAACTGGGACCCATAATCTGTCAGAGATCACTTCCTCAAAACACGATCCCATCCGAGGACACAACCTCCAATACAAGTCGGGCACCAAGCCACCGACTCTGACCATCACGTCCTCGACCTCCGTCAGGCGACATCCTCAACAACCCCATCCGGGTCACACCGACGCCTGACACGGCTTCCATCATAGGAATGGGGTATTCATGCGGCACACTTGCCCACATTTTCCCCAACACTCCATCCTGCTAGTGCCAAGAACCACGATATCCCGAGCAACGGCACGGCAATAACACGTCTCACACAGAGAAACCAATCCTCCAAAGCTCAACGCAAACTCAGGAATCCGCCCGTAGCAACCAACGCTACGACCCTAAACCAGTGGGTCACAAGCCCACCAGGCTTCCGTTGCACACTCTGATCCATGCGCACAGCCAAACATGGCAACTCGGGACTCGCCATCCCGACAATCCACAACTCAGCTGGACAACTTCAGAAAATAGGGTGAGGAAAGCTCCATTACCTAGAACCCCAAGCACAGATTCACTCCCAAATCTGGCAATCCTCTGCAACTCTGCAGGCTCTGAAGTGCCATGCATCGGCAAGTTCCAACACCAGCCAAGAATGCGAACACCGTCCAACCAGCACTCATCCTTCCAGAACAGCGCCAGTACCCTCGCACAGCAAGAGAATTGGGCACGACTTCTCACAAGCAACCACCTTGCCAAAACACAGGACACGTCTCGCACGGATTTCATGGCACACAGAGGCCAACTAATCCGAACACACAATGCAAGATGACGAACCTTAGTCAAACACAATCTCTCCAACCAAAGGAGAAACTGACATACCTCCGACCAACGGAAGAATCTCCACGCTCGACTTGACCTCAAACCTCGCACATGCTGGGAACAACACCTTCCAGCACCAAGAAAACCATCGCTTCCATCAGGTCAGCGCCTTCAACACACTCGACGAGTGTCACATCGGACCACAATCACAGCATCTCTCTATGCACCACCGTTGCAATTCCGTGACTGCAACACGCCACGCCAAGAGCCGCAACACGGCCCATAATCGACAACCGCCGACGCTCATCCTTGAGTCCCGAAACCACCGCGGAACCTTTACATCTCAACCAAAATATAGGGCGAACACAACCCATTCACACGCAAAAGCGCAGGACTTAGAACTCACTAGGACACCACAGCCCAATCCTGCCTCAAAACTCGCAAGAATAACTGGGACCGATACATCATTTCTGATGCCACAGAGCAGGGCAAGAACATCAGGCTCGACAAAATAGCAGCTCATCGAGAAGATCCTCAACTCACCCGAGCACACTTCTTGATCAGAACACCCGCTCTGCCACCTTAAACTACAACCTTAACACATCAGGGGCTGGATAAACCTCAAGCTGGAGTGGCCAGACTCGACAACAGCTCCCTCAAAGCACACTCATGGCAACTTAACCACGACCAATCCTCACCAGCCACCTGACATCACGGCAAATGCCTCGAACGCAGCACCATAAACTCACGCCTGCCAGCAACCTCTACCCAACGCTGGACAACCGGGATCACCACCGATGAGGGAGAAGCTCTCAACCTCGATCCTTAGATCCTACGCCGGCACGAAAGCCGCGAACAGCAACCACCTTCACAGCACCGCGCGGCGCACTCAAGCTCTCAAGCGAGAAATAAGGTGAAAAACAAACACAAAACCCTAAGCTAGCTGCCGACTGTACTGGACCTTATGGACTCTGATCACTGCAATATCTCTAATTCTTATGTACGTCCACAAACGTGGCTCTTATACCATCTGTAACGACCCAAGATCCAGATACCGGGAAGAACCCGATACCATTCGAATCCTGGCCCGCCGCCCACGAATCGGGAGGGCTCGGAAGGGCTAAAAGGAGTGTGGAGGTACAAAGAAATAGAAAATAAAGCAGGATAATTCAAAAATTAAAAGAAATAAATAAACAACAACTACAACAGAGTCCAGTCTAATAGAAAGTACAGTCTAAAGCAGTAAAGCGTACCACATGCCAAGTGAACACTCCGCCCGACGAGCTGGCAACTAAGAACCTTCGAACAGCACCCTTGAACCTCGAGGAAGAACCGTCGCACTTGAAACGTAGGGGTGAGCCTCCAGTCACTGGCTCAATAGGGATCCCGCGGAACCCCAACTAAGAACAACGGCGGCACGGAAAATAGTAACTACAAGAACAACAGTAGCAGCAGGAACAGTAACTCAGTGGCTAGTCAAAACTCGGCACTACAACTACTCCTACTGTACCGGTTAAGCAGAAAGAGAAATCATGATCTCATAATCGGAAATCGGACCACTCTAACACCAGGCCTACCATGGAAACCCTCACGGCAACCCTGCCATAGAAGTCTGCCCACATAGGCACGACCAATCGGGACCACACAGTCCCACACTGGCACAACGAAACCTTGGTGAAGCCACTGGCACCCTGGCCACTACCTCGGAAACACCGGACGGTCCAGAAAACCACGTCTCGCAGACGAGAAACGGAACCCAGAAACAGGAGAGTCATGTCTCATGTAGTGACCCGAGAATCCGATTACCGGGAAGGCTCGATAACCCGAGACTCGAACCGCCGCCCACGAGCCGGGAGGGCTCGGAAGGGCTAAAAGGAGTGTGGAGGCACAAAGAAATTGGAAATAAAGCAGGACAATTCAAAAATTAACAGAAATAAATAAATAACTACAGCAGAGTCAAGTCCAATAGAAAGTACAGTCTAAAGCAGTAAAATGTATCACATGCCGAGTGAACACTCGGCCCGGCGAGCTGGCAACTAAGAACCTCAGAACCGCAACCTCGAACCTCGAGGACGAATCGCCACACCTGAAAAGTAGGGGTGAGCCTCCTGTCACTGGCCCAGTAGGGATCCCGCAGAACCCCAACTGAGAACAACGGCGGCACGAAAGCTGCAACTACAAGAGCAACAGTAACAGTAGGAACAGTAACCCGGTGGCCGGTCGAAACTCGGCACTACAACTACTCCTACTGTACCGGTCAAGTAGAAAGAGAAGCCCTACCTAACGGGAGTACGGTAGAACCAACAAGCTAAAGTAAATAAACAGAAAAGCCGTCTACTCTAGTAGTACCGTACTACTGAACCTCGGCCCAACAAAACTCGAGTCCACATCTGCCAGCAAACGGGAGCACTACCCACTAGAAGAACGACCGGATGCGTCCCCTGACGTCTTACACCGCGTCACAAGTGTATAGCTACGACGCCCTGGGCATAAGACTCAGACACGCAACAAGTACCACAACAAGGACTAGCTGGGGTCACGCTCGTCAGCGCGTGTCCTAAGCCCTCAACTACGTGTGCACACACAGACCATCTGCTCTAGGTCGGGTCCTCTAGTTGGTTTTCCCCCCATCGGACTCTGGTGGCAAAGGCAAGGGGCCCTACGGAAACCAGCCTAAAAACTGCCTATCACCGGGTCTCGCTCTCCACCACTCCCAGGTGGGTCCGCACCCGCGTGCGCAGGAAGCTACGACTAGTGGACAGGTCACTGAAATTAAGGACTGACTCACGGAAACCACCGTTGAAGAAACGGGACCGCACACACTCGGTTATGCAGAAAGCGCAGAAGCACGATTCCCAGGGCAGCACACAAGTCGCCATGTCGATTCCCCATCCCAAGGAAAGCGGGAAACCTTCAGCCCTTGGCCGGATAACTGGACTCGCAGTCCAAGGCCAAACACATGGCCCACAAGGGAATCACCTTCCAAAGAAACTCGCGACATGCGGGGGAGACCCCACCGTACACACACCGATACACGGTGACTCGATCGAGCGTTAACACGAAAGCCCGGAATACGCGGGGTCACCAGGACCCACCACACCTACGGGCATGCTAATCGAGGTAACACAGCCCTCCCGACACCCTCAAAACAGGAACACAGAACTCTCGGGGTGTCTGGGATACTCACGAGACCGCAAGTCGACCACTGGGTCCCAACCGGGTCGACCAGGAACCTACACAACGTGAAACAATCGCAGCAAGCATGAAGAACCACTTCGGTGCAACACAGTGCCTGGCGGTCTACCCTTGGGCCATCACAAGCTGTAACGGTCAAAGCCTCGACCGTCACAACACTCTAACGGTCCAACACAGGAGCGTTACGCGAGAGGGGCAACACCGGCTGTGACGCGCCAACCCTGGTGCGTCACATGCCCTGACGCACCCAACATAGTGCGTCAGAAGGCAAGAAGAAACCGGCTGTGACGCACTCCACTCGGTGTGTCACAGTATCTGATAGACCAACACTGGCGCATCAGAAGAATGGGCTGCGTCAGCTCTAACGCTCCCATTTAGGGGCGTCACAGTGCTCTGACGGTCCTACCTAGGCGCGTCAGAGACTCGTGACCCCAACGGTCATAAACCACGATTGAAACACTGTGACGGTCTAGCAGCAGGGCGTCACAGCCCTGTGGTGGTCTATCGTGGGACCGTCAGGCCCACGAACGCCAACACTCAAGACAAAGGGAGCGTAACGCACCTGCCTAGGCGCGTTACACGTTGTGACGGTCACTAGAACGACCGTCACACCGTCTCGAGAACGCTACGGCAGGAAACGACCCAAAAACTTCACCACTCCCCCATACCTCCACGGGAGAGGGGGAAAACAAGGGGGAACCCTCCAAATAGCCCCTAGCATGCATCTATGGCCTCGGATCGGCCAAAAACGCAATGAAACGGCAGATCGACGCTCAACCCCAAAAACATAGATTTTTCCCAAATCACCTCGATTAGCCCGCTCAACTCACCACGGCCTACGAAACTCGCGGGAAAGGAAGAGCATGAGCTGGGGGTCCATCGCCCTACCTCCACCGAAGATTTCGCGCCCCGAGCTCGCCGATCCACGAAGAAAACGGCGTGAAACCCTCGCCGCTCCACGAACCCACGGCCGAGCTTCCACGCGCCACCGGCCCTCGATCCTCGACCCGTTCCCCGTTCCTCGCCTCCTGCCATCGCCGCCTCACCCTCCTCCTCCATCGTCGGTCGCCCGGGGAGAGGGGGAGAGAAAGAGATGAGAGAGAGTGAGAAAGAGAGAATGAGAGGGGGAGAGAGGAAATGTTAATATATATAGAAAACCCAAAAATTCTAGAAATTCAAAAAATTACAAAAAATTACCTTCACGATCCTCGGAAGGAACACAACGCAGTGGTACTGTCCTGGAGTCAAAGAACGCCATGGTTCGCCCTGCACAGAGTTCCGAAGGCACATCAGGGAAAAACACGTGTAAAGCACAAAATACACTCCGAGACCCACTAAAATAATCCGAAAAATCCGGAGCATTACATCTCACGTGACAGGAGTACCTGCCCACCAGAAGCAAGGCCGGATGTGTCCACTGGCGTCTTAGACCACGCCTCAGGTGTCCCCCTCGACCCCTGGTGGAACGGGGACACCGTACTAGTAACCACAGAATAAGTGACTAGCTGGGGTCGCGCTCGTCAATGCGGGTCCAACCGCCGCCAACCACCTGTGCACACACAGACCGTGCATCCCTGGTCTGGCCCTCTGATCGATTTTCCCCTCAGTCGAACTCTGGCTGGTAGACGTGGGGCCCGACGGAAACCAGTCTAAAATTGTCTCTCTCTGGGGTAGCCTCGCCACCACTCCCTAGTGGGACCACTCGCGTGTCGGAAGGCTACGATTAGTGGGGAGTCATTGGTGTGACCACTCTCCAAGGAGAAACTCTGAGAAACACGCACGTACCCTGCACGAAAGTCGAGAAGAACCAAGTGGCATCGAGCCACTGGACTCTGGACAGTCCTCTAGACTCACTAAATCTAACGGTCCTTGAGTCACAAGACTCGGGGTCAAGACCGTCGTACGCAACAGCACAACGCCATTAATCTAGTCTAATCCCTATGTCTAAAACCACGATATCACGAATACCAAGGCAGCTCACGAGTCGCCGAGACCATCCCCCTCAAAAAGGGAACTCAAGGGACATCCAACCCCAGGCTGGGTGACTGGACTCATAGTCCAAGGGTACACACACAGCCCACACGGAAAGCACAGAAGCATGATTCCCAAGGTAGCTCACAAGCCGCCACGTTGACTCCCCATCCCAGGGAAAAGTGAGAAACCTCCAGCCCCAGGCCGGATGACTGGACTCGCAGTCCAAGGCCAAACACTTGGCCCACTCGGGAACCATCTTCCGTAGAAATCTACGACATGCGGGGGAAGCCCCACTGCACACACACCGATCCACGGTGACTCAAGTTGAGAACACCACCTCCCGGGATCCCACGGCACCCTAACGTGTGGCCCCCACATGATGCCCAGCATCAGTCAGACCACTGGTCAGCACGCGGATCAAGATCTACTCACCCGGGACTCGAATCGGCAAAACATAACTTCGGTCAGACATGAACCGTTGGCGGTCCACCTTTGGGCCGCCACAAGAGCTAGTGGTCCAACATTGGGCCGCCACAGGGACTGTAGCGGTTCAACAATAGGCCGCCACACCCTGGGTCACGAAAGAACAAGCGGTCCTATATAGGGCCGCCAAAAGACATGAGGCGGGCGTACCCTCGGCCGCCAAACCCAAAAGCCTCCAACGGTCAAAAACCAACGGTCAAAATGTCTCGAAGGCCACGCCATCCAACTGGGCTTAGCGGTCAGACCTTCGGCTGCCACCTGGGCTCTGGCGGCTCATCGTGAGGCCGCCAGGCCCAGCCCACACACGGAGAGATTGAAACGGTCGAACGGGGACCGCCAGAAGGAAGTGGCGGTCACTGGAAGGACAGCCACACTTCCGGAAAATCAAGAACGGTGGGAAAATGGAGGGAAACTCATTCCACGCTCCAATCACCCCCGAGTAATGGGGAAACAAAGGGGAAACCCTTCCCTAAGCCCCTAGGCATTCAAAGATGCCCTGAAACCACCGATTAACGTGTTAAAACGCTAGATCGGGCTCACACCCCAAAAACATGTATTTTCCCCAAAATGAGAAAAGAACCCCACTCGGCTCGCCACGAACTACCAAATCCACGGGAAATGAAATACACGAGCTGAGGGTCCATCTCCTTACCTCCACCGAAGATTCCACGCGCCGTGGACGCCGATCCACGAAGAAAACGCCGTGAAATCCTGCCGGTATCCCACAGTCACGAACCGGCTTCACCTCGCCACCACGATTCGATCCTCGCCCCGTCCACGCCACTCCTCGCCCCACGAGCACCGCCACCTCGCCCTCATCCATCTTCGTCGGCCGCCCAGAGAGAAGAGAGGGGGAGAGGAGAGAACGTGAGATAGAAGAGAGAGGGAAAGAGTGAGAAATGAGAGGGGAGAGAGAGAAAGGGTTAATATATAGAAAAGCCCAAAAATTACGAAAATTCAAAAAAGTATGGAAAATTATCTCCCTGATCCTCGGGAGGAGCACAACGGGCCGGTACTGTCCCGGAGTCAGAGAACGCCACGGTTTGCCCTGCACAGAGTTCCGAAGGCGCGTCAGGGAAAAACACGTGTAAAACATAAAATACACTCCGAGACCCACTAAAATGATCCAAAAAATATCCAAAAAATCTGGGGCATTACAGGGGAAGAAGAAGGTGAGTCTATGTTGTTCCTACTTCTTACAGTATAGAATCTAAGATTGGTATATTGGCATAAATGTAGAAGGGAGATGAAGCCGACCCTTACAGAAAGCTCATACATAGTACTGATTGGATCTGCAAAGGCCGGCTGAAGCCGACAGATAACACGATTGTGAATGAATTCATTGATGCTTGTGTCTTGAGGGATATTGAGTAAGTTGTCCTCTTATAGTTTCTATAATTATCCTGATCCGCCTTACTCTGACTACCATGAAAATTTTTGTCCAATATAGTGGCCCCATATTTCAATTACAGAATGAGATTATTTTGAAACGTCGTCATGTCATTGATGTATTATACAGCCAGATGATAGATGATACGGTACATTCTTTCATTAATTTTGAAATTTTACGCCTCGCCCTATCTTGAACTTGTGTTTCTACTGCTAATTGAATCGTGATTGTTAATTTGCAGGCGATCGACGCCATGATATACCTCCTCCACTCACGATGCAATGAATCTGACACCTTTCATCAGTGGGTTTCTTTTCCCACCACTTTAGTGAATCACATAAATGGCAGGACATCGGCCAACTACGAAAAATCCAATGAATTATTGGAGTGCGTCTACGAGAATGTTGAATTATCAAAACTACAGAAGAATAAATATTTATTCTTCGTGTTACACTCAAGTAATCACTGGCTTCTATGAGAGGCATGGCCATCCATGATGCCACTACAAGAAATTGGGTACTTTTTCTTATCCATGTACCCGAAATCATAGATATTTATAATGTCTTTTAATTATTCCTTAATATTTTCAAATATTTCATTTGCAGGCTGCAGTTGTACGGGGGTCTCTAAAGCTCTATGGGACATTCGAGGGAGTTGAGAAATGGGATCTTGTATTCGACAACGAATGTCCCCAACAAGCAGATGGAAGCCTCAACTGTGCCATTTATGTACTGAAATATGTTGAGGAATTGTCAAGGAAGAGGGAGACATCATGGACATTTATTGAGGGTGATTGTAATATGTTTAGAGCCCGATTTGGGGCCAACCTCATCACCTTTGGAAATACAAGATCTTAAATATTTCACGTCTCAAACCTCAGAATGTGGCATACCTGTCTTCATTTATATTTCTTTTGCCATACATTTTGATCTTCAAAGTTTTATATGTTTTAATGCTGTTAATGTGTATGCTTGATAATGTTAATTCATGAATATCAATGAGTTTTCTGAAGATAGATTCAAGTTTGGTTAAGGAACTAGGCTGAAGTGTGAAAAGATGAAGGCTTTACTTACACAAGTGTTGACTAGAGTCGACCGTGGAGCCGACTCCAGTTTAGACTGCTGAAGAGAAAAACCCAAGTCACCTGCTGGATGAAAAGGGCTTTGGCTACGGTTTAAGGGTGACAAATAGGTGGCCAATGGTGAAAAATAGGCCTTACTGGTGTAAAAGAGGCAACAAAGGATGAATAATAGATGATCAGGCTGAAATATGAAAATATCCTTGTCCCATAAAAGAGGCGGCAAAGCTTGGGCCCCTGTCCTTTGAGTTGAGCGTGTGCCAGACACACCGAGCCTGTGATTCACCCTTTCAGCCCATTTGTCAGCCTTACTAGCTAATTTACACGCTTATCGTCCATTTGTCAGTCATACGGGCTATTTGTCACCCTTACTGCATATTTATCACTCTTATCTTACCGCATGACCAGCCGTTGCCTTCTTTTCTCTCCATTAGCTGCTTGTCTTTGACCTGGATCACTGTAGCTGACTAATCTATTCATTAACCTTTGACTTTGACTGAGACCTCATGACTGTAGTGATAGTCTATGAGGACTAGGTGCGAAGGTGCAAACCTGATTCAGAGGGGGGGTGAATGAATCCCTCTTCCAAAACTTTGCCCAATTAAAACTATATTGGATAATGATGCAGAATAATAACTAATTGAGCCTTTCAAAATAGTAGATTCAAAGAAGCGCTTGATCAAGCAATTGTATTGCTAAATTGCAGACACCTAAGCAAGTCTAAGCCGTAGATAGAACCAAATCAAAAATGCATGTGCCAGAAATCTATTCAGTTAGAACCATAGATGGAACGATCCTAAGCATTCATCTAGCGCTGAAGACACAAGGATGCAAACCACACAATGCTCAAGAATTTTTAGGTGGTTCGGTCCTCCAGACCTACATCCACCCCACACTCAACCCGAGTGTGGATTCCTGCTGACTCACAGCTTGAACGGTTGGGCATCACTGCTTGCCTACATCAGCTGGGCCTCACAGCTTGCCATCCGCTGAGCATCATAGCTTGCTATCCCGCTGAGCATCACAGCTTGCTGTCCAAGGTAACCACCTTACCTGCTGAGCATCACAGCTTTCTATGCTGACTCACAGCTTGAAGTTCAAAGATAAACGAAAAGAACAAAATAAAAAAATACGAAGCAAAATCTCAGCAACGGAAAGTTAGAAATGAAACACAGAATATAGCTCTCGCAGGAACAGGTCTGGCTTGGATCTGATCCAAATACCGGGGAGACAGATTTTCAATGATGGCTTCACACTCACGAACTCCTCACTCTCAATTCCTTCCTCTTCCTTCTTCTTCTTTTCCCTCTCTGCTGCTCTCTCTTTTCTTTTCTCGATCTCACAATCTTTTACTTCCACTTCTTCGGCTTCTTATTCTCTCACGCTCTGCTCTTCTATTTCTCGTATCTTTTTCTCTTTCTCTACTCTTCTCTCTGCTTCTTTTTCTCTCACAATTTTCTCTTATTCTCTCTTCTATTTTCTCTTCTACTTTGATCGCAGAGAAGCCTTCTTATATGGCTTCAGATCTGGGACCCACGAGCTCTCACATTGGGCGCATGGAGGGAGCATTCCCGCTAATAGAATTCTGGAGTGCCTTAGCCACGTGTCAGCATCTGGGCGTTGTGTCTGACCATGTGGCAGATTCTTTTATTCGGTTCCTTGCCTCGGATAACGAACCCTATTACCTGGTACTTTGATTTCCACGTGGAGTATGCTCACAGGTTGTCCAACACATGCTCGACCAAGTGACTGACCTGGGAAACAACTGAAAGTGTTAGCTGTTCGTGCTAGCACAGACTTCATAAAATAATGTACGAATATGCACAGACCTTTGGTAGTATATAACAAAACATGCATGGACCTTGGATAACATAAAGCACGACATGCACAGACGTTGGGTATGCACTAGAATATATATGCACTAACTTTTCATTACACGTGAGAGAAGTGTGCATGGACTTTGATAGCATATGACCAAACATGCACGGAGTCTAGATGTCATACCCAGACCTTATAACAATGCACAGAACTTCCCTACGTGCAACAACACATGTTGTACCGACCTTATGCCAGTCAAAATCAAATATTACACTGACCCAGAATATTGAGCTGCACGGACTTGTTTAGCACAAAAATAAGAATTGCACCGACCTAGTTTGTTCATAGGACGATAATGCACCGACCTTGTGTGTGTGTGCGGACAAAGAATGCACTGACTTGGTGCGTGCAGAACATAACCTACACCAACTCAGCCTGCCCGATGCAAAGAATACTCAAACCTACATAACATGAACTTAACACAAATGCACCGACTAAGGCCATAATGAACAGTGACATGCACTGACTCTAAACAGTGGAATGCACACACTTAGTGAGCTTTTATATGCACTGACTATGTATCCTCACAACAAAAACTTGCACCGAGGCAGAACAAGTATGTGCCTTAGACAAAAGATGCACCGAGGCAGCGCTTGTTATGTGAAATGCAAAACTTGCACCGAGACAAGGAGTGCACCTATTGTATGCAAGTAACGTGTAAAGTTGCATCGACTCTAGATGTGTGTGAGACACTAAATGAGACGCACACAAGCACCGACTCCAGGCCACCATGAAGCGCTAGATAAGACGTAGATACACGTAAGGCACATGAGACATAGATACGGAATGCATGAAGATAGAATGCATGAGACGTAATGCATTGTGCAAGAGAGACGCAATATGAGACGTATCTACGCAAGAGATGCAGCCATAGTCATAGCTGAGCATAAGATGCAAACAGAGACGCTAAGACTTAGCTAGAGATACAAGAACAGGATTTTGCACCGAGGTTGAATGTGCAAACTAAGTAATGCACCGACCTTGCTATATGAACACTTGCACAGACCTCTATAACATAATGTGTTGATGTTAATGCATAAAACAATGCATACACAGATGCAGGCCTAACCATCTTTCATGCAAACACATGGTGACTCATAGTGTTTGATATCATCAAAACTACAGGGGCACAACATGTAGTCAAGAAAAAGTTGAGCTTTCTAGAGTCCTCTTTGATTGGCATTGACCTTGACGAGTCAACATTGACTGTCTTGGCATTGACCAAGCCCCTTCGTTCTTCTTCTGATTGCTCTATAAACTCTTGATACACTGTTCATATTTTTGTCCTCTTGTGAACTTGACTCCTCCTTTCAGTTCCTTCTACTTTTCATTGGTTAGCTCTAGGATCTATTTTTCACCCTTACCAATGTATTTGTCTACTCTGCAGATCTAGTTGTCGCCATTGATAGGTATTTTTTACCCTTATGCAGTGTATTTGCCTACAGCCTCTCTTGTCCAATCACCTCTGCAATATGCTCCATTCGAGCGACGATCGTTCGGCTAGGGTTCCCGACGTTCCCCTTTTTTCTGCTCCCGAGGGACTGTGTTACCACCTCCATTGTAGCGATGTGTTAAATCGACACACCGATCCTGCTCGTGACCCTACATTGACACCCGCTCTTCTATTTTAAGTTCTTAAGGCTCCTCCGTAATGTCATCCCCTTCATCAGTGCGCATAGCGGTGGCTTCTCCAGTAGAAGAGCCCGTCTCCTCTGCGTCCTCCTCGGTCCCTTGTCGTCACTGGTTCCTGCTGCAGATTCCCTCTTCCTTTTTTTTAATCCACTTCCATGTTTATGCATTTTACAAGCCTTTCATATATATGTTCGTACATTATATGCTATGGGTAGTTTCATATTAAACGGATGCAGTGGTTGTTTTATTCTTAACCTCTGCACAAGTATTATTTTTCGTTGGACCTATACTATTGCTTTGTGTATGCTTTGTACACTGTATTGGGCCTAACATCTACCTTGCTTTGATAAGAGCACACGGAAATGGACTTCCATATTGTTATTACTTGCCAGGAAAGCATGTAAATATGTTCAAATTTTATTCCACCACATTAAGGCATACTATTGCTTAGGGTTGATTGGTTGTTAATTCACATGACATAAACCTTGTTCATGCACTTGAACTAGCAAACTTAAATCCCCTACCCCACTATATCATGCTTCATGTAGTGTAACCTTAAACCTACATGCTTTCTGATCTACAAACTTACTCTTATGGATTGGACTTCATATTAAATTTACTGCAATTATTATGTCTATCATACCTATTATCTTTTATAACACCTTACATGCAGAGAATTGAGGTTCAGAAAATGGGAAGGTATAAATGCTATGTAGTGTGGGTTGGTCGTGAACCCGGTGTATATTATAGTTGGCCCGAATGCTTTGTCCAAGTGAATGGATACCCTGGAGCTCGTTATAAGGGTTTTCACTCGGTAGAGGAAGCACATGTTGCTATAAATGGGGTTGGCAATAGCAGACATACGTATGTTGATCATCCTCAATTACAAGAAAGGCCCATGCCTACATATCATGCAAGTCCCGGGCCTGACTATGATTCAAGGAACCAAGCACTACGCCAACAGACTACACAAATGTCAAATGTGCCTTGTATTACTGTTGTTCTATTATGTACTCTAGTAGTGTTGCTCCTCTTCATATTAGTTACTTTGTTATTACTATTGTTGTAGGTAAGGAAGTGTACTACACTTGGTCTGCATAGGGAAATAATGTACTGGACATTTTACTTGTTGACAACGACTTGGTTATTTCATCTTTGATGTCTTGGTGATGGACGTGCTTTGTGTGATGTGTAGACTTTGATCGGATTGTAATGGAATTTGTAATGGAGGACGATGAAATGTTCAACGACATTGAGGAGGCTATTTTAGACCAACTGGAAGATGAGGAGATGGCACCACCTATCCGGAGACGGATGTTGTGGGGAGATTATGTGAGATAATGTGTGTCTCATGTTGTGTCTCCTTTAACTTGATTCTCCGAATTTAATTTATAATTAAGTTTTGATGATTGGCAACAATAAATTTTATCTTCAACTTTTAGATATTGGCAAATTGTGATATTCAGAATTTACTTTTCATTATGGCAACACTGTTAGTATCTTATAGCCTCTCATGCTAGTGTGTATGTGTTTCTCATTAAGGTCGGTGCATGTTCATACATGCTGCATTTGAAGGTCGGTGCATGTTCATACATGTTGCATATGAAGGTCGGTGCATATTCATAGTGCTGCATATGAAGGTCGGTGCATGCTCATAGTATTGCATATGCAGGATGGTGCATGTTCATGCATGTTGCATATGGAGGTCAGTGCATGTCTACATGTAAGCACATAAGGTCGGTGCACATGTTCAGTGTTACATTTCAGGTCAGTGCACATGAACAAAATGCTGCATGCAAAGGACGATGCACATTGTCACAGTTGCACACTAAGGTCTGAGCATATGTGCATGAGCACACACTAAGGTCTGAGCATATGTGCAATTTTAGGTCTGAACATATGAAAGGCAGGTCGAGTTAGAAAGACAGGTCGAGTTTAATCAGTGTCGTTTGATGATTAGGAAAGATTCAAATTCGTGTTGGTAGAGTTAGGATTGCTAGGACACGGTTAAATCCTTCAAACGAACTTGAGTTTATTCAAGTTTCACTGCCATGAGCTATTTTTCACCGTTACAGAGCTATTTGTCTCTTCTAATGACTATTTGTCACTCATAACGAGCTATTTGTCACCCTTATTGCTCGTTAGGCGTCGCCTTTGTTTCGCTTCATCACATATTGTGACTTCTGTTATCGATTTATCACCCTTACGAGACATTTGTCAGCCTTGAAGCCTATTTATCACCACTGATGACTATTTGTCACCACTATGCGGTGTTAGCCGTTGTAATATCTCTCTCCGGCCTCTCGTCTACCATGCGCCTGATGTATCCGGACGAAAGGAACCTCGGTCCAAGCGATCTCATGACCGACAAAAAGGAAGGACCGAGAGTCAAAAAATTTGGGAGAGATGGAGCGATCTTCGCGGTCCCGTCGCTTCGATTTCCACAAAGTAGGGGAGGCAAAGAAGACTCTTTTGCCCTCTGGGGGTTTCGTCTCCTTCCTATAAATAGAGACTCTGTGGGGAACCCTAAGGACATCTTGGGTTCCTTTGGCAGTCAAAGACACTCTTGTGAAGATGTCATCGTCTGAGAAGTCAGATTCTTCGTCAGAGCAGGTTCCCGCCAAAAGGCTGTGCTTCCGAAAGGAAGCCCTGCCGGTGCCAGACCAGCCATCAGGGGAAAGCAGCGGCGGCAACTTTTCGGAGGAATACAAGCAGGGGTACCTACAAGGGTGGCAGGACGCCTTGGCGAAGGTGGACCGCCTATTTTGTAATAAGGGGGTGTTGAGCCTCCAACCTGATAGGTTCCGTCCCAAAGAGGACGAGTAACCGCTTGTACCCTCTTCCCCTATCAATATAATTTCTTTTTCTGCAACCTTTCTTTGCATGATGGATGGTTGATCTTTGTGTGATGTGGTTGCCGTCAAATGAAGGATACCATCCATCGCAGGTAGGGGTTACCTCTACGAAGGGGAGTTCTTCCCCTATAAGTAGCAGGATTTGTTGATGGTTCTAATATTAGTAGGGCTTATCTTCATGCTCATAGTTTATCGTTAGGATCCATTTGTCACCCTTCATGCACATTTGTCCCCCCTGTTGATCTAATTGTCACCACTAATAGGCATCTTTCACTCTTATAGCATGCAGGAGCCGTCCGCCTTTGCCCCTGGGAGCCGTCGCCTTTGTGCATTTTTCACCGTTAAGAGTCTTTTGTCACCCCTCATGCGCATTTGTCGCCCCTGTCAACCTATTTGTCACCACTAATGTGCATTTGTTGCCTTTGTCAACTTATTTGTCACCAATAATATGTATTCATCACCCTTATCATTCATTTTACTCGCTGCTCTCACATACGGAAGGTGAACCCAAAAGAGAAAATAAATATAACAATAAAAAAAATCCATAAAAAATGATAATCAATAAATAAAATAATTTATCACATAGGCAAGAAAATAACAAACAAACCATGAAAGTCGAATCATTCCGACGTATTTTCGACGAAAACTTTTTAGTCGGATAATACCGTCGGTATTTCTCATTTTTCTAAGCTATTTGTCACCTTTACAGAGTTATTTGTCACTGTTAACGGCTATTTGTCACTCATAACATCTATTTGTCACCCTTATCGCTCACCAGGCATCGCCTTTGTTTCGCTTCAAAACATATCTTTTACTTCTGTTATCTATTTATCACCCTTAGGGGACATTTGTCAGCCATGAAACATATTTCTCACCATTGATGACTGTTTGTCACCACTATGCGGTGTTAGCCGTCGCGCTTGATTTTGGCTTATCTGACTTACTGGCTCCAAAACTTCAAAACTTGTTCTTCTTTCTATCTAACAGTGATAATTAATAATTATAATACTGTAATTATAATAAAATAAATAAAAATATCAAAAAATCATATAAATTAAAAATTTATAAATATAACAGAATAATAATAATAAAATAATTATGAAAAAGATAAAAATCATATAAAATGATAATTAATAAATGTAACATCATAATAATAGTTAAATAATTATGAAAATGACAAAAATTAAAAAAATTGAAAATGATAATTAATAAATATAACGGTAAAATAATAATGAAATAAATGAAAATGAGAAAAAATATAAAAATGATAATTAATAAATGTAACAGCATAATAATAGTAAAATAACTGTGAAAATGATAAAAATCAAAAAAGTGATAATTAATAAATGTACCGATATAATAATAAATTAATTATAAAATTGATAAAAAAATATAAAATTGATAATTAATAAATGTAACACTATAACAATAATATAAAACCACCTAATTGTGAAAAATGATAGAAAAATAATATAAATATTTCATTTCATTTAATCAGTATCGTTTGATGACTAGGAAAGCTTCAGATCCGTGTTGGTAGAGTTAGGAAACCTATACACGGTTAAACCCTTCAAACGAACTTGAGTTTCTTTAAGTTTCACTGCCATGAGATATTTGTCACCGTTACAGAGTTATTTGTCACTGTTAACGGTTATTTGTCACTCATAACATCTATTTGTCACCCTTATCGCTCGCGAGCCGTCGCCTTTGTTTCGCTTCAAAACATATCTTTTACTTCGGTTATCCATTTATCACCCTTAGGAGACATTTATCAGCCGTGAAACTTATTTCTCACCACTGATGATTATTTGTCACCACTATGCGGTGTTAGCCGTCGCGCTTGATTTTGACTTATCTGACTTACTAGCTCCAAAACTTTAAAACTTGTTCTTCTTTCTGTCTAACAGTGATAATTAATAAATATAATATTGTAATTATAATAAAATAAATAAAAAATACCAAAAAATCATAAAAATTAAAAATTTATAAATATAACAGGATAATAATAATAAAATAATTATGAAAAGATAAAAAATCTTATAAAATGATAATTAACAAATATAACATCATAATAATAGTTAAATAATTATGAAAATGACAAAAATCAAAAAAATTATACATGATAATTAATAAATGTAACGATAAAATAATAATGAAATAACTGAAAATGAGAAAACAAAATATAAAAATGATAATTAATAAATGTAACAGCATAATAATAATAAAATAATTATGAAAATGACAAAAACCATAAAAATAAAAATTAATAAATGTACCAGTATAATAATAAAGTAATTATAAAATTGATAAAAAATATAAAATTTATAATTTATAAATGTAACACTATAACAATAATATAAAATCACATAATTGTGAAAAATTATAGAAAAATAATATAAACGTTTCGCTTCATTTAATCAGTATCGTTTGATGACTAGGAAAGTTTCAGATACGTGTTGGTAGAGTTAGGAAACCCATACACGGTTAAACCCTTCAAACGAACTTGAGTTTCTTCAAGTTTCACTGCCATGAGATATTTGTCACTGTTACAGAGTTATTTGTCACTGCTAACGGTTATTTGTCACTCACAACATCTATTTGTCACCCTTATCGCTCGCCAACAATCGCATTTGTTTCGCTTCAAAATATATATTTTACTTCTGTTATCCATTTATCACCATTTAAAATTATAATTATACACACAACCTACACAACTCAACATAAAACACACATTCCCCGACAAAATCCACACAACATATAACTCAATGAATAAAAGAAATTACAATTACATTAATTCAAATGTGTCATTTTTTACAATTACAATTACAAATCAACAGATATCCGTTGGATCATCCTCCACCATCACCAGTTGCAGAAGAATCCCCTCTGTTAGACGACTCCTCCTGCCTAACAATTGTTTCATTTAGCTCAGTTGGATCGACTTCTTCCCCTTCGTCCTCTATACACAACCAAAGTGGCTCGGCAGATTCGATCAGACGAAGACTAGAAGCAACCAACTCTGCAGTGTCACCCTCGTCTGATTGAAAAGTTTCGGCATTAGAATCCTCTGAGACACCAATTTTTTAGAATACTCGCTCCATTCAAACTATAATTTTGAAAGAAGCTCTTTTCTGAAGCCGGTATCATGATCTCTCTCTTCTGGAGAATCAGCATCGACCAGTCTGTATGTGTAAATCTTCCTCGTCTGTCCTGGTCTAAAAGCACGAACAATAGCTTTGGTATCGTGACAAGCCATTAGTCCTGCTTTTAGACCAGGACAGACCAAGAAGGTTTACACATACAGGCTGGTCGCTGCTGATTCTCAAGAAGAGAGAGATCATGATACCTGCTTCAGAAAAGAGCTTATTTCAAAATTATGGTTTGAATGGAGCGAGTACTATAAAAAATTTCAACAGCATCTCCCTTAGAAATTGACTATTTTCTACTTTTGTACATCCTGAAAAATTATATTAAACAAAATAAAAATACATCCAACATGTGAACTGAGAGATGAAATTAGAAATCATGACATGAGGGATTAAACCATGGCAGTGACACCTTGGATGTGATGTTAAAGAGGCCCTGCGTGGGCGGCGGTGGCGGAATGACGATGGGCTGCCGAGAACGGCGGCTGCAGCAGTGCTAGATGACAGCCGGTGGGCGGGTCCGACTGGAACAGCGGCCGGCTGCCATGGCACGACACCGGAGGGACAGCGGTGCTCTGTCGGAGTGGCCGCAAGGGGGAGCGCGACGGTGGGCTGGCCGACACTCACGGCGGTGCTGGTTCGCGGAGGAGATGGAGGGTGCGCAGGGCACCCATGGGCACACGGGGACAAGGTGGCGATGGTCTGCGACGAGGGGGGGAAAGCAAGGGATGGGGGAAAAATAAATGGCTTCTAAGGGTAAGAAATACATCGTAAGAGTGACAAATATGTCGTAAGGGTGACAAATGCTTCTAAGGGTAACAAATGGGTCGTAAGGGTGACAAATAGCTTCTAAGGGTAACAAATGGGTGTCTAAACGTGAAAAATAGTTGTAGTGGTGACAAATGAAAGAGAGAGAGAGAGAGAGAGAGAGAGAGAGAGAGAGAGAGGCATTAACGAACAGAAAAAATGGTGGCTCCTGGCACACGTCTCTCCCTCCTGCAGTCCTGCTGTCCTGCATACTTGTTGCTTATAAAGTATTCATATTTGTTTACTAAAGTCGGTGGAAGACCTAAAGTCGGTGGAAGACGAAGGGTCTCTCCCAACTTATGCCAACTACTCATGAGTTGAGGTTTTTAAAGACGAAGGGTATCACTACGGCTGGTTTTAATTTTAGAAGTCAAATAGTTAAAATGGGGTAGTTATTATAGTTTCGGGAAGTGCAACAATCTTTCATCTTATCATATTTTTTATATTATATATTTTATAATATATTATTTACATATATATATTATATGATATATAATATTACGAACAGATATTTTATGAAACAAATATTATAATATCTGTATCCGGTCTGATTCAAATTCTAATATTATCCGTATCCGAAATAATAAATACGATTTAGAATATTATCTGCTAATTAATACGGATTCGAACTTGAATATTATCGAGCTAAACTATTGATATATTTATATTTATTCTTGTTATTTATTACATATACGTATTACGGTTAAACATAAGCTATTCCAGGTGTTTCTGACGGAATCTTATTCTGTCGAAAATAAGTCAGAATTTGCACACATATTTCTGTTGATTTTTGATAATTATTACATAAATATATGTAAATATTAATGACGAAAATTTTGTTGTCGAAAATCAGTTGGTAATTACCAACGAAATTCTGACGAAATTTAAATTATCTCAAAGTTGTCTCTTTTTAGAGACAGATTTCCGCCCGAAATAATAGGTCGAAAATCAGTCCGTATTTATCGACGGATTTGCGACTGAATATTTTCCATTAGAAAGTTATAATAGTTCCGACGTCTTTCCGACTGATATATTACCGTCGAAAAATTATGTCGGAATTTCCCAGTTTTCTTGTAGTGTTGACCTTTTATATATTTATTTCTTTATGTCATACTCTTGCCCTCATGATTTGTACTTGATTTTCTGCTAACCTGTTTGCAATATCATTGCAGCCAGCAGTATCATTGCAGCATTTTCTCAAGTCAGAGCACTGCTGCTATGCTTGTAAATCCTTACTCAATTGCTGCTTTGGTTACTTCGCAATTGCTTGAATGCTCGATTGTTGTTGGTGGTGCAAGAGATGACGAGGATTATGCCATTTTTTGTTGTCTTCAATGTAATGGTTGTACATCGAAAAAATGTGTATTGTAGTCTGCGAGAAATGAATAAGTGTATAATCCTTGAACAACTCTACATTTTTATCGGCTCCATTATAACAGTTGTAAACTCTACACTGTAATGAACAACTTTGCCTACCATCTTATTGATATGTGTTTCATGTATAGTGTGAATATTGATGTGTTTCATAAAATTATGTGACCGTGTTATGCGTGAGCATGCATTGCGTGTTGGCAAGAAATGATATTGTTGACACCCATTTTTTTTACCGACAAGTTGAGTCATTTCTCTTACTCCCATTTATTGATGCCTCGAGTTATCCGTTACTCATTGCGTTATTTTCCAGGCAACATCTTTGGGCTTACTTTATGGGTAGCCTCCCTCCCTGGCCGGGTCTGTTCAATTCAGGGCTTAGTGGGCCTTTTTCACATTTTTTAGGAATTCTAAGCATCCAGTCTTGCACGGTCAGTCTCCAGCCGCTCATCACATAGACGGTTGAATTTGGGCCGTTCATATATTTTTGGGATATTTAGCTGATTTTCTGAATTTTCACCAACGAGCCGTAATACGGTCGGGATATAGCCGTTCAACCTCATTGTGCGGTCTGATCTTAGCCGTTCTTCTCTCGGAGTCCTAACATCGTTGGTTTTCAGATAATTATCTATTTATCTCATTTATCCAATTTGATTTATCACCGACAAGGTATAAGCGGTCGTGCATTGGCCCCTCTTCTGGATGGAAGGTCTACTATCAGCCGTTCATCTTATGAGAGTCCAACGGCGATAATTTTGGTCAATTCTATGGGTATTTGGATAATATTTTCTATTTATTAAATTTCCACCGACAGGGATGGACAGCTTACAGGTAGCCGCCCAACATGATGAGTGGTCTATCGTGTGACCGTTCATATGCCTGATTTCTGAAGGTTAACAGATTTTCTCTCTCTATCCATGATTTTATCCGCAACTTCCTTGAACTGTTTCTCCATGAATATTGAGTCAAATTTGGTGCCGTTTCTTCCAGATGAAAGATAATTCGATTATCTTCAACTTTTCTTTCATTATCTCGACCTAAAAATGCATAGAAACCCTAAATTTCGGGGTTAGCATTTGGGTGCTCTATAAATAGACCCTAAAGGCTACCTTTGAAAGGGGGGAGATTTTTGGTCGACGGCGAAGCCCTGTCGAATCTTTGAGCGACCTACCACCGGAGAGGGAGGTCTTCTACGTCCATACAGGCCTCCAGTTTAGGGAGTAGTCGTATTTTGAGTCATCATTTCATTTAGTCCCATCATTCTCTTTTATCTGCATGCATTACTTCTTCTATATTTCTTCCACGTTTTCTTACTCTCATGCATCATTTACACACACCCACCTATGTTTTTGATGCCCTTAGGGGTTGAAAAACCTCCAGGTACCCTCCATTCCATTTGATTATGTTTATCTCTATTCGTTCTTACGTTTACTACACTTTATAGTTCTAATCTGGGGTTCGTTTCTGTGTTCTATACGTGATTTTGCATGTCAGCGACACACTAGCATGAGGCCCATCCTTTCTGGCCGGCCGGAAAGGGTGGAGGTTGGACCTTTGCATCTTAGGGCGTGGTGACGTTGGGCGGTTCCATACTGTCCGTTCTAAGGGAAGTGCGGCCAATATTGCACCGTTCATCTCCTTCCCGCGGCCAATCCGGAAATGTTCTTCCTCCCTCGTTCTTCATCCCGTGTTCCACCCAGCACTGACGGGCGGTCTGTCGAGCAGCCGCGCCATCCTTAAAGCTGTTCTTCATGGGCCGCGCATCCCTCTAGTGCTGGTTCATAGGCGAGTACCCCCCCTCTTTCCAAGGTACGGCGTGTCCATCACGTTCGGCATCTTGGTGGCGATCACACAGGTTTACACCCTTCCGTCCCCTTTTACTTTCCATTTATCTCTCATATTGATTTAGTAGAAAGGGATAGATAGGAAGAGATCTTTTTAAGCCGAGGTAAGGAAGGAAGGAAAAACACGTCAACACCCCATTTTTTGGCGATCGTGGTGGGACACCTAGTGCCCGTCGTGTTAGTGGTTTGCTGACCCGTCTGTTTGCATGGTTAGTTCCCCGTTTCTTGAGTCGTTTCAGGTTGTTGGCTGGTTTCCTGGTTTCAAGGTTTCTGGCGGTTGTGCGGTTTGGACAGAGCCGTTCATCGTTATGAGCGGCAAGGAATCAGCCGCTCTTCTTTACTTTCAGTGCTGATTATCCTGCAAGCCTGCTGTCGTGAGCGGTCTCTCACCACCCGTTCAACATCCATACGGCCTGTACTTGACCGTCCATCTTGCTGGCTCAGGTACACCTCTGCCTTCATACTGTTGGCTGGATTACTGTTACGCGGTTGCTGCAGGTCCGTTCCAGTACCTACACGGCCGTCAATAGATCGCCCATCCTGGTACGCTTCTGATTTCTGTCTTCTTTCATTCTATCATTTTCTGATTTTCCTGATTGCTTTGTCGTTACTGCCTGGTCTGCACGGTCGTTCACAGGCCGTCCTTGCTTCCTAAGCAGTCTCCATCAGACCGTCCTTTTACTGCTACAGTGCACCCCGTGCTACAGTTTGATCATTGAGTTATATCATTATATGCATATATGTTGGTGCTGTTTGATCTCCCCCTGCTGTTGTTATATCATTCCATGGTTGCGTTCATCTCATTTTCTTACATTTGCTTGTTCATTGCTTGCTAGTTTCTAGGCTAGATTTTGCATGCACTCCGGTGCGCATAGGGGCATACATACTCTTCATTAGTAGTTGCATTCCTACCGAGGTAGGGTTTCCTCTCGTCTCCATACTCCTTGGAGCCGACTAGGTGACCTTGCTGAGGGCCTCCGTAAGCCCCCGCGAGCCGTGGATTCCCACACGGACGTCGGGCAGGTTGTACCACATCATCCCCTAGTCTAGAGTTTGCATCCGCGTGAGGGAGAGTCCCTTAGAGTCACACAGTTTCCCATTCTTACCATGGTTAGGTACCTTGTGGTTGAGTGAATTCAGATATTAATTAATCCACTAAGGTCCTAAAGAGGAACTTATAAGATTGTTCGTGCATCGTTTATAACTTGGGTGGTCAATTGGTTGATTCTTTTCTCATCTCTTCCCTCCATTGTATGTTGCAGTGCCATCATTTGCATCTTTTTATCAGTTTAGGTTCATTTAGACTAGTTCATCTTTATGTGTCTTCATTTTGTCACATTTGTCCTAGGTTGCTTCCCCTTTTGTATCCCCTCCCATTCTTGACTGTATAAAGTCTCCATTTCTCCCATGGAGGATTTCTCCCCACTGTCCTATCCTTCTTCTTCCTCTTATCCCCGCGAGGAGTCCTCTTCTCATGCGGGTCTGTCGCCTCACTCATCTAATGGGCCTTATTCTCTTCACGGGCCCTCTCCTCTCAACGGGCCTACTCCGTTTAACGGGCCTTCTTGTCCCGCCCATGCTGCTGCTAGCCCAATCAATTCTCATCCCCACATACATAATCCTTCCAGGCCCATGTATCCCTCTACTCCTGGAACGGGCTTTCCTTCTTCTCAGGCTGGGTCCCTCTATTTGGCCCATCAACATTATCCTGGTTTAAATTCATCCTCTCTTGCTCAGGCTGGCCCATATCCTTCTCGGACTCTTCCTACCGAGGAGATGATCGCTCAAGCCCAACGTCAGCTTGATGAATTGCAACGTCGAATTAATCCCCAAACTTCTTTGGATGTCCCGTTTGCCTTTCAAGGTCTTCAGCTCCCACCACGTTGACAAATTTTGACTTATCGTCGCTATAGTGGAGTCGGTGACCCCTACGTGCATTTGAAGGAGTTCCTTTATGAGTCGGCCCAATTCCGACATGATCTACGCTTGATGGCCTATTTGTTTGGCCTATCTTTAGAGGGCTCGGCCAAGAATTGGTTCTTCACGTTACCACAAGAGTAGATGATGAATTTTCAAGTTGTACAAGAAAAATTCGTTCAGCAGTACCGAGACCAGGTGGGGCCCAAGTACTCTATGGTTGATTTGGCCCATGAGAAGATGAAGCCCGACGAGGAATTCTCCACGTTCGCCGACCGCTGGCGTTGCCTGGACGCGCAAGTTTCAAGGCATATTCTTGAGGGCGAACAAATCAAGATGGTTATTTCTAATGCAATGCCTGAGCTTAGATGCATCTTAGCCATGAATGATATCACTTCCTAGCAACAACTCTACAGCCGAGCCAGCTTCATTAGCCAACAACTCCTAGTTTCCCTTGACCACGAGTCTCCTTCACCTTCGCCTTCCACATACCCCTTCTTCTCACCGTCCCCCACAAGTCAGCCCTCCACCTCATATCCCTCCATGAGTCGGCCGTCCGCTCCCACTTATCCATATGCCTTCTCATGTCACCCCACTACATCTTCCTCCACGAGTCAGCCCTCTACTGTTTTATTTCCCCACACCTCTCTGCTTCCGGTCAAGGAAACGTCACACCCTGAGCGGGTGGATGCCGTCCATTATATTCCCACTCCCTCCACGCCTCCACATCATTCACTTACTAGCCCTCAGCCTTCACCTACGCATTTCCCCTTGCCTACGCAACCTCCACTACCATCCCCACTACCTTCTCATACCCCTCGGCGTCCACCTTGCCTGAAGCGGGCTCCTCACTCTCCGTTGTCGGAATCTTTTATGGATGTTTTCAGGGCTTTGATGGTCACCCATGCGTTGCAACTCCCTCCGGTTATGCCTCGCCAACCCGCGGTCGAAAATTTATGCCAGTTCTATGAGTTTCATCGTCAACAGGGGCATTTGGTTGAGGATTGCCCCGAATTCCGGGAATTTGTCTATGGTCTGGAAGAAGACAAGAGGATTGACTGGGCAGTTATGCACAAAATTATTTCAGATTTTAGCAGCAAGCAACAGCAGCAGCAAGCAGTGCCGCCCAGGCCGCCTTCCCCACTTCGAGACCAGGGGCACCCTGGTAGTTCTTCCGTTACTAAGATACCTGCTCCGTTACCCACGTCCCCATCCGTCCCATCTCCTCCACAACCTTTACCTACCCCAGCCTCTGCTCGGGCAACCCCTCTTTCACCCTCCATTTCCACTACCACACCTATCCCCAACACCCCTCGACGTGTCATAAAGATACGCCGAAGAGCGCCGCCACTTGCCACTTCTCTTACTGCACCTCTACCTTCCCCTCCTCCTTCACCTTTACCACCTCTCTCGGCCACCTCACCCCCTTTACCGTCTCCATTGACTCCACCCTCTCTATTTTCGCCCTCACCATCCCGTTTAGCATCTCCACCCCCTTTACTACCCCTTTTGCCATCATCATCCGAGCCTGAGTATGCCGAACCTGAACCCACACCCCCACCTTTACCTACACCCAGGCCCATCATTATCACTATTCCCCCGTCACTCGCATTACCTCCATCCACGCCCTTTAAACCTTTTCCTCCTAACCTCCCTCTGCCACTTCCCACCTCACGGAGTAGGCGCATGTTACCCTTGGTGCCCCTCGGAACCAGGGGAGGTGATAAGTTAAGCCGGGCTTTGATCATGCATGCTAAAGTTCAACAGTTCATTTGTCGCATGTCGATCAGTCCGAATTCCTTGCTGCCTTGGGAATCAGGAGCGTTCATCTCTGAAGACGGCTGTGAAAGCAAGTTCCTCGGTGCTAGTGTCGGTTTCTTCAAAAGCGAGGCCGATGGCAATCTCTTTGCACACCGGAGAATTCGCGGTTGATGTTGTTATCACCTCTCACTTGATTGCTATTCAGTTCACTGGCCCAGAAGAATTTTCCACCCTGATGGTGCTAACCCCCACGGCCGCCAAAAGTTTAATGAATTCAGCATTCAAGGGGCAATTGGCCGTGCCCTTGAGATTGACCAGGGGCATTCTGCATTCTCTGTCTCATCTCCCACGGCTTATTGGTGAGGTGGCCACATCAACGCCGCGCATCACCCTCCCTCAGTTCCGTCCTGCGCTTCTAGCAAGGGAGTTATGCTTCATGCCCAACTGCCGAGTGAAGATGCCAAAGCTCCATGTTCTAGTGCCGAATGACAAAACTCCATTGCTTCCTGATGTTCATCCCAAGGAGTTGACTATTCTGGAATGTCCTTCTATGGTTAGCACCGCGCAGCTAGGGGCAACCGTCCCGATGAAGTTGCATATTCATGACCAGGCTAGGCCGTTTGCCAGGTGGGCCCGTTATTTGAGAAAACATTGCAAGACAAGAAGCCCGAAGGCCCGAGTCCGCGCCAGGCAGAGATGTTGCAAGCATATTTCTGCCAAGAAGAGGCGGCGACATAAGTTCAAGGGCCAACAGGTGTGCATTCGGGGGCTCACTCCACCTCCTCCTACTGTCTCTTCATCTTCCTTTCAGTCATCTTTTCTGTTGCTCAGTTCTTATCCTTAGGTGGTGTACCTTCCACCACCTCACTATATTTCTACCATCTTCTCCTGTCCTCACCATTCTAAGTCCCGGCCTATGTCCTCCTCTTCCCCTGATCCAGGGGCCTCTTATAGTTTTTCTCCCCAGATATGTCCAGATTTCGCTTCTCATCCTTTTTCCCCGACCCTGTTGGGGATTCCTTATGCTCGGTCCCCGACCATGTCGGGTGATTACCCTTTTCTTTCCCCGACCTTGTCGGGTGACCATCGTTCTTCTTCTCCGACCCTGTCGGGTGTTTATCATTTTCTTTCCCCGACCTTGTCGGGTGGTTCTCACTCTCCTTCCACGACCCTGTCGGGTGAGTCTAATTCCCTTTCTCCGACCGCGTCGGATGATCACTCATCTTCCCCCTTATCTTTGCCACAATCTTTTTATGGTTCGTCTATTCTTTCTGTCTCACCCTTTTGGGGTCATTACCATTTTTCTTGCTATTTTCGAGGCTTTAGCCCACCTTAATCTCAGTTAATCCCTGGTTATTCTATACTTGATTCCTTGTTATCAGGGCCTTAGTGCCTTAACGAGGGAGTTCTAGCACTCATCTCTCTTCCTTTTATCTCTTCTTCGTCCAGTTTGATGTCTGCTACTCCTCTATGTCGAGGAATCCAATCCTTTGCTCTCCTTTCATCCTTCATCCTGACACGCAAGGAATGCAAAGTTCGTGCTCCTCAAAGCTCGATGATCGAAATCGCTTCAGGAGGCCGATTTCCACGTCATTGATTTGCAAAGGTATCTTTGATTTTGTACCGGAACATGTTATCATTACTATTACTCTGTTATTTCTGCACGCGCTTATAATGTTGGTTCCTTAAAATATGGTTGAGTGGCCTTAGGCTTTAGTTAGTTTGCTTAGTCAAATGAGTTCGCTTCTGCAGCATCTTAGGCTGGTGATAACTCCGTGCTGGGAGTCTAGTTCCTTTCCTTGATTGTTGAGGGTGACCATTGAATATGGGTCTTTCACACACTTCACAGCAAGCCATAGCCGATCTCTCTAAGGTAACATCGTTGCTACTTTGGCCATACTTTGGGTATGCACGAAGGCCTTTTCTCTTCTCTACTCGGCCGAGTGAAGGGGTAAGAGATTGATGGACGGGATGACCAACCTAGGCGCTCCCCAATACGAGAAAGGTCTCAAATAGGGGCAGTCTTGACCCTCAAAAGTGAGCTTTCATGCTATATCTGGGTAATAAGGGCTATCAAAATGAGAAAGTGACTCAATATAAAATTATGAATCAAAGGTATGGCAAGAGTGGCAGTACAGTTCCCCGCGGGATGTCATGAGCCTGGTCGCATGCATGCCTAATAAATATGGGTCTAAAAATCAAAGACACAAAGCTCCGACGCAACAGAATATCTCTTTGAGGGGTAGTGCCCTGGAAGGAATTCGAGTCTTGATATCTCCCATCCTGCACGAAGCTTGTCTCCATTTTTCTTCTGCTTCTCTCTCTTAGGCTGGGTTGTATCCCGGGTATGACCTTAGTAGGGGCACCGTTCTTTAGAAGCGGTTGGTTGTGGCGAGCCACCCTCACATGCACGCCCTGCTCAAGGGAAGCCTTTGATGAAAGGGGTAGGAACGACGATCCCTGGCCAGTAGTTTGAACCCGTCTTTAGGTGCTGTGGATTGCTATATCAAAAAAAAAATCAAATATTTCAAAAACCTAAAAAATCAAATACATCAAAAAATCCAAAAAAATCAAATATTGTCAAAAATCCAAAAAAAATTGAATACTTCAAAATGTCAAAATCAAAAAAAAAATCAAATATTTCAAAAACCTAAAAAATCAAACACTTCAAAAAAATCCAAAAAAATGAAATACTATTGAATATATATATATATATAATCCAAAAAATGTGTCTTTTTTATACATTTGCATTTGTTTTAAGGATAGATACGTAATCCGTTTGCTAAGTGTGCAGGTTGCAAATACTCGGGCGTTCCTTGCTATATCTTTGCGCTCTGCCTCCTGTCCACATCTTTGATCTGTTCTTTCCTTCTTCAATCATATCTCTCGATCTATTCTGAAGCTCATGTCCTTCTCAGCTTTTGTTTGCAATAATCATATTTCTATGAGAGGGCTTTGCCTCACGATTATGAACCTGGCGGTTCTGCTTCATTCTGATCGTGGGTTTCGATTGAAGTGGATATTTGTCTTGCCTTTTGTCCCGTCGTGTCCTTGTCACGTGTTCATGTCCCACCGTGTTGTCCCACACATGTTGTTTTGTCCCTCACTGCATGTTGTTAGTCATCTAGTCATCCCTTGTCCAGTGTTCTTGTCCCAACCGTGTGGTTATCTGTCATGTTCTTGTCCCAACCGTGTGTTGTCCCACCGCGTCGTTATCTTGTCGCACTGCGTTCATACATGCATGGTGTTTCTGTTCATGCCCTTGCATATGTGCTCGTTTACCTTCGTTATGTTATATTGCATTGTCTCATGTGTCATTTGTTCATTATGTTATGTCATGTTGTTTGTCGTTCAGCTGAGCATTATGTTATCTACGCTATGATCATATTTATCTTATACATGAAAATCCATAAAAATCTGAAAATGAAAATCCAAGAAATATGTTGTCTCACCTGCACAGATAAGTCAGGTATGGCCTTCTGTCCCTGTGTCTCTTATTTCATTACTATATGGTATTATGCTATATTATTTCGAGAACCAGTTGATTATCTATGTGTTCCAGGATCTGATGTTCCTCTTTAACAAAAACGATGATGATCCAGGTTCACGTGTTTAATCTCCGAATAGGCCGTTGGGTTGGGAAAGCTTGGGGAGGATGGTTCTATCCTGCACATTGTGGTTGCAGATAGTGTCTTGACTCTGATTCTCCCAGCTTAGCAATATTATTCTCGAGTATTTTATAGTTTATCCTTTCTTTACATTCATTTTAATGATTTCTTTTATTTTAGCCCAGCATGCATCATACGCATCTTTTGAGCATTCATGACCCTTGGTTTGCCCGCAAAATATCCCACAAGTGATGGTTAGCTGTGCGTTCAATGTTTGAGTAAGAGGAATAATTCCACTCTGAGTTGGAAGGTTCGCTTTAGTCAATTCGCTTGGTTTGGTTGGTTAAGAGGTCCCCGTCTGGAGTTTTAGTCTGTTTCTTCATTTTTTTGCTGCTTATTCCGGTCTCCTCATTGGTCCGAGGGATTGTGTCCCCCATGAGGTTGATCGTGTGTTTCTTTTTATTTAGTTTAGTTCCTCCAGATTAGCGTCACTTTTAGTCTAATCGTTCCTCGTGAATGGTTCAGGGTTTTCCGGAAGATTCTTATCGCTTGTTGGTGAAAATAGGTGTCTTTTGCCTTAACGCCCGCTTTTCAGTCTGCTTCGCTTCATTTCCGCTTCATCTCCATGTTCCATTTCGCTTCCGCTTCACCTACGCTCGCTCCCCTGCAAAGCGGACGTTAAGGAGGGGCATCTGTTGACACCCATTTTTTACCGACAAGTTGAGTCATTTCTCTTACTCCCATTTATTGATGCCTCGAGTTATCCGTTACTCATTGCGTTATTTTCCAGGCAACATCTTTGGGCTTACTTTATGGTAGCCTCCCTCCCTGGCTGGGTCTGTTCAATTCAGGGCTTAGTGGGCCTTTTTCACATTTTTTAGGAATTCTAAGCGTCCAGTCTTGCACGGTCAGTCTCCAGCCGCTCATCACATAGACGATTGAATTTGGGCCGTTCATATATTTTTGGGATATTTAGCAAATTTTTTGAATTTTCACCGACGAGCCGTAATACGGTCAGGATATAGCCGTTCAACCTCATTGTGCGATCTGATCTTAGCTGTTCTTCTCTCAGAGTCCTAACAACGTTGGTTTTCAGATAATTATCTATTTATCTCATTTATCCATTTTTATTTATCACTGACAAGGTATAAGTGGTCGTGCATTGGCCGCTCTTCTGGATGGAAGGTCTACTATCAGCCGTTCATCTTATGAGAGTCCAACGGTGATAATTTCGGTCAGTTCGATGGGTATTTGGATAATATTTTCTATTTATTGAATTTCCACTGACAGGGATGGACGGCTTACAGGTAGCCGCCCAACATGATGAGTGGTCTATCGTGCGACTGTTCATATGCCCAATTTCTGAAGGTTAACAAATTTTCTCTCTCTATCCGTGATTTTATCCCCAACTTCCTCGAACATTTTCTCCGCGAATATTGAGTCAAATTTGGTACTGTTTCTTCTAGATGAAAGATAATTCGATTATCTTCAACTTTTCTTTCATTATCTCGACCTAAAAATGCATAGAAACCCTAATTTCGGGGTTAGCATTTGGGTGCTCTATAAATAGACCCTAAAGGCTACCTTTGAAAGGGGGGAGATTTTTGGTCGACGGCGAAGCCCTGTCGAATCTTTGAGCGACCTACCACCGGGGTGGGAGGCCTTCTACATCCATACAGGCCTCCGGTTCAGGGAGTAGTCATATTTTGAGTCATCATTTCATTTAGTCCCATCGTTCTCTTTTATCTGCATGCATTGCTTCTTCTATATTTCTTCCACGTTTTCTTACTCTCATGCATCATTTACACACACCCACCTATATTTTTGACGCCCTTAGGGGTTTGAAAACCTCCAGGTACCCTCCATTCCATTTGATTATGTTTATCTCTATTCGTTCTTACGTTTACTACACTTTATAGTTCTAATCTGGGGTTTGTTTCTGTGTTCTATACGTGATTTTGCAGGTCAGCGACACACTAGCAAGAGGCCCATCCTTTCTGGCCGACCGAAAAGGGTGGAGGTTGGACCTTTGCATCTTAGGGTGTGGTGACATTGGTCGGTTCCATACTATCTGTTCTAAGGGAAGTGTGGCCGATATTGCACCGTTCATCTCCTTCCCGCGGCCGATCCGAAACCGTTCTTCCTCCCTCGTTCTTCATCCCGCGTTCCACCCAGCACTGACGGGCAGTCTGTCGAGCGGCCGCACCATCCTTAAAGCGCTTCTTTATGGGCCACGCATCCCTCCAGTGTTGGTTCATAGGTGAGTACCTCCCCCTCTTTCCAAGGTACGGCGTGTCCATCACGTTCGGCATCTTGGTGGCGATCACACAGGTTTACACCCTTCCGTCCCCTTCTACTTTCCATTTATCTCTCATATTGATTTAGTAGAAAGGGATAGATAGGAAGATATCTTTTGAAGCCGAGGTAAGGAAGGAAGGAAAAACATGTCAACAGATACCATCCATTCCTTTTTTATTATATTTTATGTTTAATATTTATAGTATTATTGTTGCAGAAGATAAGCAGAATTGATACTATCAAATGTATCATGAGGTTATTGTAAAGGTTGTGCATATATAAACCGACTTTGTTGGACCACAATACAGGATCTAGAGGAGGGGTAAATAGATCCCCTTATAAAAAGTTATGCTCAATTTAAACTTACGCCCAATTTAAACTGAACTGAAGCCAATACTTCAGATTCCTTTTCATTGAACAGATATCTAACAGTTCAGACAGAACCAATTTCGAGCACTTAGCACACGATGAAGTCAAACTATAAGATCCGCTCACACATGAGTCTATGAGGGGGTTAGAAGATGACTGAACATGAATGCGTATATCTGAAGATGGTGAAACAAAGTCGAATACTTAGCACTCAACCCGGCACTCAGAGAACCTCTTCTTTCTCTTCTCACAGACTCTCTCTCACAGCCTCTCTTCTATAGCCTCTTCTCTTTTCAGCCCTTCAATGGCGGCCCTTTCCTTCTTCCAGCGCACTCCTCTTCGGAGAAGAGAGCCCAATATATATGGAACAGGGACTCTAGAATGCTATTGGATAAAATACTTGATTCCTTCTTTTTCCTATTGATCCACGTGTCAGGAGAGAGAAAATATTTTTGACATTTGTCCACGTGGCAGGGATGAGAATGTTCTTCTATTAAGCAACCTTGGGTCACGTGCCAACTCAATTACCTTCGTACCTGGGCATGTGACAGACACAAGTTTTTTGTATTTCACCCTTCAAGGCTATTTGTCAGCCTTACAAGCTATTTTACAGCCTTACAGCCCATTTGTCTGTCTTAAGGACCCATTTGTCACCCTTAGCCTCAAGAGCCGTCGCCATAGACCTTTTCCTTCTTGTCTTAGCAGTCGCCTTTAGTCATTTGTCACCGCTAGCACTCATTTGTCACCATTGAGCGCTATTTGTCTCCACTGCCAAGCCATTTTTCACTTGTGCCAAGCCATTTGTTACATTTAGGAAGTTATTTGTCACCGTTGAGAAGCTTTTTGTCACCCTTGTTCTTCTTCAGCTGGCCAAGGCTTCTGGCGTACACTGGAGTCAACTCCATCTGTGACTAGAGTTGACTCTCCTTCTTCACTTTCCATGAATTTAGCTTGGCCGCCTATTTTTCACCCGTGGTGAGCTATTTGTCACTGTTAGTTGGGTATTTGTCACTGCTAACTGTCCATTTGTCATCTGTATTGACCATTCTTCACCCTTGTTCATTTTGACTGGCGAAAGGCTTGGGCTTGACTCTTTTTGAGCTTGGCTGATGTTTGACTTTGACTAAAGCTTTGACTGGAACTCTGTGGCTGGCTAGAGTTGACTTTGACTTTGTCGACCATGGTGCTTGGCTGCTTTACTACGTTGACCATGTTGACTGAGCTGATTTTTATTGACTTTGTTGACTCTGACTTTGACTGCGTCATTATGACTTGAGTCAACTTGACTGGAACTTGGCTAGATTCATTTTGACTTGAGTTGACTTTGACTAAAGTCAACATTGACTGGTATGCATTGATTGGAGTCAACTTTTCTTCATGCTTCTCAGCGTCTCCTTCTATGGTTTTCAACGTTTCACTTCTGCTACCCATTATTCACCCTTATCCTTCATTTGTCACCGTTACTTCATATTTGTCATCTTTGTCCATCCATTTGTCAGCCTAATTCCTCAATCACCGTCGCCTTTGTTGCATTGTTCACCCTTGCTATCTCCATGCATTTATGAGTTTGCTTATAATTGGAGTCGACTCCAAGGACACATAGAGTCGACTCTTCTTCATGCTTTTCAATGCTTACAGCCTTGTTGTCTATTATACACCCTTACCGAGTTATTTGTCACCCCAACTGCTCATTTGTCACCACTACCTATCCATTTGTCACCCTCAATCGACTTCAGCCGTCGACATTGTGACTTCAGCTGGCGGGTAGTTCTGGCTAACCTCGAGTCAACTCCAATGACTTCAGAAGTCGACTCCACCAACATGAAATCTACTTCTTTGGTCATTCTACAACATTTGACCTGTTTAAATCTTCATCCATCCAGTTCTTTGTCCAAATCAGAAACACACTTAAGGTGACACAATCAAAAATATGAGAACCTTATGCATGAATCTACATCAATTCTGTCTACACATTACTTTTGACTATGCATGTATAAAGTATCATCAAGAGCAGAACATGAAATATTCAAACATGACTTATAGGTTTGACATCATCAAAACACAGGGACACAACAAACCTGAATATGAGCAATATTCCCATGTAAGTGATGCACACTTGAGCATAATAAGGTGACAGGTTACAACAGAAATAGAGCTGAACTAAAGCAAAAGTTGAGCTGAACTCGTGGCTGACAAATGACTAATGAGGGGACAAAACAAATAGCTTACAAGAGTGACAAATGGTTCACAAGGCTGACAAATGACCAATATGTTAGGTGTAAGGTGGGATCTAGAAGGGGGGTTGAATAGATCTCCTTATAAAAACTTATGCTCGAATTAAAAATTCAAAGCAAATCAAACTAGACTGAAAGATAACTTGCGAAGCTCTCTGCTAGAAACAGTATCAAACACTTAGTCACGGTGGTAGATCTGAACACAGAAGTGAAATCAATGCACACAACCCAACCTGTGAATTGGGATAGAAGAGAAAGATCAACCACACACGGCAAACCTCTTCCCTCACTTTTCTCTTTTCTCTTCAGACTTCACATCTCTCTTCTTTTTTCAGTTCTCCCACCTTTGCTTCCCTCATTACAACACCTTGCAGCCACCTTTTTTTCGGAAGAAGAACACCCCCTTTATATAAAACAGGGGCTCCGTAATACTTCTAAGTAAACTAATCTGATTTCACCTTTTTCCCATTCGTCCACGTGGCAGGAGAGAGAGGATATCTCTGTCAGGCAAGCTTGGATAACGTCCTTATACACTGGCCTTCAAGCTTGGGCTTGTGGCAGACACAATTCTTCTGTAATTTAGCCTCTCATGCCATTTGTCAGCCTTACAAGGCATTTTACACCCTTATCGCACATATGTCAGCCATATTGACCTATTTGTCACCCTTATCGCTGGGAACCGTTGCCTTAGCCCATTTCCAGTTAGCCTTGAGCCGTCACCTTTAGATATTCGTCACCCTTGTGTTTGTATTTGTCACCCCTGTGTCTGTATTTTTCACCGCTAAGGCTCATATGTCACCCTTGTTGTCTACTTGTTACCATTGTGGCCATTTGTCACTGATGATAGCTATTTGTCACCCTTGTGTCACATTTGTCAATATTGTTCTTCATTTTTCACCGGTATTGTTCTTCTGTCACTGATGTGCACTACACTCGTCGTTAAAAGTCGTGTCATAATTATAATAATAATCGCACTCACTCACTAAAAAGATTTAAAATCCAAGTAGATTGGTAAGAACGGGTCGATCCCACGAAGAGGAATATTTTTAATTAAGCAAGTTGGAAAATCCTTATATTTGAGAAATCTGAATTTTGAGTGAGTTTTATGCTAAAAGAAAATAAAATTACATGAACTTGAGACTAAAATAAACCTATTTAAAGAATATGAGAGGATTGATAATAGAAATTTGGAAGAAGATAGAGAGAGACAGAAGAACACAATTACAAAAGATTGAATTTTTATTGCTTAAGATTAAAGATTACAACTCTATGAAAATTAAAAATTACAACTTGAAATAAAAGAATAAGGGAAGAAATAGAGCCAAGATAGTGAAGAATAACGCCGCCCACGCCGTGCCGAGCCTTTGATTGGATCGCCCCGCCTTGGAAAGGTACACCGCCTTTAAAGCACCGAAGAAGAATATCTGCCAAAAGGATGTTTAGATAAAAATAAAAGAGGGGAAGATAGAAGAACAGTGGAAAACGGAAATAAAAATAGAGCTAAAGGAGAACTGAAATAACTTTCAAACTGAGAAGAATTAGGAGATGACGAAGAAGAGAAAGTTGAAGATCTTGAGGAGAGGAAGACATTTTGTGAAGTGTGTAGAGGGATAATAAGATTGGAAGAGGGTGAAAATAGGGGGGAAACAAAGAAAAATGCTACTTTATGGGTGAACAGGATATAACAGTGAAAAAGTGCAAATATCTTAAAAACGGTGCAGAACTAGAGGACGAGGAAGAAGAATAAATTGAAGAACACTAAAAAACAAAGAGCATTTATGAAGAAAGTAAGAGGAGAATAGGAGCGAAAGGGGGAGAAAATAGGGAAAGAATGGACAGATGCGCAGATGAACAGTAAAATGAAAAAGATAGAACTTTGAAAAACTTGAAATAGGTTGAAAACGAGAGAGAATTAGAAAAAGAGAAAGAATAAGAAATTAAAGAGGACTTAAAAATGGAGAACTTTGCTGAAAATAATAAATTGAAAGGAAGAACAGAAAAGCATGAAAAGAGGCTAAGATTTCTGCTCGGTTACTCTCGGGTGATTTTTATAGTGTGCATGGACTTCCCATCGATCAAGGCCTTCACAATAAGCTTCATACTTGGATTGCCACCGTGGATGGAGTCCCCCTTGCATAGAATATGGAAAGATAGCCTTGCTTAGATCGAGATAACATCAATCATGGAAAGATAACTTCAAACAAGGCATTCCATTTCCGTTTCTGCTTCAAACTGTAAATGACGTCCACTGTAATGCCATTAATTCATAAAATAACGGCTTTTCAAACAGACACAATTTCTTTTTTCCATATTTTCAACCTTTTTCTTCTTTTTCGTACCAAGAATGGGCGCTCGTTCAGACGTCCGCTTATTCTTTAATGGGTGACCATCCTCCAGCCGCAGAATCTTCCTTTCTTTATTTTATCATTTTCCTTACTTTTCGTGCAAAAGATCTAGCGACTCCTTGAACGGTCGCTTATTCATTTTGAGCGCCTTCTCGAATGGTCGCTCATTCTTTTCCTCACAGGAGTTTCTCAAAAAACATTCTTGATTAAGTGCCCTTCCATGCAGGCGCTTATTTAAATTGCGTCTGAACTTTGGTCGCCCATTCCTGAAATAGTAAAAACTCATTGTAAATGTCAAAAATGAATTATGCAATTTATCCTTTATGCAAGTTCATATCTCACATAGTCATTATGGCTTCTAAACTATGATAATTTCATGCAAACTCAATTTATTTGTGAGAATGAAGTTAATTATCCAAATTACATAACTTTATTCTTTTAATGCCCAAAGATGATGTATATGATACAAATTATGATATGAAATATAGCACTTATCACACCCCCCCAACTTACTCATTGTTTGTCCCTTAGTAATGTAAACAAATTAGAATGTAGGACTAACGAAAGTTTGTGAAGTCTATACTTTCATATCTAGCTTTTCCTTCACAGAATCAACCAAGGATTAGGAATCCAGAAGTATTAACGCACACTAGCCTTAGTTTGGAAATTTAGGAACATGATTAAGAATTCAAATCAAAGTTCAATAGGATTTGTGCATGTGTAATACTAAATCCACAGCTTAGATAATTGCATCCCCCATTTGCTACTCCAAACAAGTACTTGTCAACCCTACATCTCTTAATCAGAGCATTAAGCATACTAACTTTTTATCTGCCTTATTTATTTATCCTTTTTGGGATCTTTTTATTTTTTTACACACATGATGCTGCACATCCCTTCACTGTTTAACACGAACTTTGACTCTTACCTTAGGAGAAGCAGGCACGGTTACTAAGATCAGGGTTCCCTTTTTCGTTTGACGTAAACCTCAACACTTGTTAGGTGAAGCAAGCCCGGTTACTAAGATTCGAGATATTTTTCATGTTGTTTCTTTTTTTCTTCTTCTTCTTTTTTTTACAATGTGCTTTTGCACTTATTTGGTAAATAACATAGCAGAAAGCTTGTAAAAGATCTCTTAAGAAGTGCAGAGTATCAGACAAACATACCCAAAATAGCAGAAGGCTTGTCCCGCTTATTTCATTAGCGTACAATGTGATTTCTTTTCTTTTAAAGTGCTAAAGGACTTTAAAGAGATTCTTACATCAGTTTTCCATGGCTAGATCGAAGAAATTTTTAATCATCCTTCTCCCTAGTCTTTCCTATTCCATAATTACTTTCAATTTAAGCATGAATCAAGAAAACTTAATTGGGGATTTCATCTTTCTACTTTCATGTTCAATGCAAGACAACTTAAAAGATATCCAGGATAATATGTAGGAACTCATGTCAGGTTATACTATATGCATCATGAAATTTTTCTCTCCCCCCCAACTTGAATGACATTATCCTCAATGGCATAAGCAATAAAAGTAATAGAATAATGTAACAATAAAGATCACTGAGTAGGAAAGAGACAACCTGACATGCGAGGTGAAACTCCATCAATGTTATGGACGACGATAGCTCCATCTCCTGGACTAGACCTGACTACTGAAAATAAACTAAAACATCAAATAACAAAAATATTGGGTTGTCTCCCAGCAGCGCTAAGTTTTCCGTCTTTAGCCAGACGCATGCATAGAAGGTGCAAGCTTCATAACCAACATGTGGATTTGAGAATGAGCCACCATATTATCTTATCAACTTTTAATTTCCAGCATTTATGCCACGAGAAGATAAGATTTTGCATGTACATGCATGGGTTGAAAGTAATTTGGTTCCACTCATTCTTGATTTGAACATTAGGAGCATAAGTGAACCAATTCTCTTCCTTAGGGGGCATATGCAAATCAATGGCCATTAACCTAATAAGATCTTAGTGGATCCTTTGCCCAGTATCTACCCACCGGACCCCTTGTCCTATATCTACCCACTTGACTATCCCTTTATTGACTACTTTCTCCATGTCAGCCAGCGAACCGGTGGCTTATGAATAACATTGACATTATTAGCCACACTCCCCTCACTGATAGTCTCATGTGCATTAAGAATACTAATCAACTGTTCTTCCTGATAGGGAGTCAAATCAAAGGTGAAAATAGTTGGCATATCCCCCTCAGGTCCAGGAATCTCATAAGGAAGAGGCTTAACTTTTCGGGGAATCAAATTGGAAAAAAGCATGAGCCCAGAATCTAATTCATCGAATGATTCAGACTTTATTGGACTGGGATCAGGAGTCAGATCAAATGTGAAATTTTCTAATAAGACCCCTTCATCAAATTCATTAATCGAATGAAGATTATCAAACAACTTATCCAATAATGGGGTAGGTAGATTAAATGTAAATATTTCTAACCATGCCCCTTCACCAAACTCATCAATCGTATTAAGATTATTCATCATATTATCCAACAATGGGGTGGATAAATTAAAGGTAAATTTTTCCAACCAGACCCCTTCACCATGTTCTTCAAAAGAATGAAGATATTTAGAATTTATTTCTATTAAATCATCAAGATTATTAATCACAAAGTAATCATCCTCTTGATTTAAGGATGCCCCCATCGAGAGTAAGATCATGGAAGTTACCCACCTCTTCATCTACCCAAGACAATTAGTTCATAATATCACTCAAGTCCTTCTCCACCGTCACCTCTTCTTCTTCTTCTTCTTCTTGAAACCTAATCTCTTCAAATTCAGGAAGAAAAATTGGTGAAATTTGATCATTTTGATGCACATCGCCTTCCTCTTCTTCTCTCCCCAACTTAAGATCAACAACTTCTTTATTACTCTCCCCACAAATGGAATTGGGCTTGGACTCCTCAAGACTAATTCCAAGACCGCTATCACCTCCGTCTAATTCATTCTCCTGGTATGACTCCTCCATAATTCCCTTATTATTTAAATCGAGAATGATATGATTTGTAAATGGGGAATCATGGGTTGATCATAGTCAACTTTAGGAATTTGATCAGTAGAATTGGAACCCGAGTAGCCAAGTAATTGATCTTCCTCTATCCTCTTGATCTCCTCAGTCATCCTATCAATTCACACTTGGACTTGGAGAGATTGATCTAGTTGGGCTTGGATGGCTTGATTTTGAGCCATGATGAATTGATAAAATTGATCAAAGCTCTCCTCCTTTTTTAGAGTTGGGCATGGAGGAGATATAGTTATAAGTTGAGAAGCAGAGTTCAAAGGATAAGAAGTTCAATAATGATCGAATTGATAGTGAGAAAATGGGGTGGATGTGAGTTGTCCTCTATAGTGGACTTGATCATGAAAGTTATTTGAAGATGGAGCCCAATGTTGAAAGAATTGATCCGGAGGATTTTGGGCCGGGCTTTGATAAGAATCCCAAGAATTATTATGTTGTCCTCCCCCATAAGAATCATAAGAAGGTATAGAGGGTCTTTGAGTAATTTGGGCTTGTTCTTGGGGACAAAATGAATTATAGGGCCCATGAAAGAATTGAGTGGATTGGGTAAAGGAATGAAGTTGGGCCCCTATGAGTGATGGGCTTTCATTGTAGGCCGACCAAGAGTAGGGGCTTTCGTAATGGGCCGGGCCAGGTTGGGTGAAAGGTGGAGGTTGAGTTAGACTATTGTCAACATAATGGGTCTGCTTGGCCCACATGTCATTATTATCATGATAATAAGGTGGAATGAAGGAGTTTGAATTCATAGTCCAACGAATGGATCAAGAAAAATGGGCCAAAAGGTATGCCTTATTAAACATGCAAGCCCACCCAAAGATTAGAATTTACTCACCCATTTTTTTTAAATTTACTTTTTTAATTTTTTATTTTTTTTCAAAATGATGTAAATGCAATAACAACTATATGAGCTATGTATGTCAAATGATGCTTTTTTTTCAAACTTCTAAGGGCAAGCTAATTTCAAGGTGCTTCTTGGTACAACCGGTCCAACGTCCGTGAAGGAATCTACGGGTGCGGGGACTTATGAAGGCCTTGGAAAAAGAGATTCCAATCCAAAGAGACAGAGTGTTCAATAGAGGGTCATTCTAATTCCAAGAGGGGTGTGCCTATATTGCCCTTAAGAAGGGAGAAAGAGAAGAAGAGAATGATAATTTTTTTCTTATTTTTCAAATGATGTAAGAACAAGTAACAATGAATCAACTATATGCAACAATATATGCAAGAGATATAACTAACATGAAAGCATGATGTCATGACAATTTTTTTATTTTTTTATTTTTTATTTTCTGAGAACTTTTTTCTCTATTTTTTTCTTCAAAAAGAGAGATGGATAAAAGATAAATAGCAACTAAAAGTACTAAACAACATGTTACATATTGAAGAATAAGGCCTAAAATCATGTTTTCTAAGTTTTTCTGATTTTTTGAGTTTTTTAAGATTTTTTTTATTTTTTTTTGAGATTTTTCAAAAATTTTCAAAACAGGGCCTATACCTACGCTTACTTACCTTTGACGACGCTTAATTCTCAGAATTTATAAATTTTCAGAATTCTATTCCCTATTGTGACAGATACATATTTTTAGCGACACTTTCTGACTTTCTGCAACCGTTGATTTTATGTGAATTTCAGGACCGAATTTCCCTTTTTCTTTGATTTTCTAATTCTTTCCTTTAAAATAAAAATAGAAAAATTAATATACAAATATACAAATAAAACACAAGAATTTCTAACTATAAAAAATTATTTCCTCCTCGACAACGGTGCCAAAAATTGATATGTACTACACTCGTTGTTAAAAGTCGTGCCACAATTTTAATAATAACCGCACTCACTCACTAAAAAGATATAAAATCTAAGTAGAATGGTAAGAACGAGTCGATCCCACGGAGAGGAATATTTTTAATTAAGCAAGTTGGAAAATCCTTATATTTGAGAAATCTGAATTTTGAGTGAGTTTTATGCTAAAGAAAAATAAAATTGCATGAACTTGAGACTAAAATAAACTTATCTAAAGAACATGAGAGAATTGAGAATAGAAATTTGGAAGAAGATAGAGAGAGAAAGAAGAACATAATTGCAAAAGATTGAATTTTTATAGCTTAAGATGAAAGATTACAACTCTATGAAAACTAAAAATTACAACTTGAAATAAAAGAACAAGGGAAGAAATAGAGCTAAGATAGTGGAGAACAGCACCGCCCACGCCATGCCGAGCCTTTGATTGGATCGCCCCGCCTTGGAAAGGTACGCCGCCTTTAAAGCACCAAAGAAGAATATCCACCAAAAGGATGTTTAGATAAAAATAGAGGAGGGGAAGATAGAAGAACAGTGAAAAACGGAAATAAAAACAGAGCTAAAGGAGAACTGAAATAACTTTCAAACTGAGAAGAATCAGGAGATGACGAAGAAGAGAAAGTTGAAGATCTTGAGGAGAGGAAGACATTTTGTGAAGTGTGTAGAGGGATAATAAGATCGGAAGAGGGTGAAAACAGGGGGGGAACAAAGAAAAATGCTACTTTATGGGTGAACAGGATATAACAGTGAAAAAGTGCAAATATCTTAAAAATGGTGCAGAACTAGAGGACGAGGAAGAAGAATAAATTGAAGAACACTAAAAAACAAAGAGCATTTATGAAGAAAGTAAGAGGAGAATAGGAGCAGAAGGGGGAGAAAATAGGTAAAGAACGGAGAGATGCGTAGATGAATAGTAAAACAGAAAAGATAGAGCTTTGAAAAACTTGAAATAGCTTGAAAACGAGAGAGAGTTAGAAGAAGAGGAAGAATAAGTAATTAAAGAGGACTTAAAAATGGAGAACTTTACTGAAGATAGTAAATTGAAAGAAAGAATAGAAAAGTATGAAAAGAGGCTAAGAAAGAGGCTAGGATTTCTGCTCGGTTGCTCTCGGGCGGTTTTTATAGTGTGCAGGGACTTCCCATCGATCAAGGCCTTCACAATAAGCTTCAAACTTGGATTGTCAGGATGGGGTCCTCCTTGCGTAGAATATGAAAAGTGGTGTGGACACTAGGGACCGAGTACTGCTCGACTCAGCGAGCCGCCGGTACCGGACACGCAGCACGACTCGGTCGACATCGACCTCTTTGTGGCTGGAGGACAATCTGGAGTCGCCACCGGAGCCTTGATACTTTAGTATGTATTTTTATACGTATTCATATTTTATACGTATTTGATCATATTTGGTGTGTATTAGGTGTGTATTTGATCTGTATTTGGCTTGTATTATTTTGGGTTTTAATATTGGGTCAATGGTAGAATAATTGACCATGTATTTGTACTTTTCATTTATTTTGGTCCAAGGGGGGATTAATATGGTCCAAGGGGATTAAAATAAGTCAAGCCCCTTAGTTTGACTTGGAGAGAGGGGCGCCCCCTCTTTTGTCTCCACATGGGGATTTGTTTATGTATTGTTTACCCCATTTCCCCATTATACCCCATTTTTTGTGTAACCCTACCTAGGTGTAATATGAGAGTGCACCCCCTATCAAAGATAGGGAGAAAGCCACTCCACCATCACCACACTAGGAGGTAATTTTATTGAATATTGATAAAGAGGAAACATTTACATCACCCATTATACCCCCTTGACCAAGGGTATCCTAGGTCATTTGGCCAGGTCTAGGGTTTGAGTATTTAATGTCTCTTGTGTCATTTGAACAAAATTAATGATGAATTTATGTGAATTATGCATTGGGCGCACCTCCCCCCCTCTCTCTCTTGTTCTTGAGTGTTCTTCTCATTCTTCCTCCCTCTTCTTCAGATCTAAGGCTGAATCCTCCAAATTTTTAGGATTTCTTCCTCTCCCCCTCTTCCTCTACCTACTGTGATTGACCACCGCCGCCGATGCCGTTCGTGCCGCCATTAATCCGCTACAACATCAACTCCGGCCTGCTGCACCGAAATTCAGAGTTCTTGGACAGCAGCTCGATAAAAGGGCTGGTACGGGAGATCCAACCGTCGGATCGTGATGAGATTTTGAGGGGAGGTTCCCCCCATTGTCCACCATTCCCAGTTTAATTTTTAGGCAGATTAGAGCCTGTTTAGGCCCTTTCCCGGCCATTTGTTGTTCCTTCTCACAGTCTGCGTGTGTGCAGATCTGCGGGATAGCCCGTGGTAGCAGATTTTTCCAACCCCTCAAACGTTGTTAGAAAAATACAAAAAAATTATCTCCGTGATCACCACCCTCCCCCCCTCAAATGTTGTTATAAAAATCCCAGGTCCTAAATCTTTCATTTGATTTTTTTCCAAACCCCTTGAACAGGCAGATCCTGTTCTGCCCTATCTGTTCTGTGTTTCAGGACAAAGAACTCAGTTAGTTTGCAGTTATTTTCATTTCCAATCCAGCCGTTGAATGGAACTGAAATTCCAATATGTCGTAGATTTTTGAGTCCTCTTTCCAACAGTACCCATCGCGTCTCGATCTGACATCGGATCTGGGCATACCGGTCATTCTCGTGGAGGCGCGCATTCCTGCTCCAAGCTAGGCCTGTAGAAGGAGGTCACAAATTAAATCCAGGGAAAATACGTCGGAGCAGAACCAGCCACCGCCTCTCCCAGGGGTGGACCAGGGACCCTCTGCCAGCGTCCTGGTGAACCGCCACCTTTAGAAGATTTCCTGACACTGATGTCCCTTTGGACGCCCGTGCTTGCTGTCCTGCCGGACAGAATTTGTAGCTTCAGAGTCGCAGCCTGCAACCGACCGACACACCGCCAACACGCTGCCCGTCAACCCCAGAACGGCGCTCCCGGACCGCTGTTGTGGCCTTTTACCTCCCTGAATTGAGTGGGCCGTAATTGTCTTGCTGTAATTAATTTACCTTTTGTACCGGGAGTGACGGTTCTCGGCCGGGAAGTCTTCCCCACGCCCCGAGCGTGGAGGTATACTCGCCACCCACTTTGTCTTACTTGCTAGCTAGTATAAATTCTTACTGCCACTGCATGTGAGTAGTTTAATTCCTAGCTAGTTAAATTAATGACCGTTGTAAGTTGTGAGAGCGAAACCCATCCCGTGACTCAGTCCGAGCACGAGAGTGAGCTGACCACCCGAGACTCAAAGCTGGTTACTCAACCGTGCAGATCACCGCGTTTCCATCACCGGTGATGATTGTGAGTTAGCGCTTCTTGTTTGGGGCATGCTCGCCACTTCTGGTGCTCTTTGGGTGCCGCGTTGTAGTGTCGTTGCTGGTCGCGTCGTCCTATAGAGTCCCAGTTCGCAACAAGTCCGAGTCGCTCCTCGTAGTCGTCCCACATCAATATGGTATCAGAGCCGATTTAAGTCTAGGGTAGTCGGTCCAAGGTGCTCCATTTCATCTGGTATATCCAAAGGTGTTCTCAGAACGGTAGGCTACGCCTATTGGGAAAGGGGCACACTTGCGTGAGCGCGATCTTTGGATCAAACCTCCGCCTCGTACCGGATATTGGAGTCTACGTCGTCTTCATTTTTGCATTAGTCCGTCCATATAGGTCGTAGTGAGTCACCCCTTAGTTCCCTCTTGGTCCTCTCCCATTGCATGGCCACTCGTGGAGGTGCCCAGTACCATCGCCCTGACACTATGGGTGAACCCCGAGGTGCCAACCCGGGAGGCCGAACTCTGGATGACGTGTTCGCTCTACTCATGGAGCGCATGGATAGGTTCGAAGAAACTAGTAGGGAGAACACCGACCGCTTGGAGGGCCGTCTCAAGACCATGGAGGACCGTGCCGAGGTCTCCGACCGATATATCCAAGGTCTGGTTGGAAGGATGGAGAATGTGGAGAGAGTCCCCCACCGGGAGCTCCTCGGAGCTGTCCCGGCCCCTCCGGTGCCTGCTGCTCAGCCCGCCCCACTTAGGGCTGAGGAGCGACAGCCACGTGCCCCCGATGTTGAGGACTACGAGTCTGACAATGATTATGGGGGAAATGGCCGTCGCCGTCGTGGTCACCGACCACAGAGGGATGATGAGGACGAGCGGGTCCTCAGGACGGTGCGAGCAGACCCTCCCAGTTTTGACGGGTCCTTGGACCCGAAGGTCTATCTTGATTGGGAGGCCGACATGGACCGGTATTTTGAGTGGTTTGAGATGACGGACCACCGAAAAGTCAAGTTCGCCAAAATGAAACTGCTAGGGCAGGCACAGACTTATTGGAGGAACATGGAGAACATGTTGGTTCACTGTCAGGAGCCCCAGGTAGAGACGTTGGATGAGATAAGGACCAAACTCAGGAAGAAGTACCTTCCTACCTCCTACCGCCAGCGTCTCATAGACAGATGGCAGAGTCTCACCCAAGGAGATCGGTCCTTCTCTGACTACATCGCCGAGTGTGATGAGTACTTTCTACGATGTGACGCCATGGAGGAAAGCTCCCTAACTATTTCCCACTTTCAGCGTGGTCTGTGGCCACACCTACAGTATGAGCTTTTTCGCCGCAAAGTGACCAAGTTGGAAGACGCGTATCAGGTTGCCCTCGAGGTGGAGCAATTTAAGGCGGAGTTTGCTCCTACCCCGCGCCATGGGGTCACATATCCGCGTGTGTCTGATCCTAGGACCACGCCTGGTTCCTACACTCAGTGGCCTACGGCCCGCCCCCAGGAACCCCCTCGCCAGGACCTTTCTATTCCTAGGCTCCTCCCTCCCTCCGAGGGATCCTCCCCTTCGCCAGCAGGCACCCGTCCCTACCCCTAGACCTCCCCAGCCCGCCATGCCGACTCGAACACCCCTACTTCCTACAGCCCCAGTCCGTCTTGTAGACAAGGGTAAGGGTCCGATAGTTGGTGGAACATCCCAGGGCTTCGGGACACAGAGAACTTGCTATAGCTGTGGTGGGGTTGGCCACTATTCGGCCAAGTGTCCCACTCGGGAGTTGCTTGTCATCTTTGATCCCTCTGCCAGCGACCCCACACCTGAGCTAGTGCCGATCAGTTACGAGACTGATCAGAACTTAGCAGAGGAGTTCTTTGATGAACTAATGGAGGGACAACCAGTTGATGTCCCAGGTACCCAGCATCAGGGTGATGTACAGCTGGGTTTAGTCAGGTGCATCCTAACCTAGCCTCAGTTGAGTGATGACTGGCGTCGTACCACTATCTTCCATACATTTTGTAGGCTGGGAGGAAAGGCCTGCAAGGTGATCATAGATAGTGGGAGTTGCATTAATGCTATCTCTATGAGCACTGTTAGGCATCTGGGTTTGATGCCCGTACATCACCCCGCCCCTTACAAGGTATCTTTGGTGGATTCTACTTCCATCCCGGTCAGACTGTGATGTCTGGTGCCACTGCAGTTCCAGGCTTACCATGACGAGATATGGTGTGATGTGTTGCCTATAGAGGCAGGTAGCATTATCCTAGGTAGGCCTTGGCTTTTTGATCGAGATGCCACCCTTCAAGGTCGGTCGAACACTTGCACATTCGACCACGGGGGTCATAGGATCACCCTCCACCCCACTCAGCCGAAGGATCCGTTTGTCTGAGGACCAGCCGGTCCCAGCACTTCGACCCCTCCTAGTCAGGGGACGGTCGATCCTTCCACCTCATCCTCGGTGCGGCCTACTACCACTTCGACTGCTCCTAGCACAGGAGGCCTCCCACCCCGGAGGTTAAAGATGATTAGCCCGCGAGAGATAGAGCACGAGGTGACCGGGGGAAGCCCTGTCCTTGCCGTTGTTTTCCGAGGAGTGGAGGATGTCGCTCCTGGGTCTGATGATGAGCACCCCCCAGAGGTAGCTGGGATCCTACGGGACTTTTTCGATGTCTTCCCTGAAGACCTTCCACCTATGAGGGATATCCAGCACGAGATCGACCTTATCCAGGGCTCATCCTTGCCCAACCTTCCCCACTACAAGATGAGTCCCACGGACCATGCCGAACTTCAAAGGCAAGTCGAGGAGTTGATGAGTCGGGGATCTCTTAGGGACAGCATGAGCCCTTACGCTGTTCCCGCATTATTGGCCCCGAAGAAGGATGGCACATGGCGGATGTGCGTTGATAGCCGTGCGATTAACAAGATCACGATGAAGTATCGCTTTCCCATTCCCCGATTGGATGACTTGTTAGACATGATGTCGGAAGCCACTATCTTTTCAAAGATAGATCTTCGTAGTGGTTATCACCAGGTGCGGATCAGGCCTGGGGATGAATGGAAGATGGCCTTCAAGACCAAGGATGGTCTTTATGAGTGGTTGGTTATGCCCTTCGGGCTTTCCAACGCCCCTAGTACCTTCATGCGGTTGATGACCCAGGTTTTAAGCCCAATGATAGGGGTCTTCTTGGTCGTTTACTTTGGTGACATTCTGATGTGACACCACCTTGGGGGTGGCAGCCACTCGACCAATGCCCCTTGGACCTATCTACGTAAGCAATCGAACCGAACGGCGGACTCACTCAAGCGGGTTCACCCGCGTCGCGCACACCCGGGTCCGTAGGTGGACCGGCGATGGGGATGAAGGTTCGAGGTTGGACCTTGACGTTCCAGGGGCTTGGCAAGCTTGGGAAGGACCCCAATGGGCCAGTGATGCCCAATTCAGTGGGTGGCCGGCACGCCGAGGGCGTGGGACGAAAGGTCACTCTCACAGCTCACCCGCGGTGGTCACTCACATGATCGGCACTTTGGTCCGGGCACTCACTCGCCGCTGACGGTGCAACTAGAAACAATAATAAACTAAGCAAGTAAATGCCAGCAGTGAAGAGTGTTTCGAAGCTCCCCTGATCGGCGTGAGAACGCCGATCTCGACCGGAGACGAGGCGAGCGGGGAAGCGTGGGTGTACCCCGCACGCTGCGCCGGTGTAGCTTGGCTCGCCGACCTGCTAGTACATGCACTACACCTCATACAGGAGGGTTGGACTAGGGGTGGGGGATTGACAATTACATACAAACACTACCTCCGCATAGGGAGGGGCTGTAAGCCGGCCATGCGGGGATGGGGAATTAAGCAAAAGCCGAGTGGAAGATGACCGTCAGTTCTGCCAGATCTCTGGACAGCGAGATAGGCAGTCGCTGTCAGCTCCGCTACAGGCTCTCCCGAACTCCGTTGTTGACGAAACCAGCACCAAAACCTCTTGGGTTGGCCCAAGAGGATGTCAGAATTATTGGAGAATTTCTTGACGTCGTCAGTGGCTGGGGCAGGGTCTGGAATAGGACTATTCTATACTGGTTCTGGTTGCTCCTAGTCTGCTACTGCTGGAAGATGAAGGCGTCACGAACACTCCCAGACTCCGAATAATGTCGGACTGAAACCCCTGCAATCGTGGACAAGTCCTCTTCGATTTGGGACCAACGGGACCATCGTTGGAGGTTGGAGGTGACGGCGAAGACCGGAACAGTGGAGAGGTGTCGGATCTGGCTCAAGGGAGACTGGCCTGCGCACTCCAAGGGAAAAATTCGGAACTTTGTGCTCCGGAGTCCGAATGGTGCTCTATTTCTTGGAGATGACAGGGGACGTGGAGGAGAAGTCTTCAGCCAAACCCCGCTTTAATATCTTCAAGGTACTGGTCGTGGTAGCCTCTGTAAGCTGTAGTTGTGTGTCTGGCAGGGAGGAATTGCGCAGTCCGGCGGTGAAGACTGCTCCGGGCAGCCACAAACTCAGACGGAGGCAGGACCACCTCCGTTGTTAAGTAGACTGGACGACGCTTCCAACGGTATAGGGTTTGCCACTAGGAACTTTGCAGAGATGATGATGCCGGCTCTGTAAACAGGTGCCTGGGCTACTCCCTGCGAACTGCCATGACAGGGTGGAGATGGGTGATGGAGAGTGGGGTAGATGGGAGGGGAAATTGGGTGGATATGTGTGGGGGCGACCCTTGGCTATGAGGGGGTCTGGGAGGGGGAGATCCAAGGTGTGGAAGGGGCAGAATGGGGTCTGGAAGGGGGTCTAGCAGATGGTGAGAGGGGGAGCTGCGAATTTGGTGTTGGGAGGGAGAGGGAGGTAGATTTGTATTTTGGTTAATGAGTGGGGTTAATGCTGGCCTAGGGGAGGAGGGGAAAGGATGCTTGTGGAGGAGTGTTCTGCCTTGGGAGAGTGAGAGGTTGCATGGGGGAGAGGGAGAGGTGTGTTGGGAAAGGGAAGAGTCACCTAGGAAGGGGGAGGGAATTGATGGGATGATTTAATGAGGTTTTGGGATGTGAAAGGGGTGTAATGAATACACCTTGGGGTGGTGAAAGGGTGATGATTGGGTAGAAGGGGAGAGGATGAGGTGGACACTTAGGGCTGATGTGGAGCTGAGGTGGCAGGGGGGAGGTGAAGGGGCAGGTGCACCCAAGGGAGAGAGAGAGGGGGGGTAGGAGGGCACCGAATGGTCATCGTCCACTCGGATTTTGCTTAATTCCCCATCCCTACTTGGCCGGCTTACAGCCCCTCCCTGCGTGGAGGTAGTGTTTGGGTGTAATTTAAAATAACCCCCACGCCAAGATCCCCCCTCCTGTGAGAGGCGTAGTGGTGTACTATTCTGAATTTTTAGGTTAGAGCTACACCGGCGCAGCGTGCGGGGTATACCCACGCTTCCTCGCTCGCCTCGTCTCCGGCCGGGATCGGCATCTTCATGCCGACCAGGTGAGTTTCGGGCCCCATCCTCTGCTGATTTTATAATTGCTTAGCTTAGTATTATTTCTAGTTGCTATGTCGGCAGTGAGAGAGTGCTCGCTCCAATTATTTGATTATTTGAGTGCCACTGCAGGCGAGTTGTGAGAGATACCCTTCATCCCACGGCCACGGCATGCTAGCTGCTCATGAATTGGGAATCCCTGGGCCCTTGGGGGTTCAATCCCAAGCTATCCAATCCCCGGAGCAGCGAGGTCCCACCTCGAACCCTCACCACCATCATCGGGTTGCCTACGGGCACTAGTGTGCACTTAGCGGGTGAGTCCGCTCGAGTGATGATACCCGTCCGTTGCATTGTGCTTGTTTGCAAGGTCTAAGGGGTTGGTCAGTCTTGTTGCTGCATCCCATAGGTTTATCATACCCATTGTGGTCCTCGTCATCAAGTGGTATATCAAAAGATGTCGTGGGACGTTTCAGTTACGCCGGTTCGGAGCACGGCCTTTTTAGCGTCGAGGAAGCCTTCGGGCTCGTCCTTCGCAACGTACCACTCAGTGTTGGGGTTACCACATCCATCCTAGGTCATGTCACATCACATTCTTATCTACAGCCACACTAGGGAGGACCACTTAGACTACCTTAGGTAGGTCTGTGTCATTTTGAGGCGAGAGAGCTTATTCGCCAACCCAAAGAAGTGTGCTTTCATGACTGATCAGATTACCTTCCTCAGGTTCATTGTGTCTAGGGATGGAGTCTCCACTAATCCGGGGAAGATTAGGGCCATCAGAGAGTGGCCCGAGCCCCGCACACTCCACGATGTCCGGAGCTTCCATGGCTTAGTGACGTTCTATCGCCGCTTCATTCGTGGCTTCAGTTCCATCACCGCCCCGATCACTAATTGCATAAAGAAGGGGACATTCGTATGGACTAAGGCTACAGCCACGGCCTTCCAGGACATTAAGGAGCGTATGACCGAAGCACATGTCCTTGCATTACCTGATTTTTCTAAGGTGTTTGAGGTCACATGTGACGCTTCTGGAGTGGGTATTGGTGGAGTGTTGAGCCAGGAGTCCCACCCCATTGCATTCTTTAGCGAGAAGCTTAATGATGCCAAACTGTGTTATTCCACTTATGATAAAGAATTTTACGCAGTTGTCCAGGCATTACGGTATTGGAGGCACTATCTTTTGCACCAGGGGTTTGTCCTCTTTTCTGATCATGAGGCCTTACGATTCCTCCATACCTAGAAGAAGCTGAACGCTCGCCATAGTCATTGGGTGGAGTATCTCCAGGAGTACACCTTTGTACTCAAGCACAAGGCAGGGGCGGAGAACAAGGTTGAATAGCAAAATCAAAGTCCTTGAGATATTCTAACCATCTCCTCTGCCTCATATTTAGCTCCTTTTGAGAGAATAAGTATTTCAAGCTTTTGTGGTCCGAGTAGACCGTGAACTTCTCTCCATAGAGATAATGACGACAATTCTTTAAGGTGAAAATAACAGCTGCCAGTTCTAAATCATGCACATGATAATTTTCCTCGTGACGTTTCAATTATCTTGAAGAATAACAGATTACCTTTCCATTTTGCATGAAGACGCACCCTAAGCCAATGCCTGACGTATCCGTATATACTTCAAATTCACCACCTTCCACCGGTAGTGATAGAATAGGAGCTGTAGTAAGATGGTTCTTAAGAGTTTGAAAACTCTCTTCACATTCCTCTGACCAGACAAAAGGATTTTCTTTTCTTGTGAGTCTAGTTAAATGAACAGCAATTTTTTAGAAGTCCTTAATGAACCTCCTATGATAACCAGCTAGACCCAGAAAGCTCCTTACATCTGATACAGTCGTTGGCTGGGTCCAGTTTCTGACAGCTTCTACTTTAGAAGGATCCATAGCGATACCTTCTCTTCAAATAATGTTGCCTAGGAATGAAACTTCCTTGAGCCAAAACTCACACTTGTTAAGCTTGGCGTAAAGTTTATGTTCTCTAAGTGTTTGCAAAGCTAATCTCAGATGCTCTTCATGTTCCTCTTTTGTCTTGGAATATACCAGATGTCATCAATGAAGACGACGATGAACTGGTCCAGATATGGCTGGAAAACATTGTTCATAAGTTACATAAATGCTGCTGGGGCATTTGTTAACCCGAACGGCATCACCACGAATTCATAGTGGCCATAACGACTTCGAAAAGCCGTTTTATAAATGTCTTCTTCTTTAATTCTAAGCTGATGATAACCTGATCTGAGGTCAATCTTGGAGAAATACTCTGCTCCTAAAAGCTGATCGAAGAGCTCATCAATACGCGGCAACGGATACTTATTTTTGATTGTAATTTGATTCAGTTGCCGGTAGTCTATGCATAGCCTGAGAGAGCCATCCTTCTTCTTGACAAATAGAACCGGCGTACTCCAGGGGGATGTGCTAGGTCTGATGAAACCCTTATCTAATAGTTCCTGCAACTGCCTCTTTAGTTCCTTAAGTTCTATGGGGGACATCCTGTAAGGGGCTATAGAAATAGGTTCTGCTCATGCAATGAGTTCTATAGTGAAGTTTACTTCCCTCTCGGGTGGTAAACTGGGTAATTCGGGTGGAAACACATCTGGGAACTCATTTACAATAGGAATGTCTGCTAGGATGATTTCCTTGGACTCGATGACAATGACAGAAGCAAGAAAAGCTTCACATCCTTGCGAGATAAGTTTGTAAGCGTGAAGAGAGGATATGATAGTGGGATGTTTCCTATACTTGATGCCAAGGAAAGAAAATCTTGGAAGACCGGGTTTTCGAAAGGATATAATCCTATTTCGGCAGTTAATATCAGCATCATGATCTATAAGCCAATCTGCCCCTAAAATGGCATCATAACCTTTCATGTCAAGGCATACTAAGTTTGCGGGGAGATTGTGACCTTCTACTATTACCTCACTATCAGGATGATACTCGGTAAGCTTTGTTCCAGAACCTAAGGGTGTGGTAATAGCAATATCTGAAGGTAGGGGAACTGATGCAATTGGTAATATTTTTGCAAAAGTAGTGGAGATAAAAGAATGAGAGGCACCAGTATCAAATAGCACAAATACAGGACGAGAACAAATTTGAAGGGCACCTTCCATAAGCCCACCATCCCTGGGCGGTTCTTCTTCCTCTAGAACAACATTGAGGCGAGCCTGCCTCCTACGTCCACCACCAGACGATTGATCCTTCATAAGGGGGCAATCTGGCATACGATGCTCCCTACTTCCACAACGTAGACAAGCGCCAAGGCGCTTCCAGCATTCTTCAGCCGAATGGCCGAACTTCTCGCAAAATGTGCAGACTTGCTCCTTCTCCTCTTTGACTTTCTTGTTCTTCTGGGAACTTCCACCGTTCCTGCTCCTGGATCTTTTCTTACTATCACCGCTTTTGTGAGGTTCCGTGATGCTGAATTTTTCTTTCTTATAACGCCGATCAGATCATCGGCTGGACTCTTCTCCTTTTCCTTTCAATTTCTCAACCTTTTCTAAGGTCCTCTCACATAAATATGTCCGTTGGACCATCTCTGCATAGGTACGAATGTTTTGGGTCCCGAGCTGTTGAATGAAACCGGGTCGTAACCTGTCCATAAACCGATTAGCCTTCAATAAATCAGTACTGATTAAATGCGGTGCATAGGGTGCTAGCCTGGAGAATTGAAGTTCATACTCCGCGACTGTCATCATTCCTTGACGAAGAGAGGCGAACTCCATAGCCTTTCTTTCTTTAACATGCTCAGAAAAGTACTTAGCACGGAATAGAGTGAGAAATCCCATGTATAAGGTGCATCGGCCGGAGGTGCCGGAACTGACTTCCACCATGTGCGTGCATCTTTATTAAGTTGAAAGGTTGTAAGATGCACTTTTTCTTGATCTGTACACTGGATAACATCGAAGATACAATTCATTTCATCTATCCAGTTTTCTGCCTCATCTGGATTAGAAGAACCGTAGAAACACGGAGAGTTTAAGCTCCAAAAATTACGATGCAAGTCACTAGCCCTTGCCCCTGCGCCTGCCTGGGCCATAGTTTGTAATGCCTGAGTAAGGCCGGAAACCGTTTGTTGCATGCCATGTCAATTTACGCGATGAGCCATTGTAATAATGAGGTACCTGAGAGAAATAACAAATTATTAATTCTCATGGAATTAGAAAAAGATTAATCTTAAAACTAATTAACTATCTTATCCCGGGCTCTACCCAATTCTCGCATGGGTGAGGAAATTTCTTCCCAAGTTCATAGGTAGGGGTCCTTAAGCCTTGGACTTATCCTATGACGTGACTCTTCTCCGTAAGTCTTGAGACTTAGTGCTCTGATATCAACTTAACTGTCACGTCCCGAGCCTTTCGTACAGCGAAAGACTAGCTCGAGAAACGTGAACAGCCGGCATGGTAAGCCTCTTGTGAGTAAGAATGATCAGAGCGCAAGATAATCACACATAAAAATGTAATTGCACAATAATTCAAATATCTCTCTTTCATTAATGATATCAAACGATAAAATCTTACTACATCACTTCATTTCACCTTCTCCAATCCATTAGACTCAAGAAAAGGAAAATTACAAAGACTCGATCTAAACAAGATTGACTTCCTAAGTCTTCACTCTCATTTTGATACGACTTTCATTCACTCTCGGACCCGCCACTTGTATAACTCGAATCTGAATTCGAATCACTTCCATCTCCTGAAAAGATTAGAAAATAGGTAATGAGCACACTTGCCCAGTAGGTATCTTCGCATCAACATGAAGGCACTATTAAAGTGATTAGCATTTTAGCTCTGAGGAAATAAAGTGAAATCATGCGAATACAATAAATCACATGTAAATAACCAAAGTAACAAAGATGATCATGTAAGACAGAATGAGCAAGTATGAATTAGCAAGAATGTATCAAGAACATGGTATGGCCTTTCATGAACAAGAATGTATCGAGAATGTACTAGCAAACCATGTAATCATCACACAAACATCTTTTGCTTAAGAGCAAGTATTTGGTGAATTTCTGTGGAATATCATGTAACAAGTAAGAAAGTCATGTACATGTATATGTCGTGCCTGTGGATTTTCACTTATTTATAGATAAAGTACTCCCAGCGCAATGCGACGCCAGTAGCATCATATCCCATGGTTTACAGTATGTTTCCGACAATCAGCCGAGGGGACTAACATAGAGCCCTTGAACACAATCAGTGCTCGATCGCATCTTTAAGTATAAATCAGACTACTTCCACATTTCAAGCAATAAAATATGGCCAATTAATATAACAAGTTCAATAAGTTCATGATAACAATAATTCAATGAATGAACGCTTCGATTAAGAATGCGAGGGATCAAGAATGACTTAAAACAAGGTTATGCTCATGGAAACAATTCGACAGCATAGCAGTACAATCCTTATCTTCCATAATTTAAAATTAAGTATTTTGAACAATATGACAAGTCCTAAACTATCAATAATCCATCTAGAAACTTTGGAATATCAACCCTTGGGTCAAACCTCGGGTTAAAGTACTCAGGAATTGTGGCGGTCAATCAATGGGCCGCTACATGAACGTGTCGGTTTAGTATTGGACCGTTAGAATGGGCTGAATCCAGAAAGAATAAATTAGACTCAGTAATGTGACGGTTGTATACTGGACCGTTAGATGTGCCTGACGGTCGAGTAATAGGCCGTTACATGGACAGAATTCAAAACTTCGGTAGTGCTTTTCTAGACAATTGGGCTTTAATGGTAGAACCAACTCAGCATCCTAGTGAGAATCCCAGGCTTGCAGAGAATTACGGAGGCCTTGAAACAAGATTTCCTAGTATATTGGAAGGAATATCCAATAGAGAGGTCATCAAGTTCAAGAATGTGTTCCTATAGTGCAAAAGTGTAACTAGTGGACACATACCGGAGTATACGCCACGTACTTAAAGAAAATGACTCTATAGATGAGAAAGAATGTGTAACGATGTGAAACCATGATAAACTCCATCAATACAACATTTAAAATCATAGTTTTAATACAAAACTATAGAGTTTAGTAAATGAAATTAACATACACTTAAAATAACTCAAGGTGCTTTAGACATGCAATTTCTATCATGATTCAATTAATAAAACTCAAAGTCATGAAAATAGGTCAAAACTTAGATATCTAGGCTTTATTTATAAGCTAAGTTGACTGTTTTCAATTCTGTCTCGGGTTGACAGATCACAGTATTCTGACGGTCAAAGATGAGCGCGTCACAGTTCTGTGACGGTTTATCGTGGGGCCGTCAGAACGTTGTAACGCTCTGATTCTGGTCCGTCAGAGATTACAGAGAAACTTAAGTATTATAGAGCATGTGACGGTTTATCGTAAGGCCGTTAGAGTATTCTAGCGGTCTAACTATAATCCGTCAGAGCACTGCTGACAGTAAAGTAAAAAAACAATGGTTTAAAACATCTCATGCACGAAGAATCTAAACAATTAACTACTCTAGTCATGACAAAACGAAGTAAAGGCCATCTAGATGCATAGGTTTCAGTGAATTTATACGAGAATACCTTTTTATCTTTAATTTAGGCTAAAGATATGCATGTATGCACAGATCGAACTAAAACATGAAATTCATGGTCTATAGTGCATGAAATCAAACAAAACCAGAGGGCTTTTACTCCTATCATGATGTTCCTGCCATTCATGAGATAACCTACCCCTTTCCCGAGCTTTCAACTTCCAATTCGAGACTGCAAGACACGCCCTAGTTCTACCCTTCCTGTGAATTTTCAGCAACTTCACGTTGCTCTAACTCCGTAATCCCTTGACCTATAGACGTGAAATTTGGAGGGTAAGAAGATGAAACTAAGAGAAACAAAAAGTTCTAAAGAACCGAACTCTAAATACCTTGTTTAGGTGTTCTAATATCCTGATCTTCAGCACCCCGTTGTACAGTTTCCTGGGTTGACGTGATGAAACCAGCAACTTTGCAAGGTTCTAGCTCCTTGTGTAGTCGATCTCCTAGCACGAAATTTTGGGAGATGTTAGTCCTATGTATTAACAACAAAAAGTTCTAAAGAACTTACCCGAAATACTATCTTCTTACCTTAGTTCCACGCGAGCCAATGTAAGGGTCACGCATGTCAAAACTAGGGTCTATTTATAGGTTCTAGCTAGGGTTTTGAGGATTAGATCAATCTAGAGTCCTTATTAGACCTTAGATCGACTTCAGAGAGTCCTTAACACGTTTACTAGTCCTCCCATCTCGATCCCTAAGAGATAGACTATCAAAAATCTAATCTTTTTGGTCTTTCTTACATTCACGGTACTGACAGAGTGTAACGGTCGAACCCTGGAGCGTCAGGTCCCTGTGACGGTCGCACGATAGACCGTTACTTATTGCAGGTGCCGAATTTGAAATGAATTCAAATTCTAATTTCGTCTTATCCACTTATTTATTTAATTAATAAGTATTTATCCTTATAATTCATGAATAGGCTAAATAATCTTCTAGAATATGGGCCAAACTTCATGGGCTTGGTCCTTAAACCTTTTGGACTTCAATTAAATAGGCTTAGATTAATCGTTTACCATAATTGTGCCTCAATAAATATCTAAAAATCATTAAATAATTCCTAAAATAATATAATATTCTGGGTCATTACATAGCCTGTGGTAGCCGATTTTTCCCACCCCTCAAACGTTGTTAGAAAAATACAAAAAAATTATGTCTGTGATCACCACCCTCCCCCCTATCCACCATAAAAATCCCAGGTCCTCAATCTTTCATTTGATTTTTGTTCAAACCCCTTGAACAGGCAAATCCCGTTCTGTCCTGTCTGTTCTGTGTTCCAGGACAGAGAACTTAGTCAGTTTGAGTCGTTTTCATTTCCAATCCAGCCGTTGGATGGAACTGAAATTCCAATATGTTGTAAATTTTTGAGTCCTCTTTCTAACGGTACCCATCGTGTCTCGATCTGACATCAGATCTGGGCGTACCGGCCATTCTCGTGGTGGCGCGCATTCCTGCTCCGAGCCAAGCCTGCAGAAAGAGGTCACAAATTAAATCCAGGGAAAATACGTCAGAGCAGAACCAGCGGCCGCCGCTCCCAGGGGTCGACCGGGGACCCTCTGCCAGCGTCTCGGTGAACCGCCACCTTCATAAGATTTTAGGACACCGACGTCCCTTTGGACGCCCGTGCTTGCTATCCTGTCGGACAGAATTTGCAGCTTCGGAGTCACAGCCCGCAACCGACCGACACACAGCCAACATGTTGCCCGTCAACCCCAGAACGGCGCTCCCAGACCATTGTTGTGGCCTTTTACCTCCCTGCGTGGAGTGGACCATAATTGTCTTGCTGTAATTAATTTACCTTTTGTACCGGGAGTGACGGTTCTCGGCCGGGAAGTCTTCCCCGCGCCCCGAGCGTGGAGGTACGCTCGCCACCCACTTTGTTTTACTTGCTAGCTAGTATAAATTCTTACTGCCACTGCATGTGAGTAGTTTAATTCCTAGCTAGTTAAATTAATCACCGTTGTGAGTTGTGAGAGCGAAACCCGTCCCGTGACTCAGTCCGAGCACGGGAGTGAGTTGACCACCCGAGACTCAAAGCCGGTTACTCAACCGTGTAGATCGTCGTGTTTCCCTCGCCGGGGATGACTGTGAGTTAGCGCTTCTTGTTTGGGGCATGCTCGCCTCTTCTGGTGCTCTTTGGGTGCCGCGTTGTAGTGTCGTTGCTGGTCACGTCATATCTTTAATTGCATCATCCTATAGAGTCCCAGTTCGCAACAAGTCCGAGTCGAGCCTCGTAGTCGTCCCGCATTAGAAAGATAGCCTTGCTTAGGTCGAGATAACATCAATCATGGAAATATAACTTCAAACTGGGCGTTCCGTTTCCATTTCTGCTTCAATCTGTAAATGGCGTCCACTGTAGTGCCATTAATTCATAAAATAACGGATTTTCAAACGGGTGCAATTTTTTCTCTCCATATTTTTAACCTTTTTCTTCTTTTTCGGACCAAGAATGGGCGCCTGTTCAAATGGTCGCTTATTCTTTAATGGGCGACCATCCTACAGTCGCAGAATCTTCCTTTCTTTATTTATCATTTTCCTTGCTTTTTGTGCAAAAGATCCAACGACTCCTTGAACGGTCGCTTATTCATTTTGAGGGCCTTCTCGAATGGTCGCTCATTCTTTTCTTCAGAGGAGTTTCTCAAAAGGTATTCTTGATTAAGCGCCCTTCCACGCAGGTGCTCATTTAAATGGCATCTGAACTTTGGTCGCCCATTCCTGAAATAGTAAAAACTCCTTGTAAATGCCAAAAATGGATTATGCAATTTATCATTTATGCAAGTTCATATCTCACATAGTCGTTATGGCTTCTAAAGTAGGATAATTTCATACAAACTCAATTTATTTGTGAGAATGATGTTAATTATCCAAATTGCATAACTTTATTCTTTTAATACCCAAAGATGATGTATGTGATGAAAATTATGATATGAAATATAACACTTATCAGTCACCTTTGTAAGCCATTAGTTACCCTTACTGACTGGGGTTGACTTCGTTGACTGGGTTTGACTTCGTTGATTTGCGTTGCTTGACTGCGTTGACTTATACTGTGTCAACTTAAATAGAAGCTTGATTGGATCACTCTAGCTAGTCTTGAGGGTGACTGGAGTTGACTTTGACTAAGTATACTTTGACTGGAGTTGACTTCGGTTTCATTTGGAGCCAACTCGGCTTAAGCTCGCAAGGCAAAAATGCTAAGGTCAGTGGCGACGGCTCATGTCCTTTAGTGGTGACAAATAGGTGGTCTACAGTGTCAAATGGGCTATAAGGGTGAAAGACAGCCTAGTAAGGGTGAAAAATAAGTGGCAGCGTTGAAAGCTTTGAAAAACATAGAAGTTGCATCGACGCCATGTGTCTTTGGATTCAACACCACCTGCATTGAAACTGCAAGGGTGAAGAATGGAACAAAGGTGACATCGGTTAAGGAATAAGGCTGACAAATAGCTGGTCAAGGCAGACAAATGAGTAGTTGGGGTAACAAATAGCTCAGTATGGGTGTAAAATAGGTGATAAGGCTGAATGCGTGAAAAGCGAAGAAGGAAAGTCGACTCCATGTGACTTTGGAGTCGACACCAGCACGTTGAAAACTTGCAAAAGCAGAAGGAGAACAAAGGCGATGGCAACTCATGTGCTAAGGGTGAAAAATAACTGGGCAGTGGTGACAAATGGCAATTAAGGGTGACAAATAACTTCATAACAGTGACAAATACATGAGTAGCACTAACGAAGGGCTGAGAAGTGTGTAAAAGAAGAAGAAGAGCAGACTATGTTGACCAAGTCTAGCCAACTCCAATCAAAGTTGACTTAGTCATAGTCAAAGTCAGTCAAAGTAACTCCAGCCAAGTTCCAATCAAGTTGACTCAAGACATGTTGACCCAGTAAAAGTCAAAGTAAACCTCAAGGTAGGCTACAGTGAACTAGTTATGTTGACCTCGGTCAACTCAACTCCAGGCAAAGCTCAACACGACCAAATCAACAAAAGTAACAAATGAGCTGTATGGGTGACAAATGGCTAAAGATGAAACTTTCATGTTGATGGAGTCAACGCCAGAAGCCCTTGGAGTCGACGTCAAGGCGACCAGCCAGTTGAGGAAATCAAAGGTAACAAATGGCTTGACATCGGTGACAATTATAGCTTTAGCGGTGACAAATGAAGCCTCAACGGTGTATAATATGCACCTAAGGGTGACAAATAGCTTATCGGGATGGCTCAAGTCTAACTGGAAAATGGCTAAGGCGACGGTTCCCAGCGATAAGGGTGACAAATAGGTCACTATGGCTGACAAATGTTCGATAAGGGTGAATAATGGCTCGATAAGGCAGACAAATAGCATAGAAGGCTGTTTTATAGAAAACTTGTGTATGTCACACGCCCATGGTCGAAGGCCAATGATTTGGCATGTGATCCAAGGTCCTTCGAGAAGAAGAATATTCTCTCTCCTGACAAGTGGACAAATGGGAAAGTAGAAAAATGAACTTTTCTTATCTAGAAGAATTTCAGAGCTCATGGCCATATAAAATAGAGCCTTCTTCCACCGAAGAAGAGTATGCTGCAAGAAAGCTATAGAAAGGGGAGCTGAAGAAGAAGAATCAGTGTGAGCGAGAGAAGAGAACAAGAAAGAGGGGTGAGCAGCATATTTCGAAGGAGATTTGTGAAAGGGATTGTGAGAAGAAGAAGAGAAAAAAAGAGAGAGAGAGAGAGAGAGAGAGAGAGAGAGAGAGAGAGAGAGAGAGAGCTGGTGAGAGTTGAGTGCAGCCGGAGCATACTGAAGACCTGATGTCTATTGGCCTCTGGATCAGATCCAAGCCATCTTGCTCCTTCGGAGCTACATTTTTTTGTTCCTTCCGTGTTCCTTCGTTCTGTGAAAAGGAGTCTGCAGAATTGGTTCTCGTCTATTCTGTTTGAATTGGGCGTAAGTTTTAAATTGAGCTTAATTTTTTATAAGGGGATCTATTCACCCTCCCTCTAGATCCTATATTGCACCCAACACAAAGTTGATAAATGGTGCTAACGGTGAGAAATGCATGTTAAGGCAGAAAAGCAGGAAGCCAAAGCAAATAAGGGTGATAAATAACCCTTAAGGCTGACAAATGGATGAGCAACGGTGACAAATGGGCAGCAAGATAGACAAATGGGTAGTAAGGCTAACAAAGGTCGACTAAGGATGACAAATAGCTGCTAGGAGTAACAAATGGGCTGCAGCGGTGACAAATAGCGCTCAAAGGAGACAAATGAGAAGCTAGGGGTGACAAATAGCTTAAAGCGTTGGCTCAAGGCTAACGCAACAGCACCTAAGGTGACGGTTCTCAGCGATAAGGGTGACAAATAAGTGATACAGCTGACAAATGGTAGTTATGGGTGAATACTAGGTCGCCAAGGCTGAAAAATGGTTGGGCGCGTGGAAAACTTAGGAAGTCAGGTGCTCTCGATCAGCAAACATCTGCACATGATCCAAGGATTATCTGACATGGCACTTGAAGGACGAAGGATCTACTGGGACAAATGAAAATGGCGGGATTCATTTTTCAGAGTTTTTAAAAAATTTGGCTGCTCTATATAATGAAGCCTCCTGTCTTCGAAGAAGATAGCGAGTGACAGAAAGAGAGAGAGTTGTGAAGTTAGAAGGGAAAAAGAGAGAGCAGAGAGCCATGACTGAATAACTGAAAGAGTGAGATCTGGTGAAGAGCTGGAAAGCAGTTTAGTTCAAAGATCTGAGTTCAGCTCACTCTTCTCTTGGCAGCCTCAGCCTCTTCTTGGATCACGTGCCAATGATTGGCCTTTGATCATAAGTATGAAATTCGCGTGACATATTCAAGGCATAGCTGTTTGTTGCTCTAACTAGTTATTTGTCAACTCTGTATATCTATTTGTCACCCTTGATATCCATTTGTCTGCCCTAGTTACCTATTTGTCACCCTTATCTGCATTCTCTTCTTTCGCCCATTTTCCTTCATTTGTCAGCCCTGTCTATCTATTTTCACCCTTGTTCGACTTGTGTTCCTTCTTCTGATGCACACTTGGGTTATTGTTTGACCTTTTATATGTTTATTTATTTATATGTCATATTCTTGCCCTCATGATTTGTACTTCATTTTCTACTAACCTGTTTGCAGGATCATTGCAGCCAGTAGTATCATTGCAGCATTTTCTCTAGTCAGAGCACTGCTGTTATGCCTGTAAATACTTACTCGATTGCTGCTTTGGTTACTTTGCGATTGCTTGAATGCTCGATTGTTGTTGGTGGTGCGAGAGATGACGAGGATTATGCCATTTTTTATTGTCTTCAATGTAATGGTTGTACATCGAAATAATGTGTATTATAGTCTGCGAGAAATGAATAAGTGTACAATCCTTGAACAACTCTACATAATTATTGACTCCATTATAACAGTTGTAAACTCTACAATGTAATGAACAACTTTGCCTACCATCTTATTGATATGTGTTTCATGTATAGTGTGAATATTGATGTGTTTCATAATATTATGTGACCGTGTTATGCGTGAGCATGCATTGCGTGTTGGCAAGAAATGATACCATCCCTTCATTTTTTACTATTTTTTTATCTTTAATATTTATAGTATTATGCTGCAGAAGACAAGCAGAAATGATACTATCAAATGTATCACGAGGTTGTTGCAAAGGTTGTGCATATCTAAACCGACTTTGAAAATTTATAAGAAACAACATTTACAAGAGATAAAGCCTGAATATGAGCAATATTCCCATGTAAGTGATGCACACTTGAGCATAATAAGTTGACAGGTTACAGCATAAATAGAGCTGAACTCAAGCAAAAGTTGAGCTGAACTCAAGAATTTTGTAATGAGTCAGTTCGTTTTTCAGAAGTGAAAGGCGTCTCAATTTGAATCCTACTCATTGCAACGGTAAGAAGTCATCCCTTATCATCAAAGTTAAATGTATATTCTGTTATACAGAATGAATGTAACAAAATTATAAACCATAGATGTAGTAAATTACAAATTAGTATCATATCAAATTTCATACGGTAATCATGAGTTTTTGGCTAAAAAATTGCTGAACAAATTTATATTAAATTGCCATTGGTGTAAAGTATTAGGAAGAGTTTTATATGATGTTGCAGTGGACCGCGGATAAAAGGAATTGGCCTAAATGATGGGGTTCTTTGAGAATTTAAAAATTTAAAATCATCTCGAACCTTGTGCATAGTAACAAAGTAGCATGAATAAAGGTCATTATTCTAAGAGTTGGCTAGGGAGTATGCTCGTGGTTATCAAACTAATTAATGAAATAAGATAGAATAGCACACCCCCGGTTAAGATATTTCCCTTATGCTACCCAGCTATCAAACAGGGCATTCATGCTTTACGATCAAAGGATTTACATGTACATGTCCTTAATGCTTCATAAGACTTTACCAATCCCTTACTCCCTTCCAAGACTCATGCGAAGGGGGGAGTTCATTATAATTGACACAAAGGAAAGCCTGTCTTTGACAGCAATGGGACACAAAGGGAGAAGAGGTGCTAACGGTGAGAAATGCATGTTAAGGTAGAAAAGCAAGGAGCCAAAGCAAATAAGGGTGGCAAATAACCCTTAGGGCTGACAAATGGATGAGCAACAGTGACAAATGGACAGCAAGGCAGACAAATGGGAAGTAAGGCTAAAAAAGGTCGACTAAGCATGACAAATAGCTGCTAGGAGTAACAAATGGGCTGCAACGGTGACAAATAGGGCTCAAAGGAGACAAATGCGAGACTAGGGGTGACAAATAGCTTAAAGCGTCGGCTCAAGGCTAACGCAATAGCACCAAAGGTGACGGTTCTCAGCGATATGGGTGACAAATAAGTGATACGGCAGACAAATGGCAGTTACGGGTGAATACTAGGTCGCCAAGGCTGAAAAATGGCTGGGCACGAGGAAAACTTAGGAAGTCAGGTGCTCTCGATCAGCAAACGTCTGCACGTGATCCAAGGATTATCTGACATGGCACCTGAAGGACGAAGGATCTGCTGGGACAAATGAAAATGGCGGGAGTCATTTTTAGAGTTTTTAAAAAATTCGACTGCTCTATATAATGAAGCCTCCGGTCTTCGAAGAAGATAGCGAGCGACAGAAAGAGAGAGAGCTGCGAAGTTAGAAAGGAAAAAGAGATAACAGAGAGCCACGACTGAATAACTGAAAGAGTGAGATCTGGTGAAGAGCTAGAAAGCAAGTTTGTTCGAAGATCTGAGTTCAGCTCACTCTTCTCTTGGCAGCCTCAACCTCTTCTTGGATCATGTGCCAATGATTGGCCTGTGATCATAAGTATGAAATTCATGTGGCAGATTCAAGGCATAGATGTTTGTTGCTCTAACCAGTTATTTGTTAGCTCTTTATATCTATTTGTCACCCTTGATATCCATTTGTCTGCCCTACTTACCTATTTGTCACCCTTATATGCATTCTCTTCTTTTGCCCATTTTCCTTCATTTGTCAGCCCTATCTATGTTGTGCCCCTGTGATTTTTGATGATATCAACCACTATGAGTCATCTTGTTCATCAGTCTGAATGTGATTCTTATGTTACACTTGCTCTAATTATCATGGTTCTATTATGTATGCAAGCATGTACATTCAGTAAGAACGGGTCTTGAAGAATGATCAAAAGGTGGATCAGTGATCAAAAGGAAAGAAAAGAATAAACTGAGCATCCGGTCAACCAGTCAAAGTCAACTAAGCAAGAGTCAAAGGTTCAGTCAAGTTATGAATAAATTAGAAAAGCTAAAAAAGCAGGATGATATATCTGACCGTGCATAGACCAAGGTCGGTGCACGTCCAAGACGAGTGCACGACAAGGTACACATGCTTCATGCGATTCAAGGTCGGTGCAGGATTGCCTTCATGCAATGCAAGGTCGGTGCAATCCTGCTCAAGCACAGAGGAAGGTTGGTGCAACCTCTTCACTAGTACTGTGAAGGTCTGAGCACATAGTAAGGTCTGTGCAGCATGACAACCAAGGTCGGTGCAACCCCTTCTTCAACACAGTGAGGTCGGTGCATGTCCTGCCTTCAATGCAAGCAAGGTCGGTGCAACCTGTTTGCTAGCACCGTGCAGTATAGCACCAAGGTCTGGGCATATTCTAGTTACAAGGTCGGTGCACGTCTGGTTTGAATACAACAAGGTCGATGCTAGCTCGATAAGGTCGATGCTAGTTCTTGCATAAGGTCGATGCCAGCTCGATGTGGTCGATGCTAGTTATGACTTCTGTCATACTAAGGTCGATGCTAGTTATGACTTCAGTCATACTAAGGTCGATGCTAGTTATGACTTCAAGCATAGGTCGATGCTTGTTCCATCTGTGCTTAATTGAGGTCGATGCTAGTTGTGAAGCCAAGCAGCTAAGGTCGACGCTTGTTTTTGCCTTAAGTCATAACGCAGGTCGATGCTGGTATAGAAAGCGTGCATTTAAGGCAAAGTATAAGCATGTTACTATTCACAAGACCAAGGTCGAAGCATCTCTTCTCAGCATAGTAAACGAGGTCGATGCCACTTAGGTCACACAGTAACTGAGGTCGATGCTGATTCAGACTTTCAGCAACTGAGGTCGATGCACCCTTTTGGCAAAGAAGAGACAGTCGATGCACTTTTTGGAAATGATGAACTGAGGTCGATGCCACTTGTGTAAACTAAGGTCGGTGCACCTTTTGGCCCCTCAAGCTTTCAAGGTCGATGCTACTTTCCAAAGTCAATGCCCGTTGACTAGGAATAGTATTGAAGGTCGATGCACACGGCGGGACTTAAGTGAAGCAGGGAACTCGACGAAGGCACGTGACGGGGCATAAGGAGACAAGTGAGACCAATCATTGGTACAACAGTGATGGGCACGTGATCCAAGGCTAAGGTTAGAGGAACATTCTTGTCCCTGCCACGTGGACCAATGGGGCTTCACTAGGGCTTTTCTGCCTCATCCATACGGAGGCTCTGCTATATATAAAGACCACCTCATCCTTCGATGAGGAAATCATCAATCAAAAAAAAAGGCAGAAGGCTGCAGAAAGCGAAGAAGAAGAGAGAAGAGCCAGAGAGTGAAAAGTGAGCCGCCAGAGAGAAGTAGTAGAAGAAAGGGAGTGAGACCCAGAGTGAAAGGAAGAAGAAAAAGAAGAAGAAGAGAGGAGCAACCAGTGGGCAAGAGAAAAGTGTTCAGCCAAAGCAACAAATTACTTATCTGTTCGTGAATCAACTCGTGGATCAAATCCAGAGTTCTCGTGCTCCTCAGAGCTACATTTGTTTTTACGTCTGCATTTGTTTTTCATTTGTTCTTTTGACTTTCTCAGTGTGTTTTTCCGATACTCTGTTTTGAGTTCGGGACTCCTCCTGTGGGTTCAGGAGAAGGGAGACTTGAGTCTCCGGTTATGAGTGACTAGGTGTCACTCACGGTTTCCCTCTATGGATTCATAGGAATAGAGGATCTAATCCTCTGGGTTCTGGTGAGCAATGGGCTACTGCTCACGTCCCTTCTGCAGTAGCAGAAGAAGGGAGATTTATCTCCAGTCTCCCCTCCAATTTGGAGGAAGGGAGGATTGGTCCTCCGGTTCTGATCTTGCTTGTGGCAAGGTCAGGGTTTAGATCTTGTGGGCTGCAGGATCGGTGTGAGGGATTTGTTTTCCTCAGGACAAGCTGTTTAGCAGCGTCTGTTGCAGATTAGTCTGCTTGTTCTAGCTTCTGCTAGTGGAATCCTCACTCTAGTTAGAGTGAGGGGTGGACGTAGGCAGACTGGTGTCTGGCCGAACCACCTAAAAATCCTGGTGTACTGTGATTTGCTTTGTGAGTTTGCTCTTTGTCATCTTCCCAGTTCGCCGGTTGTTTGTGTGATTGCCTTATTGATCTATCTTGGTTAAGTGTGAATTCTAGGTGTCCAGCTGGTATATCAAAAGACCCAGTCCGAACGATAGGTTAGGCCTATCTGGAAGAGTGGCTTCTTGCGTGAGGGAACACTTGTGCTAAACCTCCGCCAAGTATTGCAGGCCATCTGCAAAATTAACATTTGAATCTGATTGTGTGTTTAGACTGCGTGTGCTTTCTCAGTGTTCGAGTGAGTTCCTCAATAGAATTCCGCACGATCTCTTCTGAGATATTTTTTAACTGAAGTAATTTTTAAAATGGGGATTCATTCACCCCCCCTCTGAATCTCAGCCTTGCACCCATATATTCTAACAATTGGTATCAGAGTGGGTCTTTGATTCATCAGATCAAACGATCTGCAGAGAATCCTGCTATCTTTTTTTTAGGTGTATTTCTATTTGTGGTTACTCTGTTGCTTGAATTACTCTTAAACTGAGTTCCATGGCCCATCCATCGGTTTTCAATGGATCTAATTTTAATTCATGGTTTAGCAGTCTGCGTAGCTATGTTAAATTGATTGATCCTGAACTATGGTAGTTAATTTCACACGGTCCACACAGACTACCAAAGAACAAGTCCAAATGGAATGACAGTCATAAATCGAAGTGTGGAGAAAATCAGAAAGTTTTGGATTTAATGAAAGCAGCTACTAACGAGGCTTTCCACTCATGCTTTTATGATTGCAGGTCAGCTAAGGACATCCTAAACAAATTGAAGACTACCTGCCGTGGAAATGAAGACTGATGCAAGATGGCTAATGACAACGATCATATTAGCAACCAAAATGAAGAGGAGGACGATGATCAGGTAAACCCCTTTGAAAATTTCTCTCTAGATGACTGGCAGGATGCATATGTTGATTTATTAGAGTCACATGAGATGTTAAGAAAACAATATAAAAAATTGAAAAAGGCAACTGGTTTGAATAGTTCAAATTCTTCTTGTGAAAAGTGTCTGGAGTTGAAACAATCTCTTGATGCCTGTTTGTCTGATATTCAAATGCTTAAGAAACAAATTGGCTTGTTCAAAAGTGAAAATCAAAAACTTGGAAATGAGATTTCTAAAGTAGAAGAAAAGCTTAGCTCAACTAGTGATAATCAATTCTTTACTAATGATTATGTTCAGAATGAAAAATTGTTGAAAGATCTTGAACATGTGTTGTACCCGGACAATTTCCCCAGCAAAATACCAAGGAACAAGGGCTCTGGAATTTGCTCGAACACCTTTAAGGCATGGGCTACCCGGCCCCTCTGGAAACCCAGTGGGCCCGACCAACGGCCCCAACCCGCTAGCCAAGGGATACGGTAGCATTATCAACTAACCGGGATCACTCCTGACCCCTCAGCGGTAGACTTTGTTCGCATTCTATACAAACCATCGGGCCAGCCCTGGGGTGCCCCCAACTACAAAGCCAAGCCACGAGGCACTCAGTAAAGAGGCCAGGGGGCTACCCCGGGACGCCTTCTTTCAACCTTCCAAGGTCAAAGGGGAACCCACATAAATCAACCACAGGCTTTGGAAGCCCGCAGTACACATATACGGCTCACACACGTGTATCGGGCATTTTCCCGAACATCTTGTGAGCGCATTGTTATACGCACGCGGGGAGTCACTTGTTGTTTTATCCTCGCGGCATGGGGTGCACACTCGCCTTTTACGGAAGGCCGAGATAGGTTGACTGGGCACGCAGAGATTCCGGGGGTATTGAGAAGATGGCAGAGAGAATGATATGAACGTGTTGGAAGAGATGGCGTATGATTCATCATTCTGGTAGACTGGGACAGGGATGGCTAGGTGGAATGCGGGCGTGCCAGTCGATTTCTCGACAATCACCTAAGGAACCAAGGATTGACTGGGGAAGCGTCACCAGGATGCGGCACGTGGCTCGAGAGATCGGGTGACACCCAGATAGAAGGGGTTCCACGGGTGCGAGTGCATAGGCAATTATGGGGATTCATGTACTGGATGTCTTTCCCCATCGGTCGCAAGCAACCGGTGTTTGTTTTACATCGGATTGAATCAGAATACCTTTGTTTCTACTACCGAAGAGAGAGTCAGGGACCCTGGGAGCCGCGACGTTGGGAGGGCTTAGTCCGTGCAACAGCGATAGGGCAACAACAACACAACAGGGATAACTAGGGGTAGAGAGACTGGTTCCGGCGAGGAGGGGGATCCGCTCCTTGACTGGATTACATGACTTATATGCCATGAAAGGCATTTATATGGGGGCGTGAGAGCCCGATTACAGTTGATTGCAAGCCATGGGACAATTCTGTCATTTATGATGGTCTCCGAGTCATTGCGTTATTGTGCGAGTATTTCCGCATTTGTACGTGGCATCCGTCAAAGGACCTATGACTCAGCAGGATGGTGCCCGAGGGGCGTCACAATGTATTCCCAACGTGAGACAGTGTCGAGGTTGGGGCAGTAGGGGTGCCGTGGGCACCGTTGTGTGAGGGAAGTTGAGTGGTCGGGTGCCGCGGGCCCCGATGTGACTGGGGTAGCTGGCAGTCGGGTGCCGGGGGCACCGTTGTGACTGGAGTTGTTGGCAGTCGGGTGCCGGGGGAACCATTGTGACTGGAGTTATTGAGTGATCGGGTGCCGCGGGCCCCGATGTGACTGGAGTAGCTGGCAGTCGGGTGCCGTGGGCACCGTTGTGACTGGAGTTGCTGAGTGATCGGGTGCCGCGGGTCCCGATGTGACTGGAGTAGCTGGCAGTCAGGTGCCGGGGGCACCGTTGTGACTGAAGTTGTTGGCAGTCGGATGCCGGGGGCACTATTGTGACTGGAGTTGTTGAGTGATCGGGTGCCGCGGGCCCCGATGTGACAAGAGTGGCTGGCAGTCGGGTGCCGGGGGCACCGTTGTGACTGAAGTTGTTGAGTGGTCGGGCGCCGTGGGCCCCGATGTAGCTGGGGTGACTAGCAGTCGGGTGCTGGAGGCACCGTTGTGACTGAAGGAGGCGGGTGCCGAGAGACCTCGATAGTCGTATACGGGGCCCGGTGTGACTGACAGGGGCCTGACGCTTCATCTTACGTCGAGACTTGTGAAGTATGCCCATTGTTCGGGTAACAGCACTGAGGGCACACATATCGAGGTGACACCAAGATGGTGCACGATCTTCCAGGCGGGGAACCAGGTTGGTTGTTTCAATTGAGCCATGTCTGATGGTACTCGATCATTGAAGCAGAGACTAGGCATGGTGCTCTCATCAAGCCACACCTGCGTCGTGCATGATTGTCGAGGCAGGGATCGGGCATGGTGCTCTCATCAAGCCACGTCTGTGTCATACACGAACGTCGAGGCATCTACAAGCGACATCAGGGTCATGCATGAATATCAAGACAAGACTCGAGCAGAGTGCTTTCACCAAGCGTCATCAGGGTCATGCACGACTATCGAGGCTGGACCCGGGTAGAGTGCTTTCTCCATGTAAGATCTGGGGTCGTGCACGATCATCGAGATGACATACGTTCATCAAACAGGGGGCCGCCTTCTAGGAGGTTGGTGTTTGGGCTAGACGCCGTGTGAGGGATGAACATGCGGCATGCCCTCGGCGTGAGTCTAGCAAACACACACACAAATCTCCTTCGCGCCCCTTTGCAGTCCGGGGGGTGAGCCCCTTGCCTTGATGCTTGATGATTTTTTGATGCTTGATCCTGTTGGACCCTGGTTTTGACAATGACAATCTATGAGTCATGGTGAAATCAAAATGCATAAAAATTATCTTTTGCATCATCATATTGCATTATAGCGCATGGCCATTCTGAAGTTAGCTCATGCACACTTAGTTAATTAGCTTAGCATAGTCTGTGCATAGTCATGTTTGCTCCGTATTAAGTCGATGCATATGTTCGCCAGGCTGCACCAAGTCCATGCATGTGGTGCATTCTTAGTGAAAAAAGCTTGTGCATTTAAGTCATGCAGTAGAGCTAAGTCGTTGCATTTCTAAAGTCCAAAAGTCACAGTGTCATTGCATTTTCTATCATGGCTTTCATTAGATCTGTGCAACTCTTGGTCATGCACGAATAGAAGTCGATGCATTTCGTGTTGTAGAGCTATTGAGTCGGTGCAACTTAGCGTTGCCCTATCGATCAAGTTGGTGCAAACATTGGCGCTGCACGATAGTGAGTCTGCGCAATACTTCTTCCTGCACAATCACCTCGGTGCAGGTCCTGCTATCTCTCGCATTATGTCGGTGCAGAGTTTGGCTTGTATTCTCATTCTTGGTGCACTATCTGGTTAGTGTCTCATTGAGTCGGTGCAACCTCTTTGGCTGCACGTAACCAAGCCTTTGCAATGTTTGTCCGTTGATGAATTTAGTCGGTGCATACTTTACGTCTGCAAGACCGAACTCGGTGCATTTCTCATCGCTGCATACATACAAATCTGTGCTTCTCTTACCGTTGCGTGTGCTTAAGTCAGTGCATTCTTATCGTGTGTTTCTATAAGGTTTGTGCATGGCTGCTCGTATGCTGATTACGTCCATGCACATCAATGCTATGAGATCAACCCGAGTCCGTGCATGCGTGTGCTTAGTTTATTCACATTTTCTTGAATGTCTTAGCCAGTCTAGGCAATCTTCATAACTGCTTGATGTTTATATGTCTTGACTGTTTAATAGGCCAACTGCTTGTGATTGTTAAGAAGGGCACGTGATCCCAGGCGGACCGTCCCTAACAGATGACTACCACGTGGAAGCTGCAGTGTCCAGATTTGGACACGTGGCTGAGAGCATTCTGGAAGCAATTGGGCGGGAGTGTTTCCTCCACACGCCCAATGCGTGAACACGTGAGTCTGAGACTGAAGTCATATAAAAACTTCCTTTTCTGAAGAGTTTAAAGAGGGGGTGAAGAAAAGAAGAGAAGGCACACAAAAAGGACATATCTGAGAAAGAAAGAGAAGAGGAATCAAAGAAACGAAGAGAAGATCAGAGACAGAGAAAAAGAAGAAAGAGGAGCTCGTAAGATTGAAAGAAGAGTTGAAGAGAGAGTGAGATCGAGAGAAGAATCGTTGATGGTCTGCTCATTGGTACTTGAATCAAATCCAGGCCAGTTTGCTCCTGCGTGAGTGATATTCATCAGGTTTTATTGTCAGCTTTCAGTCGCTGTTTTCATCATTCTTGTTTCTCATTTTCATCTTTATTCAAGCTGTGAGTCAGCAGAGCAAGCTATGATGCTCAGCGGGCAAGGTGGTCACCTTGGACAGCAAGCTGTGATGCTCAGTGGGATAGCAAGCTGTGAGGCCCAGCGGATGTAAGCCAAGCTGTAATGCTCAGCAGACGCAAGCTGTAAGGCATAGCGGTTCAAGATGTTTGGCAGCAGTAAGCCACACTCTGGTTTGAGTGTGGGGTGGACGTAGGTCTGCGGACCGAATCACCTAAAAATCTCTGGTGTTGTGAGCATGCTTGTGTTTCTGTGTGAATGTGTTCCAGATCATATTAATTGCTTCCGTTTGAATGATTTGCACAAATTGATTGGGGCACATACTCTTGCAGATTAAGTGTTTGACCTGCACTCAAACCATTTGTGTCTCACACATTTTTCAATTTGGCCAAAAAGGTTTAAAGATCCATTCACCCCCCCTCTGGATCAACGATTGTCTCAATATCTGCACCCATCACTTGGTATCAGAGCGGGTCACTGATTCATCAGATCCAACGATCTGCAGTGGATCCTACTATTTTCGGTGCTTTGATTGATTTTGTAGAGCATCTATATCTTGCTTATTTTCCATGGACTCTATACCTGAAGTTCCAATGTTTGACGGAATGCGTTTCTCTGATTGGCTTAGGCAGTTTAGGGAGTATGTGAACTCGATCGATTCAAATCTATTAGTCTTAATTGAACATGGTCCATATGATATTCCAGTGAAAAGATCTGACTGGAATATTGGTCATGAATTGATGAACGCTGAGAACAGAAAGGCCCTGGAGCTAGTGAAAGGGGCGATAAAAACTAATGTGATAACATGCATGTCTGAGTGTAGGAACGCCTAGAAGGTGATGGACGAGTTGAATGTCAAATATGGTGAAGAGAACCTCAAGTGTCTTATGACAAGGGATCACTGCAGTGATCAATCTGATGACTCTCCATTACAGGTAAATTCTGACTCAGAACAAAATTCATTGGATGAACTCATTGAGATGTATGATAATCTGCTGGAGAGTTATAAGGCTGATAAAAGGGAAATGAAAAAGATGAAAAAGAGCATGATGTATGAAATAAGAGAGTTGAAGTGTGAAAACGCCAATCTAAAAGATAGTTTGAAAAGAAGTGAAAATTCATGCAAAAATTGTGAGTTTGTGAAAAATTTGAATAATGATCTTTTGTATGAATTAAGGTTGTAGGAACAACAAGTTGAACCTCTTAAAGAAGAGTTAGAAGATTTGAGGAATATGAATTCTGAACTAAAGCTGTCTGAACAGAAACTGATTGAACATGTGAAAGCTGTGAATCAAAATAATTTGATTGAAGAAAATAAAATGTTGAAAGAACAGAACAAAAAGTTAATGGTGTTGAATATTGTTGCTACTGAAAGATGCTTAATTGTTGAGAGAGAGAGAAATGCACTGAAACTAAAATCAACAATGAAAAGGAACAAAAACTTTTGCATGAAATCCAAACTCTGAAAAATCTGAATGATGCCATGCAGAAGCAAATTGTCACCTGTGAAGGAGATTTAACTAACTCTGGAATGCAGATCTCTTCACTCAAATCTGAAATTGTTGATTTGAATAAATCTCTGTCTAGTTTTGTTGGAGGTAAGGAAAATCTGGACAAGCTGTTGGGAAACAAAGTTAACATTCAGAAAGAAGGCCTAGGGTACACTCCAGATAATAAGAGGAGTTTAAAAGGAAAATAACAATTTGTCTTTGTGAAAAGTTCAGATTTTGCGAGCTCTTCAAAAACTGTTTCACCTAAGAAGTCACAGAATTCTCACAAGCACATATCTGAACAAGCAAAAAATTACTGTGAAAAATCTCCTCATAGAAGTCAGTTTGAAAAGAAGAAGAATGTGCAGTGCTTTTACTGCAATAAAATAGGTCATATGATGCATGAGTGTAAGTTTATTGAACTTGATAATCTAGCTCCTATAACTGTTCAGAAAATTCCTGGTAGAAATCATGTTGTGTTTAAGAAGAAAATTAATTGTTTCCATTGTGGAAAGTCAGGCCATATTGCAGCTCATTGCTGGCATGCCCAGTGAAAGAAAGTAAATTTAAAACCAGTAGATTTCTCTGCAAATAAAAATGTTTTTGATAATAAAAACTTTGCATGCTTTGAATGTGGAAAAATTGGCCACCGTGCCTCTGAATGTTGGCATGTGAAAAGGAACAATAATCTTTATGGCAGAAACAACTTAACAAATATCCACCCACAAAAATTCCATGTTTATCCTGTCAAGAAAAGTTTGAATGCTGCTATTCATTGTCATTATTGTGGGAGAATGGGACACATCATGAATGACTACCATGCTATGGAATTTGATGAAAGAAAGGTTTGGAAATCCTGGAGTGCACCTGCTAGAGGTGTTACTCAACTGACAGGACCCAATAGCTCTTGGGTCCTCAGATTTGCAAAGTGATTTTAACTTGCAGGTGTGCCTTGAAGAAGGAAATAAAGGGGTAATAAAATCAAGACACATAAACGTTAGTTAACCCCACTCTCTTCTTGTGTTTATCTTGTCGTCTCTTCCATTAGTACTGCATGCATGATCAGTTTGCGTATCTACTGTGATCAATGCCAATTCATCAATTCAAGTTGTTAATTGATGCAATCTCGTGATGAATGCTTGATATCTGATCATATGTTACATAGTGAGTCTCACTCTGAAATTGCTCATGCTGAAAAAGTTGTTTACACTCAATATGTCATGCTTATATCAGTTGCAAACATCTGCATGTTCCTGAACTTTGCATATAGGTTTAATTTATCATGTCCATACATCTTGCTACATTGTCATGTTCTTAAGAAAATAATTATTGTATGATTAAAAATCACTGCACCAAGTGAGGGGGAGTTCAGATAATCTGAGCCAGTTGGTTTTCAGAGGTATATTCTTTTGAGAGAGAGAGCATAAGATTTGGTGCTTCACTAGTTGCCGAGCTTAAGGTGTCTGGACTAGCTGTGAGCTGATCATTCCTCTAGTGAAGTGTCGCTGGTTTTGATACAGTGAGGTAAGTGCTAGCCTTTGGATGTTTAAGCTCTTGAAAGGTTGTGTTGTGCATAAGTGGAGAGACAAATTGTGGTTTGTTTAAGAGTCAGTGAAATTGGGACTTTGAGTGGTTGGAAAACCCTTCCCAATCATCTTATCTCTGCTCTCGCCTGGCATTCTCTCTCTAACACCCATGTCTATCTCTACTATATTCTATCACTCTCCTCTTTTCACTTGGATGACCGACTCTGTGATTCAGGGGGAGTAAATTTAAAACGGATCACCTTACCTATTTTCAATTGATTGGCTATCAAAGATTACTCTGAACTGAGAATAAGGTTGCTGACTTTTACTGAATTGTGATTCTCTGTCTATATGGATTAAATTAAAAGGGTAAAGTGATTGCAATTATTCTTGAATAAATCTCAATGGTTTTGAAATCAACTAAAAGTTAGAAAAGCTCAAAAGTTCTTCCATAAATCTGAACATCACTAGTAATGAGCAAATCTGGTAAGGGACCTACGCTTATATGTCTCTTATGCCATGATCTAAGAAAAATGAATAAAAGACCAGGGAATACGCCATAAAATGAAAAATCAAAGTTGGCAGAGCAATGACATTTTGTTTGAGAAACTGACTGTCTATATCATCGAAATATAAAAGTTATGTCATGACAACGAATGTGTAACTCTGTTCATAAGAGTGAAGCATGATAGTATACCTCACTGAGTAACCAGGGAATCCAGTGTCTAATCAACATATTTCCTTGAGTAAAAAGGTGAAGTATTACTAGATTGCTCGATTACAAAAATAAAAAGTGATTGGTAAAAATGGTTGACTCTGCGTTCTTTGCAATAACCTTAGACATGTATAAGTTCAATATAAGAAAGGTTTTTAAATCAGATTTCTTGTGAAAATATTTTATAAGATCTTTGGGTTAATGATTGAGCAAAATATTTCTTTAGATAATTTCAGCTCCATTTCCTTATTCAAAGAATGATCGCAAACTGTTTCTGGTTTTCAATATAATCCCGATAAATAGGATATCATGAAAAAGTATAAAGAAGGCATTTTTATTTAAAGGAAGGGCATTCTGGGTATCCGTATTTTGAAATAGGGTAAAGTCAACAAGTGTTTAAAAAGAAAACCCTATTTATAGAGTCTTTCATTTCTCTTCCCTCCAGTTTCGAAGTGTTCATCTTCTGCCGCGAACTCTTCATTCTTGCTATCTATCCCAGTGCTCCTGTCCTCCACTCCTCTCATTCAGCGTCTCCTTCACCACAACCACCATGTCCTCTCCAGCCGTCGAGAGCAAGGGAAAGAGGAAGGTAGTGGTAGAACAGCCACCAGAAGTTGCTGAAGCAGTGGAAGCCGATACGTCATTGTCGACGGGAATGAAGCAGAAGACAGCAAGGGGTCAAAGCAAAGGAAAAGAAAAGGTAGGAGATAAAGAAAAAATTGTTTCTGTGGAAGCCTCAAGACAAGCTGAGATTACTTTGGAGGCCGGAAGGATTGCTTTTCCACGGTACGTGGATTTCCATGATTCAGAAATGATTGATAAATTTCCTGAGCTGATTGAAATCTTCAGTGTTCAAAATGGATGAAATTCTTGGGCAAACATAGAATATACTATCCTAGACTCCTAGCTGAGTTTTATCAGAATCTGAGATATGATGCAGACCAAGAAAAATTGTTGTCCTATGTGAAGGGAAGTAAATTTGAGATATCTAGGCATCTCCTTCATAAATCTCACAGAATACCAGATGAAGGAGAAATTGAAAGAGTGTGTGTATATAATCTTCATGATGCATACTCACTGATTGCTGATGAGCCTAGTAATCCGTAGGACCCTGAACAAACAAAAGTAGGTCATTTTAATGCAAATAAATTTTCCCCTCTAAAGAGATTGTTGCATCACATACTTACTACTATGATTACTCCTCAAGTTGGAGGAAGAGGGAGAGTGACTGAGACCCAACGTTTTGTAATGTACTGTCTTCTGAAGAAAATCAGAGTTTGTCTGCCTAAAATATTGATTCAGATCATGAGAACTTGTAAAGGGTCTAGGAGACATCTACCCTATGCAGCTCATCTCACTGCTATATTTAAGAAGGTGCACATTTCTCTAGATGATGAGGTCTCTAAAGAAATTCGGAAGGTAAATGTCTACAATATGGATTTCATTGAAAAGTTCATGAACTTAAAGGAGTCTAAGACAAAAATCACTCATGTTGATCATAAAAGAAAAGCTGACTCAGGGAAAACTGTTTACTCAAAGAAAAAGAGAAGAACCCAAGTTGAAACTGAACTGGATATACAACAACCACAAGTTGAACAGATTGAAAGAGCATAACCTGAAGAAGATCAGCCTGTTGAACATCAAACTGAACAAGAGCAAGTACATGGTGATGTAATAAGTAAAGCAGCTGATGAAGGGATTCTTGCAGAAGGGCAGCAAAACAATTGGATAGCTCAAGATGTTGATGAATTGAATTTGACCGATGATCAGATATTGGAGGAATTTGATCAGAACATTCATGAGATATTCAACAGATTTGGAGAATATCATCAGGAGCAGTAGAAAGGAATAGAGATCCAAGCTGAACAAAATGTTGAACAGCAGATATTTGAGGAAGCTCAAGTTGAGCAAGTGGTGGAAGAGATAGGCGAAGAAAGGGATGCTGAACAGCATGAAGAGGAGACTCAACAAGAATTATCTCAGGCTCAACAAGGAGCAGAGGAGGAACCCCGTACAATTGTTATTTTTGGAGCTCCATATACACCAGAAGACCAACCATCCACCTCTCAAGAAGCTCCAGATTTCAACTCTGCTGGACCTATCGTAGGACCAGTATTTGATGCATTATACATGGCTTTGTCAAGTCAGATTGTGAACCATAGTCTACAATTGCATGCAGCTATTGACAAACTTGATTCAAGGGTTCTTCATTTGGAGCAGACAATGAATAGTCATTGGCAAAAATTCATTGTCGACAAACATATGTCTGATAGAAGATTAAATGATTTCTTGATTTCACTAGTCTTAACTTGTCAGCAAGTAGCAGAATCGTTAGCACAAATTCGTTGCACTCAGGCTGAGTCTCACTTGAAGATTACTCAGAATCTTCTTCATTGTGTTGACATCAAGATTGAAGTAGAGAAGTTGAGTTTTCAGACTACATTATTTAGACAAGAATAGCAAGCACTCTCCCAGAGAATAAATGCTATTTCTGGTGAAGTCCATGGAAGTTTCATTCAAGTCAAAAATTCTTATGAGAAAATGGATCATGTCCAACATCTTGTGGAGAAGTTAGCTGCAGAATTTAAAGATTTTGTAGCTTCTCTTGCAACCAACTCCTCTACTCAACAGCCGTCTCAAGTTCACTATCTGATGCAAGAGTCATTTGACAACTTACTCTCTCATCTAAAGCAGCTCCAAGAAGAGATTCAGAGCAATGACCAGAGAATGCTGACTAAGTTTGCTGAACTGAACATCAGAGTACAACAGATATCTAGACCTTTCCATGAGGCTATTCCTCTCAGACGCAGCTCAAGTAGCACACCCTCTTCAGCTCGAGGTAGATCGAGAGGTGACAGCTCCAACAGACCCAGTCAAGCTAATCGATAACTGCTCTCCTACTCTTTGTTGTTGATGGCAAAGGGGGAGAGTATGTTGGAGTCATGTGTCCAATGGCTGAATGACTCGGTGCTATACAAAAAGGGGGGCCAAAAATTTGATGCGCTCGACAGTCGTCGTTTAAAAATGCCGTGCCACACAAATTTCAAATTTTATAACCGCACTCACTCACTCGAATGATTTTTGAAAATATGAGTACAGTGGTGAATACGGGTCGATCCCACGGGGAGAGAAGTTTGATTTTAGTTCAAGTTGAAAATACCCTTATGTTTGGAAAAGCAAATTTTGTTTGTGGAGTGTGATTATCACTAAAGAAATTGAAATTACAACTTTAAATGACAAGAGATAAGTAAAGGAAATTTAGCTAAAGGAAATTTAGCCAATTGATTGAAGAATGCCGTCGTTTCCACGCCGAGCCTTTGATGAAGATCGCTCCGCCTTGGAAGTCGACGTCATGAGATGATTTGAAGAAAACTTACCGCTTTGGGTATGTGTGATGAAACCGTGAAGAAAAGGTTTGGATTGAAATTGAAACAAAACACAAGTGGCAATTACAACAGAAATCTATTGAAATGGAGGTTTGGAAGGTAAAGAATAACTTGAAATCTAGAAAGAATTAGACAAAGTGAACTAAATGAAAGTTGTAGAGAATAAAAAGATGAAGAACTTTTATGAAGAACACAGAAACAGAAAATGAAAGGAAGACAATGAAAAACTTGAAAAACTATGACCTATTGGTTCGGATGAACAGTAACAGAGCAAAAATCAGAACGTTGAAAAATTAATTCTAACACACAAAATAAGCAGAATTTGGAGAAGTGGTAGAAGAACAAAACTTAGATCTACAAGTAAGGAACAACTTTCATGAAGAACTCAGAGTAAAAGTAAGATGGGAAAGGCTTCAAAATGAAGAAATGGCAGAAGGTATTAACTTGGATGAACAGTAATCACATAAAATAGCACTTAAGAAAATGGGTAATAACTCTATGAATTAGGAAAAATTTGAAGAAATGTTAAACATAGAAGTTGAAGAACACTTGAAAACGAACAACTTTCGTGAAGAACTCAAATTGAAATGAAGATCACAATAATAAGAAATGAGGTTAAGAAAAGACTGAATTCCAAAACCAAACTTGTATTGAAATAACTTCAACTTACAATCTTGACATCAAAAGCTTACAAAACACCACTCCTACAATCACCAACTTTAGAAATACAAAGAACAAACTTAAATTACAAATGACCCATAGCTTCTTACTCTCCTAACATCTCTTCCTTGGCCTCCTTTCCATTACAAATGAATGCCCTTTATATAGGGTCACATATAACACCTTAGATAGTGTGAACATTTTGCCAATGTGAATCAACCAAATGGCTGTTATTTTGACCCAAATTATGTGCTATCATGTGTTGCACACGTTTTACCATTTTTTGTCAGATTTTTCTGGCATTTTTTTGGCCTTCTTTTCCTTCTCTTTCTCTCTTTCTCTCTCATTTTCTCTCTCCTCCTGGCCGGCGGCACGTTGCGCCGACCGACCGTCCCCGTTAGGCCACCCGCCTGTGGGCCTTCCGTGCGCCGCCCGCTCCTGCCGCCTCCGCGTGTCGCACGCGGGCGCGTGCGCCTCGTACCGTTGACCGGGGCTTCGCCCGTTTGACGCTCCCTGCCACGCGTCGTCACCGACCGCCACGAACCCCTAAACTTTTTTTTGTTTTGTTTAATTATATTATATATAAATATATATATATATATCTAGTATATATAAGTATATATCTCATATATAAGTATAGAAAATTCAAAAAAATGTTAAATAATTATTTTTTTTCTATTTTTTCTTGAACAAGTCCTTGGGCTTTTGGCTCAGTTTAACATATAAATTTATTTTCTTTTCTTTATTTATTTTTTTCTTTTTCTTTGTTTCTCTTTCCTCGTATCGAGTGCCTGCATAAATACATAAAAATCGTTATTAAAATTATTTAATTTCAGAAAATTAAACATTTGATTCAAAATCAACAGTAAGTGTGAGAAGTGTATATTTATTATTCTTTAAGCTCATAAAAATGCGGATAATCATGAATTAAAACGTACAAATACACACTTATCACACCCCCCAACTTACTCATTGCTAGTCCTTAGCAATGCAATTACTGAAAAATTCAGGGCCAACAAGAATTAAAATTATCCATGCCTCATTGCTAGATCATCTTTCATAGAGTTAACTAAAGATCAGTAATTTGGAATAATTACCACAGACTAGCCTTATGTCGGAAATTCAGGTACATGATCAAGAATTCTAATCAAAATTCAGTAGTACTTGTGCATGTGTAATACTAAATTCACAGTAGAGGCAATTGCGTCCTCCAGTTGCTATTCCGAACAAATGTCTTTCAATTCTGTACTTCTTAATCAGAGCATTCAGCATACTAGCTTTTTTATCTGCCTTATTGCTATGTCCCTTTTGGGATCTATATATATATTACTTTCTTTTTTTTCTTTCTACAATTTTTTTTTCTTTACACACATGATGCTGCACTACCCTTCACCGTTTTACACGAACCTCAACACGTCTTAGGTGAAGTAGGCCCGGTTACACAGATCAAGGTTCCCTTTTCCTTTTGACGCGAACCTCAACACGTCTTAGGTGAAGTAGGCCCGGCTACTCAGAATCGGAGCATTTTTCATGGTGAATTTTTTTCTCATAATTTTGTCACTTGTCACTTGTGCATTTGTACTAATTTTTGATAAATAGCATGGCAGAAAGCTTATAAAAAATCTCTTCCTTAAGAAGTACTGAAGATTAGACAACATATTCAAACTAGCAGAAGGCTTGTCCTACGTGTTTCATTAGCGTGCAATGTGATTGTATTTTTCTAAAGTGCATATGAACTTTAAAGAGATTCTTAAATCAGTTTTCCAAAGCTAGATTAATAAATTGTCCATCATCCTTTTCCCTCATCTTTTTTATTCCAGAATTACTTTTCATGAGACATGAATCAAGAAACTCCAAATGGGGAAAATTGTTATTTAATGGGACAAGACAAGAGAGCAAAAATTTTTGTCTCCCCCCCCCAACTTAAATGACATTGTCCTCAATGGCATAAACAGTAGACAGAGTAAAGAACAAGTAAATAGATAACATGGTTGGGATGGAAGGATACAACCTGATGGGTGGGGCGAAGTGATGAAGGCTCCTGCTCCGCGTGGCCGATCAACTGAAACACACACTCACTCTAGCAGAACGTCAAATCACAAAATCTGGGATTCCCTCCCAGAAGCTATTGCTTAGCACACAAGGAGGGAACTTACCATGTCCATGAGTTGCAAAAGGAATCGACTACGGATTTCAACGTGGGTTACAGATCCGGATTTCCCGCATAAATGTCCCCTTATTTCATGTGTATGCGAAAAGCAGTCACAACGGGATAATGAACACATGGAAACTTTGGGCCAAAAAGTCAATAAAGCATGCCTCCGACTCGGTCACTCCACATGGTAGAGTGGGCGCGAGAGTAAAAGGAGGGGGACTTGTCGCCAAGGTTGTTGCTAAAGGTGACAGGGACAGATGCCGATCACCGTCTCTCCAATCCTATAAATACCCCCCTTTCCTCTCATCTTAAGCACATCGAAGGCTTAAGAGTAGAGTTGAGGAGTAAAAGGTTGGAAAGGGAAGTAGTGAGTGTTGTTCAATTTTTAGAATGGAGGGTGAATTGAGCTTCAGAGCAGAAGGTGAGTCCTCTCACTCCTCGAAGAGGAGCAGATCGGGCAGTAGTGCCAGGAGATTCTTAGAAGTCGAAGGACAACCGAGGGAGAGGACCCTATCACAACTTGTAAGTGGCTCCTTGCATTCCTTACTTCATACTTTCGTCTCCATTCTTTCCGTTGCAAAGCTCCCATTTCTCACTTCATGTGTATGTGCAGACCGTGATGAGATCGCACATATCGTGGGAGCTGGTAGTGGCGGCCTATCGAGGTCTCCCGGCCTTCCAGAAGGCAAGGTTCGACGTGATGGGGTTCGGGGCCTTTCTGAGAATCGAGCCGATCAAGCTCGACCTAGCCTTGATTCAAGCATTACGTGAAAGATGGGATCCAGCAAGTCGAGCATTTCTGATGCCGTGGGGGCACATGGTGCCCAGCCTAGAAGACATGGTCCGGATTACGGGCCTCAAAGTAGATGGGGAAGCAGTGACTGGCGTTACTTACGCGGACTACCGAGAAGGTGCCCACAAGCTATTGGGGATGGAATTAGACGGCATGAAGAACAGGTCAGTAGCCAAGGCATCGATCATGGAGGCATTAGGGCTTACTGACACGCGTCCTCGTGATGACGAATCCCTTGAAGAATTTATGGAAAGGGCAGAAAGACGTGCCCGTGCGGTATATTGTGTGGACACCAGTAACTGGGAGAGGACTAACATGGATCTTAGGAGGTTCCTCCTCTTTCTTTTGGGCAAGTTGCTATTGGGCTCCAAGGGCGACAGTATCCACTGTCGCTTCTTAGAGCTGCTTGTAGACCTGGAGAGAGTAGGACAATATGCCTGGGGTGCTGCCATATTGGCTCATATGTTTACAGGTTTGTCACAAAGGGCAGACCGAGAGATGACACTCAGTGGGTTTACGCCCTTCATCCAGGTAAATAATGTTTTCGTTGTTTTGTTTTATGCCCTTTTTTCTTGAATTTGTTGATATTAATGACACATGATGGTGTAGCTATAGAGCTACTATTACCTTCCAATGGGGAGAGCTCGTCACTGCCGACCACTGACGGTCCCGCTTGCTAGACGGTGGCAACCCATCATGAGTACAGCACCTCTATCCTATCAACTGATGGTGTTAAGGCGGGAGTTGCAAGAGTTCCCTGCAGCAATGGTATGATACTTTTTCTCCCTTTTTTTTGGTTTGTTTTGTTTTATCATCATTTTGTAACTAACCAAGAAGATGCGTACAACCCATCAAAGGTGAATTGGAGGCCTTTCTCGAACATGGCCGATGTTGACCAGCCGTGGGTAATTGGAAGCCACGCCCGATTCGGATGGGACCTCTGGCTCCATTGCTTGAATGAAATCGAGCCCTTCAGACTGAGATTAGCTATGAGGACCCTAGGGCTGGCCCAGGAATGGGTGGATATGACCATATCTCCCAGCGTCGGAAAGCAGACGCGGGGACCGGCAACCTGTGTCGATTGGAGGGTGCGCTTCCCCGAATAATATGAAGACTGGCAAAGGGGTGGCACACTCGTGGAATCTCAAGCACAAGATAGCGAGGATTACCTACGCCTCTATAGGGCAATGTATGTAGAAAGGCTCCAGCCTGGAGGGCTTGTAGAGGTGAAGAAACCATGTTTTTATCTTTTTCATTGTTTGTTTCATCTTTGTTTTTGATTTTTTTTTTGTTTGTGTGAACTCATAAGCCATAATTGTAGGATACCCGTGATACCTTAATAATGAACTTACGAGCTCGTCTGGCGGACACTGAGCAAGAGTTGAGTGACACCCGAGCGGCTCTAGGTTCATCAGTAAGTGTTTAGGTATACACTCCAGGTATGATTTGAGATTCACAACGCTAACCACTTAATGTCACCTCATATGTGTTGCAGCGTGCCCAGCTCGATGCAGTTTCATCTGCGATGGGGGCAGATGGCGTTTCTTCCAGTCTATGGATTCCTACTGCAGAGCTGGATCTACTCCATGAGCAGCTTGCTCATGCCACCCAACGTGCTGCGGAGGCAGAAGGGATGCTTTCTGCACAGGTGAGGGTTTCACCATTTAATATCCCTTGTGCAAGCATTGCTATATGCCTGAGATGATATGTATGGCAGGAGAAAGAAACACAGGAGGCACTCGCGCTTACCACCCAGAAGGAAGCTAAAATAACTGAGCTGGAGAAGGAATTGCAGCGTCGTCCTGATGAGGACTCTTCTAGGGACGCTGTGGAGCTGAGGATTACCCTTCAGCTGGAAAGAGAAGACAGAGAGAGAGAACGGGCTGAAAGAGAAAGGGATAGAGACAGAGAGAAAGCTAAGAGATTGGCCGAGAAAGAAGAGAAGAGGGCCCTGGAGGCCCAAGTTTTTGAATTGAGGACCAGTCTCGGCCTTGCCGATCAATGGCTGAAGGATGGCGAGGAGCGCTATCGAAGAGCACGAGAGCGTGGATTTCGTGTCAGTAGCTTCTTTGCTGCCCCCGCGGATCGGCGTCCTTAAACTTTGTAATCTCTGGTTGTTTGTTCCTGTTGTTGAGAGTTTGAATAAAATGTTTTGTTATGCTTGGTTCTCTCTTCTTTTTGGCTTCTCAAATTCTTGCACACATCTAGCCTCCAAGAATTTATCACCACACAAAAATCACTTAAACTTTGGGTTGCCTCCCAAGAAGCGCTAAGTTTTATGTCGTCAGCCAGACACAAGGTAGAGCATTTAACCAACGTGTGGCATTCAGAATGAGCCACCATGTGATCTTATCTTCCTTCAAATTCCAACCCTTATGCCATTGGAAGACAAGAGTAGACATGTACGAACTGGGGCTAGAAAGAGGCAAGACTCGCACATTATGGATTTTAGCGTTAACACTGTATGTGAGCCAATTTTCAGCTATAGGGATCCAGAAATGATTAATGTCTAATTTGTCAAGATCGAGGTGGAACCCTTGCACCATATCAATCCCTTGATCCCCTTCGCCTGTATCGTCCTTCCTGACTAACCCTTTAGGAATGACTTCCTCCATGGATACTTGTTTAGGGCCTGGTAGCTTAGGAACAGGATTGTCATCTTTAGCCACGTTTCTTTCAGTAACAGTCTCATGAACTTTAAGAGCATTGATCAATTTATCTTCCTGAGAGGAAGGTAAATTGAAGATGAATGTGGTTGGCACATCCTCCTCAGGTCTGAGAATCTCAAATTGGAGAGGCTCAACTGAAAGGGGAAAAGTAGAAGGAAGCACTAACTCATCCACAGATTCAGATGTCATTGGATAGGCCTCAGGGGTTAGATCAAATTTAAAATTTTCTAATGAAACCCCATCATCATACCCCTCACTCATCTGAGGATTGTTAACCAAATTGTCCAACAATGGGGTGGATGGAGGAGATGTAAATGATTCTAGCCCGGCCCTTTCATCAGAGGTCATATCAAATGTGAAGTTCTCGAAGACGGGCCACTCATCACACTCCATACTCAACTAAGAATTATCACTCAAATTTTTCAGAAATGGGGTCGGTAGATGAAACGTAAACTTTTCTAATAAGGCCCCATCATCATGTTCTTCCAGAGAAGGAGGATATTCAGAATTTTGTTCCATTAAATCAACAATTTTTTTACTTACAACGTAATCCTCCTCTTGATTCATTTCCTCAATTGAGTTTTTTGGGCCATTATCTTTTACCGTAGTATTCTCAATCTCAAAACATTTAGAGAATGGGGTGATATGATCATCATTATGAGCATCATTATCCGTCAATTCACCCCCTACTTCCTTTCCTTCCTTTATCATGATATTACGTGCACACACCCCCTCACTCTCAATAGTGATATCTTGAGCCAAAATGACAGGCAGACGACTGTCATCGTCATCATCGTTCACATATTGAGGGGGTTGGTGTAAGGTTGAAGGAGAGGGTTGATAGGTAGACTGAGAGTACACGCTTTGAGGGTCAAAGCAGTGGCCCGGTGAATCACCCCTAGTATCCATGTTGAATCCAAAATTTGGGTGAGATGAGTTGAGCGGAGGTTGAGTACACATGGTCCGCTCGTGGGTTGCTTGGGGTGAAAATTCAGACATATGGGCTTGAAATGGTGGATCCATCCAAGGCAAATTTGTGTGATTACTCCAGCCAAGATTGTAATCTGAAAATGTAGCAGGCTTGGGCTGAGAGAATCCTAGGGCATTTTGGACCTGTGCTTGGATGACTGGAGAGAGTCGGGCTATAGTAGGACATTGACTCACATGGTGAGTGAGACTGGCACAGAATTCACAGACTTCCATGCCAGTGTGGGTTGGGTTTTCCGCTTGTTTGACATGTCCTACGAGTTGTTGATGAGATGAGATGGAGGCACGATTTATCGAATTTTCACTCAAAAGCTCAAATAGATCATACGCCCCATCTTCACTTTTGCTCAAAAATGCCCCTCCACAATATATATCCACCATTTGCCTATCATAATCGGATAACCCCTCATAAAATGCAAATATAATTTGCCATTTGGGCAACCCATGATATGGACATTGACCTATTAAATCCTTCAGTCTGGCCCATGATTCATGAATTTGCTCTCTCGGACATTGAGTAAATCCTGTAATCGCCCTTTTCATCATGTTGGTTCGGCCTATGGGGTAAAATTTTTTTAAAAATTCTAACTGCATAGCATCCCAAGTCCTGATAGTTTTTCCAAAACTCCTTAACCAACATTTTGCTTTATCTTTCAATGAGAATGGAAATAAGATCAACTTAAGGGCATCATCATTAAAATTCTGAATTTTGATTAGGGAGCAAATTTCTAGAAAATCATCTAGATGCCTATAAGGATTTTCATTGAGATTCCCATAAAAAGATGGGAGCATCTGGATGAGACTTGGACGAATCTCATATTGATTGACGAGAATGTCAGGGAGTTGAATACAGGTCGAGGGCTTATAAATAGAAGGATAAAAGTGCTCCTGCATAGGCGTGGATTTGTGATTTTATTTTTTTAATTTTTTTTATGCAACCACAAACAAGTTAACACAAATTATCTAATGATCTAGATGCGACTTAGACCTACTAATAGGGTTTCACAAAGTGATTAAAGTGAAACGTAAGTTTACCCTCAATATGACCACCAGCCAGGTAAGGGGTGGGGAAGTGAGAGGTTCCCCCTACTTTCGTAGGGACCTTATTATGCCAAACCACTAACCCGCTTAAGGCATTTGCCGTCCGACCGTCTTGCCTTAGGCACCGGTTTTCATATGAGAGTAAACTCAAATAACACAAGAACCACAGTGTGATCCTAGGGCCAACGTTTACTGACTTTTATTTATGGCGTAGGTCATGTAAAGATGCAAGGGAAATGTGGTTTGTGGGCTAAGGAAGGGTGATGAAATCCCCACCTTATGTTTATTAAAGGTAGTGCCCTTAGAATATTTTGAAATGCAATGCACACCACAATTTCAAACAAGGGGTTCTTTATGCAAAATGAATGCCAGAATATGGTGAGTAGAACGTACCTTGCCCCTCGCAATCTTCAAAATGTAATACAGGAATTAAACAAAGAAAAAATTCTATGCTAAATGATGCATGACCTAGAACATGTTGTGTGGTTTCTAATCTGGAAATGAATTTTTTTTTTGTTATTTTGGTGCAAGTATTTTTTTGTTTTTAATTAATGAACCTATCTAACCAGAATAAAAATTTCTTTTGTTTTGATGTTTTATGATTTTTATAGAGTTTTGAAGAATTTTTTAAATTTTTCTAGATTTTTTAGAAATTGGAAAAATAGAACCTGTTCCGACGTTTCTGCCCTTTAGCGATGCTTCCGAGCTTTTAATGACGCTATATTTTCTGAGGATTTCAAGTCCGATCTTCCTCTTTCTTTGCTTTTCAAATTTTTTTCTTTTTCCTGCACAAGTAAAAAGAGCAAAATTAATATTCACATATATACACCAAACACAAGAATATCCAACTATCAACATAATTCACTCCCCGGCAACGGCGCCAAAAATTTGATGCGCTCGACAGTCGTCGTTTAAAAATGCCGTGCCACACAAATTTCAAATTTTATAACCGCACTCACTCACTCGAATGATTTTTGAAAATACGAGTACAGTGGTGAATACGGGTCGATCCCACGGGGAGAGAAGTTTGATTTTAGTTCAAGTTAGAAATACCCTTATGTTTGGAAAATCAAATTTTGTTTGTGGAGTGCGATTATCACTAAAGAAATTGAAATTGCAACTTTAAATGACAAGATATAAGTAAAAGAAATTTAGCTAAAGGAAATTTAGCCAATTGATTGAAGAATGCCGTCGTTTCCACGCCAAGCCTTTGATGAAGATCGCTCCGCCTTGGAAGTCGACGCCATGAGATGATTTGAAGAAGACTTACCGCTTTGGGTATGTGTGATGAAACCGTGAAGAAAAGGTTTGGATTGAAATTGAAACAAAACACAAGTGGAAACACAAGTGACAATTACAACAGAAATCTATTGAAATAGAGGTTTGGAAGGCAAAGAATAATTTGAAATCTAGAAAAAATTACACAAAGTGAACTAAATGAAAGTTGTAGAGAATAAAAAGATGAAGAACTTTTATGAAGAACACAGAAATAGAAAATGAAAGGAAGACAATGAAAAACTTGAAAAACTATGACCTATTGGTTCGGATGAACAGTAACAGAGCAAAAATCAGAACGTTGAAAAATTAATTCTAACACACAAAATAAGCAGAATTTGGAGAAGTGGTAGAAGAACAAAACTTAGATCTACAAGTAAGGAACAACTTTCATGAAGAACTCAGAGTAAAAGTAAGATGGAAAATGCTTCAAAATGAAGAAATGGCAGAAGGTATTAACTTGGATGAACAGTAATCACATAAAATAGCACTTAAGAAAATGGGTAATAACTCTATGAATTAGGAAAAATTTGAAGAAATGCTAAAGATAGAAGTTGAAGAACACTTGAAAACGAACAACTTTCGTGAAGAACTCAAATTGAAATGAAGATCACAACAATGAGAAATGAGGTTAAGAAAAGACTGAATTCTAAAACTAAACTTGTATTGAAATAACTTCAACTTACAATCTTGACATCAAAAGCTTACAAAACACCACTCCTATAATCACCAACTTCAGAAATACAAAGAACAAACTTACATTACAAATGACCCATAGCTTCCTACTCTCCTAACATCTCTTCCTTGGCCTCCTTTCCATTACAAATGAATGCCCTTTATATAGGGTCACATATAACACCTTAGATCGTGTGAACATTTTGCCAATGTGAATCAACCAAATGGCTGCTATTTTGACCCAAATTATGTGCTATCATGTGTTGCACACGTTTTACATTTTTCTGGAATTTTTTTCGGATTTTTCTGGCATTTTTTTGGCCTTCTTTTCCTTCTCTTTCTCTCTTTCTCTCTCATTTTCTCTCTCCTCCTGGCCGGCGGCACGTTGCGCCGACCGGCCGTCCGCGTTAGGCCACCCGCCTGTGGGCCCTCCGTGCGCAGCCCGCTCCTGCCACCTCCGCGTGTCGCACGCGGGCGCGTGCGCCGCGTGCCGTTGACCGGGGCTTCGCCCGTTTGACGCTCCCTGCCACGCGTCATCGCCGACCGCCACGAACCCCCCCCCCCCTTTTCGCCCCTTCGCCGACCTCGTCGCCCGTGCGCGGGCGGCGAAGGCAGGAAGGGGGCGGGGGCGGTTTTTTAAACTTTTTTTTTGTTTTGTTTAATTATATTATATATATATATATATATATATATCTAGTATATATAAGTATATATCTCATATATAAGTATAGAAAACTCAAAAAAATGTTAAATAATTATTTTTTTTTCTAATTTTTTTTCTATTCTTTCTTGAACAAGTCCTTGGGCTTTTGGCTCAGTTTAACATATAAATTTATTTTTTTTTTCTTTATTTTTTTCTTTTTCTTTGTTTCTCTTTCCTCGTACCGAGTGCCTGCATAAATACATAAAAATCGTTATTAAAATTATTTAATTTCAAAAAATTAAATATTTGATTCAAAATCAACAGTAAGTGTGAGAAGTGTATATTTATTATTCTTTAAGCTCATAAAAATGCGGATAATCATGAATTAAAACGTACAAATACACACTTATCAGAGTTGCACAAAGGGGGAGCCTGGGACCTTTTGTAGTCTCTCTTTGGCTCTTTGCATTAGAAGAATTCTCACTCTCACTGTAATGTGATAATTAATTATACAATGGTTTTTTTTTTAACACAAGAATGTTAGCATTGCATTGCATTTGCTTTGTTGGCTTGAATGAACATATTCTGTGAGAAAAACTGATAATCTCATTTTCAGAATGATACATGACTCATAGTTGTCATCATCAAAAAGGGGGAGATTGTTGGACCCTGATTTTGACAATGACAATCTATGAGTCATGGTGAAATCAAAATGCATAAAAATTATCTTTTGCATCATCATATTGCATTATAGCGCATGACCATTCTGAAGTTAGCTCATGCACACTAAGTTAATTAGCTTAGCATAGTCTGTGCATAGTCACGTTTGCTCCGTATTAAGTCGATGCATATGTTCGCCAGGCTGCACCAAGTCTATGCATGTGGTGCATTCTTAGCGAAATAAGCCTATGCATTTAAGTCATGCAATAGAGCTAAGTCGTTGCATTTCTAAAGTCCAAAAGTCACAGTGTCATTGCATTTTCTATCGTGGCTTTCATTAGATCTGTGCAACTCTTGGTCGTGCACGAATAGAAGTCGATGCATTCCGTGCTGTAGAGCTATTGAGTCGGTGCAACTTAGTGCTGCCCTCTCGATCAAGTCGGTGCAAACATTGGCGCTACATGATAGTGAGTCTACGCAATACTTCTTCCTGCACGATCACCTCAGTGCAGGTCTGCTATCTCTCACATTATGTCGGCGCAGAGTTTGGCTTGTATTCTCATTCTCGGTGCACTGTCTAGTTAGTGTCTCATTGAGTCGGTGCAACCTCTATGGCAGCACGCGACCAAGCTTTTGTAATGTTTGTCCGTGGATGAATTTAGTCCGTGCATACTTTACGTATGCAAGACCGAACTCGGTGCATTTCTCATCGCTGCATACATACAAATCTGTGCTTCTCTTACCGTTGCGTGTGCTTAAGTCGGTGCAATCTTATCGTGTGTTTCCACAAGGTTTGTGCATGGCTACTCGTATGCTGATTACGTCCATGCACATCATTGCTATGAGATCAACCCGAGTCCGTGCATGGGTGTGCTTAGTCTATGCACATTTTCTTGAATGTCTTAGCCAGTCTATGCAATCTTCATAACTGCCTGATGTTTATATGTCTTGATTATTTAATAGGCCAACTGCTTGTGACTGTTAAGAAGGGCACGTGATCCCAAGTGGACCATCCCTAACAGATGACTGCCACGTGGAAGCTGCAGTGTCCAGATTTGGACACGTGGCTGAGAGCCTTCTGGAAGCAATTGGGTGGGAGTGTTTCCTCCACATGCCCAATGCTTGAACACGTGAGTCTGAGACTGAAGTCATATAAACACTTCCTTTTCTGAAGAGTTTAAAGAGGGGGTGAAGAAAAGAAGAGAAGTGCACACAAAAAGGAGATATCTGAGAAAGAAAGAGAAGAGGAATCAAAGAAACGAAGAGAAGATCAGAGACAGAGAAAAAGAAGAAAGAGGAGCTCGTAAGATTGAAAGAAGAGTTGAAGAGAGAGTGAGATCGAGAGAAGAATCGTTGATGGTCTGTTCATTGGTACTTGGATCAAATCCAGGCCAGTTTGCTCCTACGTGAGTGATAGTCATCAGGTTTTATTGTCAGCTTTCAGTCGTTGTTTTCATTGTTATTGTTTCTCATTTTCATCTTTATTCAAGCTGTGAGTCAGCAGAGCAAGCTGTGATACTCAGCGGGCAAGGTGGTCACCTTGGACAGCAAGCAGTGATGCTCAACGGGATAGCAAGCTGTGAGGCCCAGCGGATGTAAGCCAAGCTGTAATGCTTAGCAGACGCATGCTATATGGCGTAGTGGTTCAAGCTGTTTGGCAGCAGTAAGACACACTCTGGTTTGAGTGTGGGGTGGACGTAGGTCTGCGGACCGAACCACCTAAAAATCTCTGGTGTTGTGAGCATGCTTGTGTTTCTGTGCGAATGTGTTCCAGATCATCTTAATTGCTTTCACTTGAATGATTTGCACAAATTGATTGGGGCACATACTCTTGCAGATTAAGTGTTTGACCTGCACTCAAACCATTTGTGTCTCACACGTTTTTCAATTTGGCCAAAAAGCTTCAAAGATCCATTCACCCCCCTCTGGATCAACGATTGTCTCAATATCTGCACCCATCAGATCCCCCATTTTTGAGCTCCCTAGGGGGGGCTTTTATAGGGAATGTGAAGGGGCAGGAGGGGTTTAGGCTGACAAGGTTTGGGGGCAAAGCTGGTCCGGGTAAACCCCTTAAAAAATATTTTTTTTTGTTTACGAGTGGGGGAGATAGGGTTTTGGTGGACTAGCCCAAGGGGCTGGTCTGGTCCACCTAAACCCCTCCCCGAGGGGGGTTTAGGCGGAGTAAAAAACCCTTTTTTATTGTAATGGGGTTTAGGCGGACCAGCCTGAGGGGGCAGGTTGGTCCGCCTAAACCCCCTCCCCAAGGGGGTTTAGGCGGACCAGCCTAGGGGTCCAGGCTAGTCTGCCTAAACCCTCCCCTAGGGGGGTTTAGGCAGAGTAAAAAACCTTTTTTTATTGTAATGGGGTTTAAACCCCCTCCCCCACGGGGTTTAAGTGGAGTAAAAAACCTTTTTTTATTGTAATGGGGTTTAGGCGGACCAGCCTGAGAGGGCAGGCTGGTACGCGTAAACCCACCCCCAGGGGGGGTTTAGGCGGACTGGGTAGAGGGAGAGAGGGGGGGCGGTCTACGCCGATTTGACCGGGGGGTTTCCCCAGGTTTGACCGGGGGTTTGAATAAGGGTTGACTGTGGGTTTAACTGGGGGTTTCCCCAGGTTTGACCGGGGGTTTGAATGAGGGTTGACTGTAGGTTTGACTGGGGGTTTGATTGAGGGTTTGACTGGGGGTTTGACCCGTTATAAATAGAGATTTTCTTTCAGGGGTGAGGGCGCACGATGGTGGTGCATGACGCCATGGGTTACTAGGAGTCCCGAGTCAAGCTCCGACTTGCTGTAGAGTGGCTGGAGCATAAGCGCCCACCAGGTGCTCGGGGAAATTCCCGACACACGTGCGTGGGCCGTATAAGGTTGTTGTGAGCTCCTGAAGCTCGTGGTTTGCCCAGATGGGTCTTCCTTTGACTTCAGAGGGCTGGAGAGAGGCGTGTCGAGGGTAGACCGCGGCCTCATTGCTGGGTGCCACATGGCGTGGCTTGTAGTCAGGGCGCCCCCGGGTCGACCCGGGTAGCTGTGTTGAATGCGGGTAAACCCGCAAACTGAGTGATCGGGGGTGGGCCCGACCGATTGTCGATGTTGCCATGGGTCGCGACTAGTTGGTTAGGACCCTTGGTTAGGCCTGATGACTGGGGTGTCGACATGATGATGCCATTTGTCTGGTGGTCGGGGTGACCCTCGCTCCTTGGCGATGAGTCGTATGATCCAGCAGGCTGTTCTGAGTCCCGAGTTAACCCGGTTGTTGAGGCGTCGGTGGTGTAATACCGTATGCAGGGTGTCCGGGGGTGATCCCTGAATCTTCACAGAGTGCCGTAAGGTACGGTAGGTTGTCCTGAATCCCGAAACTGACCCGGTTGTCAGGAAACTGGCTGGCATAGTGCCGTTTGCTCGGGGCCGATCCCCGGTTGTTATGTTGCGCCGCTTGACCAGGCGAAGTGTCTCGATTTCCAATCTCAACTCGACTGGTAGAGCAACTTTGGCGATGTGCCATTTTGCTCCATTTAGGGAGTATTTCCCTATGCTTAATCCTCGATTAATTTGAGAAAATAAGCCGGTGCCAACAAATGCCCCCCACGGGGCGTGCGTCGGAGGCAAAGACGACGGTGTGCGAGCCGTGCGCCTTTCAGATTTGAGTTCTCCCGACCTTATTGGCATGTGGGAGTTACTTGTTCTGGGGGTTGACGCTCCTGCTACAATCTTTCATGCGACGGTGGTATGTTTGCAGAAGACCGTTGAGTCCGAGAGGTTGTAGAGCTAGATCTCAGATAGATCTGAGTGGTTGGGTACACGCGTGGTGCTTGAAGTTGTAGCCTGCTATCCGCAATTTGGGAATTTCGTTCCCATTTATCTCGCGTGTTGGGCTTGTGGCAGCGGTGTGCAAGGCCCGCATCACGGGAGTAATCTGGTCTAGACGCCGAACTCTCCATACAGATGGTCACTTCGGCGGTTGATGGTGTGACTGGACTGGACGGCAACGTCGAAGGCGAAGAGAGGCCAGGGGAGCCTGGTGTAACAATGCCCCCGGCTTTGTTGCCTATGTCTAGGGCCTACCTTGCGCAGCGGGCTTTGTGGACTTTCTGAGGAGAGGTGGCTCGATGGAAAGGACCCTCCCCCATTAGAAATCTGAGACAGGGGGAGGCCAGGACTGTCAAGTCCATCGCGCCTCGTAGGGTGACTGGCAAGTGGTGGGAGACCACTTGTGGCGCCCCTTTTATTATCAGAGGTTGCACTGGAGGGGGTCATGTCTTGCCCCCAGGGGTGGACTTGTAGATTGAGATTTGTGTTTCCTCAGGTTTTTCACCTTGTCTGAGTCGAGGAGTGCCTGGAGTATTTTTCACTCCTGGGCCTGTTCCCCTTTGATCGTGACCGTATCCGATGATGCTGCATAGGGGGCTCGAGGCTCCTGAGCTTTGGGAATCGGAGGGCCACCTATCCCTCAGCTTCTAGGACCACAGGTTGGCGACGAGACGGTCGCCGTTCTGATTGAGGCTTTATGGTGAAGCGTGTGGTTAGTCGCTAGCAGCCTACCACTGCTGTGGTGGTTGACCCATTTTTGTGGGGTGCTGGCGTTGTTTGTTGATTGCCCATGGGGGCGCATTAGCCAAGCTTGGCGCTGACCGTCTTATGGGACGGACTGGTCACACTTATGAGGCATTGTAGCTGGAGTTGTGTTGTAGGGCTCTCGCAAATCGTCAGGTTATGGTGCTGGAGGCCACTTTGTCGTGGCTGGATGTGACTGGGATTATAGCTGGTGGGTCAGGGGTTATAGGGGGAACTGGGATCATAATAGGGCTTCGAAGTTGAGAGATTCCAGCTCCTACCAGGGCCGCCATTGCACGGCCGAAGTGGTAGGGGCCGGCTGGTTTGCTGGTTATGTCAGGGAATCAGGAAAGGCCGGGGTAACAGGGAGATGGATGACGTTAATTGAGAAGTGGGCAGCTGTGGAGCAGCCACGAGGACCACACCCAAGGAGTAGGGTGATCCGACGACTAGGGCGAAGCTGCCGAAGACAATCGGTGTCCTAGGTGTGTTGGTATGATGCTACTGGAGGCAAGATTCGGCGAGACATGTTGGCCTGGTGTTGCTTGGAATCAGCCTTGACAAGGTATCCTGGCTTGATGTTGCTGAAGACCTGCCTCGACGAGGTGTCTTGGTCTGAGGTTGTTGGAGACCTGCCTCAGCGAGGCGTCTTGATCAGAGGTTGCTGGAGACCTGCCTCGGTGAGGCGTCTTGGTCTGAGGTTGCTGGAGAGGTCTTGGTCTGAAGTTGCTGGAGACCTGCCTCGGCGAGGCGTCTTGGTCTGAAGTCGCTGGAGACCTGCCTCGGTGAGGCATCTTGGTCTGAGGTTGCTGGAGACATGCCTCGGCGAGGCGTCTTGGTCTGAAGTTGCTAGAGACATGTCTCGGTGAGGCGTCTTCGTCTGAGGTTGCTGGAGACCTGCCTCGGTGAGCCATCTTGGTCTGAGGTTGCTAGAGACCTACCTCGGCAAGGCGTCTTGGTCTGAGGTTGCTAGAGACCTACCTCGGCGAGGCGTCTTGGTCTGAAGTTGCTGGAGACCTGCCTCAGCGAGGCGTCTTGGTCTAAGGTTGCTGGAGACCTGCCTCGGCAAGGCGTCCTGGTCTGAGGTTGCTGGAGACCTGCCTCGGCGAGGCGTCTTGGTCTGAAGTTGCTGGAGACCTACCTCGGAGAGGCATCTTGGTCTGAAGTTGCTGGATTTGCCCCCAGAGAGGGGTGTTGGCTTGGAATCGTATTCGGCCGATCCTCACAGGGTGTGGCCAAATGTTGATGCAGTCGGCTAGCCGTTAGGGTGAAATAGCCGAAGTCGAGGTCGTCCGACCCCTGAAGAGTGAAACGACCACAAATGATGTTAGACGCAAAATCATCATAGCGTGGTAGTTGGTACCTATTGGTGTGCTGGTTGATTGCTGAGGTGTATCGACTAGGAAGTCTACTTGGCTGATTGCTGAGGTATATTGACTGGGAGCCACGATCAGCTGATCACTGAGGTGCCGATGAAGGGATTGTCGCTGGCCGACCATTGAGGTGTAATGATCGGATTGTGTGATAGACCAACCCTCGGGGGTGCGTTGGTCTAGGGTTGCTGTGGACGGGCCTTCGAGGCATGTCCGTCTGTGAGGTATCTTGACTGGTTCATGTGGTTGTTGTTGTAGATCCGCCTGGTTAAGGCATGTTGGTCTATTGCTGGGAACTGGAGGTCAGAGGCTGGAGGTTGGAAGATAAAGATTGGATGCTGGGACAGGAGATTGTGACCCAGATATGGGAGACTAAGTACTAGGGCTAGAAACTGGGAATCGAAGACTAGAAGCTGGGTGTTGGTACTGGGGCTCGGGACTGGGGCTGGGAATTAGGAGATGGAGATTGGAAACTAGATACTAGATTTGGAGGTTAGGATTTGGATAGTAGATAGTAGGACTAGAGACTGGGCTTTGAGACTGGGGATTGGGAATTTAGAGGCCAAAAACTGGGTACTGGGACTGAAGACTAGGGTCTAGGTACCAGATGCTGGGACTGGAGGCCCACCTACACGAGGCGTGCTGGCCTGTTGCTGGCAAGTAGAACTGAGGGTCGGGAACTGGATATTGAGATGGGAGACTGGGTACTGGGACTGGAAACGGGAAATTGGGAACTGGATATCGGGACTGGATACTGGGACTGGAGACTGTAATCTGGCTACTGGGTGCTGGGATGGAAGGCTGGGACTGGGAACTGGATGTTGGAGGCTAGATATTGGAACTAGGCACTGGAAACTGAGTACTGGAAGCTGGATTTTAGAGCTGGGTATTAGACATTGGATATTGGAGGCTGGATACTGGAAGCTGGGCATTGGAAATTGGGTATTGGAAGCTGGATATCGAAGTCTGCGTGCTGGAGGCCTACCTGAATGAGGCATGTTGACCTGGATGGCTGGAGAGTAGAAGCTGGAGGTCAATCCATAAGGCGGTGTTGACCCAGAAGACTGGGGACTGGAAGCTGGAGGCCAACTCGTGAGAGTGCATTGGCCAGTGCGACTGGGAACTAGAAACGGGAGACTGGAGGCTGACCCGTAAGGGTGTGTTGGCCCATCTTGCTGGAGGGTGAGGGCTGGAGGTCGGCCCGTGAGGGTATGTCGGCCTATGTTACTGGGGACTTGAGGCTGGCGGCTGGAGGCCTACCCGTGAGGGTGTTTTGGCTTGCATTGTTGGAGACTGGAAGCCGGAGGCTGACGCGTGAGGGTGTGCTGGCCTATGTTGCTGGAATCTGGAAGCTGGAGGCCGACCCGAGAGGGTGTGTTGGCCTATGTTGCTGGAGACTGGAGGCTGGAGGCCGATCCGAGAGGGTGTGTTGGCCTATGTTGCTGGAGACTGGAGGCTGGAGGCCGACCCGAGAGGGTGTGTTGGCCTATGTTGCTGGAGACCGGAGGTCGACCCTTGAGGGTGTGTTGATCTATATTACTGGGGACTGGAGGCTGGGGGCTGACCCGTAGGGGTGTGTTGGCTAGTATTGCTGGTATTGTTTAGTCTGGGGAGTTGGAGTTGGAGTTGAGGTTGGCTGGCACGCTGCCATGGTGACCTAGCCAGAGATTGGGATTGGGACTGGAGCTGGCCGGCTGACCGCTGAGGGTGTTGTAGCCGGAGACTGGGACTGGAGCTGGGCGACTGGCCTGCGAAGGCATTGTAGCCAGAATGTTGGCAGTGGAAACTGGAACTGGAGCTGTGCGGCTGGCCTGCGAAGGCATTGTAGTCGGAATGCTGGGACTGGAGACTGGGCGGCTGGCCTGTAAAGGCGTTGTCGTCGGAATGCTAGGACCGGAAACTGGAATTGGAACTGGGCGGCTAGCCTGTAAAGGCGTTGTGCCGAAACTTGAACTGAAGACTGCGCGGCTGGCCTGTAAAGGTGTTGTAGCCAAAACTGGGACTGGAGACTAGATGGCTGGCCTGTAAAGGCCTTGTAGCCGAAATTGGCACTGGAGACTGGGCGGTTGGCCTGTAAAGGTGTTGTAGCCGAAACTGGGACTGGAAGTTGGGCGGCTGGCCTGTAAAGGCGTTGTAGCCGAAACTGGGACTGGAGACTGGACGGCTGGCCTGTAAAGGCGTTGTAGCCTAAACTGGAACTGGAGACTGGGCGGCTGGCCTGTAAAGGCGTTGTAGCCGAAACTGGGACTGGAAGCTGGGCGGCTGGCTTGTAAAGGCGTTGTAGCCGAAACTGGGATTGGAGACTGGGCGGCTGGCCTATAAAGGCGTTGTAGTTGAAACTGGAACTGGAGACTGGGCGGTTGGCCTGTAAAGGTATTGTAGCCGAAATTGGGACTGGAGACAGGGCGGCTGGCCTGTGAAGGCGTTGTAGCCAAAACTGGGACTGGAGATTGGGCGACTGGCCTGTGAAGGCGTTGTAGCCGGAACTGGAACTGGGAGCTGGCGGCTGGCCTGTGAAGGTGTTGTAGTCGGAACTGGAACTGGAACTGGTCAGCCAACCGTCAAAGTGTGTAGCCGAACGTTAGAGCTGGAATTGGCGATGGCTGACCCTCGGGGGCGTAGTGGCCATCGGTGTTGTGGAGTGATGCTGAGGTCGCCATCGGCGGGATATCATGATTGACGGCTTCCATCAGTGAGGAGTACAGATGGAGAGAGTTTATTATTATTATTATTATTATTATTATTATTATTATTATTATTTTCTCTTTACCAGCCCTACCGCCCTTGCGGGTTTTCGCCAGAGCTGGCCCCCTTTTGGTTTTTTCGGTGTGCCCTTGCGGGTTTTCACACCGAGGGGTTGCCCGATTTTGTCTAAGGTGCCCTTGCGGGTTTTCACCTTAGCTGGGTTGATGGCAATTTTTGCCCCCAGTAGTCTCGCAGAGGGAGTCGACTGAGGTCGCCGGGGTATCTCTATTTTTAAGCCTATTTTTCTCTCTCTTTTTTTGACCTGGGAACCGTGTGGCTATCGTCCATAGCGTGCTGCCGTTGTAGCCATTGTAGCCATGGTAGTGGCTTTGGCTGTGATGCGGGACGGATGACTCGACCGGGCTAGGACGTACGACGGACACAAGTGCGGCCAGCACTAGCACGTTAAGGCAAGCCAGGCGGCTAGCCACTGTGGTATTCTCCGGGTGGAGACGCCTCTCAACAGTGCTCTCTCTTTAGCCCAGCGATCGTCCCTTGCGAGGGAAACGTGGGGATCGCGGCGATTAAGAAACCACCGTCGCCTAGGGTACCGATTCGCGTTCGGTGCTCGATCAGAGCTACGGAACGGGCACTCTCAACTCACTAGCACGGTGATTTAGATACAAGCTAACGGCCCTAATCTCACAAACGCAGCAATATAGAATGTATACTAAATTAGCAATGTGAGAATGGAATGAGCGCGTACCTCCACGTCTAGGCGTGGGGAAGAATTCCCGGCCGTTTTCCGAGCAACCCCGATATACAAATGATTTAATTTTACAATTTCAGATCTGGAAACCCACTCCACACAGGGAGGTAAAGGGTTACAAAATGATGTTTGGGGGTTGCTGGGTCCCGGGTTGACGGGCAGTAAGCAACGGAGCCGAGGAAGGCGAGCTGGAGCCGAACGAGCGCGCCGAGGGCGAGTCGACTTGGTTTTGTCCACACCAGGCACCCTGCGCAGCGATCTTCCGACGACTGTAACTCCTAGCCACGACGTCTGATTGGGGTGCCGTTTGTTGGAGAATGACGGTGACTGGACGTAGTTTCTTCACTCCAGAGGGCGCATTCAGATCCTTTCAGATATGGGTACAGCAATGATTTCTTTCAGCGTTTGATTTGGTGTTCACAGAACTGCACAGACAGACAAATAAATGGTGGAAAAAGGGTTGCCGATGTCAAAATGGAACTCCATCTGTGGGAGGTTGTTGGTGACGTCCATAGGAACAAATCCTCTGAAAACCTCTCTCTCAGATATTGGCTGGATGAGGTGGGACAGATGTGGGAAGTCGCCTCTGGATCTGGACTGAGTCTATTCAGATCTTCTTGCGCGACCTCACGAGAATTGATGCCACGGACAGCACAGACCTTGAAATGCAACGAAACCAGAGGCAACGTGAAGATGACTTGCAATACTTTAATTGATCTTCAGACACCAGCTCCTGATCACGTCGTGGTTGGGCTGCATAAATCAAAACACAGTCACCCTCAGATCTGGACTGCACTCTGGGACAGATCTGCGCGCCGCCACGAGAAAAATCACCGCCGGTGCTCCCGAACTCCAAACGGCATCAAACCGCCATGAGTAGACCTGAGACCAACAAATCAATATGATTTCTATCTTTCTCCCCATTGTCCATTCAACACCTTAAACTTGTTGAGCAAGTGTAAAGCATGTGAAGTCCATTCAATTTGAAATTTCATCATTTTCCAGATTTTTAAATTTTGGTTTGAAATGCATGAAATGCAACACATGCAAGTGATGACATATGAGATGCACAATCAAACAAATACGTATATATATATATATATATATGCAAGACAGCTCCCCCGTACTTATTCAAGAGAGGATAGGTATAGGAAGGGTGCATGAGGGTCATGACAATCGGAATGCACATGTGTAGCACATGGGAGATTGTGCAATCATATAGGAGATTCATGTAATTGTAAATGCAGTCAATTGATTTTCTGAATACATAATAAATCAAATTTCCAGATGTGTAAGTGAGTAACATGAAAAATGATAGTTGCAATATGGATATTCAGATTTTCAGATCAACACAAGGAGACATTTTATAGACTGCACTTTAATTTTGAGAATAACGTATTGGAGGCTTCACTCTATCTCAACAATTTTACACAGATAATCAGAATTTTTTTTTAAGAATGATCAGGTTTCAATAATTCCTTTTTTAGACGCATGGAGCTCATGCCAGAATCCCCAGTTACTCAGAATATTGAACCATTTCACCTCATTTTGAACAGAGGTACTTTAGTCAACACTTTTCAGAAATAAATCACATCACGTCTCAGGTGACATGTGCCCAATTTACTCAGTGAGACTTAGCATTGCTCTGTCTTTCATTTTCATTCGAGATTTTGCAAAAAGGATAGGTAGGCAGCTTTTTCCTCAACTGTCTTTTTAACATACATGCAGCAAGTTTAACATCTCGAGAGTGTTGAAAATAAATTCATATATCATTATCTTTAACACTCATTTTCACATTTTGTGCATGAAGTGTGCGAATTTGATTCAGCATGTATACCGAAAAAATCATGAATACATAATAGTGCAACTCCCCCTAAATAGATGCACTTATGAAATATGAACTCCCCCAGAGTGTACGACATGAAATACTCCAATAATGACTCAAATGCAGCATTATTTATTAAGAACACATAAGGTCGTAGAAATGCCAAGGGATGGGGGTGAATAGCATATAATATCAAGCAAGCACACAGAGAGGAATGTGTGGAACATGCAATGCAAACATACGATTGATACCAATTGAATGAGCTGAATGCAGCTAATGTATGAGTTCTAGTGCAATGCAATCTTTGATAATGAAATGTAACATGCCAAGACAGAATACAGTGTGGTGTAAAACGTCTGATACCAAATGAATGAACTAACTTCAGCTAATGCATGAATTTATTATAATGCGTGCAACCTATGCCTAGATGAGAATGTGATGCAAGATGCAAATGCAGTATAGGAGGGCTTGATCTTCAAACCATGAGGCAAATTCCACATTAGAGCATTCACAATTTATTAATGTGTCAACAATATTTTTCATGACATGACCTTTATGAAATAAGGGTGTTTAAATGAGTAAAATTATGTAATGCAACCCAATTTTCAGAATTATTCAAAAATAGATTTTCAAAGGTCTTTTAAAAGTTTTCGAAGTGAGAATTCATCCACAAGCCAAATGTTTGAAACATTTAATCAAAAACACATTTTCAATTTAAATAACTCAGCTCAAGGATTTATTCACAAATCAACCAATCAAAATTTTCAAGATCTGGTACAAGGCGGAGATTTTAGTCCGAAGACCCAGCTCAACACATAGAGAATGCTTCCAAGTGGACATAATCCACTCTTCCACAGACGCTATTTGATATACCAGATGTGCAGTTCAATTCAAGTGTGATCATGCAATTCAAGTTGAGAGATATTCAATAGCCAAACAGTACTTCACACACATTTTTCAAGATCTTCAATTTAGTTGAACAAATTCGACAAATTCATCATATCAAACCAGAGCAACAACGTGTCAAGTTTTCAGAATCAATACCTGTCACTTGAGAGTGTCACCAAGTGACAAAGACGGCTATTGCATGAATTGACAAGGTTGAGTTACCTTAGTTCAGGAGACAATATTGGAAGCCTTCAATCATTAAAATCACCAACCTCACGAAGGTTGATATTTCAACTTTTACTTTCTTACCTTTGCCTTGAGAATCTATTTTCTTTCAAGCATTTCACCTGCAATCCAAAGAAGAATGAAATTCAGTTTACTCATGAGAGTATTTAAAATTCTTCTTGCACAATCCCTGCAAAATCTTCACAAAAGGCATTATTAGTAGTTTCAAAGAAAATATCATTTACATATACCCAAACCACTAAAATGTCTTTTACCTGATTTATCTCGTGAGAGGAGTTTGATCAACCTTACCTATTTAACATGTTCTCAATCAAAAGATGCGGGCTTTTCATACCATGCCTTGGGTACTTGCTTTAACACGTACAAGGACTTTCACCAGCTTGTGCTTGAGTCGATCCTGGAGGTTTTTCAAGTTCTGGTATCCCATCTCCTGGTGGCAATTGAGAATGTTCTCATCATTTTTCATCCTTGTAAGGCATATCTTTAGTTGATTCAAGTCTGACTATAGATGGCCAACATCACTTGGACTTAGGGAGTGTAATCTGCATCCAAAGATAAAAATAGATTTCATTTGTCAATTATGATTCAGATTTATTAACAATGGCATGACAAATTATTTTAACAACCAACATCCCCTAGACAGCTCTAGATGTAATGCATGACTCATGTGTGAACCTAAACATTAAGCCCATATGACGAATGTGGTTGCTCCCCCTTAGTGTGTGCATGAATGCAAGATGTCCAGTAACAATCCAATGTCATATGCAGCCTTTTAAGTAAATGACTCATAGTACCAGGCGGAGAACTTAGATCCGAAGATCACCTCACGCGTACGTAGTGATAGTTTTCAGACAGGCTTAACCTGCCCTTCCACATGTCACCATTTGATATACTATGTAATCATGGATGACGAAGGCAGGAGGATTTGCAATGCATTATGGCATGAATACACAATGTTCAACTTTTGCATGACAGAGTATGAAAGTGTATGCAAACTCAATATATGTAGTGAAATCATGATCTGAAGAATCTTCAAGCTCTTCTACAACAAGATGCTATATGACAAGTGATATACACACAGATATGCAAACAACTATGGATGGAATGCATGTACGGACATATGCAAGACTACATGACTATATGACTCAAAATGAATCAAAACCTTACACAATCACTGGAGAGAGTAGGCGAGATATCACCTGAGTGCTCAGATTCCATTTATGTTTTTCTTTTAACCTTGCTTATGCCACTTGACCTGTGTGCCTTACCTTCTTGAATGAAAACATGTTTCATGCTTCATATTTCCATGGCACACCTACAAAATAGATTTCTCATTTATCATTGTTAGGTACCCAACTCCTTTTGGGTCCTTGTGGGTTAACAGCAATATTGGCATGTAATTTCTAATTTTTGACAACATGCAAGTCATTATTTTTCATGAGAAAACAATCATGATTAACGTTCTCAGATTTGCCAGAGTGATGGAGAGAAGCACCTGGCATCATATTTTTCTTTCTTATTGGTTCTACTGGTTTATGTGGGTGAGCATGATGTGTTGAACGGGAGTTCCTTCTCTTCAACAATAACCAGCAATGTGAAGTTGTATGACCCCTTTTACCACAGTGATTACAATGCATGGAAGGTGGAGAGGGGGATTTCTGTAGCCCACCCAAAGAGCAGCCCAACAAGACCCAATAGGGTCCAACGAGGCAAGCTCACCCGAGTGATAGCCCACGGGGCCCACTCAGGAAAGAAAAGCCCAATGAACAAACACTCGAGGAACCAACTCTCCCCGGCGGCCCCTAGGCTCGGAGGGCCCGAGTGATGGTCAGGTCACAAGGTGGGTCCGGTCCAAGCCGTTTCCCCGCCTGGGAAAGACAGGCGTTAGCCGACCTATCCGACCCTTCTTTCACCGAGCTATGCTCATCGCCCGGACAGGGCTGGCTTTTCAGGATCTCGGTCAGACCAGACATTATCCGTTCATGCTGCCGTTAAGAGTCCCCAACGGACAGGGGAATCAAGAAGCCGCCGAACTTCAAGGCGATAACGCTCCCACGATAAATGCCATGAAAGCCCACGTTGAGGACGTAACTCCCGCCGGAGACCCCTCAGCTCACAGGACTCCTGAAGGCGGCAAACTATTTAAACCAGGGCTACCCTCCGGTGGAAGGTAAGAGAAAAGGAGGCATTAAGGCACTCACACTCGAAACTCCTGAGCAATCTGCTTCACCCCTTTGGTGGAGAGGAATCTCGCGCACCAACTTTTCTCCTCCCCATCATTGCTTCCACCGCAGCTCTACTGACTTAGCCATCGGAGGGTTTTGCCCCAGGGAAACCCCCTGGGCCCTCTGATACGTTTCCCTATCTTGTAGTTCATCTTCTGGTGATCCACAGCCCGCTAAGGACTCAGCGCGAGATTTCGCCTCTTCATCTGGCGCCGTCTGTGGGAAACGCACGAAGAGCCAAGATGGTGAGAAGAAGCTCAGGGAGGAGATCCACCATCGAGAAGGGTAAGGCCGTGGTGGCGGCAGGAGATGGCCCCTCTAGGGCCTCACAGAACCCCCCCTCCAACGCCAGCGTCCCCACTAATGGGCCGCCGCCCCCTCCGACGGCGACGGGGGTACCCCCCAACGGTGGCGACGAGGTCTTCCAGGCCCTCAATAAGAAGCTTGACGTCCTCGTGGAGCTCATGAGGGCCCAGGCGGCAAGGGATGCCAGGTCTCGCGCCCCGTCCGGGAGCCCCCCCCCCCCCCCCCCCGTGGAAGTGCGTCCCAGCATACCGCTGGGGGCCGCTTCACCCTCCGCAGTCAACACCTCATCCGCAACAACACGGGAGGACCCTCGCAAGCTCTGCCCCCGAAGCAAGAGGCTTCCTCCACGCCCAGAAAAGGGAAACTGGGGGCGAGGCCTCCACGCCCGAGCGCCGGCGGTCCTGAGGATCGCCACAACGCTCCCCCAGTCCCACGGCGCGACCGCAGCCGGAACTATCCCTCCGACTGAGGGATTTCGAAAGATGTTTTGCAGAGCAAGAGCGCGCCCTCCGCGCCCTGCAGAAGACCTCTCTCCCGGAGGATGAGGAGAAATCCCCTTTCTCCGAATACATCTTGAAGGCAGAGGTGTCTCCCAGAACCTCCATTCCGACCTTCAAGCTCTATGATGGCCAGGGCGACCCAGCCGACCACTACGACAGCTTCGACGCCCTGGTGACTCTGCATGGAACACCGGATCCTATTAAATGCCGAGCCTTTGCGGCCACCCTGGTCCAAGACACTCAGGCATGGTTCCGAGCCCTCGCCCCTGGGTCCATCCAGGACTTCAGGCAATTTGGGCGAGTCTTCAAGGAGAGCTTCACCGGAAGCGTCCCCCCAAGGTCAGTAGCGGGGCTCCTGGCCCTCAAACAGGCACAAGGGGAAAGGCTCTGGGCTTATGTCCACCGATTTAAATCGGAAGCCCTCAGAATTCCCCGCCTGGATGTGGCCTCGGCCACGACCGCTCTGACCAGGGGCACCCGGGACGAGAATCTCCGCCGTGAACTGGTCCTCCACCCTCCCTCGACCCTTGCCGAGCTAGTGACTCTGGCACTGCGCCACGCCGAGTGCGAAGAAGTACTCAGCGCCTGCCGAGACACAACCGGCTCGGGTCGGGAGGGGGACAAGAAGCGGGCCTCCGAGCCAAACCCTGGCTCGGGCAAGAAGCGCGATCGGGAAGGAGAACGCAAACGGAAGTATGAGCGGTACACCCCGTTGACCACGCCAGTCTACGAGATCTATGAAGACATCAAAGACTCGGGACTCCTCCGCCAGCCCGAACCAATGAGATCGAAGAACCGCAAGCGCGACAGGCATTGCCTGTTCCACGGTGACCACGGGCACCACACCGACTCTCAACTAGTCGCAGGTCAAGTCAACAGCGAGTATGAAGCTCGGGAGGCACCCATGATCAAATACCTTCAGTTGGTCCGGAGCCTGGCCCAACAGTTCGAGGGATTTGAGGTAGTCCGGATAGCTCGGGAGCAAAACTCTCGGGCGGACGCCCTCTCTCGATTGGCCTCCTCCCTAGACCCAGAAGGTACACGATCGGTCCTCCTAGAAGAGCTAGAGCGCCCGAGCATCGACACGGAGCACCTCGCTGTTGACTCGGCCACTCCAAGTGACTGGCGCTCCCCCTACCTGTCCTGGCTACAAGACTCCCAAGAGCCCTCCGACCCTCGAGAAGCCCGCCGAATGAAGTATCAAGCTCGGCGCTTCGTCGTTCTCGACAACACCCTCTACAGAAGATCGTTCTCCGGTCCCCTCCTGAAGTGCCTCGGTCCCGACGAGGCAGGCCGAGCCATCCAAGAGATTCATGAAGGCCTGTGCGGAGCGCACTCAGGGGCAAGGTCGCTGGCCAGAGTCCTGTTACGACAGGGGTACTGGTGGCCCACCCTGCAGCGCGACTGCTCGGCCTATGTTCAATAGTGCGACCGGTGCCAGCGGTTCGACCATTTGGTTCATCAGCCAGCCACGGAACTTGTCACCCTAGCCGAGCCTTACCCTTTCGCTCGGTGGGGAATCGATATCCTTGGGCCATTCCCAACGGCCCAGTCCCAGAAGAAGTTCATCGTCGTCGCCATCGACTACTTCACCAAGTGGATCGAGGCCGAGGCTACGGCCAGGATCACCGAGACAGTCATTTGGGGCTTTGTTTGGAAATCGATCATTTGTCGCTTTGGCATCCCCCGAGTGATAGTAAGCGATAACGATCGGCAGTTCGACTCTCGGTACTTCCGAGACAGATGCGCCGACCTAAATATCCGCAACCACTTCACTTCAGTCGCCCACCCTCAGGCCAACGGGCTGGTTGAAAATGCCAACAAGACTATCTTGAAAGGCATAAAAACCAGACTCAGCAAGGCTATGGGTAGCTGGCTCAAGGAATTGCCTAGCAGACTGTGGTCGCACCGAACAACCCCCAGGACGGCAACCGGTGAAAGCCCTTTTCAGTTGGTATACGGCACCGAAGCCGCCGTTCCATTGGAGATCGCCAATCCGTCTCTCCGAGTGATCAGCTCCTCACTCGAGGCAAACGGGCAAAAGTTGCTCGAGAACCTTGACCTGGCAAGCGAACTCCGAGAGATCGCGGACGTCCGGGCAATGGAGTACCAGCGCCGCCTCACTCGATACTACAGCGCCAAAGTCCGAGACAGACGTTTCCAACTGGGGGACTTCGTCCTCAGGAAGGCCGAAGCCTCTCGACCACTAGAGGCGGCGGGCAAGCTATCCCCTAACTGGGAAGGCCCCTACCGAGTGGTCGAGACGCTCAGAAAAGGTGCGTACAGGTTAGCTACAATGGAAGGGGAACCTATTCCTCGGACATGGAACGCAGCCGCACTACGCAAATTCTACTTTTGAAATTGTACAGCAAGATGGACGGAATAAATCCATGTTCTTTTCATTCCAAACCATTGGTACATCAGGTAGGCAAATGCCAGTACATCACATAGCAAAAACAAAACAAAAAATCTGTCTAACATCGCTTCAAGGGGTCATCGCTCGACTGACTCGGTCTTGATCTCCTCGCGTCCAGCCACTGACTCTGCCTCGTGCGGAAACTGGCTCGGACAAAAGGTGGTCGAGCCAGTTGGCTCGGATGGCCCGTGACAAAGGTGACAGAGGGACTTCAGGAGGAAGGCCACCTTTAAATGTTGAGGAAGGCTACCTCCCAAGTTGGCAAGAACAAGGAAAAAGGAGCGCCGTGAAGGCCTCCCCTCTTCCAATCTGCCAACTCCTTGGAAGGAAGGAGAGAGCAAGCAGCCCCCGAAGAGTGAAAGAAATGAAGAGCAAAAGAGGGAGAAAGAGGCTGCAGACGGAGGAAGGCCTCGGTGAGGAGGGAGCTTGATACGCCTCCTCCCCTCACACGGAGGGAAGTGACGGCAGACTCCCCTGATGCCCCCATCCGTCCTCCGCCTCGGCGTCCACCCGGAAGCCTCGCCGGAGCTAAGAAGAGGCCAACGGCGTGCTTCCACACGCCGAAGTCCTCCCCAGATCCGCGCGGTGACCGTCGGACCCGTCTCATGCACGCGCGACGATCGTGGGATCCGTTCAACATTACAAGACAGCGGGAGCCCGCCGCTCCCCGTCGTCGGCGGCATCGCCCTCCGAAGGATCCTCCATGCTCCGAATGCAAAGGCACAACGCAGAGTGAAAAGGAAGGAGCGAGGAAAGACTGTTAGAGAAAATCCCAAGCAGTGGAGAGGAAAGGGCGCCTTTCGGTCCTTCTTATAGGCCAAAAGAGGCTACACGCCTTAAATGACCCCCCCTCGGAAACACGCCAAAGGATTTCTCCCCTGAACAGTCACCTCCAACTCCTCGTTTCCCGCCCTAGCGGGATTCACGACGCGGCCTGACATTCAAAGCATGAGGGAACGGAAGGACGCCCCGTCAGAAGCCTACCAAAACAGCGTGCGAAAACCGTGCAGGACATATCGGCACCTCCCAACTACTCAAGATCCGCCAACCAAATCACGGCAAGGATAGCACTCAAACAGAGCAAGTCATTTATTATCACACCAAAAGGAAACCCTCTAAAAAGAGGAAAGAGAGACAAAAAGGGAAAGAGGCAAAATACATCAGGCCTCGGGCCCACTTTGACATTCGAGACCGGCGGAAGGAGACGCGTCACCCCCGACGTCTTCGGTGACGGCCGGCTCGGACACTGACCTCGCCTGTGCGAGAACTGTCTCGATCGTGAGCCCTCCCGAGACGCTCGGAGCCGGTGACCCCGACGGAGGCGACCCCTCCGAATCTTCCCCAACCGACGAAGAAGAGCTGGAAACCGACTCATCCGAGTCATAACACTGGCCAAAGGGGAACTCGATCACGGAGTTTTGTTCATTGGCGTAGTCTACCGCCCGGCAATAGCCCTGCTTGAACCCCTTTCGAGCACCCCGGCGTAGTGCTACCTCGTAATAGGGTAGGGCGGCTTCCACCAGGTCGGCCGAGTAAGCATCCGAGCTCCTGTAACGCTCGATTGCCTCCACCTCGATCTGCCCCGCCCTTTCGATGAGCTCGACCCGAGCCCGCTCCGCCTCGGCCGCACGCTCCTCTGCCCGGGCCCGATCCACCTCAGCCTCAGCTCGGAGACGCTCCGCCATCTCCGCCCGATCTAGCAGCTCGGCGCGTTCGAGCTCCCAGCGATTGTCTAGCTCGAGGCGATGCAGACGCTCCTCCTCCAGGGATCGGCTTGCCCTCTCAAGAGACTCTCGGGTCTTGGCGAGCTATTCGGTCAGCACCCCGGCTTCCAGTCGGCTCGCCCGCGCCACCTCCCGGAATGCGGAGAACTTCTGCCGGAGCCCCTCATGCTCCCCCTTGAGTCGGGCCAATTTCCTCTCGCATCCCCCAAGGGTCCAGGCAAGGTTCGACCGCTCCGCCTCCGTCCGTGCGTGCGCCTCCGCCATCAAAGCCGCCGACCGAGCTATGACCAGGCCGCCCTCCATCAGAACATCAAGGGGGGGGGGGGTATTGCGCCTTTCTCCCCCCTTCGTCCTTGCGGCAATCGACCGGCAGACCCGATACAGGTCGCCCGTAATGCCGAGCCTTTCCAAGGGCTCCGGTAGAGGGGACCGCTCCGCCCGGGGCACCCCGCCAGAAGGCTCTGCTCGAGCGACGGGACCGGCCGCCTCGCGCGCCACGGTCGGTTGGGGTTACGACACCTCTCCGAGTGAACCCCCAACCTCGACCGGTGCCGCGGGACCGACCACACCGGGAGCTCCAAGCACCTGGGGCTGCAACGCCCTAACGGGCGAACCCCCAGCCCTGCCTGTCTCGGCCCGCACCTCGCCGGCCGGGACATCGCCGCCTCCGGCCGACCCCCGGGCCTTAGCGTCAGCTACTTCAGCATCGGCCCCCTCTACCCCCGTGCGGGGGAGAGCCGACCTATCGCCGCCCTCTGAAGGGCCCCCTGTCTCCTCGGCCCCCTCTCACCTGGCAAGTGGGGGAGCTGGCCCCGAGGGGTCGGCCCCATCTTGCCCCCGAGAGGGGAGCGCCGCCGAGCCGGAGTCGCCCCCGACGGTAGGAGGGAGACCTGCCTTCTTGGCCCGTTTCTTGGCCTTCGCGGCCTCCCGCAACTTTCTCGCCATGGGATCCTTGCGCTTCGTACCAGCTGGCCGTGAAGACCCCCCGGGGGCCACCCCCTTGCCCTTATCCCGGGCTTGGGCGCGACCCGCAGGAGCCTCTGGTTCGTCGGCCGCCGAGTCATCTTCTCCCAGATCGATGACCTCAGCAGTTTCCTCCAGAGGTTCCCGCCTCACGTCTGTAACAAAGAAAGAAGACCCGGTCAGGAGAAGAAAAGTAACTACCACCCCAGGAGAAGAACCTCGAGAGCGGTACCTGTCGACGTCAACCGCGTAAGCAAACACCGTTCGATGTTCTCCTGCGTCACCAGCTCCTCGGTCGATTGGCGGTTATCCAGCAGACTGGCGGCCTGTCACTCCACGTGGGGAGGGAACTCCTCCTGGCGAGGATGAAGATTCAGGTGGAAATTGGGCGATACCAGGCATCTCCAAAACTCATCCGTCGCCTCCGCCTTCACCCAGAAGAATTGGGTCTTCCACCCCTTGTGCGAGGAATCCTTCGCAGCGAGGGAGATGCAACTCCTATTCCTCCTCGCCTGGATGAAGTAGAAGCCCTTCCCCGCCGACGGATGCGCCTTCAACTCGAAAAAATAATGAAAGAGGTCCAAGGAAGGAAAAATGTCGTGCTGACGACAGAGAATCCAAAAGGCGGAGAGGAGGAGATACGAGTTGGCCACCAACTGAATAGGCGCCAACCGGAAAAACTCGAGAAGCTGGAGTACAAGGGGCTCGAAGGGGAGGCGGAACCCGCTCTTCCAAGTCAGAAGGAAAGTGCAAATGTGCCCCGTACGGCTGTCCAGACTCATCTCATACGGGGCGGCGGCAGCAAAGCTATACCGGAGAGGCAAGCGAAAGCGATGCTCCAGCTTCCTCACCTCGGCCTCCCCCAACTCACTGCAGTTGGGGACGGGCTCCCGCCTCACCTCGGCCTCCCCCAACTCACTGCAGTTGGGGACGGGCTCCCGCCTCACCTGCCCGATTTCCAAAGACAGACCAGCCATCGAGCCGGAAGATGATCCCTCGCACGAGCTCGAAGACTCCGGAGGGGAAGGAAGTTGCCGGACCGCCTCCGCAGTTATCCTCGCCAACTCCTCAAACGCCGCCGCAAGACTTCGCGCCTCCACTGTGCCCTCACGGCGCATCAAGGAGCCCCAAAAGCAAAGAAACTAAGGAAAGCCCAAACCCCTGGGAAGCCTAGAACGACGAACAGCGCCCAACGCCTATAAAACCCTGGAGGGAGGCGGCGCGTCGTTCTGTGCTCCGAGAAAAGGGGGGCCCTTCGTTTCAAATCCGTCAGGATCATCATTACGCACCCAGGCGACCACTACACGTGGCTCCACAACGCCAACAGAATTCCACCCACCTGAGCCACGCCGGTCCAAAGCCTTAAAAACTACTCGACCGAGCCTCCATGGCTCGGGAGTAGGAGGGGGACAAGTGGAGAGGGGGATTTCTGTAGCCCACCCAAAGAGCAGCCCAACAAGACCCAACAGGGTCCAACGAGGCAAGCTCACCCGAGTGATAGCCCACGGGGCCCACTCAGGAAAGAAAAGTCCAATGAATAAACACACGAGGAACCAACTCTCCCCGACGGCCCCTAGGCTCGGAGGGCCCGAGTGATGGTCAGGTCACAAGGTGGGTCCGGTCCAAGCCGTTTCCCCGCCCGGGAAAGACAGGCGTTAGCCGACCTATCCGACCCTTCTTTCACCAAGCTATGCTCATCGCCCGGACAGGGCTGGCGTTTCAGGAGCTCGGCTAGACCAGACATTATCCGTTCATGCTGCCGTTAAGAGTCCCCAACGGACAGGGGAATCAAGAAGCCGCCGGACTTCAAGGCGATAACGCTCCCACGATAAAGGCCATGAAAGCCCACGTTGAGGACGTAACTCCCGCCGGAGACCCCTCAGCTCACAGGACTCCTGAAGGCGGCATACTATTTAAACCAGGGCTACCCTCCAGTGGAAGGTAAGAGAAAAGGAGCCATTAAGGCACTCACACTCGAAACTCCTGAGCAATCCGCTTCACCCCTTTGGTGGAGAGGAATCTCGCTCACCAGCTTTTCTCCTCCCCATCATTGCTTCCACCGCAGCTCTACTGACTTAGCCATCGGAGGGTTTTACCCCAGGGAAACCCCCTGGGCCCTCTGATACGTTTCCCTATCTTGCAGTTCATCTTTTGGTGATCCACAGCCCGCTCAGGACTCAACGCGAGATTTTGCCTCTTCAGAAGGTTTTTTGGTGAAGACTTTCTTTGCATTTTTTAAAACAGTTTGGTTTCTACATGCTCTCAAGTCATCATTCTTCATAATGAAGTAATTATGCATAGCATGTCCATATTTTTCACAATAAAAACATGTGAGTTTCTTTCTAATTGATTGTGTGTGCGTGGAAGAAGTATGTTCATCATGCAGGGAGGTGCTAGCAGCATTTTTAGATTTTTGATGCAAATTATTTTTCTTTGTGGAGACAAGTGTGTGTGCAAAATAATTTTTCTTTTTCAGATTTTCTTTTGATCTTTTTGTTGTCTATGAGGAACATTGATGTAGAGACTCATTTGATGTGCTGGCTAAGTTAGAACTGTGCACAAAAGATGTATAAACTTTATTTTCAAACTTCTTTTTGTTCACAGGATTATAGCCTAGCCCTTCCCTTTGAAAATTCACCTTAGTCCCCAAGATTTTATCCAGATTTTCTTTTCCTTTCACAAGCTTAGATAATGAAGCATCCAGATCAAGAATTTCTTTCTCAAGTGATGAAATGTGCAATTGATAGGAAACCATCTCATTTTCACAAGAATTAACGTGTTCATGTAAAGTGGCATTGATGGTTTTATGACTTTCAATTTCTTGCACCAACGCATGCACTTTTTCAGATTCATCAACATTCACAGATTTTCCGTTTTCAAAAGTAAGCAATTTTTCAGAAATAGCACTGTTCAATTCCTTCAGTTCTCATTTTCTCTTGCAAGCTTTTGATCAAATTCATTTTTACCATTGTCCATTTGACTTATTCTCTCTCTCAATTCTTTGTTTTCATTTCTTAGGGAGCAAATTTGATCTTTGTGAATCTCTAGATCGAACATATGAGCATCAATCAATTCCTTCAAGTGTGGGCATTCTTTACATGAGGAATTACAGTTGTTTTTTTCAACATTCTTTATCAATTTTTTATTTTCAGATTTTAACTTCTTGTATTTTTCAGCAAGCTCATCATATGCATTCAACAAATCTTCATAGCTAAATTCATCTTCATTATCAGAATCAAAATTTACCTTTGAGCTTGATCCACTTGGCTGATCACTCCCTTGTTCACTCGTGCCTGCCACAAGACATCTGTGTTTAAGCTCTTCCTTGAAGTCTGCTAATCCATCCAATATTTACTTCACGGATCTATAATGGGGGAGAAAAGAGAAATAATTAGAATCAACTGCACCAGTAAGTAACTTTAACACCAAGCAATTTTGATCATGTTTAAGCTTTTGATTTTCAGTCCAGATATTTTTATCTTTAGGCAATTCATAAGGACCATGTGAGATAAGCTTCCATAGCTTAGGGTCGTAAGAATTGACTAGACTACACATCCTTTCTAACCACAAATCAAAGTTACAGCCATCAAACACGGGTGGGGTGTTCAAGGTGTACATCATGGTAGTCATTGATCCAGATCACTCTAGATCGTTAGATCTATGAAATTAGAGCCTTAGCTCTGATACCAATTGAAGTCCCGCGATCAATGACACCCAAGAGGGGGGGTGAATTGGGCGTTTACCAATTTTAAGAAAACTTTTGGCCTATTCAAAATATGTGATAAAACACTAACTAGGAAGTTGAAATCTATCTAACTATAAGTTTGAATACAACGTACACTAACGTTCACACAGAATGGAGATAGAAGAAATGAATCACACCACACAATCCAAACCACAATGCACAGCGATTTTAAGGTGGTTCGGATGCAACGACGGTAATCCTTTGACCACCCCTCACCAAACCCGGTGAGGCTTCACTCGGGGATAAATCCCCAAACGGAGACGACGCTCCAACTACACACGCAGGAGGACGTCTGCACACACACATGGGGACTGTAATACCCCGATTGTTTATTAAGTTTTATTGAGCTTTTATTAATTAAAAATTGAATTAAAATGAATTAATGTTTGAATTTCGAAATATTAATATTTAATTCATTAGAAAATAGAACCTATAAAATTCGACTACCTTGGAAAAATCTGTAAACATAGTAATTGGGTAAAATATCATTTTTATAGCAATTTTGTCTTCTGGACTTGACCCAAATTAATTACGTAACCTTGTCTAATTAGAGGATTAATCCTGAATTTGACTTCCACCTACCCTTTACCTAATCGTAACTTAAAACGTGAAATTCGACCTTATTACTCAACCAAATGATCTGAAATCAAGGGCAAATGAAAGGCCACGAGGTAAGGAACATTTACCCTCAATCAATTTGAGGTAAACCTAGCCCTAAAACGTGCTGCCGACATAGATTTGGTCGAGTCAAAAATTCCGGCGCCGTTTTTAAACACGAAACTTGTAGCGCCCAATACTCCCAACTCCGAAGGCTCCAGAAGCCCCATGACCTATAGAAATGTAGCTCTTCGACTCTAGTTTCATTTGGTAGCTGGGTCAGCCGACGAGGAGTCCAGATCTGGGAGCATTCGTCATTTTGGTGGAGGGTGTTGGTAGTTCATCGTTCATCATCTCCAGCCCTTTAATCCGTCGATTAAGGTAGGTATCCTTAACCAATTGAGACTTGTAAATATAGTATCTTGATCAGCTCGTCGAGATCTATCCAATGGGACTGAAAGCCCCAAATTTCATTAAGTATCCGTGGAGATATCGAGCTTTTTATGAGCTACTGTCGAGCTTGTTCTTCATTCTAGGGTTTCGAATTCTTTCTCCGATTTGAGGTAGGATCTAACAACCAAACTCTAATTAACTTACATGATGTAATCAGCATGTTGTTAGCTTTCATTTGATGAAGAAACCCCTAATTTGTATTGAGCATGTTGAGAGTATTTTGCATCGAAGTAAGAGCATGTCTAGAACATGATTCATATAGTGTTCCTTTAAGTCAGATCTTGATTTCGGGCTAATTTTGAGTCATGTAACCTAATCTTCATGTAGCATATCATACATGGTTGGATTCATAATCGAGTTAGCTTTCTTTTGACGCAAGAAGCCCCAAAATTCATTGCTTATGTTGAGAGAATTGCATGATTTAGTAGAAGTAGGTCAGGAACTAGGGTTTTCATGTATTTATCATGTATAAGTTAAGATTTAATTGATTTATGTGAAAATTCATGTTTCTAAACTCATGTATCATGACCCTAGAATGTCTATTAGGATTCCTAGATCATGTGGTTTTGATTTCAACTCAATTGGACCTCATTTGGATGAGTTCATGTGTTTTCTGGAGGCAACTCACGTTGCTGTTCTTGCAGGGGTCGACCCCTGGGGTCGACCCATTTTCTGGGCAGCCCAGCAGGCCCGAGGGTCGACCCCAGGGGTCGACCCATCCACTCCCTGCAAGGGGGTCGACCCCAGGGGTCGACCCATGCGCAGGAATGAAGGGGTCGACCCCAGGGGTCGACCCATCCTTCAGAATTTGCTGGGGTCGACCCCAGGGGTCGACCCATTCAGCTGCCAGACCCCATTTTTACAGGGGTCGACCCCAGGGGTCGACCCATGTACCAGAAGCCCAGTTTTCATCGTTTTGCGACCCGTGGATCGATCCGGATCATTAGGGGCTCGACCCATTGAACTTAGACCAATTGAAAACTATACTTTTGAAGAACCAGTGACCTAATCATGAGCCTTATGATTTTCAAACTGCATTGGTTCCTATGTTCTATCACGATGTAAAAGCATGTCATTCATCATCTTAATTGCAATGTATACATTGGTTAAATAGAAACCCACATAATTAGTGGTTAATGGTGTAATTAAATCTCTCTTAATGCATTCTTTTCCTTCCTGTACAAGCTTGTTCCTTTACCTTATCATCTTGAATCAGCTTTTGGCAATTGTCTTAATGCAAATGATAATGGATAATCTTTGACATATTAACTTGGTAATTAGGATTAATATGTTGATTAGCTTGTTGGATAGCTGTTGTACTACAGTAGCGCAGCATGATTAACTCTTATTATGACTTGGTTTTCAATCTTCTTGATGATTGTGCTTACCTTGAAATTCTGAAATGAATCTCCTTCCTACTTGAAATTGTTATTGCTACATGGTTCAAACCTTGGAATTCTGGCCATAAATTGTGGAAGTCTAGATTCGTGGGATCTTTGATCCAAAGAAATCAATGTCTGGCAAACAATTAAGGGCTCGGTCTAGTCCTGGGAGGAGCGCCCGAACACTACGTGTACCCCCGGGGAGGTGATTGACTAGGTGTGGCATTTGGCACCAGTACTATGACATGGGTTAAATCTAGGACTGGCCACTACTCTCCACTACTCTCCACTACTCTCTACTACTTTTCACTTTTCACTCTTCACTGTTCTATACTCTACTTGTTGTTACTTACTTGCTGTTACTTGGACGTGGAAAGGAAACTACACACGTGCTTGACATGACTTGAATTATCTTGATATGGCCAACTCTTTATCGTTATCTCCTGTAGTAAATTCTTATCTTTGTTATTCCTCTTAAGTATTACCATTCTGTTCCTTTATATTTCGTGACCTTGCGAGATCTTTCAATTTTGTTTCATTATACCATCATTACTCTTTTATTGCATTATCCTTTGTAGCATGATATTTTGAAAATGTAATTAAACTGCTAATCACTTATACCTATCTGTTATTTCCTACTGAGCGTTAGCTCATAGTTGTTGTTTCCCCCCTTTTCAGGTTTTTCAGGTGACGCGCTTACCGATGGGGAAGGGCAGGAGTGATGTTTGAGTGTATCAGTTAGTTGTGCTTAGAGTGTGTTGTGCTTCAGTTTTGTTATTGTGGTTTAGAGTTGTTATCCCAGTTGTATTGAGTTGATTTAAGGATTATGTACCAGTTATGTTTTGTTTAATGGTCAATAAGTTATTTCCATTTCTTAGCATTTGTATATATTTAGATTAGTTCTCTCTCTTTCCAGCTCGTTTCTAACTGTACGTCCCGATATTCCGCGTCGGGGCGTGACAGTTTAGTTGGTATCAGAGCCCTAGGTTTCATATTCCTAGGTTCCCTAAGTTTAGGTTTTCTTGCATTGCATCCCAATAATCGGTATATCAAAAGGTGTTGTCCGAACGTTAGGCTACGCCTATCGGGAAGGTCGCATACTTACGCGAGTGGTCTTCGGACCGATTAGCTCCGCCAAGTACCGAGTTTTTGGTCGTGTTTAGGTGCATTAGACCTCTAACCTTGTTAAAGTCTAGAACCTGACCTGGTGAGATTGGGTAGAAACTTGGGTTAAGTTCGTTCCTTAATCGTGTTATTAACTATTTTTTTTGGACCTAAGTAATCTATTTCTCGTGTAGATGGCAGCCGATCGTGCTGAATGGAGGAACCTGCAGTGCACGATTCAAGGCCTGACTCAGGCGTTACATCAGGTAGCTCAAGCTGGAGCAGCAGGTCATGGCACCGGTGACTTATACCGGAACTTTCAAGGAATGAACCCGCCAGATTTGCTGGTTCGACTAACCCCGATGAGGCCGAGCATTGGCTCCACGAAATGGGGAGAATTTTTGAAGTCATGCAATGCACCGACCAAGAGCGTGTCCTTCTTTCTACCTTCCAATTGGAGCGGGAAGCGCGTACTTGGTGGGATTCCGTCAAGGCAACTCTAGGCGATCAACAAGTCACATGGGAAGAGTTCGAGGAATTCTTCAACGACAAATATTTTTCCGATCGTGTACAAGAGAAGAAGGCGACGGAGTTCGCGGCTCTAAAGCAGCGAAGCTTATCGGTGGCCGAATATGAAGCACAGTTCTCTCGGCTTTCGCGCTATGCTACTCACCTTATCTCCACAGAAAAGATGAAAGCTAAGCAATTTCTCAACGGGTTGAAGCTTCACTACATCAATCAACTGGCGCCGATGGAGATCTCTACTTATTCTGAGATGGTGAGAAAGGCACAAGTTCTAGAAGATACCTTAGAAATGACGGAGAGGATCCGTGGGCAAGGCATGAAGAAGGAACAACCAACTCCTAGACCCGGATTTGGCACTAGCAAAAAGAGGCCCATGAGTGGGTCTAGTTCGTGGATCGGATCGGGAACGTGGAAAGGCAAGATGCCAAGAAATGAAGAGAAGAAACCCGGCCCTATTGTTCCATTCAAGGGCAAGTGTAAGTATTGTGATCGTCCAGGTCACAAGATGGAGGAATGTTGGCGCAAGCTAGGTGCGTGTTTACGATGTGGGAGTAAGGAACACCGTATCCCTGACTGCCCTCTTCTATCGGAACAAGCTACACCGGTAAAACCTCAAGTTTTCAAGAAGCCGCAAGGAAGGCTCCAAGCTTTACATGCGGATGAAACTGGGATTTCTGATGATGGCAGACTCGTTGAAGGTACCCTTACTATAATCGATAAGCCCGCATTTGTTCTCTTTGATACTGGTGCAACGCATTCTTTTATTTCTCAGAAATTTGCGAAGTCGTTATCTGTCGAACCTATTATGATGAATTCTCCATTGGTTATATCAACTCCTATTGGTTCTGGAGCGGCTATTCAATATTACTATCCTTCTAGAAAGGTTATTATTGATGAACGGAACTTTCCAGCCGACTTAGTTTGCATGGATATGAGGGATTATGATGTAATCCTTGGAGCAGATTGGTTGGCCAAGTATGAGGCCAGTGTTCACTGCAGTTCTAGCTCAGTGACTTTTACTGGACATTCTGGTTTATCTTTTATGGGGATCAAGCGCCATAACCCCGTATCGCTCATCTCTTCTCTTCGAGCCGACAAGCTGATGAGGCGAGGTTGCGAGGCTTTTCTAGCCTTTGTCCATGCTACACCGGAACAGCGAGTTGAGATAAAGGACACTCCTATTGTCCGAGAATTCTCCGAAGTCTTTCCGGAGGAACTACCAGGACTTCCGCCTGAGCGGGAAGTTATCTTCTCCATTGATATTGTTCCTGGCGCGTCCCCTATTTCTAGAGCTCCTTACCGTATGTCCCCTGCGGAGCTAAGGGAATTAAAGCAACAGCTGATGGAATTGCTCGAGAAGGGCTTTATTCGTCCGAGTACTTCACCTTGGGGAGCTCCTGTATTATTCGTCAGGAAAAAGGATGGTTCGATGAGATTATGCATCGATTATCGGCAACTGAACCAGCTAACTATCAAGAATAAATACCCATTGCCGAGGATTGACGAATTATTCGACCAGATAGCAGGAGCACATTATTTCTCTAAGATCAATCTTCGATCTGGATATCATCAGCTGAGGATTAAGGAAGATGATATTTATAAAACGGCTTTCCGCAGCAGGTATGGTCATTTTGAGTTTGTCGTTATGTCTTTTGGTCTAACGAATGCACCAGCAGCTTTCATGCAGTTAATGAATAATGCATTCCGGCCTTATCTTGATCAATGGGTCGTGGTATTCATTGACGACATACTAATTTATTCCAAGACTGAAGAAGAGCATGCCGAACATTTGAGAACGGCATTGCAGATATTGAAAGATCATCAACTATATGCCAAATTCAGTAAATGTGATTTCTGGCTGCAAGAAGTGTCCTTCTTAGGACATATCATCACCAAAGAAGGTATTTCAGTTGATCCTTCGAAAGTGAAGGCAGTAAGGAACTGGGATCAGCCTACTACAGTGACCGAAGTGAGAAGCTTTCTAGGCCTGGCAGGCTATTATCGGAGATTTATTCAAGACTTCTCCAAGATTGCGGTACCTCTCACTCGATTGACCCGCAAAGACAACAAGTTTGAATGGTCCGAGGAATGTCAGCAGAGTTTTCAAACATTGAAGGATTGCCTCACTACTGCACCCGTATTGGCTTTACCTTCTGGCGACGGTGGTTTCGTGGTCTATACCGATGCTTCTGGTATTGGCTTAGGCTGTGTACTCATGCAGCATGGTAAGGTGATTGCTTATTCTTCTAGGCAGCTGAAGAAGCACGAAGAGAACTACCCCGTTCATGACTTGGAACTTGCAGCAGTTGTTTTCGCCTTAAAAATTTGGAGGCATTACTTGTATGGAGAAACATTCACAGTATTTTCAGATCATAAGAGTTTGAAGTATTTATTTTCTCAGAAAGAACTTAACATGAGGCAGAGAAGATGGTTGGAGTACTTGAAGGACTTCGACTTCTCGACTGAATATCATCCCGGTAAAGGCAATGTGGTGGCAGATGCATTAAGCCGGAAGCCTGTGGCTAAATTATCAAGTCTCATGTTACAAGAGTGGAGGCTATTAGAACAGTTAGCTAGCCTGGATCTAAATGTTGATAATGATCGGGTTATAATTGCACAGATTCGACTTAAGCCCGAATTATTGATGGAGATCAAATCCTTGCAAGATAATGATCCCGAGCTGGTTGAGATCAAGGGAAGTTTGAGCAGCAGACCCGACTTCATGGTGGCTGACGATGGAGGATTGTTATTCCAGGGTAGAACTTGTGTACCTGATGAAGCTGAGTTAAAGAACAAGATTCTGGAGGAAGCACATAGATCCAAATACACTATTCATCCTGGAGGCACTAAAATGTTCAAGGATTTGAAAAGGTCCTTTTGGTGGCCAAATATGAAAAGGGAAATTACAGATTTCGTGAGTAGATGTTTGGTTTGTCAACAAGTTAAGGCTGAACATTTCAGACCGGCAGGAAAGTTGAAACCGCTCGACATACCCCAGTGGAAGTGGGAAAGCATTGGCATGGATTTCATTATGGGTCTACCTAAGACTCGTGGTGGATTTGATGCGATATGGGTGATCGTCGATCGCTTGACAAAATCGGCTCATTTCTTACCCATTAAGTCCAAGTGGACAGTTGATGTATTGGCTGCTTTATATTTGACGGAAGTGGTAAGGCTCCATGGTATACCTGTCAGCATTGTGTCTGATAGAGACCCGAGATTTACTTCACATTTATGGAAGGGACTGCAAGAGTCTCTTGGTACTTGTCTGAATTTCAGTACTGCTTTTCATCCACAGACAGATGGACAGACTGAAAGAACCAACCAGATAGTGGAAGATATGTTGCGAGCTTGCATGATTGATTTCGGAGGTAGTTGGAGTAATCACTTGGCATTGATTGAATTCGCCTACAACAACAGTTACCAATCCAGCATACAAATGGCTCCATTTGAAGCTTTGTATGGAAGAAGCTGTCGTTCCCCGTTGTGTTGGGACGAGGTGGGCGAGAAGCAATGGCTTGGACCGGATCTTGTTTCAGAATCATCACAGAACATCCGTGTTATCCGAGACCGGTTACAAGTGGCTCAGTCAAGACAGAAGAGTTATGTCGACACAAGGAGAAGAGCATTAGAATTTCAAGTTGGCGAGCATGTGTTTCTGAAAGTCTCTCCTTCGAGAGGGATTCGAAGATTTGGCATTCATGGCAAGCTGAGTTTGAGGTATATTGGTCCATTCGAGATCCTAGATAGAGTGGGAGAAGTTGCTTACAGACTGGCATTACCGCCTCAGTTATCTGGCGTACATAATATTTTTCATGTGTCTATGTTACGGAAATATGTGTACGATCCCACTCACATCATTCAACATGTGAATTTTGAGTTAAAGAAAGATTTGACTTATGAAGAAAGACCTATCAAGATTCTAGACCGAAAATAGCAGCAACTCTGGAATCGGTCTATACCGATGGTCAAGATTCAGTGGAGTCGGCGTGGAACCGAAGAAGCTACTTGGGAATCGGAAGATACTATGCGGAAGCGGTATCCCGACCTATTCTAGGTGATCTATCTTTTCCCTACTTTCCGTATATAGTGCAGTGAATTTGGAGGACCAAATTCTTTAAGTAGGGGAGGGTGTAATACCCCGATTATTTATTAAGTTTTATTGAGCTTTTATTAATTAAAAATTGAATTAAAATGAATTAATATTTGAATTTTGAAATATTAATATTTAATTCATTAGAAAATAGAACCTATAAAATTCGACTACCTTGGAAAAATCTGTAAAAATAGTAATTCGGTAAAAGATCATTTTTATAGCAATTTTATCTTCTGGACTTGACCCAAATTAATTACGTAACCTTGTCTAATTAGAGGATTAATCCTGAATTTGACTTCCACCTACCCTTTACCTAATCGTAACTTAAAACGTGAAATTCGACCTTATTACTCAACCAAATGATCTGAAATCAAGGGCAAATGGAAGGCCACGAGGTAAGGAACATTTACCCTCAATCAATTTGAGGTAAACCTAGCCCTAAAACGTGCTGCCGACATAGATTTGGTCGAGTCAAGGATTCCGGCGCCGTTTCTAAACACGAAACTTGTAGCGCCCAATACTCCCAACTCCGAAGGCTCCAGAAGCCCCATGACCTATAGAAATGTAGCTCTTCGACTCTAGTTTCATTTGGTAGCTGGGTCAGCCGACGAGGAGTCCAGATCTGGGAGCATTCGTCGTTTTGGTGGAGGGTGTTGGTAGTTCGTCGTTCTTCATCTCCAGCCCTTTAATCAGTCGATTAAGGTAGGTATCCTTAACCAATTGAGACTTGTAAATATAGTATCTTGATCAGCTCGTCGAGATCTATCCAATGGGACTGAAAGCCCCAAATTTCATTAGGTATCCGTGGAGATATCGAGCTTTTTATGAGCTGCTGTCAAGCTTGTTCTTCATTCTAGGGTTTTGAATTCTTTCTCCGATTTGAGGTAGGATCTAACAACCAAACTCTAATTAACTTACATGATGTAATCAGCATGTTGTTAGCTTTCATTTGACGAAGAAACCCCTAATTTGTATTGAGCATGTTGAGAGTATTTTGCATCGAAGTAAGAGCATGTCTAGAACATGATTCATATAGTGTTCCTTTAAGTCAGATCTTGATTTCGGGCTAATTTTGAGTCATGTAACCTGATCTTCATGTAGCATATCATACATGGTTGGATTCATAATCGAGTTAGCTTTCTTTTGACGCAAGAAGCCCCAAAATTCATTGCTTATGTTGAGAGAATTGCATGATTTAGTAGAAGTAGGTCAGGAACTAGGGTTTTCATGTATTTATCATGTATAAGTTGAGATTTAATTGATTTCTGTGAAAATTCATGTTTCTAAACTCATGTATCATGACCCTAGAATGTCTATTAGGATTCCTAGATCATGTGGTTTTGATTTCAACTCAATTGGACCTCATTTGGATGAGTTCATGTGTTTTCCGGAGGCAACTCACGTTGCTGTTCTTGCAGGGGTCGACCCCTGGGGTCGACCCATTTTCTGGGCAGCCCAGCAGGCCCGAGAGTCGACCCCAGGGGTCGACCCATCCACTCCCTGCAAGGGGGTCGACCCCAGGGGTCGACCCATGCGCAGGAATGAAGGGGTCAACCCCAGGGGTCGACCCATCCTTCAGAATTTGCTGGGGTCGACCCCAGGGGTCGACCCATTCAGCTGCCAGACCCCATTTTTACAGGGGTCGACCCATGTACCAGAAGCCCAGTTTTCATCGTTTTGCGACCCGTGGATCGATCCGGATCATTAGGGGATCGACCCATTGAACTTAGACCAATTGAAAACTATACTTTTGAAGAACCCGTGACCTAATCATGAGCCTTATGATTTTCAAACTGCATTGGTTCCTATGTTCTATCACGATGTAAAAGCATGTCATTCATCATCTTAATTGCAATGTATACATTGGTTAAATAGAAACCCACATAATTAGTGGTTAATGGTGCAATTAAATCTCTGTTAATACATTCTTTTCCTTCCTGTACAAGCTTGTTCCTTTACCTTATCATCTTGAATCAGCTTTTGGCAATTGTCTTAATGCAAATGATAATGGATAATCTTTGACATATTAACTTGGTAATTAGGATTAATATGTTGATTAGCTTATTGGATAGCTATTGTACTATAGTAGCGCAGCATGATTAACTCTTATTGTGCCTTGGTTTTCAATCTTCTTGATGATTGTGCTTACCTTGAAATTCTGAAATGAATCTCCTTCCTACTTGAAATTGTTATTGCTACATGGTTCAAACCTTGGAATTCTGGCCATAAATTGTGGAAGTCTAGATTCGTGGGATCTTTGATCCAAAGAAATCAATGTCTGGTAAACAATTAAGGGCTCGGTCTAGTCCTGGGAGGAGCGCCCGAACACTACGTGTACCCCCGGGGAGGTGATTGACTAGGTGTGGCATTTGGCACCAGTACTATGACATGGGTTAAATCTAGGACTGGTCACTACTCTCCACTACTCTCCACTACTCTCTACTACTTTTCACTTTCCACTCTTCACTGTTCTATACTCTACTTGTTGTTACTTACTTGCTGTTACTTGGACGTGGAAAGGAAACTACACACGTGCTTGACATGACTTGAATTATCTTGATATGGCCAACTCTTTATCGTTATCTCCTGTAGTAAATTCTTGTCTTTGTTATTCCTCTTAAGTATTACCATTCTGTTCCTTTATATTTCGTGACCTTGCGAGATCTTTCAATTTTGTTTCATTATACCATCATTACTCTTTTATTGCATTATCCTTTGTAGCATGATATTTTGAAAATGTAATTAAACTGCTAATCACTTATACCTATCTGTTATTTCCTACTGAGCGTTAGCTCATAGTTGTTGTTTCCCCCCTTTCCAGGTTTTTCAGGTGACGCGCTTACCGATGGGGAAGGGCAGGAGTGATGTTTGAGTGTATCAGTTAGTTGTGTTTAGAGTGTGTTGTGCTTCAGTTTTGTTATTGTGGTTTAGAGTTGTTATCCCAGTTGTATTGAGTTGATTTGAGGATTATGTACCAGTTATGTTTTGTTTAATGGTCAATAAGTTATTTCCATTTCTTAGCATTTGTATATATTTAGATTAGTTCTCTCTCTTTCCAGCTCGTTTCTAACTGTACGTCCCGATATTCCGCGTCGGGGCGTGGCAGGGACGCACCCCAATACACACACACACACGGAGACGGGGTCTCCAACATGATCCAACAGTCGGATCAATAATACATACACACGCTATGACAGATGTAACACTCCACACACTAAAACGACTGGATCTAAACAGATCCACACACACACGCAGATCTAAGAAGATCTACGCACACACGCGAATGAAGCACGACGACCATACACAACCACGGATCTGAATTGATCCACACACACACAAATGTTTCCAGATTATAAGAACACAAACATAAAGCCCAAAACATAAAGATAATGAATCATAGTTTAGAAGACTCCTGATTTGGCTTCCACTGAGTGTATGATGTAGAGCTTGGAACGATGCTTCCTGCTTCGCTTGAATGGCTTTTGATGGAGCTTGAATGGCCTTGGATTGGATGTAGAATTTGTTGCACGGAGTACTGTTCACGGCTACAGTACTCTTCCTTCTTCACTTTGATAACCTTCCCTTGATCTCTTCTTGAAACCCTTGCTTACTTCTTGATAGCCTCCCCCTTGATCTCTCTTTGTTAGTTGCTTGCTTCTTCACTTCATATATGCTTGTTGGCTTCAGAAGTACCTTGAATGGCTTGTAGATAGATGAAGAACTTGTTGCACGAGATACTGTTCATGGAGCTACAGTACCCTCTTCTTCCTCCTTGGATAGCCTCCCCTTGTATCTCATAGATTGTTAGGGTTTATGGCTTCAATGAGATGTTTTATAGCCCTTGAATGGTCCATAGACAAGCCCCATACCAGATCCACAAATCATGGTGTAATTGGGGTCATTGGGATTAAACAAATGGGAGGAAAGACCTCTCCGCGCGCTTGAAACACAAAGTCAAACAAGGCTGCATCGGGGTTAGCGGTCGACCAGTAGCTTGGGGCGGTCGACCGAAATTTTACAGGAATTACAGTTTTGGGTGCTGGGAAAGTCGGTCGACCGCCCCTAGGCTGGCGGTCGACCGAAATCTGGAATTTTCCAGATTTCGAACATCGAACCTCTTAAACCCATTTGCAGTCTGTGGATTCAAACTCCTTTGACCTTGTGGATTTAAACTGAGTGTTTTGACCAGTGGTTCTTGACAGTACATGACATATATCACCTGTTTTGGATTGTACAGGAGCAGGGTGCTTATCCGCACATTTGGTTCACCAGGTGACTGCCATGAGTTTGATCCTGCAAGCAAGATAGTCAGGGTTAATACCATGCTTGTTCACATTAAAGAGGTTATGAAACCTCTTGCCTCTTGTAAAACCAATTCAATCCAGCAAGAATCAAGACCATGTACCGTTGCCATTTGTCATCTCAACCATATTTAAACATGAATGTACACAGTCATCAAGAACATGTGCAATCAACCATAAGTTTAGTTATCATCACTCAATCATACATTAAGTTTATTTATCATCAAAACCATAACGCCAACAATCATCAAAACCATAACTCAACACGCCGCGGGCCCCGATGTGGCTGGGGTGACTAGCAGTCGGGTGCCAGAGGCACCGTTGTGACTGAAGTTGTTGAGTGGTCGGGTGCCGCGGGCCTCGATGTGGCTGGGGTGACTAGCAGTCGGGTGCCGGAGGCACCGTTGTGACGCCGGGACTTGTGAAGTATGCCCATTGTCCAAGTAACGGTACTGAGGGCACGCTTATCGAGGTGACACTAAGGTGGTGCACGATCATCGAAGTGGGGAACCAGGTTGGGTGCTTCGATTGAGCCATGTCTGATGGTACTCGATCATTGAAGCAGAGACTAGGCATGGTACTCTCATCAAGCCACATCTACGTCGTGCACGAATGTCAAGGCAGGGATCGGGCAGGGTGCTCTCATCAAGCCACGTCTGTGTCATACACGAACGTCGAGGTAGCTATAAGTGGCATCAGGGTCATGCACGACTATCGAGATAGGACCCAGGCAGAGTGCTTTCATCAAGAAAGATCTGGGGTCGTGCCCGATCATCGAGACGACATACGTTCATCAAATAGGGGGACGCCTTCTAGGAGGTTGGTGTTTGGGCTAGACGACGTGTGAGGGATGAACATGCGGCATGCCCTCGGCGTGAGCCTAGCAAACACACATACAAATGTCCTTCGCGCCCCTTTGCAGTCCGGGGGGTGAGCCCCTTGCCTTGATGCTTGATCCCCCATTTTTGAGCTCCCTTGGGGGGCTATTATAGGGAATGTGAAAGGGCAGGAGGGGTTTAGGCGGACCAGGTTTGGGGGCAAAGCTGGTCCGGGTAAACCCCTTAAAAATGTTTTTTTTGTTTACGAGTGCGGGAGATAGGGTTTAGGCGGACCAGCCCAAGGGGCTGGTTTGGTCCTCCTAAACCCTGCCCCAGGGGGGTTTAGGCGGAGTAAAAAACCTTTTTTATTGTAATGGGGTTTAGGCGGACCAGCCTGAGGGGGCAGGTTGGTCCGCCTAAACCCCCTCCCCCAGGGGGTTTAGGCAGAGTAAAAAACTTTTTTTATTGTAATGGGGTTTAGGCGGACCAGCCTGAGGGGCAGGCTAGTCCTCCTAAACCCTCCCCCAGGGGGGGTTTAGGCGGACTGGGTAGAGGGAGAGAAGGGGGGCGGTCTACGCCGATTTGATTGGGGGGTTTACCCGGGTTTGACCGGGGGTTTGAATGAGGGTTGACCGTGGGTTTGACTGGGATTTGACAGGGGGTCTGATTGGGGGTTTGATTGAGGGTTTGACTGGGGGTTTGACTGGGGTTTGACTGGAGGTTTGACTGGGGGTTTACCGTGGGCTTGATTAGGGGTTTGACTGAGGATTTGACTGAGGGTTTGACTAGGGTTTGACTGGGGGTTTGACTGAGGGTTTATCGCGGGTTTGATGGAGGGTTTGACTGAGGGTTTACCGCGGGTTTGACTGGGGGTTTGACCCGTTATAAACATAGATTTTCTTCAGGGGGCGAGGGCGCACGATGGTGGTGCATAAGTGGCTGGAGCATAAGCGCCCACCAGGTGCTCGGGAAAATTCCCGACATGCGTGCGTGGGCCGTATAAGGTTGCTGTGAGCTTCTGAAGCTCGTGGTGGCCCAGATGGGTCTTCCTTTGACTTTAGAGGGATGGAGGGAGGTGACTCGAGGGTAGACCCCGGCCTCTTTGCTGGGTGCCACATGGCGTGGCTTGTAGTCAGGGCACCCCCGGGTCAGCCCGAGTAGCTGTGTTGAACGCGGGTAAACCAGCAAACTGAGTGATGGGGGGTGGGCCCAACCGATTGTCGATGTTGCCATGGGTCACGGCTAGTTGGTTAGGACCCCTGGTTAGGCCCGGTGACTGGGGCATCGACATGATGATGTAGTTTGTCTGGTGGTCGGGGTGACCCTTGCTCCTTGGCGAAGAGTCGTATGATGCGGCAGGCTGTTCTGAGTCCTGAGTTAACCCGGTTGTTGAGGCGTCGGTGGTGTAATAGCGTATGCAGGGTGTCCGGGGGTAAACCCCGAATCTTCACAGAGTGCCGTAAGGTACGGTAGGCTGTCTTGAATCCCGAAACTGACCCGGTTGTCGGGAAACTGGCTGGCATAGTGCCGTTTGCTCGTGGCCGGTCCCCGGTTGTTATGTTGCGTCGCTTGACCCGGTGAAGTGTCTCGATTTCTGGGCTCAACTCGACTAGTAGAGCAACTTTGGCGATGTGCCATTTTGCTCCATTTAGGGAGTATTTCTCTATGCTTAATCCTCGATTATTTCAAGAAAATAAGCCGGTGCCAACACGCATATATTTTAGCCTTTCTACAGCAAACCACGGGTGGAACCACGGTCCCAGCATACTACCCGGGTTCTACAACGACCCTCCATCAAGTCGGGGCTATCCTCGGCCCTCAGACACGTGGCCATGAGCCACTTATATTTAGCTCTCGGGCCAACCCGAGGCTACCCTGCCAACCCGCCGTACAATCGACACGCAGCACGAGGCCCTTCCCATGTGCTCGAAGTGCCTCTCCTTAGCTCCTACGAGCTCCCGTCCTCAGCTCAAGGCCCATCCCGAGGCCCCTCCGCCAGGTAGCTCAGCCGTACAGCAATCCGGGGTGTGTCGGGTATTTACCCGAAACACCTTGCAAGTGGCAACTATGACTCGACATACAGCAGCCCCCACGGGCCAGTCCCAGCACCCCAGAGCCCTGTGTCCCTCAAAGGACACCCCCAGATGGTGAAAGAAGACCCCCGGGGGCCATCCCTCGGGTTGCGATGCTCCAGGGGCCAGTTCACCCCAGGGCGCGGGCGCTCCCCCAGGAGGGCGAACCCCCTTGGGGGACGCGCCCTCCTCCCAGCCCAACGGCCCCAAGGCCATCCTCAAGTCCCAGTATCCCCCAGTTCAGTACAAGATCATCCGTACCCGTGCGTGGAAAGGATCCGACAATGAGGAACTCACCAACGGGAGCTCAGGGTTGCGCAAGTCCAACATCAACACCCGCGTTCCTCGTGCACACGCGGGCCAACCAGTATCCTTCTAGTATCCTTTTATCCTTTTCTTATTAGCCAAATTAGGGAAAAAATAACAAAAATCCAGATTTTATGGAGGGTGGGGCCGCCCCTCTCTCTCTCTCCACTCTAGCCCGCCTAAACCCCCCCTGGGGGAGGGTTTAGGCGGACCAGCCTGACCCCTCAGGCTAGTCCGCCTAAACCCTATTACAATAAAAAAAGCTTTTTTAATTTAAAAAGACGCCCAGCCAGCCCGCCTAAACCCCCCCTGGGGGAGGGTTTAGGCAGACCAGCCTGCCCCTTCAGGCTGGTCCGCCTAAACCCAATCCAAAAATTAAAAAAAAAAAGAGTTTTTTAACAACGAAAAAACCCCTCCGAAGAGGGGTTTAGGCGGACCAGACCAGCCCTGGGGCTGGTCCGCCTAAACCCCCCCTGGGGGAGCGGTTTAAGCGGACCAAACCAGCCCCTTGGGCTAGTCCGCCTAAACCCTATCCCCCACTCCGTTGAACACAAAAACAATAATAAAAAATATTTTCCTTAGGGTTTACCCGGACCAAGTTGAACCCTCAACTTAGTCCGCCTAAACCCTACACCATGACCCTTCAACTTCCTATAAATTCTACCCCTTAAAAGCTCAAGAGGCAATAAATGCATGCACAAGCAGACGCACAGACGGACAGACAAACACCCCCGACCTAACTGTCGCACCCTCGGACTCCCGAGGCTTTCGGCAAGGGTTGGGAACGCGAGAAGCTAAGTGCGCGCGCAGTTGACTTGCTAGTCGGCTCATACAAGTCCATCCTCGTTGCATGTAAGGTGACTATGTCAACGGCGAGTACACCCGCATCCCGGGTCCGCCTGTGTACGCCAACTTACGGTGACGAAACACACTCTATGATGCCGCGCCTAATTCCGACATGGAATCACGTGCCTACTACTCACCCCCCCCAGCCGGCCGTTGGCCACTCGGATTAACAACTCGAGTCTAGTAGGACCTCTGGCCCAAGAATCATAGTCCCGGGGCCGACCTCGACTCCCCAGCATGACGACACTCGCCGTCCGAGACCCGACCCGACCGCTCACCTCGAGCCGTGTCCGACCTCCACCAGGCGCCAGTCCACGTCCGCCCCCGCCACCAAGGTAGTCGGGCTCGCATCGATCCCTTTATAAAGAGTTTCTGTAAAACACGCGGATATCCGCTTTATTAGGCAATGACCCGGGGACCGACCCACGTGTCGGAGTTGTCCCGCGGCTTGCGCCAATTGTACTTTGGCCCCCTCGGCCTATTTGTAAGGCCCACGCAGCCCTCATGCAACATAAAACCAGTGGAATACAAGCGCCCGCATTCGGGTCCCCAGCTTTCTACCTACACCACTCGGCATACGTGCCTAACATCCTGACTCCAGTAAACATCCCTCAGTCGAAAGCGCACCCACAGCTGCGGAATGCTCCCGGCCTTCTACCCACGGCTTCAGATATATATACAGGCTTCTCTTCAGCATGGAACGAAGGTGTTCGGATTCAATCCGATGTAAATAAACACATGTTGCTTGCGGCTGGTAGGGAAAGACATCCAGTACATGATTCCCACAATCGCCTGCGCACTCGCACCCGTGGAACCCCTTCTCTCCATGTGTCGCCCGATCACTCGAGGCCAAGTGCTGCATCCTGGTGATGCTTCCCCGGTCAACCCTTGGTTCCATGGGTGATTGTCAGGAAATCGACTGGCATGCCCACACCCTGTCCGGCTAACCCATACCCTTACATTTCCATGCCACTTGACCCTTTTCGACTTTCTGTAAGAGGAGAGTGCCCGATACCGCCGTGAAAGGCATGCAACCGTATGGAGGATACCCGAGATACATCAAACTCCCGTATTTTCCTTCCCCCGCTATATCCCTTCCTTCACCCCGGTCATCGGCATAAAAACCCGCGCAATAGAGAGGATGGCACGCCCGGTGGGACGTCTCCCGCCTTTCTTCTTTTTGCAGAAGAAAAGCCTATGCCAGCCCTGAAGCCCTGGTGCCCTTTACCTGTCCTTGCAGGAGAGGCAGAGGAGGGTACTCGCGCACGCATTCTCTAGCAACTTTCGGTTCACGTTCTGACTGTCGAATAGCGCTCGGTGACTGTCAGCAACCGTCGCCTCCGCAGCACTCAGCGCTCCAGCAGCCATGGCGACCATCATTTACGGTCCCAATGTCATTGCCACCCATGCCCGGGTGGGCTACTTGGTGACGCCGATTGCTTTCGGCAGCTTCGCCCCCGTCATCGGATCGCCCTACTTTTTGGGCGTCATCCTTGTGGCTGCTCCTCAGCCAACCCAAGTTTCTCCGTTGGCTCCCATGGTCGATGTGCCACGCACACCTCTAGCCCCGGTGGCCCACCTGAGCACCAGACCGCCACCACTGGCCCCTGCAGGGCCCCCAGATCATCACTGACCCGGGTAAGCGTTAGCTCCCGAGGCCAGCCTCGTCTGATCTCTGGCACGGGCCCCGCGCCCCAGATTTTGGTTGCAACCTCAGCATCTTCCTCGGGCCTCCAACCCCGAGCCTCAGCAAAGTCGGCACCCAACACGGGCTCTCAGCCCCGGGTTCACAGATCCCCAGCACTTCCCTCGGGCCTTCAACCCCGAGGCCGGCTTCAGCCGGCACCCAACATGGGCTCTCAGCCCCGGGTTCGCGGCTCCTCAGCACTTTCCTCGGGCCTCCAACCCCGAGGCCAGCTTCAGTCGGCACCCAGCACAGGCTCTCAGCCCCGGGTTCGCGGCTCCCCGGCACTTCCCTCGGGCCTTCAACCCTGAGGCCGGCTTCAGCCGGCACCCAATACGGGCTCTCAACCCCAGCTTCGCGGCTCTCCAACATTGTACTCGGGACCCCGATTCCGAGCTCCAGTTGAACCGGCTCTCCCAGCGAAGGGCTCAAGGTTCATCAGCACCCTCCTCGGGCCTCCCGACCCGAGCCAGGACTACCCCGGCACTTTCCGCAGGTCCTCGACCCAGGGGCGTCGGCACCGCAGCGGTTTCAACGGCATCGTCCCCCAGTGCGAGAGTGTCATCTCGAGCATCGGCAACGCTTCTCTCGGCGCAGGCCAGGGCTTACACCCCAGTCGCCCGGCTGTCCACTCCCAGGGTGGGCCTCGTACACTGGGGGTCGGCCTCTGTACCTTCCACTGGCAGCTCTGCGCCGCCATCCACTATGGGTCAGGTCTTCTCGGTCTACCATCTCGGGGTGGAGTCTTCCTCGGCTCCCCAGAAGAAGCGTCACCATGGCCGCAAAGGCAGACAGCTCGCCGCTGTAATTAGTAACTCCGGCAAGACTATTCTTATCGGTGACTTGCGGATTCGCCTCGATGGGGGTGAACCAATCATACCATAGGAGCGGACCGTTCCCACCATCTCTACCTCCAACTGTTTTGACCTCTTGCGGCAAACGTGAGAGGACGAGGCGATGCTCAGAGGAGTGAGTTCCTCGGTAGCAGTCTGGGGGCACCCACCGCAGCCCGATACACGGCCTCTCAAGACAACTCGTCGAAAAAATGGCGACAAGGGAGACTAGAAATCCGACTTGAGGAGAATCTGGGTCACCCCAGAGGAAGCTCAAGCCGTTCGAAGGGCGTGTATTAGAAACCCCCTGCGAGCACTCAGACGTGGGATCAGGCAGGATGCCACTAGCCCCACAGTAGCACCGTCTGACGACGCCCAATCGTCTAATGCCCCCCGCACAAGCAAGCGGAGGCAGAGGCGAGCCCGTTTCTGAGCCCTCCAGCAGCCTGTCCCGGACTCTCCTCCGACCGATATCGGGAGTGAGCCCCCTCTACAACGCACCTCGGTCTTTGACAGACTAGGGGCGCCTGATCGCCCCGAGTGGCGCTCACGGAGGAAGCGGATGGCCCCGCTCATCAACAACGCGGTTCGAGTGTTCGCGTGCTACACCACCGGACACCAACCGGACACCAGTCTAATGAACTAAATCAGCCCCTATCCCATTTCAGGAGGCCGCGCCATCAGGTTCCACTGCCTCCCCCAACTGGTCACATTGGCACTTCTATCAGACCGCAGTTGTCGGAACGCGCGGAAGAGGTCCTGGTTGAAGATCGCGACCCTCCTATCAACGCGGAGCCGGTCAACAACGACCCGCCTGCGAACGAGGCTCAAGAAGTGACCCTCAACACTCTCATGAAGGAGAACTGGCATCTGAAGGCCCTCCTGTAAGGCCTCCTCCAAGAACTGGACCTTCATCCTCAACAACCTGCTAGTCCCCAGGCCAAGGCACTGGCACCACCAGCTACCCGCGATGCTGCCAACACCTCAACGGCGATTGCCCGAACCCCATTGGCAGCTGGGTTTGGTACGCCTCCGATTGAGGCCCAGCCACGAGCTTCCGATACGCCAATGCCAGAAAATCTCCTGGCACAACGCCAGATGATCGAGCGTATTGTCGAGACAAAGCTCGCCCAGTATGGTGAAGGGGTTGTCACAGTAGACCTCTACAGTGTGCCCTACTCGCTTCACCATCAGCTGAAAAAGCTTCCGCCAGAGTATGCCAAGCCCCCGAAGCTGCAAAAGTTCGACGGGCAGGGGTAGCCACATGAACACTTGGCCTACTATGTTACGGCCATGGGCGAGTTAGCGTTGGATGAGTCGTACCTCCTCCGCTACTTCGCCACTTCGCTTACAGGAACAACCTTCCAATGGTACTCCCGCCTGAAGCCTAACTCACTGATCGACGGGCGGATCTCCAGAAGAAGTTCCTCGATTGCTTTCAAACAGTCGAGCGGAAGATCTCCTTGGCCGAACTCTGTTCTCTTCGGCCGAAAAAGGGCGAGAGCGCCCTTGACTTCATCAAAAAGTGGTGAGACCTCAGCATGAGGTGTGTCAATCCACCCGTTCAGGAGGACGCCATTACCAGATGCCGTCGACGCTTGGCGGCCGAGGTCAGCGAATAGCTCCTCGACACCAATATCAAAGGCTTCGACCAACTCAATTCGGCAGTCGCCGAAATAGAGATGTTCTTCGTCGATAACCCGAGCTATACTGCGGCAAAGGGGAAGCAAGCGCAAGAGCGCCAGCCTGGTAAGGAGGTGAATATCATAGAGTTCACCCCCGCCTCCAAATCTAATAAGGAGGCCGAACCAAGCGGCTCTGATAAAAAGCCAGCGGACAAGCCAGCCGTTCCCTCCTTCTCGGAGCGCATGAAGACACCCTTCTCCTTCAAGAAGGAACATACGAAGATGCTCTTTGACCTCTGTATGACCCAGAAGATCATCGAGCTACCAGAAATCCACAAGCCGAAACGAGGCTCTGAAGATCGATGATCCCATCTATTGCCTGTATCATCGCATGCTGGGTCACTCAATTGAAGATTGCTACGTCTTCAAGACTCAGGCGCAGAAGTTGATCCGAGACGGCCTCATCAAAATGAAGAGTGGTCTCATCGATCCCCCGCAACCACATATGTGGCCCAGGCCAGCTAAGGTAGCACGCGTGGTTCACCACTCAGCCAATGTCATCCACATGATGGCCGCATTTTCTCTTTCTGATGACGAGTCAGAAGAGCCCAGCGCCGATCAAAGGGGATGTTCAATCTGGTATCTAGGGTGGAGGCCCTAGCATGATCACAGACCTCTCTCCTTCCCCAGGGAGAGAACCCAGCAACTCTTTGATATCCTCGTCGAGAGGGGGCAAATCATGCCTCGTGACTCGCCGGCAAACTACACCCATTGGGACTGTAGTCACCCTCAATACTGCCCTTTCCACGCTAGAATTTGCCACCCGATCGAGTCCTGTGAGGAAGTTCAACACCTCATCCAGGAACAGATCCCATGGGAGCAAATCGATGCGGAGGGGACCTCCATGTCACTCGTCAGGCTGCGGCATGCTGTCGAAGAAACCCTGAGCATCGCCAGGGATGCGCCAGAGTGGCCAGACTCCCCTCAAGAAAATGGACATGGATTGCCTTACCAGCATCCCCCAGAATGGCTCGAGTTCCGGGCTGACAACCAAGAAGTGCTCGAGCGATTGCAAAGGCGTAGAGAGTAGGATGCCAGTCAAGAGATAGAGCCGACTAACTTCTCGGTCAACATCATCCATTCCCCTGCTCCTCCGGCCCCTGCGGTGTCCCAGACATCAGCATCCGGCCAACCAACCCCTGCCACTTCGGCTGTGCTGTGGCGGTCCTGGTGGGAACTAGAATCTCTCCCTTTCCCTGAAGAAGACACCGCCAGGCTCCTCCGGGTCCTTCTCGGCCGAGAGGACGTTCTGGTGCGTGAGACAACGACAGGCTCCTCAGCTCTCTCTTGTCCTTCCCCTGTCCTATCTCCGTCTCCAACGTCTGTGGATAGGAAGGGAAAGCAAAAGCAGGGTGAGGTCCTAGCCCAGCCTTATCACACTCCCTCAGCTGATGGGCCGTCGGGTCCTCCCCGCCTACCCTTTAACACAATGCAAAGTACAAAGAAGACATCTTCGGAGTCTTCAGTGTCTTCGATTCAAGCGGCGGGCCTACCGCTACAGGGCACAGTTATTCCGCAGAGTCGGGGTAACTGCCCAGAGCAACAACATTCTACGAAGCCTTCGGCTGTCGCCGGACCTAGCCCTCAGCATGATTACAAAGGCAAGGCTAAGGAGCAGGACAACAAGCACATCTCTCAGTCCACTTCTCGACAAAAGCCGTCGCCACCGCGGCTAAGGCATCAAACCGTGCATATGTCTTCGGATGCCAGCACCAGCCTGCCGACTCCTCGTAGGCTCCTGTCACCACCGTGGGTAAGGCACCAAACCGCGCACGCATCTTCGGACGCCAGTCCCAATATCTAGGCATACCAGGAGTTGCCGCTCGAGGTAATCAAGTATGCGATCAACGCCACCTTCCAGATACAATAAGCAGGAGGCGCCTAGATCGAAATTCAGGCGAAGAAGAGTCATCGACTTCGCCCCACCAAGGCACTACCCCGGGGATACCCTCCTCAGAATTTATCAACTCCGGCCCCAGCACCACTCCCCCTACTCCCTTGGAGACCGCTATTGCCAAGAGACGAGAAAAATAGGAGGAAGAACCTCAGAAGGCGGCTCAAGAAACAAGCTGAACAAGCAGCCGCCCTACAATCCCCGACCGAGCCGACGCCTCTCTAGAGGCTCCAGCGGCTCATTGATGACCTAGAAGAATACATTCCTCCTCGTCCTACCAGAGCTCTCCCACTCGACAGCTATATCCCGTGAGAAGAAATGTAGAAACGAGCCCACCTCAGAAATTGGGTCCAAGAAATGATCCAAAAGCTCAAGAACTACGAAAGGCTCTTGATCCCAGATGAGCTCTCCTTGTGCTATAAAGACAAAGAGATCACAATGGAGCAGCTAGAAGAAATGCTTCGAGGCTACACCTGCAACATGGTGGCCATCCCACCTCCTGATAATATCAACGCTTCTCGGTGAGGCGAGCCCGTGGCCTCCCGAACCAGGCAAAGAACCATTGCCCCTCTTGGGCTACAGCCAGCTCCAGAGCATGCCGGTCGTGGCCGAGGTCGTGGCCGAGGACGCGGTAGAGGTCGTGGAAAGGTTCCCGAGCTACCCCTTCACTTGTCCACTTTCGACCCGGAACGAATCATCCTCTTTCGAGGAGAGGAACCAGCTCCCATTTCGGAAGTAGAAATTCGGAGGGGACCCTGTATCTTCGATCCTTCCGGCATTGAAGAGGCTACTGCCAGCCTCCCAGCCCCTGCACCAGTTCCGGCTTCTGCAACAGAGCAAGCGGGACCGTCGGACAAGGAGGAGCCAGCCCGCCAGTCACCCCTAGAAGAGCCATCATTGGCACCCCTGTTCCAGGAGTCCACCGGTGATCAAAGTCAGTCCGATCCCGATGGTAAGGGAAAGACAGTGCAACTTCCCGACGGGGAGCAGCACGGTAGCTCGCAGAAGGCTCAGCCTGACATACTACCTTCCTTGGAGGATGCTCGAGCCCAAGCCGACCGGAAGGTCCACTACCAGATGAAGTGCTTCCCTGCTAGTATTACAATTTGGGAAGCCATCGCTTGGAGTAAGGACCTAAGAGAAACTCTTATCAAGATACTCATAGAGCCGGAAGCCTATGAAGCGCATGTCGGGAAAATGAAGGCGGTTGCCTATGAAGCCTTCACAGCCACCATCTTCTTCACGGAGGAAGACATGCTGCTCTTCCCTCCGTGCCACAACCGTCCTCTCTACATGAAGGGGAAGATCAACGGGCATGATGTGAATCGAATCCTAGTAGACACTGGCGCTGCTGTTAACATCATGCCGCTCAAGACATTCAAGGCTTTATATCTGACACCGTACCTTCAAAAGGTTCAGGCAGTCAAGATATCCAGCTTTAGCCAAAACACCGAGGATGTCCTCGGCCAGGTGGATGTTGATCTGGTGCTTGATGACTTCGCCTCCAAGGCGACGTTCTACATCATTGACTCCAACACGTCCTATAAGATGCTACTGGACAGACCCTGGCTCCATGAAAATTGGGTCGTCCCGTCAACTCTCCACCAATGCATCAAGTATGCCTAGGGAGGGGAGCAACATACGGTCTTTGCAGACCTGTCACCGTTCACGCCAGCAGAATGCAACCTGGCTGACGTTGCACTCTACTTCAAGGGCATTAGTCCATACCCTATGATTAAGCGCAGGAGCAACGGTTGGCTCTCAGAGGGAGACGATGATGATCTCTTCTCTGTTGACGAGGAGAAGGCCAAGCTTCATCGGCTGTGCCTCGGCTCCAAGTCAACCCCAGATCGCCCCGAGAGGCGCCAGATCGACTTCGAGGCTAATCTTATTAGCCGAGCTATCAGCAAGAGTATATGCTTGCCACCAGACTGCATCCAGCTCCCATGTGCATCCGAGAAGCACAACGTCGAGTCGCTGACGACATTCATTGTCACCTTCAAGCGACAACACCGAAATAAGAAGAAGGCTAATAGGGACAAACCCATTGTCTTCTATAAGGGAGACACGGTCCCTCAAGCCCCACCGGCTGACGACTTCGGCTGGTCCAGGCAAGCCGATGACACCCCTAAAGCCGTCCAAGTGCTGGACGACCTGCCACCACACATTCAGGAGATGTGTCTGAAGCAACACATCCCTCAATGGCAAGGTTCCGCGCGACGTGAATATTTTCACCGACTGTGGACCCCTTCACAGGTCCAGGGGCAACCCCCGTCCTTCAATAAGGATACCAGGGGACTTGGCTATGACCAAGACCCAGACTTTCGCGTCTACTACGCAGTCAACATCATAGGCTTGACACTGCCAGTTGATGACCAGGCTAGAGTCGAAGCCAAATTCGACAGCTCCGGGGACGAGGAAGAGGAGATCCTAATCCCGATCCCCGTCAAAGCCAGCACCCCGGCTCAAGCAGTTGAGGAATCTTCCTCACCTCCCTGCCAATACGTCGGGGCTGAAAAAGCTCCTCCTGCCACCCCGTCGGGTGACGGACTTGGTTCATCGGACTCTCCTGAAGAGGGAGCTAGCCAAGATGCTTACCACGAGGGATTGTCAGCTCTAGTAGGCAACCTCGCGGAAACCTCAACAACTCCAGCGGGCAACTACCGACCAGAAAGTGGTGACCCAGACCAATCCTCGATGGATCCCAGCATCAACGACTCTCTAGTCCCATCGGTGTCAACTAGTGGCTTCAAGAATCAAGAAATGCACGAAGCCGACACCGATGATGATGATTTCATTGACTTCCAACCCACTCCTCCAGAGTTGTAGGACGGCGGCCAGGCGACCGTGGACGAGCTTGTTGAAATCAACTTGGGCGAAGATGAAGCTCCCCAGCCAATGTTTGTCAGTGCACTCCTTACCGAGGCAGAGAAGCAGGACTACAAGCAACTCCTGCTCGAATACAAAGACTACTTCGCCTGGACATACAAGGAGATGCCAAGGCTAGACCCCTCCATAGTGGAGCACGATCTAGCCATTTCTTCCTCTGTCACTCCAGTTAAACAGCCACAGCGGCGCATGCGCCATGAGCTGGAGCTCCAGGTTTTGGCCAAAGTCCATAAAATGGCAGAGGTCGATTTCATCGAGCAGTGTATCTACCCGATTTGGCTCGCCAACATAGTCCCAGTCAAGAAGAAGAGTGGTCAAGTCCGCATCTGCGTCGACTTCCAGGACCTCAACAAAGCCTATCCGAAGGATGACTTTCAAGTCCCGATTATAGAAATAATGGTCAACATGACCACGGGGTATGAGGCCTTGTCTTTCATGGACGGGTCGTCCGGTTATAATCAAATCCGGATGTCCCTCAAAGACAAGGGCTACACAGCTTTTAGATCCCCCAAGGGGATTTTCAACTACAAGCGTATGCCCTTCGGTTTGAAGAATGCCGGCGCTACTTACCAGAGGGTCATGACCAAAATATTCGACGAGATGCTGCACAACACCGTCGAATGCTATGTCGACGACCTCGTCGTCAAGACTAAAAGACGTGAAGACCATTTGCGCAATTTACGCCAAGTCTTCAACCGTCTCCGGCAATACGGGCTCAAGATGAACCCCATGAAATGCGCCTTTGGCGTATCCAGTGGCAAGTTTCTCGGCTTCGTTGTCAGGTACCGAGGAATCGAGGTGGATCCCAGCAAGATCAAAGCAATCCGGGAGCTTCCACCACCCAGCAACATCACCGAGCTCAGGTCCTTCCAAGGGAGGCCGACCTACATTTGGAGGTTTATTTCTAACCTCTCCGGTCGATGCGCGTCTTTCGGCAAGCTGATGAAGAAAGATGCCCCGTTTACATGGGACTCGGAATGCCAGGTCACTTTCGAGCAAATCAAGGAGTACCTCCTTACTCCCCCAGTCCTGGGGGCACCAATCAAGGGTAAACCCCTCATCCTTTATATTGCTACCATGGACGCTTCGCTAGGAGCTCTATTGGCGCAAATCAATGAGGAAGGTAAAGAGCAGCCCCTCTATTACCTCAGCCGGAAGCTAATCGGTGCCGAGTACCGCTACTCCCCTATGGAGAAGGTTTGCTTGGCATTAGTGTTCGCAGTCAAGAAGCTGCGGCATTATCTCCTGTCCCATCGAGTCGAGCTTATATCCAAGCACGACCCCCTGAAGTATCTCCTTCGGCAACCTGTCCTCTCAAGTCGACTGGGAAGATGGGTGCTCCTACTGATGGAGTACGACATTACTTATATTCCCAGAAAAGCAATCAAGGGATAGGGCATGGCTGAATTCTTGGCAGCCCATCCAGTGCCAGACAACTCACCTTTCAGCTCGGAGCTCTCGGACGAGGAGTCCCTTGCTGCTCAATCACAACAACCGGTTGAACAGAGCGGAGATATCTTGCATTACTGGCAGCAAAGCGCTCTCACAACCAACGTACCTTGCTGGGAGCTCTACTTCAATGGCGCTTCCCGAGGGATTACCCGGAGCAACCAGGATCCAGCCACCGTGGCAGGTGCCGGCATCATTTTCCTGACTCCTCAGGGCGGAGTTTTTTACAACTCCTGTGCTTTCATGAAACCTCTGACAAACAACGAAGCTGAGTATGAAGCTCTACTCATTGGGCTCCAGATGGCTCTCCACATGGGCATTAAATGCCTCAAAGCCTACGGGGACTCCCAGCTGATAATCCGCCAAGTCCTCGGTGTCTATGACGTGCGGAAGTCAGAGTTGGTTCCGTACCATACCGCCGTCACCAGATTAACCTAGAAGTTCTATTTCTTCGAAATAGATCATATCCCTAAAAGCAGCAACGCCCAGACAGACGCCCTGGCGAAACTAGCCGCGGCCATCAAGCTCCCGCCCGAGGGCGAGGTCGACATCGTCATCAAACACAGAAGGCTGATGTCGAGCTCGCTCGAAGGCAACACCGATCTCACCATTTACGAGGTCCACGACCTTGACCAGAGCACGCCTCCAGAAGAAGAGGATTGGCGTGCGCCCATCATCAGTTTCAAGAAAGGGTGGCTCCCCCCTGACCGGGCTCAAAGGGTTCAACTGCTCCGCCGAGCGGCCTCCTATGAGCTGATTGGCGACTCCTTGTACCGACTAGTTCATGAGAAGGACAAGTCCACTCTTCTGAGATGTGTCTCTCTCGCGGAGGCTCAAGCCGTCATGCAGGAGGTCCACTCCGGGTTGTGCGGCGCGCACTAGGCCGGAGACCGAATGAAGCATAATATCAAGCTCAAGGGTTTCTATTGGCCAACCATGTACGCAGATTGCGTCCAGTATGCCTGTACGTGTCATCAATGCCAAGCCTTTGGCCCAGTACCCAGAAGACCTCCTAATCCATTGCGTCCTACAGCCCCCACCTGGCCATTTGCCGAGTGGGGCATGGACATCGCGAGGCCTTTCCCGCCATCTTCTAAGGGCCACAAATACATTTTGGCCGCCACCGACTACTTCTCCCGATGGGCGGAGGCCCTTCCCTTGCGAGAGGTCACTGGGGAAATCGTTGCTAGATTCGTCCGGCACAACATCATATACCGATTCAATACTCCCAGTCGCATAGTGTCCGACAACGGGACACCATTCAAGAATAAGGCCATATACCAACTGGCGGCCAAATTCCACATCGACTGGAGAACCTTTTCGGTCTACAACCCCCAGGCTAACGGTTTGGCGGAAGCCTTCAACAAGACCCTCTGCAAGCTCCTGGCTAAGATGGTTAGCCACCGAAAATGCGATTGGGGTGAGAAGGTCTTCAAAGCATTATGGGCCTATCGGACGGTCTACAAAACCCCCACGGGGTGCTCGCCGTTCTCCCTTGCTTACGGGACAGAAGCAGTTATCCCCATCGAAGTCCAATTAGCTTCTTACCGTGTGGCGGTCCACACTGGCCTTGCCGGCCCTGACGAAAGTGAGTACCAGAGAAGGCTAGAAGAGCTCGTCGATCTAGAAGGCAAATGGCTCAAAGCCTACAAACACCTGCAAGTATACCAGGCCCGCATGGCCCGGGCCTATGATAAGCTCGTCAAGAAATGAGCTTTCAAGCAAGACGACCTCGTCATGATAAAGGAAAAGGAAGTCATGGCAGGGCGCTCTAGTGGAAAATTACAGCCGAATTGGCGAGGTCCATACATCATCCACAATGTCTACGAGGGTGGGCTTACACGGTTGTCAATCACAAAGGTCATAGACCGTTCCCGCCTCTCAACGGCAAACATATGAAGCTATATTATGCACCAGAGCACGAGTTCTCGGGTCAGCCAGACTAACGCGCACGTCCCAGCTACTACCAGTGAAACCGGCCCCTCCCTGCGGGAGGAGGGGAGTTCTAACCAGTCATTCCTTCCAATCTCCATCCGAGCAACAGGGTTAGCCAAGCCCTCTCAGAACCACCGCCAATCACCTTCGGGGGTTAACTGCCCGCCTTCGTCCTTGCCACGATGATAGAAAGGGTACCTCTACCCCAGCAGTAGTCCAGCCATCAGGCCCTCATGTAAGTAAAAATCAAAAAAATATATACAAAAATAAAATCAGGTTAAAAATAGAGATACCCCAGTAGACTCGGTAGTCCTCTTCCTCAAGGAAGCGGCCGGGGGCAAAAAGGCCAGCAACCCGGCTGAGGTGGAAACTCGGGAGAGCACCTCAGGCAAAATTGGGAAACCCCTCGACGTGAAAACCCGCTAGGGCGCGTCGGAAAAAGCTAAAGGGGGTCGGCTCTAGCGTTAACCCGAAAGGGCGGTAGAGCCGATAACGAGAAAATCTTCCTCTCCCCACCAGTCGGAACGGCCTTCCACCCACTCCTCGGTGAGCCATTAGCCTCACCAAGAGCCAGTCTTCAGTCAACTTACACTGCTAGAGCATGAACCCTATAATTCCCAATTAGCCTTGCACTACCCCCACTCAGCTCGTCCAACCTTCGGCCCTTGCTTCGACACCACAGGTCAACCAGTCCTTGTGACAATCAAGCTCCTAGTCACCATCCCAGTAGACTTCCGTCCCAGCACATCCCCAGACACTTATCATTCTACGCCACTACATCCTACATCCCCTGCAAATCCAGAGCCTTCAAGTTTCATTATAATCCCAGTTCTCTCCTACAATCCCTGATCCACCAGCCATAACTCCAGTCATATCTTGCCATGACAAAGTGGCCTTTCGCCACCATGGCATGACGATTTGTAAAAACCCTTATTAATGGCAGAACAATATCTGGCTACCCACACCATCCAGTTTCAGGTCACGTCCCCTGACGGCAACAGACTATGGACGACGGTCTCCAAAAAAATATAAAAAAAGAGAGAAGAGAATGGGGTTAAAAATGGAGATACCCTGGCGGGCCTGGTCGGCTCCATTACAAGGAGGCGACTGGGTGCAAAAATTGCCACCAACCCAGCTGAGGTGAAAATTCGAGAGGGTGCCAAAGGCAAAATCGGGTAACCCCTCGGTGTGGAAACCCGTAAGGGCACACCGAAAAAAGCAAAAGGGGGCCAGCCTTGGCGAAAACCTGCAAGGGCGGTAGAAGTGGTAAAAAGAAAAAAACTCTCTCCCTCTTTACTCTTCACTTACGAAATCCGTCGGCTATGACACCCCCCGATGGCAAGCTTAATATCACTCCGCGACAATGGTGGCCACTACACCCCCGAGGGTCGGTCATCCCAAGTACCAGTTCTAGTTTCAGTTCCAGCCCCTAGTTCCAGCTCCGGCTACAACGCCTTCATAGGCCAGCCGCCAGCCCGGTTCCAGCTCCGGCTACAACACCTTCATAGGCCAACCGCCCAGTTCCAGCTGCCAGCTCCCAGTCCCAGTTTCGGCTACAACGCCTTCATAGGCCAGCCACCCAATCTCCAATCCCAGTTTCGGCTACAACGCCTTTACAGGCCAGCCGCCCAGTCCCCAGCCCCAATTTCGACTACAATGCCCTCGCAGATTAGTTGCTCAGCTTCCAGCCCTAGTTTCGGCTACAATGCCTTTACAAGCTAGCCGCCCAGTCTCCAGCCCCAGTTTCGGCTACAATGCCCTCACAGATTAGCCGCTCAGCTTCCAGCTCCAGTTTTGGCTACAACGCCTCTACAGGCCAGCCATCCGGTCTAGCTCCAGCTCCCAGCTATCACACCTTTCTAGGCCACCCAGCTGGCTTCAGCTCCAGTCCCCATTTCCAGTCCCAGTTTCAATTTCCAGTCCTTGTCCCAGTCCCGGTCTTGGTTGCCACGTCTTCCCAGGCCACCCAGCCAGCTCAATCCCAATTTCCCAGACACATGCGAATCCCATTTTTTGGCTAACGGCATAATGCTAGCCAATACTCCACCATCCGGTTAGGGGTCAATACACCCTCCAGAATCACCTCTGCAACCCTAAACCACGTAAACTGCCCCGTTCTTATGGGCCTATGTTGGTTCCCTGGTATGCAGGCTTTCATCCTCCAAGAGGATTGGCCCCCACATATAGCCTTTTCTATCCCCTACTACCCAGTGCTCAGCCTCCAGTTTCTAACATCGGGTTCTCGGAACCCGATGCATGGTGTCCCCTATCACTCATGCCAGTGTATCGTAGAACAAACAAGCACGACTAATGATAAGTGGTCGCCAGTTCATGCACACCACTCCATTCCATCAAAAAAGGAAGGGAACAACCCAGGAAACAAAAGATCCGGAGTCTGTCATTAATACTCTGTAAAAGGAGCCCAAGACATGCCCTTGGGGTGACAAAATTCATACACTCCAGATAGCACAAACAAGAAAGGAGAGAGATATAATCAAATCTCAGGCTCGGTCCCCTCCAGCGCCGCAAAGTGAGAGTCCGCAGCCGCAAGCTCCGCCTCCAAGGTAGACAAGAGCTGAGTGCTAGCTCCGACTATCGTCTCGACCGCCTGCCACTCAACTAGGATGCGCTCAGCGACTGCCTGCTGCTCCTCCCAGGCCTTCCTCAAGGCCTCAGCCCGGCTCTCCACCTCCCTCAACTGTGCGGCGCGCTCCTGAGATGCCAACGCAGTCGCCTCGACGTGACTTCTCTGCTCAGCTACGGCTGACACAAGCTGAGCCCGCTGCTCCTGCGCCTCTCGGATCGCCGCTAGCCTCCGAGCCCTCTGCTCCTGAGCCTCGCGGAGTCGCAGGTACTCGGCCCAGATCCCAGCTAACCTGGACATCCAGAGCTCACGTGGGAAGCCAAGTGCTTGGTAGCCCTGGGTGCACTCCCGTAGCCGCTGCCTCAGATCCTCTGGAGAAGGAAGAGGGTCGCTCTGTGAGTAGCTTCATGCCCGCTGGAGCAGGGCGGCACCTGCACTCGCCTCCAGCAATGGCTCTGGCGGAGAAGTAGATGTAGGCCACTCAACCCCTAAACCCATGGAGAGGTCGCCAAACGCGGTTAGCACTCTAGTGGAACCTGCATAGTCCCGACAAACACCAAAGGGAGTGAGCAATACATCCAAGACTTCCTTCGACAGAAAAGGTGAAAAAATTGAGAAAAAAGATAAGTCTTGGCTCCTTACCTGGAGTAAGTCCGGCTATCCCTGTGGAGTCATCTGCTGGGGTCGGGGAAGGCAACCGCTCCTCCGCCTCGACAGTACCACCCGCCGGGGTCAGAGAGGGCAGTGATTCCTCCACCGTCCGGTCGTCCCCAGCAAGCACGGGTGGGACAAGGGGCTCCCCCTGCCCGCCCTCGTCAGGAGCCGACGCGTGCTCCTCTCCAGACCCTGACGCTGCGGACAACCCAAGAACGTCAGCACTCTGCCATATAGAGCAAACAAACACCAAATGAGGATGGGAAGAACCACCATATACCACCAGAAGTGGTCCCCGTCGGAACCTCCCTACTAGCAGAGACCCCAGAGGATGAAGAGCTCGAGCTCGAACTCTCCTCCGTTTCCATCTCCAATCTGCCGTCATCTGGAGAGCTCGACAAAGCCTCTGACGAACTCCCGGAGGTGGCTGAACCAGAAGCTCCTGCAAGCCAACAAAGCAAACAAGGTCACTACACGACCCAGCTTCATACAAGGGCGGCTCTCCGGCTAAGAGTTACGAACAAGAAACTCACCGGCCGAAGCACTCCCCTCCGAAACCTTCTCAATGTCGATGATCTCCTCGTCGCCCTCAATTGGAGCCACTCCCGCGGGCCCCTCTTCCACCACCTCAGCCCTGTCGCGGGGTAGCTCACCCTCTTCTAGAGGCGAAGGAGTACCTGTGAACAATGCCAACAGGATCTCAGCACTAGCAGACAATCAACACAAAGAGCTTACTAGAAATGGTTAAGTCCCCAACTACATACATGAGGGTCCCATGATCGAAGACCCAACCAGTCCCACAGTGCAGGCCGACACTACAGCTGGCAGGGAAACACGGCCCATCCCCGCCAATAGCTGTGGTAACAGACTGGACGTTTCTCCAGCCGTGGGTGGCACTGAAGCACTCCTCCCTCCAGGCTCCCCCTCAAAGGAGGGAAGGGACACCGATGGGCCAGTACAGACCAGCTCCTGAATCATCTCCAGAGTGGCGACTGGATCCTCACCTGGCAAGTAACAGCATAAACCCAGTCAATGTCTGTGGCCCAGCAATTGTACAACGGAAGGGCAATGCCCTCCGTAGCGATTCAATACTTACCCGAGCCATCCTGGGTCACTGTTGGCTCCTGCCCGTCAACCGATAGGGGCACCTCGCCCGCATCTTAGAGGGAGATGTGGTCTCTGATGCCCCGGCCACCTCTACACGACACCAGCAACTATGTCAACTCCCAGGATCAAGTACAACCACAAACACAACATACTCGGTCTCAAAATTATTTACCTGGCTGGGCATCCTTTGAAACCTTCCATGACTCGAAATCGGGAAAGGTCTCAATATTGGGGGTAGCCTCGTCCATCAGACGAAGGAACCCCTCCATATCTATCTCGTAATCGACCCCGTCGTCAGGTAGTGGGCCGATCTCCTGAGGTGGCGAGAAGGCCACGTCAGCCCCGGCCTCCAACGGCGCTATGAAAAGCAAATCCAATAGCACAAGGTTAGCCGATCATAAAGGCTGAATCAATATGAAGCAAGTAGGTGGATATAGCGCTTACTCAGAGCTAGTTCCGCCTTAATATGTTCCCCAGCAGTGGGTCCCCGAGAGGACTCGCCGGCCTCCCTGGCTCCGGTCTCTACCCGGGGGCGCTTCCGCCGGGGCTGGGGGGCCCCGTCACCATCCCCAGAAGACTCCCCCGTGGAGGGGTGATCCTTGTCTGCCGCAGAGCCTACCAATAAACACAACCACATAAAATGCCTCAGTCATGTACCCCAGAAAACAACAAAGCGGGGGCAACAGGCTAACGAAGAGGTCTCACCTGAAGCCGCAAAGGGGGTCAGCGGTAGAGGAACCGACTACTCCGGCTTCAAGCCCACGACCCATGCAGCCTTCGCCACTTCCTCCTTCACGTCCCTCAGGGTGTAGGCGCACTCGATGAGGGACACGAGCTCCACGGGTCCAGCCGACCCGATCGCATGGGTGATACGACGCCTCCAGTCATCGATCGTCGTGTTTGCAATGCTCCCCTTAGGGAGCACTCGGTTCAGTGGGCCCTTCTTCTCAAACCCGCAGTCAGCTAGGAACTGGGTCCACCAAGTCCTCAACGCCCCCGATCGAGGCGCCCCGACTCCAGTACCTCCAGGCGTCGGTCGCGCCTGCCTGAGGGGCTTCAAAGACCTGTTGCCGCTTTGTCATGCAGACAGTGAGCCCCGGCTACCCCGAGGCGCCTGCTGTGCCGGTCGCTCTACCTCCCAGCGGATCTGGGAGAAGCTAGTCCATAGGTACTCGTCGTCTAGCGTAATGGGAGGTAGATCCTCCCTCAAGAGACGGGCCTCCTCAGCTTTTCGGATCGCCGAGGCCTTCTACCGGTATAGGTGACTGTGCTCGAACCACCACCTGGCATAATGGATGTCGAATTGTCCCCTGCGTCCCGGCCCAAGTGTCGGCAGTCGCTCCGGCTCCCGATGACAGTAGAAGTCCCACCACGCCGCAGCTAGCAAGTGTGTATCTCGGCCTCTGTACTGTCGACCAGCTAGCGGGAACTCCTGGTTCGGCGGCATCCCCTGGTCGTACCCAAAGTTTCGCGTGAACCTGTGCGGGTAATATGGCTCCAGGAAGCTCGTCACAGACCGGTGTAGAGTCAGCACCGCCGGTGGGGTACTCATCACCCACTCTGTGTATAATGCCGCATCCGGCTCCTACTAATAAGGAAGAGCGCAGGCTGCCCCGCCACTCGAAGGCACCAGAATTAGGTGGGAGTCTCTGGTGGCGCCATCAAAGGGAAGCCCCTCCTCGCCCCTGCCAGGCAAGTAGCACAAAACTCTCCTAGCCCCCTCCAACTGTGCGACTACGTCTCCGTCCGGTTGCCCAGTGAAGTTGAATAGCAGTGGTGTTGCCTGGTTCGCCATGGACCCGCGAGACACCAACCCCGAAAATAGCAGACCAGCCCATACACTAAGGTAGTGGGTCGGTAGAAGCAGACTCCACTCACGTGGCGCCGGGTGCGCCGCTAGCACCCCCAGTCCCTGGTAAACATTGGCTAGAGCCACCGGAGCTAAGGCCAGCCTTCGTCCCTCCGCCAATAGGCACACAGGCCACAACAACTCCACCCTCAGCTGGCCGTCTTCCCCGTGTGGGACCACAAACATCGCCAACTAGTACGCTAAGTACGCCGCTGGATGGGTCACGTCCGGCAACCCATGGGGGTTCCACTCCTCCTGTGGCGCATAGATGTACCGGGTGTACGTCCTGAACTGTAGCTCCACCTCTGTGTACTCCTCCCAAGGAGTCTGGTCTCTTGTAAACTCCTGATAAAAGCAGAAGGGCCCGTTGTAGAAGTGGCGGACCCACGCGTTCAGCTGCACTCTGGGAGTCTATGATGCTCTCTCTCTCCCGGCTACGGCTAAATCCCTCCACGTCTTTAGCAAATACCGGTAGCTGTAAGGAACGCAGTATCTTCCATGCCCGTCTGTGTGGCTGCGATGGAGGCCATCTGGCACTACCTCCTCGTACCCCTCGCCGCTGATCGGCAACCCTGAAATCATGAATAGAGACCACAGATCTAATGAAGTCTCTCCTTCGACCATCGCCACAAGGTTCCACCTGCGGTTGAAGTGCTCTGTCAATGCCTGTAGAAGCCCCGTGTAGCAGGGGTACCCGTACAAAGCCGCGGTCACCGCATATCTGATGTCAGCCCGGTCCAGCAGCACCCGGTAATGGTGTACTATGCCCATCAACCACTTGGTAGCTCCCTGGCGATATCTGTGCAAATGAATCACCGCCCAGCGGCCATACCAGCTAACAGCACTTTGTCGTAGAATCCCAGATAGAAGGTTGTGGTCGTCATAGCCCTCCCCGGCATACTCCAGCCCTGATGGCTCCAACACTAACCCTGGACTTCCCTCTGTCTCTGCCCGATGGTGTCCGTGCAAATCCCAAGAAGCGGGACCCATCACTCCAACGCAGACTCCGAACTGGTCTGCCCTGCCGAAAAAGCCCAGGCACTCAACACTGGGGAACTGACACTATCTCCAGTAGTCCCCGGAGAAACTCGAAAAGCCGCAGAGAACGATCCCGTGCAAACTGTCTCTGCCCACCAAGATCGCCCGCTCTAGTCGGCGACGGGCTCCGACAACCTGAGAGTCCCCCTCCTCCATGCCTGGTGGAACAAAGCCCCTGACGAACTCGAATAAGTGACAGTCCAGAGGGAACTCCATTGGGTAGTCGCCGCTGCGATCGTAGGTGTAAAGCCCACCCGCCTCCGACGCCCGGGCCAACTCCACAGCCCCAACTCCGCTGCCGCGCTCGCCAACGGGGCCCTCTACCACAGTCGTGTGCCCCAAGGCAAGCTGCTCCACATTAGCTACGGTGATGACCGGCGGGCCCAAGGGGGGCATAAGCCACTCGGTCCTCCTCACCCAGTGGTCCTCCTCCCGGACGACACACCTCGGGACCCTCTCGTCTCTACCAAATAGTGCCATAACTACAAGACAGAACACCAAAAAATGGTCAGCACGCCAGAAATTCAACACATGCAATACAATAAAATAAAAGCACATGAAGCGCCAAAATACAACTATAACAACTCAGAAGGAGAGGTTCACGGGCCGTACGCCCTCGTCTCTGCCTCCGACACACGACCCGTGGGGGGCATTTGTTGTACTCGGACAATTTTCCCAGCAAAATACCAAGGAACAAGGGCTCGGGAATTTCCCCGAACACCTTTAAGGCATGGGCTACCCGGCCCCTCCGGTAACCCAGTGGGCCCGACCAACGGCCCCAACCCGCTAGCCGAGGGGTACGGTAGCATTAACAACTAACCGGGATCACTCCCGACCCCTCAGTGGCGGACTTTGTTCGCATTCTATACAAACCACCGGAAGTGCGTCCGCGTACGGCGTGCGCATGTCCTCCCGAACTTGTGCTGATGCTGCTACCTACAGTGCACAGGTTAAGAAAATAGAAATAGGTGTGATCGCCAGAGGTGTTTACCTGAACCTCACAGGGGTAGAATGATCGTGAACGCCTTAGGAACAGGAGAATGTGGGTTCTTCATGTCCTCACTCTCGGCCGGCCAAGAGCAAGGAGCCCTGCAAGTCGATGACGAGGTTCCTGTAAATTAACCAGCAAATAGAAAGACCATTAGACTGAGAAAGTGTAGTAAATACTCATGGAAGTAAAGAATGCATGCAAATGGGGTCAATCGTACCGGGAAGGGGGGCGGAAAGGGGGATGGCCGAGACTTTCGACCATCCGCCTTCCCTATGTTTTGGGTTGAAAAACCTCTTTAAAAAGGTATCTAGGAAGATCTATCATGCATGAATGCAGTAAAACGGAATGAAGTATAGCAAAATGGAGAACGAGGAAGAAAGACGGGGTTTGCCCGTCAACCAAACAGAGGGCGGCCACATGTGTGGCCGTTCAAAGGTGGTGGGCGGCCATGTCGATGGCCGCCCCCTGGAACTAGACTCTCCCGCTGCGGAGCTCTTCAACGGCGGGTTCTGCTTCTAGGGGAAGGTCAGGGAAGGCACTCTCATCCTCTCAGCTCTCTCTGAAATCTCCGAACTGACAGAACCTCCTTCTCTCCAAAGTGTTCAACCCCTCCGTGAGAAAATGTCCCACCTCCTTCAGAAATGTTCCCCCACTCCCTGAGATAGATCGAAATGGAGTTTTGTATGTGGGGGAATTCCCTCCAAAAATCATTCGAAAATGGAGTACATGTAAGCTACGTGAGTCTCGATCCTCCAGGGGTGGGAGTAGTTTCGGAGGACGTGCCCAGAGTGGGCGAAAATGTGAGTTTAACTGCACTTATCAGAAGGCGGCCAACATTCTGGCCATTCAAAGGAGCTGGGCGGCCAAAGTAGTGGCCTTCTTGGGGGTCTGGGCGGCCAGGTCGATGGCCGTCCAGAAGAGGTGGGCGGCCAACTCAGTGGCCGCCTTGGGATGTGGGCGGCCAGCTCTCTGGCCGCCCTGGAATGGGCTAGGCAGGCAGCCATCTGGCCGCCCAGGGGTATCGGCGGCCAAGTCTTTGGCCTTCCAGGGAGATCAATGGAAAATGGAGAGAATCATATAAAGCACCTCAAAAAAATTCACCTCGGGGGCTCACGCCCCCGAACCCCCAACCTTACGGGTAGGGGGCGCTGCCCCCCTGCAACCCCCCACCAACTTACCGCAAAGGGACAGGGTGGAACCTACCTAAACAAGGATGAGACTCCACACTCACAATCACCCAAGGAAAATGATCACTTCTATGGTGGCTAGATAAGGTCCACGGGATGTCCGAAATTAAACATCTACAGTAAGTTATTAAAGGGCAGATGCAATCTGTCTGGAAGTTCTTACTATGTATGAGGTGGTTTTTAGACCAAGTCCTCTACCCAGTACCATTGGTCAAAAATTTGCACATAGAGAAGTCTAGACCTTCATGAGCATATTTTCTTAAAATCCTATGTATAGCTTTCATTGCATATGTTGCATAAAGTTAGGGGGAGCATTTGTAGGTTTTTAAAAATGGGTGTTTAAATATCTGTTTCCTCACTCACACTCTGTCTATCTCGGTCGACCTAACTGCTCACTTCGATCAACCGATGCTCCTTGCTTCAGTCTGTGTTATCTTGGCTATGATCTATTTGCATAAGGCCCCGTACTGCTGTGATTGAACTCAGGCCTACATAGTTGTTCTGATCCCTGGGTTCTCACTTGATCTCAGCTATTTTGAATTTCACAAATATCTTTGTTAAAATCTTCTGAGTATTTCACTTACATGGCCTTAAAAGCCACAGTCGGTTGCTTCTATTTTTGCTAAAAGGAGCCTCACTTGAAAATTCTGGATTGTCTTAAAAAAAACTGTGTTTATATCCTCCATGAAGTCTGAACATCTTAGCTACATGCATGAACTTCAAGTGGTTCTCACATATAATGCATGCTCTTGCTGTTGCTTCTATTGATTGTTGACTGCTCTCAAAATTCCTTGACCAAATATTGAGAAATTTTCAATCTGCATATCATGACCATAAATCTAAAAATCTCCTCAATAAAGAATCTTATATTATATATGATTATGAATGTCTAAAAGATTGTGTTGGTTTAAGTTTAATGTATTCCTGAGTTTAGTTGTGAAAGACTTGAAAATATCTGGATCACTCTTTTAATAAAACTTAACCAAATGTCTCATACATTTTCATGCAATATCTTCTGAAATCTAAAAACTCTAAAAATCATGACTTTCTTTGGTTGAGGTACATGTAGTAAGTATTGTCTTTAAACATCTGATTTCTTCTGAAATGTCTAAGGGTCAAAAGCTGTCTTAGCAATGACTTTGGTCACTGAGAAATCATGTCCAAAGGGCTGAGTCATGAAGTGCCTTAGTCAACTCTGCTGAAAAATAATTAAAATTTGGCAGAGCAATGGCTTGCATACTGAGAAATACATCTCACTCATCAAGAAATGAGTTGAGGTATGTCATTAGGTGTCAATGCTATCTCTGTTCTTATGAAGCATGACAGTTAGTCATTCCAAGTGCTTAGGGATACTGGCGTCTAAACAACGTGTATCCTCTAGCTACAAAGGTGTACTAAACTTAATTGCTCTTGATAGTTGCATATAAAAATTTTGTTGAACAAATGCAATAATTGAATCTTGTTTCAAATGAAATTTCTGAAAATTGCTGCAACCTTAGACAAAATCAAATGATTTCATGTTTGTTTAACCTCAATACTCCTTCATGTAATTCCTAAAAGGGTCATTGAACTTTGAGTAAGTAAGATGAAAGAAGGTTAAACAAGTCTGGCTTATGAGAATTTGGTTCAGTTGTATTAAAATTTGATTTCAGATATGAGTATAGTTTTCCATTAACAAACTGTGAATACATCATTTTTTTAAACTAGGTTGGTCAATAAAGATTTATTCATAAGCCTTTATAATGGAAGACTCTGGATTTATGAAATTGATATCCCATTGAAAACCCTTCTTAATCCTTTGGTAATCCAGTTGAAAACTCATGTACTAAGTGCTCCATTTCTACTCCAATTCTTGAACTCAGTTTGCTCTGCTATCTGTTTCCACTGCACTGCACATTCAACTCATATGTCTGAATGTGTATGGATGCCCTATGTTTTTGCTGACAACCTAAAAAGACTGTCCTTCTGTTGTCCTCACTTTTGCTTGATCTCATTATCTCCAGTGCTTTCACTACCAGTTCACTCTTTTGGACAAGGGGAGTTCATTAGATCTGAGTGATGAGTTCTTTCATTCAGGGGAAGAGTTCTTGAGAGAACATCATTGTGCATAATTTGATTCAAGGGGGAGAATAATTTACATGCTCAATTTAATGTTTCTTCCTTTTTGACGACGTCAAAGGGGGAGAAGTATTCCATTGAGTCTGTCTGCATCTGCACTAAGTATCTATTGATTGTGTGACTCATAGTGTTGCCATCATCAAAGGGGGGGAGATTGTTGTGCCCCTGTGATTTTTGATGATATCAACCACTATGAGTCATCTTGTTCATCAGTCTGAATGTTATTCTTATGTTACACTTGCTCTAATTATCATGGTTCTATTATGTATGCAAGCATGTACATTCAGTAAGAACAGGTCTTGAAGAATGATCAAAAGGTGGATCAGTGATCAAAAGGAAAGAAAAGAATAAACTGAGCATCTGGTCAACCAGTCAAAGTCAACTAAGCAAGAGTCAAAGGTTCAGTCAAGTTATGAAGAAATCAGAAAAGCTGAAAAAATAGGATGATATATGACCGTGCATAGACCAAGGTCGGTGCACATGAAAGACGAGTGCACGACAAGGTACATATGCTTCATGCGATTCAAGGTCGGTGCAGGATTGCCTTCATGCAATGCAAGGTCGATGCAATCCTACTCAAGCACAGAGGAAGGTCGGTGCAACCTCTTCACTAGCACTATGAAGGTCTGAGCACACAGTAAGGTCTGTGCAGCATGGCAACCAAGGTCGGTGCAACCCCTTCTTCAACACAGTGAGGTCGGTGCATGTCCTGCCTTCAATGCAAGCAAGGTCGGTGCAACCTATTTGCTAGCACCGTGCAGTACAGCACCAAGGTCTGAGCATATTCTAGTTACAAGGTCGGTGCACGTCTGGTTTGAATACAACAAGGTCGATGCTAGTTCTTGCATAAGGTCGATGCCAGCTCGATGTGGTCGATGCTAGTTATGACTTCTGTCATACTAAGGTCGATGCTAGTTATGACTTCAGTCATACTAAGGTCGATGCTAGTTATGACTTCAAGCATAGGTCGATGCTTGTTCCATCTGTGCTTAACTGAGGTCGATGCTAGTTGTGAAGCCAAGCAGCTAAGGTCGACGCTTATTTTTGCCTTAAGTCATAACGTAGGTCGATGCTGGTATAGAAAGCGTGCATTTAAGGCAAAGTCTAAGCATGTTACTATTCACAAGACCAAGGTCGAAGCATCTCTTCTCAGCATAGTAAACGAGGTCGATGCCACTTAGGTCGCACAGTAACTGAGGTCGATGTTGATTCAGACTTTCAGCAACTGAGGTCGATGCACCCTTTTGGCAAAGAAGAGATAGTCGATGCACTTTTTGGAAATGATGAACTGAGTTCGATGCACCCTTTTGGCAAAGAAGAGACAGTCGATGTAAACTAAGGTCGGTGCAACTAAGGTCGGTGCACCTTTTGGCCCCTCAAGCTTTCAAGGTCGATGCTACTTTCCAAAGTCATTGCACGTTGACTAGGAATAGTATTGAAGGTCGATGCACACGGTGGGACTTAAGTGAAGCAGCGAACTCGACGAAGGCACGTGACTGGGCACAAGGAGACAAGTGAGACCAATCATTGGTACAATAGTTATGGGCACGTGATCCAATGCTAAGGTTAGTGGAACATTCTCGTGCCTACCACGTGGACCGATGGGGCTTCACTAGGGCTTTTCTGCCTCATCCATACGGAGGCTCTGCTATATATAAAGACCACCTCATCCTTCGATGAGGAAATCATCAATCAAAAAAAAAAGGCAGAATGCTGCATAAAGCTGAGAAGAAGAGAGAAGAGCCAGAGAGTGAAAAGTGAGCCGCTAGAGAGAAGCAATAGAAGAAAGGGAGTGAGAGCCAGAGTGAAAGGAAGAAGAAGAAGAAGAAGAAGAGAGGAGCAGCCAGAGGGCAAGAGAAAAGTGTTCAGCCGAAGTAACAAATTGCTTATCTGTTCGTGAATCAACTCGTGGATCAAATCTAGAGTTCTTGTGCTCCTCGGAGCTACATTTGTTTGTGCGTCTACATTTGTTTTTCATTTGTTCTTTTCACTTTCTCAGTGTGTTTTTCTGATACTCTGTTTTGAGTTCGGGGCTCCTCCTGTGGGTTCAGAAGAAGGGAGACTTGGGTCTCCGGTTGTGAGTGACTGGATGTCACTCACGATTTCCCTCTGTGGATTCAGAGGAAGAGAGGATCTAATCCTCTGGGTTCTGGTGAGCAATGGGCTGCTGCTCACGTCCCTTCTGCGGTAGCAGAAGAAGGGAGATTTATCTCCAGTCTCCCCTCCGGTTTGGAGGAAGGGAGGATTGGTCCTCTGGTTCTAATCTTGCTGGTGACAAGGTCAGGGTTCAAATCTTGTGGGCTGCAGGATCGGTGTGAGGGATTTGTTTCCCTCAGGGCAAGCTGTTTGGCAGCGTCTGTTGCAGACTGAGTCTGCTTGTTCTAGCTTTTACTAGTGGAATCCTCACTCTAGTTAGAGTGAGGGGTGGACGTAGGTAGACTGGTGTCTGGCCGAACCACCTAAAAATCATGGTGCACTGTGGTTTGCTTTGTGAGTTTGCTCTTTGTCATCTTCCCAGTTCGCCGGTTGTTTGTGTGATTGCCTTATTGATCTATCTTAGTTCACTGTGAATTCTAGGTGTCCAGCTGGTATATCAAAAGACTCAGTCCGAATGATAGGTTAGGCCTATCTGGAAGAGTGTCTTCTTGCGTGAGGGAACACTTGTGCTAAACCTCCGCCAAGTACCACAGGCCATCTGTAGAATTAACATTTGAATCTGATTGTGTGTTTAGACTGCGCGTGCTTTCTAAGTGTTTGAGTGAGTTCCTCAATAGAATTCCGCACGATCTCCTCTGAGATAGTTTTTAACCGAAGTAATTTTTAAAATGGGGATTCATTCACCCCCCCTCTGAATCTCAGCCTTGCACCCATATATTCTAACAGTCTATCTATTTTTCACCCTTGTTCGACTTGTGTTCCTTCTTCTGATGCACACTTGGGTTATTGCTTGACCTTTTATATGTTTATTTCTTTATATGTCATATTCTTGCCCTCATGATTTGTACTTCATTTTCTGCTAACCTATTTGCAGGATCGTTGCAGCCAACAGTATCATTGCAACATTTTCTCTAGTCAGAGCACTGCTGCTATGCTTGTAAATCCTTACTCAATTGCTGCTTTGGTTACTTCGTGATTGCTTGAATGCTTGATTGTTGTTGGTGGTGCGAGAGATGACGAGAATTATGCCATTTTTTTATTGTCTTCAATGTAATGGTTGTACATCGAAATAATGTGTATTATAGTCTGCGAGAAATGAATAAGTGTACAATCCTTGAACAACTCTACATAATTATCGACTCCATTGTAACAGTTGTAAACTCTACACTGTAATGAACAACTTTGCCTACCATCTTATTGATATGTGTTTCATGTATAGTGTGAATATTGATGTGTTTCATAATATTATGTGACCGTGTTATACGTGAGCATGCATTGCGTGTTGGCAAGAAATGATACCATCCGTTCATTTTTTACTATTTTTTATGTTTAATATTTATAGTATTATGCTGCAGAAGACAAGTAGAAATGATACTATCAAATGTATCACAAGGTTGTTACAAAGGTTGTGCATATCTAAACCGATTTTGTAAATTTATAAGAAATAATATTGACAAGAGATAAAGCCTGAATATAAGCAATATTCCCATGTAAGTGATGCGCACTTGAGCATAATAAGTTGATAGGTTACGGCATAAATAGAGCTGAACTCAAGCAAAAGTTGAGCTGAACTCAAGAATTTTGTAATGAGTCAGGTTCGTTTTTCAGAAGTGAAGGCGTCTCAATTCGAATCGTACTCGTTGCAACGGTAAGAAGTCATCCCTTATCATCAAAGTTAAATGCATATTCTGTTATACAGAATGAATGTTACAAAATTATAAACCATAGATGTATTAAATTACAAATTAGTATCATATCAAATTTCATACGGTAATCATGAGTTTTTGGCCAACAAATTGCTGAACAAATTTATATTAAATTACCATTGGTGTAAGGTATTAGGAAGAGTTTTATATGATATTGCAGTGGATCGTGAATAAAAGGAATTGGCTTAAATGATGGGGGTTCTTTGAGTATTTAAAATTTTAAAATCATCTAAAACCTTGTGCATAGTAACAAAGCAGCGTGAATAAAGGTCATTATTCTAAGAGTTAGTTAGGGAGTACGCTCATGGTTATCAAACTAATTAATGAAATAAGATAGAATAGCACATCCCCGGTTAAGATAATTCCCTGATATTTCTCTTATGCTACCCAGCTATCAAACAGGGCCTTCATGCTTTACGATAGAAGGATTTACATGTACATGTCCTTAATGCTTCATAAAACTTTACCAATCCCTTACTCCCTTCCAAGACTCATGCGAAGGGGGGCGTTCATTATAATGGACACAAAGGAAAGCCTGTCTTTGACAACAATGGGAAAAGCGTTGATGAAAGTAGCAAAGAGAGACACAAAGGGAGAATAGAAGAGGTTAAGTTAGGAAACAGAGCCAGCCCCCCCCCCCCCCCCCCCAATTCTCAAACAAACAGTCCAGAAGGCAAACGGGATGACGGAAAAGGACTCGTGCAGTTGGCTTGGTGCTCGTTTACATATAGTGGACATTTTGGAATAGCATCGAACAAAATGTTTGCCATACCGCCAATCACATCCATTCTAAAGGATATACAACTACATATACTCTGGTAATTATGGTACACAAAATTCTCACAAAAGTTTTTGGTGTGGTAGTGTCCCACCGACACCATTCAAATCCGGCATCACATCTCTTTGTCTGCAACTGTGATAATGAAATGAAGTCCCATATCCATTGAGTTAGGTGCAGGAACACCTTTAAAAAATTGATGTGCAATAGTTAAAAAAAATATTACGAAGAGGATTCTGTGTGGAAACACAAAATTATTCATATGTCATTACAATAATTTCATTAAAGTTTTTTTAACCAAACGTCCAAAATTTTTCCCAAAAAATTAAGGAAGCACCAAATTCAATATGAGAGTCCTTTGAAACTCTTAATAATTTCCTTCTTCCACTTCGATGGGTTATTTAGATGCCGGAAGGCAACAGGTCTACCGCCTGAGGCTCTGCAGTATATACTGAGCATAAAGATCCCTGCAACCAAACCAGCCCAGAAGAATAATATCAGCAACTATTCAAAAATGTCCCTTGAGCAATAATATGCAATCAAGTATGACCATGCATATGATGAAGGAAGAGAAACTTCATAAATAATTGATATGTTGCATCCGCGTCTAGTTTCAAAAGAACATGGCTCCCACTACCAGGAAGAACATGACAGTGAAGTTTAACAATAATGTTACATATGCTTGTTGACAACACCCTACAACTTGTAAGTGGAAGCCAAATCAGTCATTTCAGAGATAATAAGAACAGGCCATTAAAATTGTTGGGACCAATCTCGACTGATGGCACCGGCAAGGTTCACCATGGTGTCTACTTCCTGGATAACAATCTTTACCTACAAATTCTTATTTCTTCTGTTCCTTCACTACCCACTAATTCCAGTTTCACTACTTCGGCGCAAATAACGCATACAGTTTCAATTGAAGATTGAAGGACAGCTCGTGACCAACTTACATGGAGTACTGAATGGCACCATGTGCAGTCTCTGCAGGTAAGAAGTCATTGACTGCAACCTCTTTATTCTCATTCTTTTTGTCTGTATTTTTTTTGTCAAAGATGCCAGTATCCAAGTGATACATGATCCAAATATATGCCTTCAATGAAGAAAAAAAATTAAGCATGCAAGTAAAGGATACAGTCTTCAAAGAAACGGCGGATCTCAGCAAGGCGATGTGGGGATAGCTCTTTGATGTCATTGTAGTGGCGGTATTCTGGATCATCAGCACACACTGCAATGATCTTATCATCTTTCTCCCCCTGTTACAAAATAACCTGTTAACTTGGAGCTGCATAGGTCCACTTGACATTTCAAGTTATCCATGCTACAGAATCAAATACCTGATCAATCATTGGCATGAGTCCGATAGCACGAGCTCGAAGAAAACAACCAGGAAGAACTGGTTCCTGTCCATGACATAAATTATGAAGATTATTTCATGTGTCTAACCAACTTAAACATATTCTCATATAAAGGAAAAATAAAAACGAAACCCCAAGAATGTGTCCGAAAAGAAGACAATGGAAAAAAGGATGTAAATTTCTACCAGGAATATACCAAGACCAACGTCATACAGTAAATATCACGAACTGAGGGAAGAACAATGCCCAAATGCAATTTATTTTTGTTTACCTGCATGAGGACTAAAACATCCATGGGGTCATTGTCTTCACAAAGTGTTCGAGGAACGAAACCATAATTATGAGGGTAAACCACAGATGAATACAGGACCCGGTCAACCTGGAAACATGGTTCAATTATAACCACATAAACAACTGTGCGAAACATAATATTAGTATGAATGATATTAACCTAAAGTTAACAGAATTCTTTCATGTCATTGACCTTCCTGAAATGAGTGGAGTGATCCACACATACCTTAATTAGACCAGTTTTCTTGTCAAGTTCATACTTTACTTTACTTCCTTTTGTTATCTCCACCACCTATAGCAGATGAACAGAAAAAAATAGATAAATCATCAGCTATAGCAATGAGGATATTGTGAGGTGCTCCACAGAATTTGTGTTTGTGCAAGTTAAATGGAAAGATCATCAGGTTCTGGGATGATTGCTCATGCAACCAATTTCCTTTTACCAAAAGATTTCATAGAATCTGTTTGTTATCTTAACAAAAGGCATAAGGTTAGTGGGATTGCCCATGGCCAAAGCAACAGTGAGTGGTGGGCGAACTTCAGAATGAAACCTGCAGAACTTGTTGACGTATGCAAATTAGCCATGTGAGGGAACACAGAATATTGTAGATATGAGACCCAGGAGGAGATTCTCTGTGATGTGAAACTTTGATCACATGACATGACATGGAAAGTGCAAGTATATATAGTGTGACAAAATCTATGCTCTTGTAAGTATCATCACCATTGTTATTTAGTATGGAAATATTTGAACTCATTTCACGATACTTACAACATTGAAGACAGAGGGAGCTCCCGGACCTGCATGCAAAGTTGTGTAGGAAGTCAGCTGTGGCATATGAATTCAGATGCTTATTGTCTTGAAGTTGGTATATCTCAGTGAGTTGTTTACCAATTTCAAGGTCATGCCAAGGATGTGCAGCCACTGATCTCCTTGACAGGGATGAGAGAATCCTTTCATTCAGCCTTGGAACTGGGCGTTTCTCTGGAGATCCAGCCTCATTTCCTTCACTCATCTTTCTGAAAACTAAAAAGGAAAACGAGTACAAGATCTAACCCCTCAATAGGGGAACTATATAAGATATTGCAAGCATTTAGGAAACAATAGGAAAACATGTCTATCACATTACCTAGACACTCTATTCCATTCCACAATTCCACAAAAATAATGATGTAGCTAACATTCACTGTACTATAAAGAGAACGAATTTCCTGAGTTAATCATCTAAAAACAAACATCAGCAGCACAAAGGGTGAGTGCATGCATGCATACATACTGGCACTGATTATTGGAGATGTAAACGTCGAAAAGAAAGGAACTGGCACCCAAACTCGGCCAAAGGGAAACATACTAATGGCCATAAAATTGCTTCTATTTGAGGGGCAGACGTGTATGGACACGACATATACTGGCGTGACATAAATGACATGCAAGGTGCCAGCAATTCAGCTAGGGGCCATATGAATGACATCAGCAATTAAAATACCTTCAATTTCTTTTCACTGGGATGCACATATCCTTACTTATCTTACAACCATGTCCAGTACTCCAGTGCAGCCAACATAAGGCATGACAAAATGATGTATAATGTATAGAATGACATGATCATTCTGTAACTTCGAAAACATAGGTTATCTCTACCTTTTCCAGAAACAAAGAAAAGAATATCATCATTATCATATCCTAAAATGTGAGTCATTTTATTAGATTGGAACCCGTTCCCATTACACAGGGAACACAATCACATTTTACAATACAAATCACCATAATTATCTTCTATCCTCTCCTATCTATATAAAATAAAAGAAGCAGTGCATCTTTAAATCCACACATTGCCTCTTTTAGTCATGGAGACACAGCCACCCCACTGGAAAAAATGCAACTTCCCTTCCTATGATTACCATGATGTTCCCCATCAGCAGATCCTGAAGTATTTGGGTCACTAGAGCTCAACCAAAATCACTGGAAATCCTATGACCAATCTATTGAATTCAAACCCATGAAAGAGACCTAGCTACACATGCGCACATGTTAGTGATAATTAAGCGGAAGTAGGCGGAAGAAAATTCAACTGGAAGAGCTCCAAAGCTCTGCCAGCTCCTCATCCACAGCCAAAACTGCTTTCGCATCATACAGCTGAGAAAGAAAGGGTGCACCAAACCAAGATCAGAAGATCATCATTAAGAAAATCTTTCCCATCAAAATTTTGTTTGAAATGATATCATATAGAATCCTTTCAATATTAACAATGTCTCGGCCTCTTATTGCACCCAACATTTGTCTTATTTGCCATGTCCCAATTATGTATTTCATTTACCATCCGTTGTTCATTTCAGTGTAGCATTTTTTTTTAATGGGGAGGGGGAAACCCGACGTCGAACCCGGGACCTCCCCCTAGGGAATGGGGAAGGGTATCTACTCCGCCACTGGCGGGGAACCAATGCAGCATTTTCTAACAAATATCACTAGTGAATGTAGCATAAGACATTCTGGACAGAGGAAATCCAAACACTCCCAACCTGTGACGAATCCGAGCTAAGGTTCACAGACGGAGAAATCGATACATGTTTATTTGACTCGGTCTGACTCGTCGAGTGACTCCATCCGATTCCGTAAACTGCTCCCAAATAATAACTATTAGTCTGACACGCTGATAAATAGATATTTTTTTAAAAAAAAAATTCTAGCGACTCAGAATCAGCCAAAAACCGATCCAACTCGTGCCGATGCCCACAAACCATGAGATTAATAGGGCCCGCCCTCAACTACGAGAATCCCCCGAGAGACGACTCCGCAATCTGGTCAGAGAACGAACGATCGTTGCACCATGAGACGCCGCGATCGTGCTGATCTGCCGGGTGCAAGTCCCGCCGGGATCTGCCGCGAAGCCGATCGTGGGCCCAGACGGGAAGAAGTGAAAGTGCAAAAATGGATTGCTAATACTTGGGAAGAGATGGGAGGAGCACAGGTTCTTAATGTTTTACCAAAACCACAAATCGAATCAAATCAAATAGGGAGAAACTCGAAGGGAAGAAAGCGGGCCAATGGCGTTACCTCAGAGGAGAAGGAGATCTGCAGGCGGCGGCGGTGGCAAAGAAGGGCGATGGTGATGAGAGAGAGAGAGAGGCGATGGTGGAGTTCGAATCGGAGAATAAATAAGGGAGGCCGGAGGCGGAGATGGGCGCCACGAGGTGTGTGTGTGTGCGTACGGAGGGCCCTTCCCCTCGCCCTGGAATCGGTCCTCCGCCTTTGATTTATTGCCTCGCGGGGGGGACGGCACGTCACCAACTCTGCTGCTGCTGCTGCTACTGTTGCGGAGATGCGCCCGGCACGACGCACAGCGTAGCAGGGGTGCGCGGCGCGGCTCGCGGTGTACTGGTCATATGAACAAAGAAAACGCATGACAGTTATCAGAGAGCTTAAAAAAATGAAAAGCCCTATCAAAGATGGCCATTCCAGAAAACAACATATAGCCCTCGAATGGCCAGAAATGGCCTCCCTCCGACCACCACAGGAAAACCCACCACATGGAAGAGCAAGGAACACGGATCATACCATGTCATTCCTAGAACGGCATGAAAAATGCTACTTTTGAATAGGAAAATCCATAGACAAAGATGGGGGGGGGGAGAGAGAGAGAGAGAGAGAGAGAGAGAGAGAGAAGAGAGAAGCATTACCCACAAAAGGGAGCTCGGAGAAGAAGAGAGGAACAGAGCTCGTCTCTGCTCAGCCCTGCTGCTGCTGCAGGGTCTCGTGACGATCGGAAACCAGGAAGGACGGCCGTGTGGAGCGCACGAGATCGCCAAACGCCTCCGCACCCTCTTTTTTCCACCCCTTCGCCTCTTTTCTCTCGTTTTCTCCCGCGAAGACGCCCACCAGCTGAGCCGGTCGGGCCGGCCACCTCTACCCCCGCTAGCCGGTTCGGATCGTATCGCCTGCCGCGTCCGAACTGTCAGATCCCGGTAACCCGCTCTGGGGCTCGTCATAAGGCGTTGGTCCTCGGCTCCTCGATGACCACAGGGGCTCCTCTTTCACTGTCCGATGGAGGTCAGAGAGATCGAGACCGTTGGATGTGGTTTTGCGGTGGGGTGGTTGACCTTTACCAACGGGACCTGGCCGTGTGGGACTAGGTGGCGGCGAGACGGCATCTGTAGACGAAAGCGCTGCCTAACGAATCGCCCTGCAATGGCGCCATGCGCCAGGCTAATAGAAACTCGGATTCTTGTGTGATAGGAAGATGATTGGCCAGGAGTATTACGGCAATTCCTACGCCGACACTATCAACAAACGTAAAGCCACCGGCCGCACTCGATGCTTGTTTTGCCACGGGGAGTATGACATCACAATCGTTGACTGACACCCACGGCTCCCTCTCTTTAAAGGACATGGATAGAATATGTCGGAGAGGGGAAAGGGTAGATACCCGGTGGTGGAAGACGGGGAGGAACCAACCCGAAGTCTCTCTCTCTCTCTCTCATAATCTCGCCGCCTTATTGTATGTTTGGGAGCGTTTTTTTCTTAAAGACTATTTCTCGCTTAAAAAATAAGACACGTTAATTTTTAACTTAATTTTTAAAATTGATAAAAATTAATCTCAACTGTTTGGCAAAAATGTCACACTCCGACCCTATGAGAAACACATCCGGAGGTCGAGCCGCATCGTCGCCGGCAAATTCCCGAGATCACTCGGGATCTCGCGGGAGAGACGATTGTGGGAAAGGTTCAGGGTCTCCGACATCGACTTGAGATCGCTGAGATCCAGAGGGATCGGACCGGTGAAGCCATTGGAGGACAGGTCAAGCTGCATGAGGCTCCACATCCGTGGCCAGATTCCGGCGGGCAACACATCGGAGAATCGATTACCGGAGAGGACGAGCCTCTGCAAGTGGTGGGAGTTGCCCAGCTCGGTCAGGATCGCGCCGGACGAGGCATTCCCGGAGAGGTCAAGGTTCTGCAGGCTCGGGAGGTTACAGAGCGACGTCGGGAACTGGCCGGAGAGGTTGTTAGAGTGGAGGTAGAGCGAGTGGAGGGAGGCAGCACCGGACAGTTGCGGTGGAATGGGGTCGGAGAGGAGGTTGCTGTGGAGATTGAGGCGGCGGAGGAAGACGAGGAACCCAAGCTCGGAGGGGATGTAGCCAGAGAGGCGCTTCCCGAGTACATAGTTCGCTTCGGAGGGGACCCAAGCTCCGTTCCACCACTGCAGCGTGCCGGCGCCGGCACTTCCGAAGGCGAGTGCGAAGGGCGAAGCTCCCAAGGACCGGTTCACCACCTCGAGAAACCCCGTGAAGAGGAACTGGGGGAGCTGCTGCTTCTTCACGGACTTGGACGTCCGGCCAGTAGGCGTTGGAGGCGGGGGAGGGGGGCCGGAGCAGCGGGGGAGGGGCGCCACAGGGGAGGGGGAGGTGGGTTGCGCAGGGGAGGGGGACGTCGGTCGCTGGGGAGGGGGCCGGAGCCACGGGGGAGTCCAGGGGGAGGGGGGTTGCACATGAGAGAGAAGGGGAATCCCGTGGACGTTTCTAAAAAAAAATTTGGTGCCGACTTATTTTTTTTTTTAAGAAGGTTTACACGGGATGAGATCATCTCCCTAAAATTTAGGAAAGGAATACCAAACGGGATTAGAATACCTCTTACTCTCTTTTTTAAATTTGAGAGAAAAAAGAGGTAAAAAAGAACAACCAAACACCCCGTTAATATCAAAGTGAGTAAAAAGAATAGGGATTTTTACATATGTGCCTTTATTATTTTTTATATTTATACATTCTTGACATTAACGAATTGTCAAAAATACTTCCAAGTACTTCCATATGATGAGAGTCATATATCTATGATTCTTATGCCATCAAATTTTTTAAAATATGTAATTACGTAGTAGATCAACTAATAAGTGTAGAATGCTGAAAATATTATTAAGGATATTTTTGATAATTTATAAAAGTCTGGGATATAAATATAATTAAGATAAATTAGAGGGGGTATGTTTTTACATGCAAAAATCTCAAAAGGATCTTGTGATGACACAGACGATGCATGGTTAACCGCTAACCAAAGAAGGGAAGGCCTCAAGGATATATATATATATATAATAACCTCTGAGACAGACTTTGTGTTTGAATGCAGTTTATAGTTTGGTGGTTTCACTCGGAGAGATTGTGAGCTCTTTTTTTTTGTTTTTTTTTATTATTTTTTGGGGGAGGGGAAAGCAGGGGCCACACTTTCGGGGGGAGGTGAGGCTAGATCCCGCACCCTCCTGCCACCTGCGCAGGTGGGGGAGGGGGAGGGGGGTGTCCACCCCGCTCAAATATTGTAAGTTCTCTCGTGAGAGTTGCAGATTTTCCTTACTTACCCTCTTAATAATTAACTTATCTATCAAAAATATTTTAAAAAAAAAAGACTCCATTTGCTGCTCGGCTCACTTTCCCCGTCACCAATAATATAGCTGAGTATGAAGCTCTTTTGGCCGGTCTTCAAACCGCTCATCGATATGGTGTCACCCATTTGAGGATTATGGGCGATGGTCAGCTTATTCTGCGCCATGTGTTGGTCAAGTGCCGCACTATCAATCCCAAGCTCAAATCTTACCAGGAACTCACTTCAGCTTATGCCAAGCTTTTCACCAAGTTGATTTTCTTCCATGTTCCTCGTAGCCAGAATATCTTGGCTGACGCTCTTACTTCTTTGGCCTCTGCTTTAGTATTCCCTCCTGAGCGTGATTTTCATGTTCCCCTGATTCATCAGCGTGACACGCCAGCTATCAAGGATCGTGCATTCCTCGATATTAGAGATAAGGTGCTTGAGAAGGTTAAGCAGAAGGAATCCCTTGAAGGCAAAGAGGTCATGCTTTTAGACTGGGAAGAAGAATTGGCTGACGAAGAGAAGTCTTGGTATTATGAGATTGCCAGGTATTGCAATGATCAATCCTATCCCGAGGAAGCCACTGTTGAAGAAAAGAAAGCAATTAGAAGAGTGGCTCAGCGATATGTTTTGATTGGAGGTGTGCTCTATAGAAGAGGGCTTACCGGTGTTTTATTAAGATACCTCGACGATGATGAATCATGGAAAGTTGTGGAAGAGGCGCATTCTGGAGTGTGTGGTGGTCATGTGAATAGCCAGATGCTAGCTAAGAAGATCCTTAGGCTAGGTTTCTATTGGCCAACTCTAGAAGAGGATTGTTCCATCTATGTTCGAAGGTGTGTTAAGTGCCAACTGCACGCCGACAAGATTCATTCTCCTGCTTCTTCACTCCATCCTACGTCCTCCCCATGGCCTTTTTCCATGTGGGCTTTTGATATCATTGGACCTCTTGGTGATTCGAACCTCCTGACCAAGCAAAAATCATTCATCCTCACGGCAACGGAGTACTTCACCAAGTGGGCGGAAGCAGAAGCTTACGTGGACATCAAAGCGTCAACCGTCTGCAAGTTTATAATGAAGAACATCATCACGAGGTTCGGCATCCCAAGCACCATCGTCACCGACAATGGACCTCAATTTATCTCTCAAGAAATCAAGGATCTCTGCAACAGGTATAACATTGCATTGCATCATTCTTCTCCCTATTATCCGCAGGGCAATGGCCAAGCAGAGGTAACTAATAAAAACTTGATAAAAATTGTCAAAAAGACGTGTGAGGCTAATAAATTTTCGGATTGGCCAGACAAATTAGTTGAAGCTCTCTGGGCCTATCGCACTTCCATTCGCACCCCTACTGGGCAAACCCCTTTCGCCCTTACTTATGGAATGGAGGCGGTAGTCCCTTATGAGATTCTTATTCCCTCTCTGCGAGTACAATTGGATAAGGAATTTTCTATGGATGAATGTCGTGATTCACTCCTCGCCCAATTGGAGCTCCTAGACGAGAAGCGTCTGGTCACCGCTGAGCATGCGCGCGTTTATCAAAACAGGCTCTCACGTTTTTATCAAAAGAAAGTAATTGAGAGGAAATTTAAAACCGGTGAGATGGTAATCAAGAGAATTTTTGTAAAGCCGGGTGGCCCCCGCTCAAAACTCCAACCCAATTGGGAAGGACCATTTATCATAAAAGAAGTTTATCCTGGTAATGCTTATAAACTGAGTAATGCTGAAGGGGAAGAGTTAACTCACCCTTGGAATGGTTTATATCTTAAGAAATACTATCCTTGATTCAACAAAAAATCCAAAAAATATATATATATCTTCAAAATTCAAAAAAATTGATTCAAAACCTCCAAAAATAGAAATTCTTCAAAATCAAAAAAAGAGATTCTCCAAAATTGGTGCCATGGCACACAAAGGATCAAGGTCCGAAAGGTCAAAATTCAGAATTCATTCATCAGTCTTGCTAATTTAAAAGGGGGTTGATTCACGCACACACTACACGCTTTATTCTTGAGCTCAAGCAGTGCAAAATCTGATGGAAAGTCAAAAACCTGACTAAAAGTGAAAGCAATACCTGTTCTTTTCTTCTTCGGCCCATAAGGGAGGAAGGGAGACCTCGAGGTAGACACACCAAGCCTATCCGCCGCCCTAGTAGGTGGAAGTCAGGGCCCAAAAGGGAGCAAATGCCACAAAAGCCCAAGTACAATTAGGTTTTTATTCATCAATGCAAATCGATTCCAAAGTGAAAGTCAAGTTGTGAAAAGAAAAGCATGTCAAGAGGACAAAGTCTCCGCAAGGAAAACCTTGGGCGTATGCGTGCAATGTAACAGGGGCAAAAAGGCAATAAATTTCCCTACGCCAAAGACTGAACCCCAACAAGCATAGGGTAGGGGAGGTAACTTTGCCTTGAGCATCTCAGAATCCCTTATGGGCTTCCCTTATATTTTCTTCCATCCTTTCTATGCGGTAAAGTCACGAACTGGCAGGATGGTCAAGACGGACTTAAGAAATTGCATTGTGCGAAATCTCGAATACAAGTCAATTATGGTCACGTCAACCCCCTTTTAAACACTCAAGAAAGATTAATGAATTTTAGATGGTGACTATGTAAGACTCATGGTCTTGATAGCCTTGAATCCCTTTTTGCAGAATAATTTAATTAACGCCTTCGGCTAAGGCGCTTTTTATAGAATTAACGTCCTAGATTAGGTCGTATCTTTCAGAATAACGTCTCTCAGTAGGTCGTTACTTTCTCAAAAAAATCAGATTTCCTTTTCAAATTCACGCCGTCTCCTCGGGCGTCTTTATGCGAATCACAACCTACTCTAAGGCGCGTTTTTCAAGAAAAATAAAAAAAATAAATAAGCAAAAACAAAAGAAAAAAAATGCATTTTTTTCACAATGTACGCTTGCATGGGCTTTTTTTTATTTATGGTTGGCATATGCGTGCTTTGCATAAGGCATCTCCCCGCTATCAGTTATTTTATTTGATTAAAGGCTTGGCCCCTTGACCCCTCATTAAGGTCAAAATATTACTATCTCTTGCTTATTGGGCAAGGGGCCAAGTTGAACAGATGAATTAACCTGTTTGTTCAAAGTGTGGATTGCAGTTGCAGAAACAGGGCACAGTAAAGCAAACGCGAAGAACGTGGAAAGAGGAAAGTACACAAACACAAGACCACAACTACACAAAGTGCTCAGGTAACAAAGAAATCTCAAATCTCATATATGTATATATCATGAATGTCTAAGTACAGGTGTGAGGGTGGAGAAGTACAAGTAAATCTCTCAGCTCTCGCCTCCACCCTCCTCTCTCCTACTCTCAACCTCCTCCTCGCCGTCCCGAGCTGGCGCTAGTGGAGGAGGCATGGGCCCCTGTGAAGAAGCAGGAACCCGAACGTGTCCCCCTGCCTCGCTCCTCTCTCGGAGGGAAGAGCCCGCCACGAAGGTGGAGATGGTGAAGGAGTACCCCGCAGCCCGTGCTCGCTCGCGCCCTTGCTGGAGACGCTCCTCGGACACTCGTAGCCGCTCCTGAGAAAGGATCAACTGGGTCCTCGAGTCTGCCAGCTCTCGCTCGCGTGCTGCTACCTGCTCCTGGTACCGAGCACGCTCCGCCTGGTACTCCTCCCGTTCACGAGCACGCTCCTCGCGCTCCCGGGCACGCTCCCGTCGCTCCAGCTCAAGAGCCACCCGCAGCTCGGCCACGTCCTGAGGAAGCTCCTCTCGTCGCCTCAGGGACCTCCCAAACTCTGAGATCCGCTGATCGCGGATCGCCAACTCAGTACGTGCCGCCCGTAGCTGTGTACTCTGCAAACAGGTGACAAATCATCAACAATTCAACTTTTTTGAAATAAAGCAACACATGACTAAATAAAAACTCACCTGGGCAGTCATCGCCTGCTGTCCCTCGCAGACGCAAGTGAGAGCGGCTCGAAGCTCCTCAGTCTGTAAATTGAATTTCATCAGTGCACAATTATATAATCAATATTTGAATTTCATCAGTGCACAGTTATATAATCAATATTTGAATGGATCTGTGTTTTGGATTTTACCCGTAAAGCGAGGTCGCGCTCTGTTGCCTCAGCTCGTGCCACCTCTCTCGCTAGCTGCTCCGCCAGTGCAGTCACCTCTGCACTGGGCCCTCTCGAGCTGGAGGCCTCCCCTGGGTCTCTCCTCACTGCTCCCTGCTAGGCACGCTGCATTCATTGAGATCGTCAGTGGCTAATCATCAATAATTCAACAAAAATATACATTTGCATATAGAAAATAATATAAACACTCACCAGGGTCTCTAGGTCGGCCTGTGTAGCGGCTAGCTGGTCCTCCAGGCTGTGTAGGTGGGCCTGGGCATCTATCGCCGCTATGTCCTACGCATCCTGCATCCATTACATATTAGTCACAAGATAGTCACATAAGCATTTGCATTCAATTTAGAAATAATTGCATTCATACATACCCCTAAGACCCTCATCTGGGGTCGGCCGGCGTATACCTCCCAGTAGCGCCGGAGGTACTCGGAGCTGTCAGTCGCCCGGGAGGTGACTCTGGTCCCGCCTCGCTGCCAGTCGGCGTACTGCTCCTCGAACCGCACTCTCCAGTCGGTCGCCTTCGTACGACCGCGCGTCTTCTTCCCAATGCCCTGCGGCTCGCCTACCTCTACCCACTCCTGGTGGAGGCCCAACATCCTCATCACCAACCTAAGCCGTAACGGCTCGATCTCGCTCAAGCAGTGAACCCAAAGCTCACGCTCAAAGCGAGGACGGCCCGCTACGACCCACGGCTGACCCTCGTTCGTCATCCCCTCATAGGGTCTCCACTGCACCTGCATTCATAAACATACATGTCATCATTTCATCATCATCATAATAAATTCAAAAAGAAAGATGCATAACCTTCATACATACCAACGAGGGAGGGAAGTCGCGGAACTCTCTCCGTAAAACCCACAACTTGTAGCCGAGTGGGGCACCAAACACGATCGGCACCCAGCGTCGTGCTAGAGGGAAAGCTCCCTCACCTCCAGGCCGTGGGTCAACGCGCCCCATCGGCATGTAGAGATGGCTCCAAACCTGCATCCATGCATCACATTAGGAAGGCATTCACATGCATAACAAAATAAAAGAAAAGAAAAGAAGAAAAATGCATACCTGAAGAAAAGGCGAGAAGCCACTGACGGTCGTCTCTTGACCTGTCCCCGTGGACAAGTCGGCCATCATGTGCGCCAGCAGAGCCGCTCCCCAGGCGTAGCTGCCAACTGCCTCCAGGTCCTCGAGTATTCCCAGGAATCGGCAGTTGATGACGTCGCCCTTTGTCCCGAGCAATAGCCTCCCCAGTAGCAGCAGTAAGAACCTCCTTAGGTCTCGGTCTGCTCTCTCTCTCTGTCGGCTGGGTCCTGGCAGTAGACTGCCCTAGCCCTGTCTATCAACCTCTGCGAGAACTGCTCTAGGGTCTCCCCTGACCTGTGCCTAGCATTCCCTAAGCCCATCACTGTAGTGAGGTCGGTGCGGAAGATCGTCCTACACTCGCTAGGCGTCTCATAAATCATCTCCAATCCTAGCAACCTCTCGGCGAACTCGGTGTAGTCTGGGTAGGTGATCCCACTCACAGCCTCACCGTCTACCCTCAACCCGGTGATCCTAGCCACATCCTCTAGGGTGGGAATCATGTGCCCCCATGGCATCAAGAATGCCCGGCTAGTCCTGTCCCATCTCTCCCGTAGAACCTGGATAAGTGGTAGGTCTGGCCTAACTGGCTCTATGCTAAGGAAGGCCCCAAACCCCATAGCATCTACCCTCGCTCTCTGAAACTCGGGGAGGCCGTAGTATGCTGCCCGGACCATAACCCAGGAGATCCGTGTCCTCATCAATCCCTACATGTAAAGAAAAATTTTCACTTAATTATTTTGATTATTCGTGCTGAATCTCATTTTGATTGCCTTGGATTATATTGGTGTTTGATTTTAATTAACGACCATCCTCAGGTCGTGGTTCGTTGAATTAGCGCCCCTGAGGAGGGCGTGGTTCTAAATGTGCTTTGAATTTGCGACCTGTCCTAGGTCGCTGTTTATCGAAGAAACGCCTCTAGGTTGGGCGTGATTCTATGGTTAATATCTGAAATTCTTAAAAATATTTCAAGTCACGCCCTTGGGTGGGGCGTTTTCCAAAATGGGTCCGTTATTTTAATCAGGAATTAATGAATGGACGACCGCTGGTTTGGTCGTCTATTGTTGAATTAACGCCCTAGTGGGGGGCGTTGTTTTCAAGTTTTCAGAAAATAAAAATGACAGCATACGAATAATTCATGGAAAATAATTTAAAGCATGGAATTAATGGAAATTAACAGCATGACATGAATTTAAATGGGCGACATGCTTTAGGGCGTGTTCTCATGGGGTTAATTATTTTTCAGGAAAATAATTTAATTAACACCCTTCGGTTGGGCGTGTCTTTTTAAAACGTGACACCCCTGAGGGCGCCTTCTTTCTGGGTTGCAGGGTTTATACCCCGAGAGCTATGGAAATTACAGGAAAAATAAAAATAAAAATAAAAAAAATGGGAATAGGGTTTGGGGGGCCTACCTTCTTGTGCTTTGGCTCTGCCGGTTGGGGGCGTGGCTGCCTGGGTCGTCGGAGTTGGCCGGCACGGGGGAGGGCCGCCGCCGTGCGCGGTGGTTCGTCATCACCTCCGTCCTCTTCTTCTTCCTCACCTCCCTCTCCTCCCTCTTCATTTCCTTCACCTTCTTCCTCGTCTTCTCCGTCTTCTCTGTCTTCACCGTCGCCTTCGCGTTCTCCTCCGACTTCGTCACCGTGCTCCGCCGCCGGTGGATCTCCTTCAGCCATCACCGGAGGAGCTTCCTCCTCGGCATGGGCATCCTCGCCCAGGTCCACCACTTCAGGAGCCGCCACCCTCTGCCTCTTCAAGCCTCCGCCGGCCATAGCTTAGGGCTAGGGTGTAGAAGGGAGAGGGATAGAGAGAGAGAGAATGAAAGAGATTGGGGGAGGGGGTTCTCGGTTAGGGTTGCAGAAGAAAGAGAGAAAGAGGGGAAATGGACGGAGGAAGAAGAAGAAAGGAGGGAAAGTTAAGTCGAACGGTCAAAAAGAAATCACGCCTTAAGAAAGGCCGCGTCTTATGGAATCAACGACTGACATAAAGGTGTTTATTAATAATTGACGACATTTCTTAAGGCGTTATTTTTGTTTGCATGGGGAATGATAACCGTCGTCAGACGCATTTAATGGCAATTGATTGATTTGATGGGAATAATCATTACTGTTTTTGAGTAACGACTACGATGGAGGCGTTGTTTATATGAAACGTGGCTTTGCTAAAGGCGTTACTTTTAGAATTTCAACGAATATATTTTGGAATATGAATCGTATTAACGCCTTGCCCTAGGACGTTTTTCAGTTAACGCCCATTGCTGAAGGCGTCAAATTTGTGAACTGGAATGTTGAAGATGACCTGTGATGAAGGCGTCCTTTTATGAATTCACGGCGTTGCTTGAGGCGTTATTTGCAACAGAATCAGGACGTTGGAAGAGTTGATCAGAAACAATAAGATGGCTCAATAAAGAAAATATCATTGAACATTGGAAGGAAAAGATTACAATGTTTTAATGAGCTATCTTGGGCCTCAATTTCCTCAAGGCTGTTACATATGCCTTCCACTGTTCTTTGTCTTCTTCTAAATTCTCTACAGGTTGATAAGTCTTGCAGATTTTCCAGAGAGCTTGAATGGTTGTGCATTCTTCACCATCCTCGTTGCCGCCTAGATCCCGTGTCTTGATTGGAGGAAGATGAGATGGATCTTCGAGGATTTGTCGTGGAAGCCCGAGTTGAGGGAGGCACCGGTGTGAATTGTATAGAACGAATTCTGAAGCGCCTATGAGACGAAGGTCTGTCCCGGGAGAGAATCTTGCACGGAGCTCTTGAGTCTTGAGTATTCCCGGCGCGCAAGTGAAGAGATTCTTTGGCATTACTTTGAGGTGCTCTCTCCATTCCGCTCTCTTCTTGATTTGAGGAATTCGGTTCATCACTCTACTGCTTATTCCAAGTGAACCGGTCATATAAGAGAGTGGGCTTTTTGAAAAGATTCTTGAGGGTTATTGGGCCTCACCACATGGATCGAACTTGAAATGAAGATCAACCCAACTAGAGAATGCTAACATGCATCCGTAGATGGGCCTTCCCATGGCCGCCGAAGTAAGCCCGCTATAGAGATAGGCTAGGATCGCCGGTCCAACTCTATCTCCTTCCCATAAGCTCACCACGGCGCTTAATTGGGCCTCCTTTAAAAAGTCCTCCGTGGATGGAAACAAGAGTGCTCCTGCTAAGCACACCACGAAGGCCTTTGCTATCTTTTCTATCTCCTCCTCTTCCTTAGCTTGATCCGCTCTCTTGTACACCCATGAGGCGAGCTTCAAGAGGTTGATTCCTTTAGTGACCTTGATTTGGTTCACTAGATTTGGGCTAGATATCAATGAGCTGAGTAATTCATGAGAGGAGATTGGCCTTGGCATGATGGCCATCTTTTCTTCATCCCCTTGTTTCATCCGCTTTAAGCCCAAGATCAGTTCTAATTCCTCTAATAAGATAGTGGCTTCAAAAGTTGAAAAGAGAAAGGTATGAGTGGAGGGGTGCCATATTTCGATTAAAGCTCCTATGGCAGCCCAATCTAAGTGGATTTGATCATAGTGTTTTGCATGGGTTATCAAGCCTAGAAGATGCCATCTAGATACGTATACCCTCATATCTGAAGAAAATTTGGAAAGGATCAGTGGCAACCATTTTACTTTGGTGAATCTTCGAACACCAGGGACATTTGGGTAGTCCTGTGGAAGGAAGAACATAAGAACAACGCCAGACATGAGCATATATAGCTTGACAGAAGAGTCCAGGAAGAAGGAAAGAAAAAAAGGGATATGAGCAGAGGAAGAACAGAAGAATTCGCCAACCTGATTTTGGGCAATTCGGCTGCAGATGTGCCCCTGTATTTCAGTCAATCTGGGGGTGGAAGATCTGGGTTTCTTGATCACCCTCTCCATCTTTTGCTTTGCAGAAGAAGCTCGGACAAGTGCCTGTAGAAGAAGAACGAACAAAAGAACGAACAGAAAAGCAGAACAGAGCCGGCTGCAGAGCTCGAAGGATTACTTTGATTGAATCTAAGGAAGTGCCTGCCTTTTATAAAGATTTGAAGGGTCCCAAAGGTTGTTTGGAGTTAGAAGGTTGATGGATATTAGGATTTGGTTTTGCTTTCGATTTGGAAACGGAAGCGTTGGATTGATTAACGCCTTTTGTTAGGGCGTCAATTCTTGAATTGACGACCTTGCATAAGTCGTGTTTTGTGTAACGCCCTTGCCAGGGTCGTTTTCTTCTTGAACTATCGATGATGTTCACGCCTTGATAAAGGGCGTGTTTGTCATTTTGACGCCCTCACGATAAGGCACCTTTCATTGTTTTGACGCCGTTCAGTGCAAGCGTGTTTTGTGAGCTTATGAATTTACTTTTTGCGTGCTCTAATGAACTTAAGTGCTATTATTTCGTTGGAATTCTATTTTATTTAGCACTTATGATCATGCCATACTTTGAATTGAGGATTATTGATATTGAAATTTTGAGAGAACTAATGAACTTTTGAGTACAGAAGATTGCAGGTTTCGAGACGCTTGGGTTGATCATGGAAGTAACATCGCGCTCATCATCTTGTATTTCTTTCGTGTAATCATTGTTACTATATAGTATCTACGCTATTATAGCATATCAGGGACCTTGTGGTTCTGATGAACCTGGAATTTGAGTTCCCCTTCATCAAAAAAATAGTGATAATTCCAGGAGAGTCTTGATCACACAGATAGGCCGTTGAGTCATTAAAGGTCTGGGACGATGGTTCCACTTTTCTGAGTTGATGTGTGGACAAACGGGCTTCGGCCTAGTGTCAGCTTAGAGAATTGGATTCTGGACCAAATCTAGATGGCTTAGCAATATTATCCATGGTTATTTTCTATTTTTTAGTTTATTTTATTCTTTTCTTTTAGCCCAGCATGCATCATGTAGGACTTTGAGATTCATGATGAAAATCTTCATATTATGGTGATAATGAAGGTCACTCGCTCTTTATTAAGTTGGCATGAGATATTCCATTCCAAATCAAGTACTTTGTTCTATCTGAAGCCGCTCAGGCTGATTCCTTGGAAATGTCCTTTTGTTGGATCTTCATCTCAATTCTCTTTATTTTTCTGCAAATCTACCTTGGTTGTAGCACGTCCACGTTGGCTGGTAACCGCTCTCCAATGGTCTTTCCCTATCGTACCCGCGCGCACACCCTTTTGCCTTACATTTTTACTTGCTTAGTTTAGTCTTCTTTATCCAGCAAACTGATACTTCCTTGGAATCATTCGGAGATGTTTCATTCAGAATCTTGGAAAGATTTACAGTGCTTAGTGTCTGAGGCGTGTCATATCACACCTTGGCGTCCCCTTATCAGTTCGTTCCACTTTATTCCGTTTGTTGCTTTTCACTTCATTTCGTCTCACTCCCTTGCAAAGCAGACGCCAAGGCGGGGCAGTTGTAGACACGCCAAAAAAGACGCTATGTTGATCAAATCTCATGTCACTATGTTAACGCCCCAAAGTGAACTTCAATATGTTCATAATATGAAGTTTTTCTATATTTTTGTGTGGTTTTGATTTGTTCCTGCATTTTCTGATTCGCGACCTGAGGAGGGGCGTTATTTAAATAGCGACCTTACCTAGGGCGTTTTCTCAAGAACGAACGACTAAATGTGAGGGCGTCAATTCCTGGTATTATCCGGTTTCAAAATAAATTCAAAATTAATTTAAATTGTTGGTTAACATCCTTCCTCAGGGCGTGTTTTTAATTAACGCCTTCATCTCAGGCGTGTTCTCATAAATTTCATATAAAGAAAGTTTTATTGCCAAAATTAAATCCAAGAAGTGACGCCCTTAATAGAGGTTGTGTTTTGAGTAACGTCTTTGTGTAGGTCGTCAATTCTTGATTTGACGCCCTTCGCAAGGTCATGTTTTTCGTTTCGTGTCCTGCTTAAACTCCTCTTTCCTGGGTAGTTCCCTGCCTCCGATGGTCTCCTTGCTCGAATTGGAGCTAGAGTCCTGCCTTTTTCCACCTTTCCCTCACAGTTCCCTGCCTTGTTCAATCTCTTGCTCGATTTTAATCCTTTCCCTGGATATTCCTTGCCCGTTCTTATCTTCCCTTGTTTGATCACATCCGATTGAAACTTATATAAGGGAGTCTGGATCGATCGTCATAGGGTTAACACCCATATACAGCGGATAGAAAGATTGCTGCAGAGTTTTTTTCCTTCTTCCTGTGCAATCAGGTGGAGCAGCCGCTTCCTCCTCTGCATCCGTTTTCCTCGGCATCCGCTTGCATTCACTGCTTCATCTTCTTCCCATCAACATCTTCTTCCCTTGGTTTCCCTTTACTGTCATCAGGGACAGCAGGGTTCTTTTTTGTTTATTTTGTTTGTGAGCGTCATCTTACTATCATTAATACGTCCCACTGTTAGTTTTTTTTATTGCATTAAGTTCCATCATCATATCATATCCCCTTCCCTAGCTCTTCTCTAGGGGTTTAAAAAAACCAAAAAAAGAGGTGCGCATGTTGATTTCTCTCTTCAACATCATATTCTTCATTTGGATTGATTCTACACATCGGCTGATTCACTTCTCTTTGTTCGTTTGTTTCATTGTCTTATTTTTGCAAGGATAATCAATAAAGAGAAACCCCCCTTTGTCGGCCAGCCGATTGAAGGAGGAGGAGGAATTCCACATCCATCCCGCATCCAAATCTTCACCAGGTACTCGCGATCCCTTTTTCTTATTGAGGTAACCCCTCTGGCGATCACATCTCCTCTTAGCACCACGTGCTTTTCTTTGAGTTTATTATCATCTCCCCATCATATTTCCACTTTCATGCAATCTTGTTATCCATTTTATTCCTCTTATTTAACGTGTGGATTTTAATCCGATCTACAGAAGGGCGTAGCCCAAATTAGCCAACGAATCAGCCGGATGATTCACCTCCCTAAAACAATGAGACAGATGGATAGAGAGATTTGACATAAGCCGCATGATGTCATGTATAATAAAAAGAAGGCACCAAGGGCATGGAAAATTCTGCTTGAAAACTCTGATCAGCACACTAGAGTCGGACTCAATCATGATTTGCCTAAAGTTGTGAGATTTGCAGAGGCGGAGCCCATCCCTGAAGGCTAGGGCCTGAGCAAAAATACTCGACGAAATACCAGAGTAAGGAGCAGCAAAACCCAAAAGTAGACTTCCTTGGGAGTCCCTGATAACCCCGCCACCTCCAGCTAAACCAGTACTCCGCTTGAAGGCACCGTCAACATTGAGCTTTAACAAGTTATGTGGGGGGCAAGTCCAACGAACCACCTGGGGGGGTTGGATTGTGGGCTTAGGTAATTCAATACCCTAGGAATGGAGCTGAAGCGTGTAGTTTCTTGGAAGCCAACACCCCTTAGCAGCAAAAGAAGAGATAGTGACACGCAGATGAAAGAGGCATTTCCGGATGATAGACTGGGCAGACATAGAGGACCCCTTTAATCTGCAAGAGTTACGGCTACACCAAATCTCCCATAAGCATGCAAAGAAGATAACTTGAGCTACACGCCCAGCTAGAGAGGATGCGCGCAGCTGCTCCAAAGTATGCAAAATAATTTGAGTACATGACAATTGCGGCTGAATATCTAGGCTGAGGAAGTTTGCAAAGAAAGTCCAAACACTGCCAGCAATGTTACTGCCAAGGAAAAGATGGACTGCATATTCCAGGCTCACAACCACATAGCAGGAGCACTTCGAGCATAGGGAAATGCGGCAGCGCATGTGTGGAAGGTTGGATTAAGTCCAATTGGAAACTATCACTATGCGTGAGAGGATCTTTGGATCAAGTTCTCCGCCCAGTGCCATGGGTCAAATGCTCATGTAAGTCATAGGTTGCATACTCCTTAGTTAAATCTCGTAAAGGCATTTTGAAGTTCAAGCACAAGTTAACGGGGAGTCAGTATAAAAGAGCTTAGTCTGCATGCTTGCATACTACCCATTCTAAATTTCAGCATCATCATGCTGATATCTGAATTGATTGCATACTCTCAGGGGGAGCTTGCTTTGTTTTGATAAACTGTTCATATTTGCAATTGTATAACTCCTTTGTGTGCTTCTTGAACAATGGGTCTTTTGAGAAAAAGTGTAAGAATCTGTCATCTTGATGCTTATAGTTTCAGTTGTCATGATTGTAAAATGAAAATTTGCCACGATTCACGTTTTATTTAAAAAAAAAATTTGCTGAATGCTTTTAGAATCCGGCAAGACCTTATGCCATCTGAACCAGAAAATCTTCTTGGCTGCAGAACAGGTCAACCCAATGCGTACTCAGGTCGACCCAATCATGTAAAAATGGATCTTGGTTGTGTGCCCTATGCTCTGTCTACAGTGATGCGTCGACACCATGTGGTGCTTGCGTCGACGTAGCAGTTCGCCTGATGTTCTTGTCCCCTTCCGAAATCCTCATCTTCAAATTGAACTATACTCACTCACGTTTATATCATTTGAGTTCGCTGTCTATTTCCATTCTCTACCCAAGTGCATTCTATGTATACATCAGCTTTTGCATCATACGTATAATATGATGTGTTCCCTCTTGGGTCTGAGATGTCTTCAAATCTGAACCTCCTTGGTATTCCTAAAGATCCGTCATCTATTTCTACATGCTTGGCTACCTGATCCCTATTTCCTTGAATGAGCTTGAATTCATGAGGGGTTTTCGGTCTGTTTGGAAAATTCATTTATCAGAGTATATCTTAAAGAGGAATCTTCTCTTATGGAGTTCTATGATTGCCCCACGATATAAAAATTGCTAGTTTAAGTTTAATGAGTTCATGAGTGGAGAGGGGAGAAAATCAACCATCTGAGAGCACGGCCCAACTACGTCCAATTCGACCAAACCAGGCCTAGCTCCCCAAAGTGACAGCCCCATTTTGGGCCCACTTACTTCAAGCCCAAAAACCCACTCGGAGCAGCACTTCCTAGGCGGCCCTCAGGTCCAAAAGTCCGAGCGATAGAACGGTCGAGAGATCCCCTGCGGGGACCCGATATGGCCTACCCGAGCTATACACTCATTGCTCAGGACAAAATCTCGAGCGAACGCCTCTGGCTCGGACTGACTGTCGGAAGCTCATCCCAGCGTCCATTACGCATCCAACAAGAGTAGGGAACTCCAAAGGATAGGGGAAAGCAAAAGTCCTTACGCCATAATGAGCCCACTATAAGGACGTAACCCCCCGAAGCCCCCTCAGCTCCCTGGACTATTACGTTAAACGGATTGCTATATAAACTCCAGGGAGACCCCTGAGAAGGTAAGGCAATGGTCCTGAGAGAAAACCACCACACTTCTTGGTGGAGAATAATCTCGCGCCCCCTCTCTCCAACCCTTTCTCTTCACCTTCATGCTCTATCGCACTTGCTGACTTAAGCATCGGAGGGTTTTCCCCAGGGAATCCTCCCTGGGCACCTCTGATCCATTTCCTACCTTGCAGTTCATACAGACGTAGTGATCGTGATCAAAAGATTGCTCCTAGATCTCACGGCTCAGGATTAGTGCGAGATTACGCCTATTCATCTGGCGCCGTCTGTGGGAAACAAACAAAGAGCCATCATGGTACGAAGAAACTATGGTAGGAAAGTCACCGACGACAGAGGAAAGACCGTAGCGGCGGATGGAGAACCTGCGCTCTCCCACCCCGCGAAGAACCCCCCCGCCGATGACAACAATCCAGCTGAGGAGTTGCCTCCACCACCCGTGGAGGTGCAACCCTCTAACGGGAGTCCTGAGGCTCTCCAAACCCTCAACGCTAAACTGGATATCCTTGTAGAGCTAATGAGGACCCATGCGACTAGGGAAGAGAAGTCACGACTCCCATGGGAATGCCCTCCCCGTGCAGAAGCTTCCCAGCACACGGCTGGAGGCCGTTTCACCCTCCGGGGATGACGGCTTATACGCAATAGGTCAGGGGGACCTTCGCATGCCCCCCCTCCAGAACAAGAAGCCTCCTCCACCCCGAGGAGAGAAGGAATCAGGATGCGTCGGCAGCACCCGGAGATTGAACCCCCCGAGGGATGACGCGGCAGCCCACAGGGACACCCCCGCAGTCCCTCAGACTAGCGACATCTGGAGTTATCCCTCCAGTCGCAAGATTTTGAGTGACGATTTACGGAGCAAGAGCGCCCCCTCCGTGCCCTGCAAAAAATGTCAACCAAGGAAGATGAGAAGCAATCCCCATTCTCTGACCATATCTTGAAGGCCGAGATCTCCCCCAGAATCCTACTGCCAACCTTCAAGTCGTATGACGGCCAGGGAGACCCGGCCGACCACTACGACAGCTTCGATGCCCTGATGACCCTGCACGGGGCCTCCGACGCTCTCAAATGCTGAGCGTTCATGACCACCTGTTATGCCCCTGTGGTCTTGATGATTGGTTTTGATGATAGCAAACACTATAAGTCACCATATGCATGTGTGCATGAAAGACCTTGTTGATTCAGTTTAGCAGTCATTCATATGTTCAGTCTTTTAGATGCTCAGTCATTTTATCTGTTTACACTCAGAGTCATTGCATTTGATGTTCAGTCATTTTATCTACTGCATAAAGCATGTTTAGTCATTTTATCTACTGCATCTCTCTGCTTGTGGAAGTCTACACATTGCATAGCTGCAGCAACTTCAAGTCTAAACACCGCACAGCTTGAAAGACTTCAAGTCTGTACAATGCACAGCACGCGAGTCACCAAGTCTATACATTTCATAGACTGCAGGCATTCTAAGTCTGTACATTGCCTAGTGCCGCAACACCAAGTCTGTATAAAGTTCGCGTCTCATGCATCGTCTTCATAAAGTCCATACATTCATTGTAGCTTGCGTAGCTGAAGTGTGTACATCCATCGTCTCATGAAGTGTGTACATTGCATTACATTGCTAAAGTCTGCACATTGTGCTTTGAAGTTGCATCAAGTCTAGACATTGTCCTGTAGCAAGCATGAAGCCAAGTCTGTACATTCGTCAAGGGGCCAAGTCTATACATTGTGTCGTTCATCACTTCATTTGGAAGTCTGTACATTGGATTGTTCATGCAGTGTCTTTCAAAGTCTATACATTCATGCTTGTTCATTCATCCAAGTTTGTACAGCCCTCTGCATTGCACTTAATGTCTATACATTGTGCATCGTCTTGTTCAGCGTCTCATATGCACATTTGAGTCAAAGTCTGCACAGCATAAGTCTAAACACTGAGCGTCTCATTGAGCATCTCATGTAAGTCTATACATTACATTGGCCTTCAAGCTTTACAAGTCTGTACAACGGCCTGTTCATGCATTCAACCCAAGTCTATACATCGGACTATTTCAAGTGATGTCTGTACATCCGATTGTTCATGCACTCATCTTAAGTCTATACATCCGTCTGTGCATTATCTTGGCCATCGTCTCACAACCATCAAGTCAATACATTGGTCGGTGGCAAGTCTACACATTGGACTCTCACTCAAAGTCTGTACAGCGCCATGTTCATATGATTCTAAGCCTATACATTGCACTGTAGAAGCTCAAGGTGAAGTCTGTACAGCCACCAGTTCGACTTGCAAGTCTATACATCGGTAGCTTTACTGACGGTGCACTCAAAGTCTATACACTGATAGCTTTACCGTCGTTGCCCTTGGCAAGTCTATACATCACAGTTGAGTGGAAGTCTGTACAGCCGTTGTGTTGCCAAAGTCCATACATTGTGAACCTCAAAGTCTGTACAGACTTTGCCTTGTTCAAGTCTGTACATCGACCCTTTGGCAAGTCTACACATTGAAAGTCTATACACTCGATTGCCTTGCCTTGATCAAGTCTGTACAGAGCTTCATTGTTCAAGACTGTACATCACTCAGTTGGCAAGTCTATACATTGGAAGTATATACATTCCTTTGCCTTGCATCGCTCATCAAGTCTGTATAGCCTTTCTCTTTGCATGTCTGTACATCGTCCATGATGTCTGAACAACGAGCAAGTATGTACATCGAGCTAGTCTGCTGACTAAGTCTATACAGACTTTGCTTGCACAAGTATGTACATCGCTCATTTGTCTTGGCAAGTCTGCACATCGGTAAGTCCATACATTGTTCAGTGCATTGCATTCATCAGTCGTGAAGTCTATACATTGAGTTGAAGCCTGTACATCATGCATCTAGTGATTCAAGTCTATACACTACGTTCATGCATTGTTCTCATCGAAGTCTATTCATTGAAGTCTATACATTGCTTCAGCCTTGCATCCACAAAGTCTGTACAATGCCACAGACTTGCATACATGAAGTCTATACATCCTCTGCCAGCCTGCACGCAGCCAAGTCTATACATCGACTGGCAGTCTTCAGCAAAGTCTGAACATTGCATCAATGTGTATGAATTGCTTTCTTCAAGTCTATACACTGCATCATATGCATACTGCAGCATGTGTCAGCAAGTCTATACACTGCATCATATATGCATATTACAGCATGTGGTAAGAAGTCTGTACACTCGTCTTGCCTCACACGATCAACTCTGTACAACCATCCATGCTTGCCTTGCTTGCTGAATGAAGTCTGAACATTGCCTTAAGCTAATACTGTCTTTGACTGATTAACTGATAGGATTGTTGGACGAGGTTAATGTGTCTGGGCACGTGACTCGAGGTGGGCACCTGGCACGTGATCCAAGAAGCTGAGATGCTGACACGTGGTAGCATCACTTGGGTGGGAGAAGTGGAAAGCACACGCCCTAAGCTGCTGCTATATATATAGAATATGTCTTCCTCAGAAGAACTAATGAGAAGAACAGAAGAGGGCTGATCGAGACTGTGAGTGAAGAAGAAGTGAGGCAGAGAGCAGTAGAAGAGGAAAAAGAAGAAGAAGAGAAAAGAAGAGATAGAGAGAGCCTGCACGATCGAGTGACAGAAAAAGAAAGAGAAAAAGAGAAGGAGAAGAGAGAGAGTGAAAGTTCGTGGAGAAGAAGAAAGAAGTCTCGACTGAAGATCTGTCTACTGGACCGTGGATCAAATCCAGGCCAGTCACCTCTATGGGAGCCATATCTATGTTATCTTTCTTTACAGCTTTCTGATCGCTGTGTATTTTTCCTTTCTTATTTTTCCTTTCTTTTGTTATCTGTTCATCATTGTTCTTCTGACTCTCTGGATTGAGGTCGGGTTCCTCCTGTGGACTCAAGAGAAGGGAGACATTGTGTCTCCGGTTGCAAGTGGCTGGGAGTCACTTGTTGGGTTCCCTCCGGGTTGGAGGAAGGGAGACTTGTCTCCGGTTCTGGTCTTGTGGGTTGCAAGTCCAGGTGTTCCCTCCTGGTCTGGAGGAAGAGAGACCTAGTCTCTGGTTCCAAGTGGCTGGGAGTCACTTGGAGTGTCCCTCCGGTTTGGAGGAAGAGGGGAGGTTGTTCCCCTGGTCAAGCTGTTTGGCAGCAAGTGTTCGCAGACTGAGTCTGCTGGTTCTAGCATTAGCTAGTGAAGCCTCACTCCGGTTTGGAGTGAGGGGTGGATGTAGGTCTTGGTGACTGAACCACCTAAAAATTACATGTGCAGTGGTTTGCCTTGTGCGTTAGCTCCATATCTTCTACCACCTTTCACAGATTATCTGAGCGTTCATATTGCTATCTTGCAGTAGGTTGATTTCCTTCTTCCGCTTCTGCTAGTTGATTGTTTAGGCGCGAGATAGATGTTTGTTCTTCGGTTCAAAAGAGATTCTGCTTAGTCATCCAGTTTGTCTATCTTGTTCTAGTTTTTATTGAGCGAAAAGTTTTTAAGGGTGGGATTCATTCACACCCTCTCTGAATCCAGTGCACCGATCCTATCACCACCTTGGTCCAGGGCGCTCAGGCCTAGTTTTGAGCACTCGCCCCCGACAGCATTCACGACTTTAGACAATTCGGGCGAGTATTCAAGGAAAGCTTCACCGGCAGCGGCCCACCAAGGTTAGTAGCAGGGCTGCTGGCACTAAAGCAGACACAAGAGGAGAAACTACGGGCCTACATCAACCGATTTAAATCGAAATCCCTGTGTATACCCCGCCTGGATGTCACCTCAGCCATCACCGCGCTTACCGAAGGCACCCACGATGAGAACCTTCGGCAAGAACTGGTCCTCCATCCCCCCACCTCCCTCGCCGATCTAGTGACCCTAGCCCTACGCCACGCAGAGTGCGAGGAAGTCCTTAGTGCCTGCCGCGGCCCAACGGGCTCGGGACGGGAGGGGGATAAGAAGCGATCATCCGAGTAGGGCTCGGGCCAAGGAAAATGGCGGAATCAAGACGAGGACCGAAGGGAGCCCCCTCAAAAATATGAGTGGTACACTCCTCCATCCGCTCCCGTCTACGAGATATACGAAGACATCAAAGGCTCGGGCATTCTTTGCCAACCTGAGCCTATGAAGGCCAAGGGTCGCAACCGACGCAAACATTGTCAGTTCCACAACGACCACGGGCACCATATCGAAGATTGTCACCAACTCAAGGATGAGATCGAGCGTCTCGTCCACCAAGGAGACTTATCTTGGTACGTGTCCGAGCACCATAAGGAAGACTGTGGCATTCCGGAGGAGATTGACAATCAACCTCGCGGGGTCCACATCAACGTCATTTCTGGCGACGTGGCATCAGGAGGAGACAGTAGCTGAGGAAGAAAGCGTCACGCTGAACGGGCAAGTAGGGCCTCCGAGCCCCCCAAAGCCCCACCAGCGACCGAGCAATAGGCCTTGGTATTCTCCGACCAAGACCTGGAAGGGTTATCTACCCCGCACGATGATGCTCTTGTAGTATCGGCTACTATAAACCATTGTAACATAGACAGGATACTGGTCGACAATGGTAGTGCCCCTGGTATACTTTCATATGAATGCTTCCTTAAGATGGGTGAAAATCCATCCAAGCTCTGCCCAGTTCGAACCCCCCTTTGTGGGTCAACAGCCAGGCAACCTATCCCAAGGGAACCCTGAGCCTGCCGGTCACCATCGGCACCCCTCCCAAAACTGTTACCATTGTGGTTGACTTCATCATGATCAAGGGGATGTTGGCCTATAATGCCATCTTCGGTCGAGGTATCCTCAGCTGGACAAAGGCAGTGCCATCCACCTATCACCAAAAAATGAAGTTTCCCACTAAACATGGTATTGGGGAGGTCCGAGGTAACCAGGCAATAGCTCGGAGGTGCTACATAATCTCGATCGAAGCCATAAGGCTAGAGGGAAAAAAGAAAAAGGGAGAGGGAGTTGAGGATGAACCAACAACATCCGAGCCTGGTGGCGAATTGTTGACGGTCTTCCTCAAAGATGACCCGGCCCTGGGAGTAAAAATTGGAGCTGATTTATCACCTGATGAACAAAAGCAATACAAAGATTTTCTTTCGGAGTATATCCAAGTCTTCGCATGGTCTGATGAGCATCTTCCCGGGATCCCTGGGGAGATAGTGGTACACAAGCTCAACGTTGACCCATCGGTGAAACTCGTCCAGGAACGTAGAAGAAAGCATGCCCCATATAAGTAGAGGATCATCAAAGAGCAAATTCTTAAGGGGAAGAAAATCGGCCTATTTCGACTAGTCCTTTACCCGACATGGCTCGCCAATGTCGTCTTAGTGCCAAAGGCTTCGGGCAAATGGCGAATGTTCGTGGACTTCACCGACCTCTACAAAGACACTCCGAAAGACTGCTACTCACTGTCGAGCATCGACCAGCTAGTCAACTCGACCTCCGGTAATGAGTTGCTCAGCTTCCTGGATGCATACTCCGGCTACCATCAGATCCGAATGGATTCTGAAGACATCGAGAAGATAGCCTTCATCACCGACTTCGACGTATACTGCTACACTGGAATGCCTTTCGGGTTGAAGAACGCTGGGGCAACATATCAAAGGCTGATCAACCACAATTTTGAAGGACAAATTGGTCAGAACGACGAAGCCTACATCGATGACATGCTCGTCAATACACCCAAGGCCGAAGACCACTTCACCGACCTGGCGGAAACCTTCAACACACTCCTGAGGTACGACATGAAGCTCAACCCAGCTAAATGTTCCTTTGGGGTTCAATCCGAAAAGTTCCTGGGCTTTCTAGTCACTCAGCGTGGGATCGAGGCCAACCCCGACAAAGTCCAAGCTATTCTGAATATGCAGCCACCCGCTTGCATCAAAGACGTCTAACACTTGACTAGACGGATTGCTACGCTCCACCGTTTCTTATCCCGAGCGGTCGAACGATGCCTGCCCTTTTTCAAGCTATTGAAAGGGCCCAAATTGGCATCTGCTACGTTCGCTTGGGACGAGGAATGTCAGAAAACTTTTATAGAACTGAAGGAGTTTTTGGCCTCGCCCCCAGTGCTATCGAAGCCGGTCCCGGGCGAAACACTACACCTTTACCTCTCGTCGACCCCTTCTATGGTGAGCTCGGTCCTAGTTTGAGATGACGCAGGAGTGCAGAGACCAGTATATTACACCAGTAAGGTGCTCCGCGAGGCCGAACAATGGTACCCCGCAACCGAGAAACTCGTGCTAGCGTTGGTAACCTCGGCCAAGCACCTCCGGCCCTACTTCCAAGGACACTCCATCATCGTGCTGACCAATGAGCCTTTGAAGAGGATCCTCGCTCACCTTGAAGGTTCGGGTCACCTTGTCAAGTGGGCTATAATGCTTGGGGCCTACGACATCTCCTATCGTCCCCGCTCGGCCATCGTGGGACAGGCGCGCGCAGATTTCATCGCAGAGAGTATATATTGCCCCGACCGAGGAAGTTCATCCGTCGACGCCCGGGCCCACCAGGGATCTTTTCATCAACGGATCCTCCAACTCTGCTGGAGCCGATGTTCTTCTCCGATCCCCAGAAGGGGCAGAACTGCAATACGCCTTGAAGTTCAACTTCCCGGCATCCAACAACATCTCCAAGTATAAGGCTCTCATCTCGGGAGCCAGGATGGCGCGACGATTGGGGGCCGAACGAGTCAGAATCCACACTGACTCCCAATTGGTCGCCAGCCAAGTCAACGGTGACTACGAAGCTCTGGAAACACCAATGATCAAATACCTCCAACTGGTAAGAGGAATAGCCCCACTATTCAAGAATTTTTAGGTCAATCGGATCACTCGGGAGGAAAACTCCCGAGCGGACGCCTTATCTTGATTGGCCTCCTCTGTTGCCCCAGAAGGTACACGATCGATTTTCCTCGAAGAGCTAGAATGACCGAGCATAGAAGCGGAGCTCATGACCGTTGACCAAGCATTTTCAAGTGACTGGCCCTATATATTTTGGCTCCAAGATTCTCGAGAGCCCTCTAACCCTCGGGACGCTCGAAGACTAAAGTATCAAGCTCGGCGCTTCGTCATCTTGGATGATGCTTTGTATCGAAGGTCTTTTTCTGGTCCCCTCCTCAAGTGCCTCGGTATCGAGGAAGTCGGATGAGTAATTCAAGAGGTCCACGAAGGCATCTGCGGCGCACATCAAGGAGGAAGAGCGCTCACCAGGATCCTGTTGTGGCAAGGCTACTGGTGGCCCACTCTCCAACGTGATTGCTCGGCTTATGTACAAAGGTGCGACCGATGCCAACGTTTCAACCATTTGGTCCATCAACCCGCCTCGGACTCGTCACCCTCACCAAGCCATAACCTTTCGCTCGGTGGGGCATCGACATCCTGGGGCCGTTTCCCACGGCCCGAGCCCAGAAGAAGTTCATCATCGTCGCCATCGATTATTTTATGAAATGGATTGAAGCCAAAGCCACTGCTAGGATTACCGAGTCCACCGTGTGGAGTTTCGTGTGGAAATTGATCATCTATCGCTTTGGCATCCCCCGAGTGATAGTGAGCGATAATGGTCAGCAATTTGATTCCCATTACTTCAGGAACAAATGCGTCGACCTTCGTATTTGCAACCATTTCACTTCGGTAGCCCACCCACAGGCTAACGGACTGGTCGAAAATGACAACAAAACTATACTAAAAGGCATTAAGGCCAGGCTCGGTAAGGCCAAGGGTAACTGGGTCGAGGAATTACCGAGCGTACTATGGTCGCACCGAACTACTCCAAGAATCGCCACCGGTGAGACTCCATTTCAGTTGGTGTATGGCACGGACGCCGTGATTCCTTTGGAGGTCGGTAGCCCATCTCTCCGAGTCATCAACTTCTCGCCCGAGGCAAATGAGCAAAAATTGCTAGAAAACCTCGATATGGCAAGCAAGATAAGAGAAATCGCGAGCATCTGAGCCATGGAATATTAGCGACGACGCCTTACTCGATAATATAACGCCAGAGTCTGGGATAGACTTTTCCATCCAGGAGACTTCATCCTAAGAAAAGTCGAAGCCTCTCGACCACTGGAGGCGGTGGGGAAGCTGGCCCCTAATTGGGAAGGTCCCTAACGAGTGGTCGAGACGCTCGGGAAGGGGGCATATCAATTGTCGACCATGGAAGGAACGCCTATCCCCCGGACGTGGAATGCAACAACATTATGAAAGTTCTACTTTTGAGCTTTTCACAGACATGTAAATAATAAATGGCAATAATTTTCCCTTCAATAATGTCTCTTCATACATCAGATAGGCCATAGACAATACAACGCATATGAAAAGCAATAATATTACATCCACTGATACTATAACACGAGATGATGACTCGGCGCGGACATGGTTGGCACCCTCAGGCCGAGCCACTGAGTCTACCCAGTGTAGAAACTGGCTCGGATAACGGGGCAGCTGACCTCGTTCGCTCGAGAAACTCAGAAATAAAAAAAAAGAGATGTATCAGAGGAATAAAAGGAAGGAAAACAAGAGAAGGCCTCCTCTGCCAACTCTTTGGAAGGAGGACGGAAGCCGAGCAGAAAGCAAGCACCCTCAAGTGGTGCGAACAAGGATGAAGGCATCCTCCAAAGAGTGAAAGACGAGGGAAGAAGTTGGTTGAAGAGTAGAAGAGGGAGAAAGAGGATGGCAGGGATTGAAGAGGAGGGAGAAGCGGGCCAAGGTGAGGAAGGAGCAGGGCGAGGCCGCCGTGTCGGATGCCCTATTTCCTCGAACCTCCCTCCGCTTCTATCTTTCTCCTAAGATGGTGGCGGCGGTCCAGCGGTCGAGAACAGGCGCACTATTACGCACTGTCCCTTCTTGCACGCCGCCCGCCCATCGCTATCCCTTCTTCCACGCCGAAGTAGCACGAGCGCCTGTGGCGGCCGCCAGGATTATCGTCTTCCGCATCGCCTTCCATGTTTCGCTGATAACTTATCAACACATGGACAGGCACTTCACGAGAAGGGAGAAAGAGGAAGAATTGCAATAAAAGCCTTAAGCGTTGAAGAGTAGCAGAGGCACCCTCCGGGACCTTTCTTATAGGCCAGTAGGGGGAACACTTGCCTTAAATGATCCTCCCCTCAAAAAAATGCAAAAGGTGGCAACCCTTCCCCAAGGGGCAGTTGCTCTCCCTCCAATGACCTCTTCCCTGGGACGAGTGAAATAGCAAGTCATTCAAGGCATGGAAAGTTGGAAAGGCGCCGGTACTGTGACAGTCGCCGCACGCAAGATATCCGCAAATAAAACCCCCACCTTTTTAGCAACTATAGATACGGTGGTCAAATCGCGTCAAAGGCGGTAAGAAACAGTCAACTCTATATTAAATACTACTGCCATTACATATCGCAAGGGCCAACCTTGCATAAAAAAAAAAGAAAGGGAACAATTCCTCCTAGTCAATGGAAATAGGGGGACTTCGAGAGCCCCGTGGCCTTTCTTGAGGTTCGGCAGTTTGAGGATCCTCAGAGCCAAGGGATCTGCCCCCAGTACCCTCGGTGACTGCCGGTCTAGACACTGACCCCACTTGTCTGGGAACTATCTTGACCGCGTGCCCTCTATAGGTGACCGGAGTTGGCGTTCCCTCTATCGAGCTGCAGGCATCCCCACTACCTCCTTCACTCGACGCCGAAGAAGGAGAATCCATGGTATCCGCGCCCGAGTCATAGCGTTGCCCAGAGGGAAAGACAAGCTCGTCGGACACCTACTGTTGGGCCTCAACTACCGCTCAATGGTAACCTTGGGCAAATCCCTTCCGCAGCCCCCGATGGTAGCCTAGCTCATAATACGAGAAGGCAGCCTCCTCGAGAGCTGTGCGATAGCCCTCCGAACTTCTGTATCATTCGATCGCCCCTGCCTCGGCTCGCTCAGCCTCCTTCTTAAGCTTGGCTATTCTCTGCTCGGCCTCAAGCAACTTCCTCTCGGTCTCAGACAACTTCGCCTCAGCCTCAGTCCACGTGATCTCGGCTTCCTCCCGTGCTTGCTCAGCCCCCTGGACCTGGTTGCTAAGCTCCTCCCGCTCGGCCCTCCACTGCTCGGAGCGCTCGACCTGAGACTGACGCTCCTCTTCCAGGAGCTCACCCTTCAGATCAGCCATATAACGAGCCTGGGCCAACTGGTCAACCAGTCTCCGAGCCTCCTCTTGGCTTGACCGGAGTTGAGCTCGGAACGAGGTGGCCTCCCACCGAGAGACTTCAAGCTCAAAAGCCAATTGACTGATCTTCCGGTTAGACTCAACACGAACCTGAGAAAGGGACATCTCTTCAATGTCCCACCGAGCAAAGAAATCGGTTATCTTGGCCCCCAGCTGGGCCATGATCAGACCGCCCTCCATGACCCTCTCAAAGATCAAAGAGGGGGGACTACGTCTGATTTCTTCCCGATTCAGCGAAGGCACCAAGGATCGGCACCGTTGATATAGAGAAGCCTGGACGATTGGTGCACCCACCGAAGGAGGAAGAATCCTCTCTGGAGGAGCCGAGACCGAAACATCTCCCCCGAGTGTCCCCACTTCCGGGATGACAACGATCGGCACGGAATGGGATGTCACCTCGTCCCGCGCCCCACCAACTTCGATCGAGAATTCAGAGGCTGCCGCCTCGATCTATGGTCTGTCAGGTTCGGTAACACCTCCCCCAACAGCGGCAGCCGCCTCTGGCTCGATGTGCGGGAGATCTTGGCCGCAGTCTTTCTCAGCTGGACGCTCCTCGACCGAGCAGGCGCGCCCCTCGGTCGGGCGAGCACGCTCCTCGGTCGGACGGGAGACCCCTGCCTTCTTCAACCGCTTCTTCTCAGCGGTCCAAGCCTTCATCAAAGACAAGAGCATCCGCTCCCCCGGATCCTTATGCTTGGCCACGCGGCGCTCGGAGGCATCTCCCTGAGCAATCTGCTTGCCTTGGTCTCGCGCGCAGGAAGGGTCCCCGGAAGCTTGGGGTTCACTCAGAGTAGGCGTCTCCTCCAGGCCGACGATCTCTTGCTCCGACGCATGTTCCCCCTCGTCATTCGTCCGCCTAGAGTTTGAGTAGTGAAAGTCAGCACATCAAAAGAGAGCCTACTTGCTCGACTCGAAAGTGGCGACGCGGGACCCTAAGGTTCTTACCGTGAGATGACAATGCACGGGAGGGATATTCCTCGATATTGACCGTGGTCATCAACTCGGCGGTCGATCGGCGATTCTCCTGGAGAACCTTGATCTCCTCCTCCAGTTCTGGAGAAATCATCGCCTGCTTCGGAGGAATAGACATATGGAAATTAACCACCATCGGGAAATCCCAGGGGGAATCCTCCACAGATGAACCCACCCAAAAAAATTTGGTCTTCCACCCCCTGTGAGAAGAATCTTTGGCAGAAAGGGACACGCAGCTCCTTCCCCTCCTCGCCTGAAGATAGAAGAAGCCCTTACCCGTGTGGGTCTGCTCCTTCAACTCAAAGAAAGAATTGAAAAGCTCCGAAGAAGTACGGAGCCCGCACAAGCGACAGAGAAAGATGAAAGAAAAGATAAAAGTATACAAGTTGGAGACCAACTGGATAGGAGCCAGTCGGTAAAATTGAAGCAATCGCACAACAAAATGGTGAAGAGGGAGGCGGAACCCACTCTTCCAAGCCAAAAGAAAATTACAGAAGAGGCCCGGACGATAGAACAAGCTGGATTCATGAGGCTGCGGCAGAGAGAAGACATTCTTCCATGGCAACCCATACCGCTTCTCCATCCTCTTTACTTCGGCCTCGCCTAGCTCACTGCGCATAGGATGCTCAGGCTGCGGCACCAAACTTCCCGTGCCAGGCCCAGCTTCGCGCATCTCGGACGAAGGATGTTGCTCCACCATGGAAGTAAGAGAGGAACTGGAAGAAGAGGAAAAAAGCGCCGAGTCGGACGATTTAGGAGGAGCTGGAAGCTGGCGAATCACTGTCGCCGTAATCTCCGCTAGCTCCGCAAAGGCATCCGCAAGATGCTGCTCTTCCCGATCTCTCTCGTGGCGCATGGGCCCTTCCGAAATACTGATGCGGTGGATAAAGAAAATGCTAAACGAAGGTGGTTTGGGACGCAAGCACGCGCAATATTTATCTCCCCATGAACTTGGCGGGAAATGGCGCGACGTTTCGAAACCCAAGGAGGGGGTTCCTCGCATCGACTCAAAAGAGTCATCATTACAGGCAAACTCCCAGGACAGCCACATTAAGTGGCCCCTGTCGGATATAATTCCCCACCCAAACCGAGCCACCAATGTCATCCCCATAACTACTACTCATCCGAGCCCAATCTTGGCTCGGGAGCAGGAGGGGGACAAGTAGAGAGGGGGGGAAATCAACCATCCGAGAGCACGGCCCAACTACGTCCAATTCGACGAAACCAGGCCCAACTCCCCAAAGTGATAGCCCCATTTTGGGCCCACTTACTTCAATCCCAAAAACCCACTCAGAGCAGCACTTCCTAGGCGGCCCTTAGGTCCGGAAGTCAGAGCAAAAGAACGGTCGAGAGATCCCCTGCGGGGACCCGATATGGCCTACCCGAGCTATACATTGATCGCTCAGGACAAAATCCCGAGCGAACGCCTCTAGCTCAGACCGACTGTCAGAAGCTCATCCCAGCGTCCGTTATGCATCTAGCAGGAGCAGGGAACTCCAAAGAATAGGGGAGGGCAAAAGTCCTTACGCCATAATGAGCCCACTATAAGGACATAACGCCCCGAAGCCCCCTCAGCTCCCTAAACTATTACGTTAAACGGATTTCTATATAAACTCCAGGGAGACCCCCTGAGAAGGTAAGGCAATGGTCCTGAGAGAAAACCACCACACTTCTTGGTGGATAATAATATTGCGTCCTCTCTCTCCTACCCTCTCTCTTCACCTTCATGCCCTGTCGCACTTGCTGACTTAAGCATCGGAGGGTTTTCCCCAGGGAATCCTCCCTGGGCACCTCTGATCTGTTTCCTGCCTTGCAGTTCATACAGATGTGGTGACCGTGATCAAAAGATTCCTCCCGGATCTCACGGCTCAGGATCAGCGCAAGATTACGCCTCTTCAATGAGCTTTAAGCATAGTGGTCTTGAAAGTTGTTGTATTCAACTTTAATGGACCTAAACTAGTTTTACATGTTGTGTCCTACTATGCCTTCTAATTCTGAAAGTTTATTTTAAGTACAACGGCATCTCTATTTGAGGAACTTCATTTCAGTATTGCTCTTAAACATCATGAAAATCTAAAAAACTTCCTTAAGGGTTGCACATAATGAAAGCAATAACTTCAGTCACACTGAGTAACTGGGGATACTGGCATCTGATAAACGTGTATCCTCACTTAAAAAGGTGTGTACTAAAGATTCAATGCCTTAAGGCAAAGCAATAGCAATAGACTCATTGAGAAATCGAGTCCCATCATTAAAGAAGTGGAGTGGACGGAGTCATGAAGTGCCTTGTGATAGAAATACCAAAGAGTGATCTAGATGGGGGAGATGAATAGATCACTAAAAAATATAATCAGTTTGAGGGAATTCGATTAATGAACTCAGAATGATGATGCTGACGCCCAGAACACAGCTGAGCCACGTCTAAACAATCTAACAAATGATATGATAACCAGTAAAAGCAGAGAGAGATGATCAGACAAATGATCGAACAATAGATGGGTCTAGAAAGACAATGTAAACAGAGCTCTTTAAAAACAAAAACACGATCAGTAGCCGAGCAATGGTGGAGCAAATGTGAATTTAGCAGATAACCAGTGGCACTCGGCAGAGGTTTGACTTGGGAGTCTACACACGCAAGAAGCCAATCTTCCAGATAGGCCTGACCTATCGTTCTGACTGGGTCTTTTTATCTACCAACTGGATACTGAAAATTCAAGCCAAGAACGATGATCTATGCAACAACCACACAAGGAGACAAAAGAGTTTTTAGGTGGTTCGATTGCCAACTGCAATCTATGTCCACCCCTCGCTCACACAGAATGAGGATTTCACTAGCAAATGCTGGAGAAGAAGTAGACTCAGTCTACGACACAACGCTGCCAGATAGCTTGCCCTGAGGGAGACAAATCCCTCGACCCAAGTCCTGTACCCCACAGAACCTGCACCCTGGCCTTGCAAACTACAAGTCCAGAACCGGAGAATCTTTCCTCCCTTCCTCTAAACCAGAGGGAACCCACAGAATAACACCCCGCCACTCGCGACCAGAGACACAATCTCCCTTCCTCTGAAACCCAGAGAAAAACTGGAGATCACTCTCCCTTCTCATGAATCCACAGGAGGAACCCGACCTCAAACCAGAGAATCGGAAGAACAAAGTGGAAAATGAAAAACAGAAAATGGAAAATAAAGACAGAATATAGCTTTAATGAAGAACTTTCAAATTCAACAGCTGGCTACTCTCAAATTTTCTTTTCTCTCTCTCTTTCTTCGAAATGAGCTTCTCACTCTCTCTCTTCTTCCTAGAGCTGCTCTCTTTATTTTTCTTCTGGGGGTGGCTCTCTCTCTCCGAATATGCAATGGAAATTCTGGCAATTTCAGTAGCCTTCAGCAAGGACGAGGAGGCCTTTAAATAGAACAGAGCCTCCGTAAAGATGAGGCAGAAAAACCTAGTGACATTCCATTGGTCCACCTGGCATTAGAATATTCCTCTGGAAACTTCTGAAAAAGCGTGCCACTTCATCTTGGATCACGTGCCATTCTTTCGCTGGAGACAGTTTTCTGATAGGGTCTGATTTAAGTTAATCAAATATTGAGGTTCAAATCTCCAGACCTATTTGATGAAATGCATGTTCTGAGTGCACCGACCTTACACTAGAGTATGCTTAGACCTTGTTAGTTGGCTTTTATATATTTGAGTGTGTTGATGCACCGACCTTGTAATTCACATGTGCTCAGACCTTCATTTGCACATGTGCATCTACCTTCATGCACAAAGTATATGTGCACTGACCTTGTAATTCACATGTGCTCAGACCTTTAGTTCATAGAGCCCTTCAGCTGCACCGACCTTGATAGCAAGAAGTTCTTCATCTGCATCGACCTTACTGGCAGATTGGAGAAAGTTGCACCGACCTCTCTTCAGAGGTAACCGATGTGCATCGACCTTCCTTTTGAGGTTGCTCAAATGTGCACCGACCTCTCTTCAGAGTTGACAGATGTGCATCGACCATCCTATTGAAGTTGCTCAAATGTACACCAACCTCTCTTCAGAGTTAATCGATGTGCACCAACCTTTCATCTTGAAATCACCAAGGTGCATCGACCTTTCTTCTTCGTTGCCAAGATGTGCTTCGACCTTTGTCTCGTTCAAACTGGATGTGCATCGACCTTTGTCCCATGCAGACTGGATGTGCGTCGACCTTTGTCCTGCGCCCAGTCGATGTGCATCGACCTTTGTTCTGCAAAGACTTAAGAAGCATCGACCTTAGTATGATGTGTGTAGACTATATGCTTCACGCTCAGGCAACAAACATCGACCTTACTATGCATGTGTTCTACATTAACATCGACCTTATAAGCAAAGTAGTCAGTATGAGCATCGACTTATCTATCAAAGGAATCATTCAACAATTCTGACTTCATGCACAGGAAAATAAGTACAGCTCAACACTTATAACATCGTCATCATTCAATTCAAGTAATTCGGCATACTTCACCTTTTTCTAATTTTCAGGCAAATATGGTCATAATGGTTGACATTAAAAATATTGACATCATCAAAATGAAGAACGCAACACACTCCTCCTTTTTGATGATGGCAATCATATGAGTTACTGATGAAGATTTTATTGAGATTTTATTGGTGAAATTCGGGCAATCAGAAAAGGTAGATTTAAAGATGAGATGATAAACTGAAGTATGCACATTGTTCCTGACGTGAATGCAGTATGACACTGACTCCTTCACACTAACTCCCCCTGACAATGACAACCTTTTATTTTCCATCAAATCAACAAAAATACAAAGACTCAAGCCCACACAATGATCACACAATGACTCATGCCAGCCAAAAACACTCCCCCTTTGACATCATCAAAAGGAGTGGAGAGAGAATTTAATGAAATATAGTAAATTCACAATATAGAAGACTTCAAATCCATCTCTTAAAGAAGTAAGTAAGAGAACTGAATTAAGCTCAAGTTCTTCAGGTCCAATAATCAGGAGAGACATAGAGTAAGAGTGAAGATTACCATCGTACAGAAATAATAAGGAAAACCAAGGTTTAACAGTTATGCCAGGAGTGATCTTTCTAAATGTTGTATAGATCAAACGTCTAGAAACTCATCCACTGAAGGTTGTTCCAATGGTATTGAGGACAAATAATCTATAATTTATTTCAAAAATAGAGGGGTTGAATATTTTTCTTTTTTGAGCAGCGTAGATTCCATTGAGTAATTTTGATAAATCACACATTGTTACATGAGGAGACACCTTGATTAGAGGCTGGAATCCCCAGTTACTCAGTGTGATAACCGTATTACTTCTCTTTAGAGAACAGAGTTAGCATTTGATGTCACGCCCCGACGCGGAATATCAGGACCGACAGTAGAAAGAGTTAATAATAATATGTTGATTTCCAGACATGCTATGACCTGCGCTAGAGAATCGAACATTCATCACAACAACCAAAAGATTCTACCAATCTAATAATTACTAATTCAACAAAAACCAAGTTTTTTACATCAATCCCAATCAAAGAAATTAAAAAGACTTCCAACACGACATTCGACTTCATCAAAGTTACATTCACCAACTCTATAACAACATCACTAGACAACATTCTAGACCACAATTCGACCAAAGTCTCTACGGACGACTCCACATAGTCTTCTAACTGGTTCGCTCCAGGGCTTCACTCTTGCCCGTCCCCATCAGTTTGCGAGTCCTCACCTGAGCTACCTGAAAAGGGGGAAAACACTGGGTGAGCGAACGCTCAGTAGGTAATAGCAGGCAAGTTTAAGTAATTAACCAATTTGCGTTTATGTTGTACTAGAAAAAAAAGAATAGACGATATAAATAACCGAATAAGGATAGTAGGAGAACATGAACGAAGTATAACTAGAATTGGCCAATCAAGCATGAAATAACCAAGTCATGTAACTAATTCCGAAGGAATTCAACAAAGTCCTCGGAAAAGTATACCTCGGAAAAGTCCAAGGGTAAGTGAAGTGGATATTTTGACCAGAAAGTTCAAGTAATCAAGAACCAACAGGTCCTTGCATTCTAACATGAAAAATCATAGAAAACATTTCAGGAATATACACGGTCCATATTGGGCAGCTCAGAGAATGAACGGTCTATAACTGGACCGCGCTAAAAAGGATTGGGCTGAAAAAAAGCCTAAAGGAAGCCAAGGATGAATGTTCTATTATGGGCCGTTCAGATGATGGAACGGTCAATAAGGGGCCGTGTACCATCTGAGGTTGGTGCACACTCCAGGTCGGTGCACACTCCAGGTCGGTGCAAGCAAGGTAGGTCGGTGCAACTCCAGTTAATAAACGGTCAGGGACTGGCCGCTCAAAAATAGAACGGTCCATGAATAGCCGTGTACACAACTGGAGTCGACCCACAACAGAGGTCGGTGCACAACTCAAGAAGGTGGGTGCACCTGGCAATTGTACACGGTCTCATCAGGGCCGTTCAATGACTCAAACGGTCTGGATCCAACCGTGTACGGCTCAGACGGTCCAAAATGGGCCGTGACAAGGAACAGAGCCAAACGAGCGATCCGATCGAGATAATCAGGTGCAGGATTTGTGGTACAACCTGCCCGGCGTCCTAGTGGGAATCCCAGGCTCGTGGGAGCTTACGGAGGTCTCGTAACGGAGGTCCTAGTCTGACGGAAGGAATATCCGGCGGAGAGTTCCAACCATTACAAGAATTGAAGGCTAGAAATCATCGAAAAATGAGTGTACGGCGATTAGTCAATCCTACTGGAGTAGAATGACTGTCAATCAACCCTAGTATTATTAATTCATTCTCCATAATACATGTTTTGAGATTAACTTTATTGAAATGAAGAATAGGGACATGAGAGAGTAACTAAGCAAGAAAAATTAAAATTTCTAACTTTCGTACGTTCCAATTTAATATGTGGGTTACTAATTACTGTTATCATTAGTTCACTAAGATGAATCATGCTAGAGCAAGAATAAAACATTCAGTAGAACGGAGCGGTTCGTACGGAACCGCTCAGAGGCCTCAGCGGTCGGTCGACAATCCGTTCAATCCCTAGAGCCAGGGGGCCAGATGGGGTTGAGTGGTCTGTCGAAGGACTGCGGGGGTCTCTACACGGTCTGAACATAGCCGTCCTGATTACGGGCGATTAGAACGTCAAGACAATTAAACGGTCAATAAATGGTTGTCACTATAGGCCACACGGTCTATCGCGGGGCCGTTAAGATAGAGCGGATCCTGCTAGGATCGCGCCAAGGACGCTATGCCCGAACCCTAACGGGCTTGAATAGTGGTAATGAAAACTACTAATACACAACATGTAGAGCATGAAAATTGGGAAAAAAGTTACCATTGGAATGAGAACATGAATATGCACATGATAGCAAGATCAATTTAATCTTAACGCCTGCTAATCCCTACCTTAAGCAAGGATCATCAAGAAACCCTAAATCTGACATGCTTCCATTAGAACCTAGAATTCTCGCAGGATACTACATCGATTTTAGAGCTTTTTAGATCAACAGAAAGAGGACTGAGAGATGAATCTAACAATGTATAATACTTAGGGTTTGGTCTAGTAGAACCTACCTTAATCGAAGGAAGAAGAGGGAAGAAGACTCCGGTTGTGCACGGGACACCTCTCCGATGATCGTCAGAATTCGCCCTCGTCTGCGCTCCTCGATGGCCGCCACAACATCTAAACTGTTCTAGGGTGACTAAGGGTTGTTTTTATAGAGTCAGTTGAATCTAGAAGGATCTATTAGGGGGGATAGAGTCCTCCGAAACGTGGGGTGTGCGAATCGCACTAGATCGGGTCACCGCCGCCAAACTCCTCCAAATATTCTCACTAGGGTTAGGGTTTCGATGGGGATAGAGAGGGGAAACGTTTAGCTAATCTAGGCCGTTCATTTGGGTCTGGTTTGGGATCAAATGATCAAGAGTTGGGCTCCAATTTCGTGAATTAAGGTACGGTTAGACAAAGTGTTGATTCGGGCCTTAAACTCCTAATTCGGCTTACTTAAAAATTTATTTTGGGCTAACTACAGAAGACAAACTTGCTAAGCTATTAGTCTTTTTCACGAATATCATTTTTTGGAATTTTTATAAATTGTTCAAAATTTGACCTATTGTATTTTCAAGAATTTTCTTTAAATTTTTTTCCTTATTTTATTTAATAATACACAAGGGTGCTACACCCTCCCCTACTTTAAAGAATTTGGTCCTCCAAATTCACTGCACGTATCAGAATGGGGAATAAGGTAACTAACCTTAGAATAAATCAGGATATTGCTTTCGAATAACGTCCTCCGATTCCCAAGTAGCTTCTTCCGTTCCACGCCGACTCCACTGAACCTTGACCATAGGTATAGATCGATTTCTGAGTTGATGCTGCTTGCTGTCCAAAATCTTGATAGGTCTTTCTTCATAAGTCAAATCTTCCTTCAATCCCAAATCCACATGATGGATGATATGAGTGGGGTCATACACATACTTTCGCAGCATCGACACATGAAAGACATTATGAACTCCAGATAATTGGGGTGGTAAAGCTAAACGGTATGCAACTTCTCCAATTTTCTCCAGAATCTCGAATGGACCAACATATCTTGGACTTAGCTTGCCACGAACACCAAACCTTTGGATTCCTCTTGTTGGTGAAACTTTCAAGAACACATGCTCGCCAACTTAAAATTCTAAGGCTCTCCTCCTATTATCAGCATAACTCTTATGTCTTGATTGAGCCACTTACAAACGGTCTCTGATAATACGGATGTTCTTAGATGATTCTGAAACGAGATCTGGTCCCAACCATTGTTTCTCACCTACCACATCACAACATAATGGGGATCGACAACTTCTTCCATACAGAGCTTCAAACGGGGCCATCTGGATACTGGACTGGTAACTATTATTGTAGGCGAATTCAATCAAAGCCAAATGCTCAGGCCAACAGCCTCCAAAATCAATCACACAAGCTATAAGCATATCTTCCATAATCTGGTTGGTTCTTTCAGTCTGTCCGTCTGTTTGTGGGTGAAAAGCCGTGCTGAAATTCAGACGAGTACCCAGGGATTCTTGTAATCCTTTCCAGAAATGTGAAGTGAACCTGGGGTCTCTATCAGACACAATATTGACTGGTATTCCATGAAGCCTTACAATTTCCTTCTTATACAAAGTAGCCATAACATCAACTGTCCATCTGGACTTAATGGATAAGAAATGGGCAGACTTAGTCAATCTATCAACAATAACCCATATCGCGTCAGATCCACCACGAGTCCTAGGTAGACCCATGATAAAATCCATGCCAATGCTCTCCCACTTCCATTGAGGTATATCAAGTGGTTTTAATTTTCCTGTAGGTCTGAAATGCTCTGCCTTGACTTGTTGACACACTAAACATCTGCTTACAAATTCTGTAACTTCCTTTTTCATACTTGGCCACCAAAAGGTCCTCTTCAAATCTCAATACATCTTAATACCTCCAGGATAAATAGTATACATGGACCTATGAGCTTCTTCTAAAATATTACTCTTTATCTCAGCTACGTCTGGCACACAGGTCCTTCCTTGAAATAATAACATGCCATCATCGGCTAACATGAAATCAGGTCTATTGCTCAAACTTTCCTTGATCTCTACCAATACCGGATCATTGTCTTGCCAGGATTGAATTTTCATTAATACCTCTGGGCGAAGTTGAATTTGTGCAATCATAACCCGATCTTCGTCGACATTAATGTCTAAATTAGCTAACTGTTCTAATAATTTCTACTCATGTAACATGAGACTTGATACTTTTGCTATCGGCTTGCGGCTTAAGGCATCTGCCACCGCATTGCCCTTTCCAGGATGATACTCTATAGAAAAATCAAAGTCCTTCAAATACTCAAGCCATCTCCTCTACCTCATATTAAGCTCCTTTTGAGAGAACAAATACTTCAAGCTCTTGTGATCTGAAAACACCGTGAAGGTCTCTCCATACAAATAGTACCTCCAAATCTTCAAGGCAAAAACTACTGCTGCAAGTTCCAAATCATGAACAAGATAATTTTCTTCATGCTTCCTTATCTGCCTAGAGGAATAAGCTATCACCTTCCCATGTTGCATAAGCACACAACCTAGGCCAATACTTGATGCATCCGTGTACACTACAAAATCTCCTTCTCCAGAGGGTAAAGCCAAAATAGGGGCAGTAGTCAAACACTCCTTCAAAGTCTGGAAACTATGTTCGCACTCTTCTGACCAATAGAATTGGTTCTCCTTGCGGGTTAGTCTTGTCAGAGGTACCGCAATTCTGGAGAAATCTTTAATAAACCTTCGGTAATAGCCTGCCAGGCCTAGAAAAACTCCTTACTTTGGTTACATTAGTAGGCCTATCCCAATTCTTTACTGCCTCAACTTTCTAAGGATCAACAGATATACCTTCCTTAGTGATAATATGTCCCAGAAAAGACACTTCTTGCAGCCAGAAATCACACGTACTAAACTTGGCATACAACTGATGGTCTCTCAATAACTGCAATGCCATCCTCAAATGTTCAGCATGCTCCTCCTCACTCTTAGGGTATATCAAGATGTCATCAATAAACACCATGACCCATTGATCGAGATAGGGCCGGAACACGCTGTTCATCAACTGCATGAAAGCTGCAGGTGCATTGGTCAGTCTAAAAGGCATTACTACGAATTCAAAATGCCCATACCTGCTACGAAATGCCGTCTTATAAATATCCTCATCCTTGATCCGCAATTGATGGTATCCAAATCGGAGATCGATCTTAGAAAAATATTGAGCTCCTGCTATCTGATCAAACAACTCGTCAATCCTCGACAATGGGTACTTGTTCTCGATAGTAAGCTGGTTCAATTGCCGATAATCGATACATAGTCTCATCGAGCCATCCTTCTTCCAGAGAAACAACACTGGAGCTCCCCACATGGATGTACTTGGGCGAATGAACCCCTTCTCAAGTAATTCCATCAATTGTCGCTTTAGTTCCCTTAGCTCTGCGGGAGACATACGATACGGAGCCTTCGAAACATGAGATGCGCCAGGAGTTAAATCAATAGAGAAGACAACCTCTCTCTCAGGCGGTAGTCCTGGCAAATACTCCAGAAAGACATCTTGAAAATCTTGGACAACAGGAATGTCCTTTACTTTAATCTTCCCTTCAGGGGTTAAAGAAACAAAGGCTAGAAAAGCCTCACATTCTTTCCTCAACAACTTCTCAGCTCGAAACGCCGAAATAAGCGGCACAGACTTAGAGTGCCTAACCCCAATAAAAGAAAGTCCAGGGTGTCCAGAAAAAGACACCGAACTAGTGCTACAGTGAACATTGGCCTCATACTTAGCCAACCAATCAGCTCCTAGGATTACATCATAATCCTTCATATCCATACAAACTAAATCGGCTGGCATATTCCGTTCACTAATCATGACCTTACTAGAGGGATAGAAAGTTTTAATAGCAGATCCAAAGCCAATAGGGGTTGAAATTTCTAATGGAGAATTCATCAACACAGGCTTCACAGCTAAGGACTTAGCAAACTTCTGAGAAACGAAGGAATGAGTTGCTCCGGTATCAAATAGAACAAATGCCGGCCTATCATGTATAATAAGTGTACCTTCAACAAGTCCACCCTCCTCGGTGGTTCCCGCATCATCTTCTTGTAGGGCTTGAAGCTTGCCCTGCTGCTTTCTATTTTCTTGTGGCTTGGTCGGTGTAGCTTGATCTGACAGGAGGGGACACTCTGGAATACGATGGTCCCTTCTTCCACAGCACAGACAGGCGCCCAACTTGCGCCAACATTTCTCCATCCTGTGACCTGGATGATCACAATACTTGCACTAACCTTTGAATGGTACAATCGGGCCAGGTTTCTTATCTTCATTCTTCGGCACCTTGCCTTTCCACGAACTAGACCAACCATTGGGCCTTTTCTTGCCATTGTCGGGTTTAAAATTCTCAGAACCAGTAGTCTGTTCTTTCTTAGGATTCTTCCCACGAATCTTCTCTGTCATCTCTAAAGTATCCTCCAGAACTTGAGCCTTCCTCACCATTTCGACGTATGTCTGGATTTCCATTGGGGCCAACTGGTTGATATAGTGCAGCTTCAAACCATTAAGAAAGCGCTTGACCTTCATCTTCTCTGTGGACACCAAATGGGTTGCATAACGGGACAATCGAGAAAACTGAGCTTCATACTCAGCGACTGAAAGGGTCCGCTGCTTCAAAGCAGCAAATTCTGCAGCCTTCTTCTCTTGCACTCTATCGGAGAAATACTTGTTGTTAAAGAGTTCCTCGAACTCCTTCCACGTCACTTGCCTCTCTCCCAAGGTGGCTTTTACGGCATCCCACCACGATCTCGCATCTCGTTCTAGCTGGAAGGTCATCAGAAGGACACGTTCTTGCTCACTACACTGCATGACCTCAAAGATTCTCTCAATCTCTTTCAGCCAATGCTTGGCTTTGTCAGGATCTGTTGAGCCACCAAATCGTGGGGGATTGTAACGCCCCGAGATCCGATCCCCAAATTATGGGTATTATTTTTTTTCTGCCATCGGACTTTGAGACATTACATCGCACGTATCGCGGAAGCACAATTATTTAAACATGCATACACTCGCATGAGAGAGAGAGAGAGAAACCATAGATTACAAGAAATGCAGTAACATCTCAACCATTCATACTTTCCAAAGAAGAGTACATGACCATTGTTCCAAAATAAACCTGAGTCCATACATGCTCACTGCCCCATAGCTATACATATAAGAGAGACCTTCATCCATAACATACCCAGACGAACTACGTACTGGCACTACTCCTCAGCTACAGCCTCCTCCTCAACCTCCTTCTCTATGTCTCCTGAAAACGTGTGTCACAAAAGGGGTGAGTGTGACGCTCAGTAGGCAGTCTAAACAAACTGGGGTTAACTTGTATTTATATAACCGAATTATATACATAATTCAGATGTTAATAATAGCATAATCTATTCATTATAGTCTGCTGAAAATAACTCATAAGAGGAAAATACACATTCTTAAGCTAACATATAAGGTACCCATGCATGCGCTAAAACCACGGTGGATAAGCATTTACACATTATCACATTTCCATATTTTCACACTTTCACATATCACTTTTCTACATTTTATCATTTCACATTTTCACATTTCGCATTTTCACATTTTCGCATTTTCACATTTTGTTATTCATGGAAACAAATAGCTGCCACAATCATAGGAGGCCCACACACACAACGAACGAACGTAAGAGTACTGCGCAGACCCGGGAGCGAACTCCCACCTAGATTCTTGTGGCCCCGAGGCGTAATGCCACATCACAAGGGCCGCCCCCCACGAGGACCGAAGACTGAATCAATAGGATTTTAAACCACCTAGATTCTTGGTGGCCTCGTGGCATTACGTAACACCACATCACAAAGATCTCCCCCCCCACAGGGACCAAAGACCGAATTAATAGGATTTTATTCCAGGGCCGTCCCCCCACAGGGATCGAAGTCCTATCTCACATAAGACTGTTGTTTCCATTCATATCGTTTACATCATATTCGCATTCATACTCATTTTACAAATACTAGTATGGTACTTTATCATAACGTGCATGCTTCCAATAGTTTAAGTGGGCAAAACATACTTATGTGCTGACTGGTGCAGAACAATGCATGATCAGGTTACTATATAAAAGGAACATGTTTATCCTTCTAGGCTACATATGCACAAAAATTGATTTATATCTAAAAGTACAAAATTTCTGTGGGCCTTAAACTTTTACAGTGGGTTACTAACTTATCCTCCTATCATTTTCTAATTCTTCAATTTTTTTTGAAATAAAATGCCCTTTCAAAACTCTCTTTTTCCATGTTTCTAGAAATTTAGGCAGACCCACAGGTGCACAGACCTTACAGGGACATGCACAGACTTTACTTATGATTTGAACTAAACATGCACAGACTTTACAAAACATGCACAAACTTTACCAGGGTATGCACAGACCTTACTGGGACATGCACATACTTTACTTATGATTTGAACTAAGCATGCACAAACCTTAACAGGGTATGCATAGACCTTACTGAAATATGCATAGACTCTGCTTATGTTTTGAACTAAACCTGCACTGGCTTCACTAGAACATGCACAGACATAAAACCGGTTCAGACTGAAACATGCACAGACTTTACTGAAACTTGCACAGACTCTGCTTATGTTTTGAACTAAACCTGCACCTGACTTCACTAGAACATGCACAGACGCAAAACCTGTTCAGACTGAAACATGCACAGACTTACTGAAACTTGCACAGACTCTGCTTATGTTTTGAACTAAACCTGCACTGACTTCACTAGAACATGCATTGACGCAAAACTTGTTCAAACTGAAACATGCACAGACTTACTGAAACTTGCACAGACTCTGCTTATGTTTTGAACTAAACCTGTACTGACTTCACTAGAACATGCATAGACGCAAAACCTGTTCAGACTGAAACATGCACAGACTTACTGAAACTTACATAGACCTTACCATTACTAGAACATGCATAGACTTTACTATAAAACATGCACATACTTTACAATAAAACCTGCACATACTTTACAAAACATGCACAGACTTTACAAAACATGCACACACCTTACCATTACTAGAACATGCACAGACTTTACTATAAACCTACACAGACTTTACAGAACATGCACAGACTTTACAATAAAACCTGCATAGACTTTACTATAAAACATGCACATACTTTACAATAAAACCTGCACATACTTTACAAAACATGCACAGACTTTACAAAACATGCACACACCTTACCATTACTAGAACATGCACAGACTTTACTATAAACCTACACAGACTTTACAGAACATGCACAGACTTTACAATAAAACCTGCATAGACTTTACAAAACATGCACAGACTTTACGAAACATGCACACACCTTACCATTACTAGAACATGCACAGACTTTACTATAAACCTGCACAGACTTTACAGAACATGCACAAGCTTTACAAAACAACGCACATACCTCTTTTACCTACGCATGGACAAGAAGTGCACAGACCTTATAAACGATGCACATACCCTTTTACCTAGGGGCTGTGGGGACTTATGAAACTCAAGAGAACTTAATGAATGACAGAACCCGAATGAACATGATGGTGTCCCCCACATACCCTTATTCTCTCTTTTAGGGTGTAGAAAACTTATTTGAAATAATTCTAATGCATCATTGACCCCTAAAGTTTGAGGCTAGGTGCCTACCTTTGAGATGTTAACTGACAATCCGGGGATGAAATCCACACCCCAGATCCACCTCAGCTTTACACTTCGATTCGGGGATGAGATCCACACCCCAAACCCACCAAGACTTCTCTGCAGGTCCACCCTCCTACGCATAGGCCAAGGTCCCTCACCTCTCTTTCTTTCACAAAAGGACCCGTAGGTGGCAAAAAAATGGAAGATAAGTGTTTGCTAAAGGATGGCCACCCACGAAACCCCTTCCTTATATAGTTTTTCAGGCTTCCCAAGAGTTCACCCACGTCCCTCAAGGCTCTAACAAGCCCCAAGGTCGCTGGTTTTGAAGAGGAGTTAATGCTAAGCATCCCTTCGGGTTTGAACAGGTGTGACCCTTCGACCACTGATCGTAAATGCTAGTGGGCGCACACTTCTGTTGGGAATTAGGCTAAGGTTTCTTCATATGAAATGAAGAGGACTTCCAGAGCTAACGTTTAGTCATTGTTTCATTGAATTTCATCAAAGCTAGTGCAAGTTATGATTTTCGTAATATTAACGTCATTCCTCCTCTGTTTCAGTCGTGACCCTTCATCTACCTGGTCATAAATGTGAGTGAGCGAGCTCTCCTGTTGGGATTTTGATCCAGATGTCTTCAGATGAAATCAAGAGCGTTTCCATATCTAACTTTGTGTCATGGTTTCATCGAGTTTCATCAATCATAACAGGAGTTATGGTTTTCACAATATTAACAGTTATTTCACATGTTCCAGTCGCGACCCTTCGTCTACCTTATCATAAATGCGAGCGAGTGCATTTTTCCGTTGGGATTTGGATTTTGGTGTCTTCAGATGAAATCAAGAGGACTTTTTGATCTAAATTTTGGTGGTAGACTCATTGAATTCCATTATCCCTACCAGGAGTTATGATTTTTCCATTAATTATATGTCAATTCGCCCGACAGTCACACTTCTTCATGACAGTTGACAGAAAGGGCTCAGAACCGTGGGTTCTGGTGCGAATTGGGTTTCGACCTCAACATAAGAGTTTGGGGTAAGGGCCCAAGTTTTCTAATGAGCCTTGTTTCATCCCATTCTGATCTTCCTACGTTAAGTTACGAATTTTCTAAGGGTTCTTAGATAATCTATCCAGATTTTTGGCCCGTTTAGTACATGGGTCTGAATTGTGCCCGATTGGGCTAGTGCCCAATTGGCTGTCGTAACAGTGATTCATCCCACGAAAGTTCCAATGAAGATCTCCTGCTCCTTGGTGCGCCGCTCCTCCTTGGGCCACTTGCTGCAGAGCCCGAGTCAACCCTTGCACTGTTCGCTGCATATCCCGCCATTGCGCCCGTTCGGCTGCCATTGGAGATACCCTACACGTAGAACAAATTAATTTAGAATCTTTTAGAAGGAATATTTCTAGAATTAAGTTATTAACTAAACCCAAGTCTCTACCCAATTCTCACTGGGTTGGATCCTTAGACTTGTAATGAGGTTATAGGTTCTATGACACCACTTAGAGTCCTAGAACTTAGAAAACCTAGGAATATTAGAAAACCTAGGCTCTGATATCACCAAAATGTCACGCCCCGACCCGAAATATCAGGACCGGCAGTAGAAAGAGTTAATAATAATATGTTGATTTCCAGACATGCTATGACCTGCGCTAGAGAATCGAACATTCATCACAACAACCAAAAGATTCTACCAATCTAATAATTACTAATTCAACAAAAACTAAGTTTTTTACATCAATCCCAATTAAAGAAATTAAGAAGACTTCCAACATGACATTTGACTTCATCAAAGTTACATTCACCACTCTATAACAACATCACTAGACAACATTCTAGACCATAATTCGACCAAAGACTCTACGGACAACTCCACATAGTCTTCTAACCGGTTCGCTCCAGGGCTTCACTCTTGCCCGTCCCCATCAGTTTGCGAGTCCTCACCTGAGCTACCTGAAAAGGGGGAAAACACTGGGAGAGCGAACGCTCAGTTGGTAATAGCAGGCAAGTTTAAGTAATTAACCAATTTGTATTTATGTTGTACTAGAAAGAAAAAGAATAGACGATATAAATAATCGAATAAGGATAGTAGGAGAACATGAACAAAGTATAACTGGAATTGGCCAATCAAGCATGAAATAACCAAGTCATGTAACTAATTTCGAAGGAATTCAGCAAATAGAATACAAGAGCGAGATCATGAACAAGAATATGTCGTAGACATCACGCTAGTCATGCACTCGGTGCAATACCTCACCATGTCATTACAACTCCCCGGGACACTAGTACTTTTTGGACGCTCCTCCCAGGACCAGACCGGGCCCTTATGATGCGTTGGCATTGATTTAATGGATCCAAGATCCCAAGTTATGTCTAGACATTAATCAAGTTAAATGGCCAATAATTTCAAGGTATAGAACTTACCTCGGAAAAGTGCAAGGGTAAGTGAAGTAGATATTTTGACCAGAAAGTTCAAGTTATCAAGAACCATCAGGTCCTTGAATTCTAACATGAAAATCACGGAAAACATTTCAGGAATATACACGGTCCATATTGGGCCGCTCAGAGAATGAACGGTCTATAACTGGACCGCGCTAAAAAGGATTGGGCTGAAAAATAGCCTAAAGGAAGCCAAGGATGAATGGTCTATTATGGGCCGTTCAGACGATGGAGCGGTCAATAAGGGGCCGTGTACCATCTGAGGTCGGTGCAACTCCAGTTAATAAATGGTCAGGGACGGGCCGCTCAAAAATAGAACGGTCCTTGAATAGCCGTGTACACAACTGGAGTCGACCCACACCAGAGGTCGGTGAACAACTCAAGAAGGTGGTTGCACCCGACAATTGTACACGGTCTCATCAGGGCCGTTCAATGACTCAAACGGTCTGGATCCAACCGTGTACGGCTCAGACGGTCCAAAATGGGCCGTGACAAGGAACAGAGCCAAACGAGCGATCCGATCGAGATAATTAGGTGCATGATTTATGGTACAACCTGCCCGACGTCCTAGTGGGAATCTCAGGCTCGCGGAGGCTTACGGAGGTCTCGTAACGGAGGCCCTAGTCCGACGGAAGGAATATCCGGAGGAGAGTTCCAACCATTACAAGAATTGAAGGCTAGAAATCATCGAAAAACGAGTGTACGGCGGTTAGTCAATCCTACCGGAGTAGAATGACCATCAATCAACCCTAGTATATTTAATTCATTCTCCATAATACTTGTTTTGAGATTAACTTTATTGAAATGAAGAATAGGGACATGAGAGAGTAACTAAGCAAGAAAAATTAAAATTTCTAACTTTCATACGTTCCAATTTAATATGTGGGTTACTAATTACTGTTATCATTAGTTCACTAAGATGAATCATGCTACAGCAAGAATAAAACATTCGGCAGAACAGAGCAGTTCGTACGGAACCGCTCAGAGGCCTCAACGGTCGGTCGACAGTCCGTTCAATCCCTAGAGCCAGGGGGCCAAATGGGGTTGAGCGGTCTGTCGAGGGGCCGTAGGGGTCTCTACACGATCTGAACATAGCCATCCTGATTACGGGCGATTGGAATGTCAAGACAATTAAACGGTCAATAAATGGCCATCGCTATAGGCCACACGGTCTATCACGGAGCCGTTAAGACAGAGCGGATCCTGCTAGGACCACGCCAAGGACGCTATGCCCGAACCCTAACGGGCTCGAATAGGGGTAATGAAAACGACTAATACACAACATGTAGAGCATGAAAATTGGGCAAAAAGCTACCATTGGAACGAGAACAGGAATATGCACATGAGAGCAAGATCAATTTAATCTTAACGCCTGCTAATCCCTCCCTTAAGCAAGGATCATAAAGAAACCCTAAATCTAACATTCTTCCATTAGAACGTAGAATTCTCGCAGGATACTACATGGATTTTAGGGCTTTTTAGATCAATGGAAAGAGGACTGAGAGACGAATCTAACAATGTATAATACTTAGGGTTTGGTCTGCTAGAACCTACCTTAATCGAAGGAAGAAGAGGGAAGAAGACTCTAGTTGCACACGGGACACCTCTCCGATGATCGTCAGAATTCGCCCTCGTCCGTGCTCCTCGACGGCCGCCACAGCATCTAAACTGTTCTAGGGTGACTAGGGGTTATTTTTATAGAGTCAATTGAATCTAGAAGGATCGATTAGGGGGGATAGAGTCCTCCAAAACGTCGGGTGCGTGAATCACGCTAGACCGGGTCACCGCCGCCAAACTCCTCCAAATATTCTCACTAGGGTTAGGGTTTCGATGGGGATCGAGAGGGGAAAAATTTAGCTAATATAGGCCGTTCATTTGGGTCCAGTTTGGGGTTAAATGATCAAGAGTTAGGCTTCAATTTCGTGAATTAAGGTCCGGTTAGACAAAGTGTTGATTCGAGCCTTAAACTCCTAATTCGGCTTAACTTAAAATTTTATTTTGGACTGACTACAGAAGACAAACTTGCTAAGCTATTAGTCTTTTTCATGAATATCATTTTTTGGGATTTTTATAAATTGGTCAAAATTTGACCTATTGTATTTTCAAGAATTTTCTTTAATTTTTTTTCCTTATTTTATTTAATAGTACACCGGGGTGCTACAATGGGACAAAGTGCTACATACTGGGAGCCACCTCTTGAGCTTGTAGGGGCCACCTCTAGAGTTCTACCTGTCTGGAGGTTTGATTGCGTGCTATATGTGCCCAGTGACGAGGACATCGCCTATATAAAAGGGGTAGATTGTAACACCCTCAAATATAGCTAAGTTGTACTCTATATCACCGTGGCCCCTTTTGAAGTATCGGCTCAGTTCTTGAAAAGAACTCTGAAGTTAAGCATGCTTAATGGGGAGTAGTATCGGGATGGGTGACCTCTCGGGAAGTCCCTCATTATGGAGCCGATCACTATTAGAAAGGGACAAAACCGTGAGGCCGATAGGCTAAAGCGGATAATGCCTCGACGGTATAGAGTACGGGCGTGACATTTGAAGTGTCTTTTTACGTGAGGAGACACCTTGGTCAGAGGCCAGAATCCCCAGTTACACACTTTAATGCCATTGTTCTGCCATGAATTTTAATTTTCCACAAACTTTTTAAACATAGAGATTCTAGCACTTCATGACATAGAATATTTTTCATTTCTTTGATGAATCTTGTAGTTTCTTGGTAACCAGATCATTGCTCTGAGATTTTGATACCCCCAATTTTTTTTTATATTTTGGTATGTGATGTTTGAAGATAAAACAACATGTACCGAACCTCAGAGAATTTGCTTCCAGAAATCTAAGTTTCAAGCTTATAGGAGATTTCATGACATAAGAATTTTAACTTTGATTCATGCTCATTAATTATGTAGGAAGACATTCTTCAGATTCTTTGTCTAGGTCTTTGTTGGATTATTAGGTAGAAGCTTCTTAACTATGTTTCAGTTAGTCAAACTTAAAAGATTAAGAGAGTCATGAGTTTCTATCTGTTGTGAATAGATTGTATGAGATTTTCAATGAGCTTTTTGCAGCAGCTAGATCTCTCAACATCTTTTGAATCAGCCTCCTAAAACCACAAACTAACAGACTAGAGAGACTCACCCTGACAACTTGACTGACTGAAGGGCTCAAAACAATCAACTTACCCCATGCAAATTCCTCCTACACTAAGACTTAGTGAAGATACCTCCCCCTCACAAAATGAATCAGGAATGTAGACCCTTCAATGGCAAAATGTACTGCTATACAGAGAAAAAAATATGTTGATGGACATTAAACCTGATCTACACGTAAATGAACCTGTGGTACTAGGTGGAGAACGTAGGTCATATGACCACCTCACACATGATGTGGGTTTCTAGTCAGAAGGGATCTGATCTTCTCCCAGCATTCCATTTGATATACCAACAAGTTATGCATGCCAATGCAATTCACTAAAGTGTGGCAAATGCTAAGTGTGGATGCATACAAATGAGGACGGTATGCAGCTCAATGTTGACACAGAAACATGGATGAATTTTATTCAAGGACTTTAGAATTCAAGGAGATTTAAAGATGCCCAATTCTCTCTTCAAGGTGGTGAATTTTTCATTGTCCAGTGGCTTGGTGTAGATATCAGCTATCTGATGTGCAGTGCCAATATGGATCAATTCAAAAGTGCCTTTAGAAACCTCATCTCTTATAAAGTGATGTCTAATTTTAATGTGTTTGGTGCGTGAATGTAAGACATGATTTTTTTCAAGATTAATGGCACTAGTATTATCACAGTATATGGGTGTGCATCCTAAGTCTACTTGGTAGTCCTGAAGTTGGTGTTTGATCCAGATCACCTATGTACCACAGCTCCCTGCAGCTACATACTCAGCTTCTGTAGTGGAGAGGGCCACAGAGTGCTGTTTCTTGGATGCCCAAGAAAATAAACACCCACCTAAAAATTGACAGTGCCCACTAGTGCTCTTCCTATCTAGTTTTCACCCAGCATAGTCTGCATCCGCATAAGCAATCAGATCTAAGGTGTGTGATGCAGGATACCATAATCCTAAAGTGTGTGTAGCAGATATGTATCTGAAGATTCTTTTTACAGCAGCTAGATGCAGTTCAGTAGGCCTAGATTGATACCTAGCATACATACCTACACTGAATTGTATACCAGGTCTCGAGGTAGTCAAATAGAGTAGGGATCCAATCATACCTCGGTATAATTTTGCATCAATTTCTTTACCTGATTCATCTGCATCCAAAGATGTATTGGTACCCATTGGAGTTGAGATGTGCTTCAACTTGTCTATACCAAATCTCTTGAGGATTTCCATTACGTACTTGGTGTGGCTAATGAAGCATCCATCCTCTAATTATTGTACCTGCAATCCAAGTAAATATTTTAGTTCACCTACCAAGCTCATTTCAAATTCATTAGACATCAAATCAGCGAATTCATTGCATAGTTCAGTGCATGTTGAGCCAAAAATAATGTCATATGCATATACCTGAACTATGATGATATTTTTATTTAGAATCTTTGTAAATAAAGTCTAATCTACCTTACCTCTTTTGTAGCCCTTGCTGAGCAAAAATTCTGTCAGCCTTTCATACCAGGCCCGAGGGGCCTGTTTCAGTCCATATAAGGCTTTATTCAACCTGTAAACATGGTTAGGATGTGCAGACATCTGAAATCCAGTGGGTTGTTCTACAAAAACCTCTTCTTTAATGAATCCATTCAAGAAAGTACTCTTAACATCAATTTGGTGAAGTTTAATACTTTTGGAACAAGCAAAAGCTAGTAAAATTCTTATTGCTTCTAATCTAGCAACATGAGCATATGATTTATCAAAATCTACTCCAAACTCCTGGAAGTAGTCTTTAGCTACCAATCTAGCTTTATTTCTTGAAATTATTCTATCTTCATTTATTTTATTCCTAAAAATCCATTTTGTTCCAAAGACAGTTGCATTTTCAGGTCTGGGAACTAGTTTCCAAACATCATTTCGTTCAAATTGTCCTAGTTCCTCATTCATTGCATTAACCCAAGATTCATCATTCAATGCATCTTCTATAGTTTTGGGTTCAATTTGAGACATTAATGCAACTAAGTCTTGGTTATTTACATCTCTGTAATATGACCTAGTCATAGGGGGATCATGTAAGTTGCCTATAATATTCTGTACATGATGATCTTTCAGAAATTTTAAATTTATTGAGGACTCACCTGGTTCGGCTGACTCACCCTGATCAGGACCCCTTGATGCAGCAGGTGCTGAATTTTCTTCATTCAGTTTGTCCTCTAGAAACTCTCCATCATGCTTGGAGTCCCTGTCATCATTTTCAAGATTAGTGGTAATTTTTATTTCATCAAAAATAACATGTGGAGACTCTTCAACTTTTTGTTCAGAAATATTGACAACCATGTATGCTCTAGACACTTCAGAGTATCCTAAAAAGATTCCAGGACTACTTTTAGCTTCAAATTTATCCAGGTCCTTCTTGTCGTTATTATGAATAAAATATTTGGAGCCAAAAATTCTTAAGTAAGCTAAGTTTGGTTTCTTACCTTTCAGAAGTTCATAAGGGTTTTTCTTATGGATTTGTCATACCATGGCCATATTGATTGTATAACATGCTGTGTTGGCCGCCTCTGCCCAGAACTTCCTTGGTAGGTAACTCTCACTCAACATAGTTCGGGTAATCTCCATAATAGTTCGGTTTCTCCTCTTCACAATTCCATTTTGATTGAGTGTCCTGGGAGAAGAAAATTTATGAGTTAGTCCCTCATTTTCATAAAAATCAGAAAACATGGAGTTTTTAAATTCACCTCCATGATCAGACTGAATTGAACATATTTTATGTTTTTCTTCTTGTTTAATCTTATTGAAAAACTGTTTAAATTTTTGAAAACCATCATTTTTATTGGTTAGGAAAAATATCCATGAAAACCTAGAATGATCATCAATAATAACAAACCAAACCTCTTACCATTCAGACTCTGAGTTCTAGTAGGACCAAAAAGATCCATATGCAACAATTCCATTGGCCTTGAGGACAATGGCTCAGATCTTAGTTTAAAGGACTTCCGGGTTTATTTATCCAGAGCACATGCATCACAGATTTTTGAATTTGTATTGAATTTTATTTTAGGTAACCCTCTAACCAGATCATGTTTCACTAATTTATTTAAGGTACTGTAACTAGCATGGCCTAACCGTCTATGCCAGTTGTAAGCATTATTATCTAAATCAGCAGATAAACAAAGGTTTGATTCTGAATTTTCATTAAGGTCTATAATGTAGACATTATTCACTCTATGTCCTATGAACATGATTTTGTCAGCATTAACTTCAAAAAATTTACATGCTTTATTATCAAAAATTACTCTGTGACCCTTGTCACATAACTGACTAATGCTAAGTAGGTTGTGCTGAATATCTTCTACAAGTAAAACTTTTTCAATGACATTTGAGGGAAACTTACCAATTGTACCTGTTCCTATGATCTTACCTTTATTCTTCCCTCCAAATTTGACCAAACCTCCTACCTTCATTTCCAATTCAGTGAATTTGGTCTTATCACCTGTCATGTGCCTGGAGCAGCCGCTATCCAGGTACCATCTGTTATGCTCGGCTGCCAGACCAACCTGCAATCAATTCAGACAAAGAGAATTTGGAACCCAAGAAAGGTTGGGTCCAAACAAGTTGCTCATTCCTTCCAGAATAGTCTTAGGAATCCAGATCTGTCTGGTTCCCTTCCTGTGAACTAGGTTTTTGTTTTCAGCATGGAAAATTTTATCGGCTCCAGTCATTGGATTTTGATGAGTTTTGTTCTTATTGTAGAATGAGTTGTTCCAATTGTAAGTATTTCTTTGTGAATTTTTCCAGAATCTTTTATGATTGAATTGCTTCTGTGAATTATTAGAATGTGCCTAATTTGATGTATAATGATTCCAGTTTCTGTTTTAATTGGGCCATCTGTGTTCATTCAACTGCTTCAAATTTTTAAAATTGTTACCTCGATGCATCCCATTAAAGTGAGCAATATTTGCTTTGTAGACGTCGGGATTCCTTGAAGCAGCAGCCCTGCTGCGTTGATGCAATGTAGGCTTAGCATAAAAATTTTTATTGATGATTTTTGATGGAATGAAATTTGTTTTTACAGATTTTTGGAATTTATTGTTTGAGTTGGATGAGGTGTCCAAGTTCTCCTTTCCCTTTCCATGGCAGAAAGTTACTGTTTTAAATTCAAATGGTTTTTTATTAGAGGGTTCATAGCCCAAGCCCTCTCTGTTGAAATTCACTTTAACTCCTAGCATGGTATCCAAGTTTATCTTGCCTTGCACAAACTTTTCCAAAGTTGATTGTTTATCTTCAAGCTCCTTTTGAATTTTCTCACAATGTTTTTGAATTTCCTGGTTAGCCATTTTTACAGCTTCATACTTCTCAAGAGTGAGATCATTTTCTTTTTTTAGTTCTTGAAATTTTGCTTTGAACTCATCCAGATTTGTTTTAGCTTGTCAAATTGATTTTGAAGATTTTTATTGTCATCCTTCAGGGAGCTTACTTCTTCAAATTGATTTTTCAATTCTTCATTTTCTTTTCTCAAACAGTTTTGTTCCTCAACCGTGTTATTTAATTTTTTCTTCAGCATTTTGTAATCCTTTGTTTGACAATTAAGCTTATCTAGTAAGTCAAAATAAGCATCCTCCCAATCATCTAAAGTATATTGTTCAAAAGGGTTGCTTACCTCAGTGTCTGTGTCGGCCATCAGGCACAGTCTTTCCTCTTCCTCTTCAGAAGAGCTTTCTTCAACATCTTCCTCCTCATCGCTCCAAGTGCAGACCATAGCTTTGGGCTTTTTCTTCTGCACCTTGGTGTTCTTCTTCAGAAGATCGGGGCAGTCACTCTTCATATGATCGGGTCTGTGACAGTGAAAACAAGTAAGCTTGTCAGTAGTCTTGAATTTGCCAGATTTAGAGTTAAGATTCCTACCAGACGATTGTGACCATCTTTTTCTAAACGCCTTGCCCTTGGATCTCAGGAATTGTTGGAACCTGCGAGTCAGCAGGGCTTGCTAATCTTGATCAAGATCTGAGCGATTATCAAATTTCTCACTACTACTGTTACTGCTACTGCCACTGCGAGACACCTTGAGAGCAATGCTCTTGCCCTTTTTGTGATTTTCTTCAACATTTCTCTTGAAATTTAATTCATATGTCATTAGGGATCCGATTAACTTTGTGACTGTCATTTTTGATAGATCCCTAGATTCCTCTATGACTGTGGCCTTAGTGTGCCACGTTGTGGTCAATGACCTGAGAATTTTCCTAACGAGATCCACTTCTAGGATCTGTTTCCCTAGACCCTTGAGGCAGTTCATGATCAACGACGGTATAGCATACATCTCAATAATTGTCTCCTCAGAATTCATCTTAAACAATTCATACTCAGAGGTTAGCATGTTTACCTTTGTAGCCTTGACCTGGGATGTACCTTCATACATAAGCTCAAGTTCATCCCACATTTTCTTTGCTGTCTTGTAAGCTGATATCCTAGCATACTCCTCTGGATGGACCGCGCACTGCATTATATTTAGTGCCATCCAGTTCACGATGGAAAACCTGATGTGTTCCCTTGTCCATGTATTCTCGTCCTCTGGAAGCTCGAACGGTCCTAAGATGATCACTCTCCAAAGTTCGTGACTATGCGCTCTTAAGAACACTTCCTTCATGTTCTTCCAATAAAGATAATTGACATCATCAAAGAAAGGAGGACGGTTAATTGAATGTCCCTCGGCAATGAAGCTGCGAAGAGTGTTAGTTCTAGGTCTACCCTAGTCGTTAGACCACATGTTAGGTAACCTGCTCTGATACCAATTGATAGAAATACCAGAGAGTGATCTAGAAGGGGGGATGAATAGATCACTACAAAATATAATCAGTTCGAGGGAATTCGATTAATGAACTCAGAATGATGATACTGACGCCCAGAACACAGCTGAGCCACGTCTAAACAATCTAACAAATGATATGATAACCAGTAAAAGTAGAGAGAGAGGATCAGACAAATGATCGAACAATAGATGGGTCTAGAAAGACAATGTAAACAGAGCTCTTTAAAAACAAAAACACGATCAGTAGCCGAGCAATGGTGGAGCAAATGTGAATTCAACAGATAACCAGTGGCATTCGGCAGAGGTTTGACATGGGAGTCTACTCACGCAAGAAGCTAATCTTTCAGATAGGCCTGACCTATCGTTCTGACTAGGTCTTTTTATCTACCAACTGGATACTGAAAATTCACGCCTACAATGATGATCTATGCAACAACCACACAAGGAGACAAAAGAGTTTTTAGGTGGTTCGATTGCCAACTGCAATCTACATCCACCCCTCGCTCACACAGAACGAGGATTTCACTTGCAAATGTTGGAGAAGAAGCAGACTCAGTCTGCGACACAACACTGCCAGATAGCTCGCCCTGAGGGAGACAAATCTCTAGACCCAAGTCCTGTACCCCACAGAACCTGCACCCTGGCCTTGCAAACCACAAGTCCAGAATCGGAGAATCTTTCCTCCCTTCCTCTGAACCAGAGGGAACCCACGAATGACACCCCGCCACGCGCGACCGGAGACACAGTCTCCCTACCTCTGAAACCCAGAGGAAAACTGGAGATCACTCTCCCTTCTCCTGAATCCACAGGAGGAACCCGACTTCAAACCAGAGAATCGGAAGAACAAAGTGGAAAATGAAAAATAGAAAATGGAAAATAAAGATAGAATATAGTTTTGATGAAGCACTTTCAGATGCAACGGCTGGCTGCTCTCAAATTTTATTTTTCTCTCTCTTTCTTCAAAATGAGCTTATCACTCTCTCTCTTCTTCCTGGAGTTGCTCTCTTTCTTTTTCTTCTGGGGGTGGCTCTCTCTCTCCGAATATGCAATGGAAATTCTGGCAGCTTCAGCATCCTTCAGCGAGGATGAGGAGGGCTTTAAATAGAACAGAGCCTCTGTAATGATGAAGTAGAAAAACCTAGTGACATTCCATTGGCCCACCAGGCATTAGAATATTCCTCTAGAAACTTTTGAAAAAGCGTGCCACTTCATCTTGGATCACGTGCCATTCTTTCGCTTGAGATAGTTTTCTGATAGGGTCTGATTTAAGTTAATCGAATACTGAGGTTCGGATCTCCAGACCTATTTGATGAAATGCTTGTTCTGAGTGCACCGACCTTACACTAGAGTATGCTCAGACCTTGTTAGTTGGCTTTTATATATTTGAACGTGTTGATGCACCGACCTTGTAATTCACATGTGCTCAGACCTTCATTTGCACATGTGTATCTACCTTCATGCGCAATGTATATGTGCACAGACCTTGTAATTCACATGTGCTCAGACCTTCAGTTCATGGAGCCCTTCAGCTGCACCGACCTTGATAGCAAGAAGTTCTGCATCTGCATCGACCTTACTGGCAGATTGGAGAAAGTTGCACTGACCTCTCTTCATAGGTAACCGATGTGCATCGACCTTCCTTTTGAGGTTACTCAAATGTGCACCGACCTCTCTTTAGAGTTGAAAGATGTGCATCGACCTTCCTATTGAAGTTGCTCAAATGTGCACCGACCTCTCTTCAGAGTTAACCGATGTGCACCGACCTTTCAGCTTGAAATCACCAAGGCGCATCTGTCACGCCCCGAGATTTATGTACAGCGGAAGATATTCGGGAATGTGAACAACCGGCAAGAGAAGCCTCAAGTGACAATAATAATCAGAGCGTAATCATTCACACATAAGATGAATGGAGACAATATATGATCAAAAAGGTAACTTTTATTGATAATAACAATCAAGTACATGATCTTGACTCATTGACCAACTAGACTCAATAAAGTGAAAATTACATATTTGACTCTTGACTAGACTAACTATGGCTTCTCTTGAACCATCAATCACTCTCGGATCCATCACTTGAATAATCCGAATCCACCCCGCTAGAATTTCTTGAAAAAGATTAGAAAGTGGGGTCATGAGCACACTTGCCCAGTAGGTATCTTCGCATCAACATGTAGGCAATGTTTAAATAATTATCATTTTAGCTCTAGAATGCTAGATAAAGCATGCAAGTACGAAGAATCACGTGGATAAAACAAGTAACATAATAGCACGATAAGATCATGATGGGAAATGATATGCGAACAAGATTGAGTTGAATATAACAAGAACGTAAACTGGCCTTTCACGAAATAAGAATATGCTTGCATGCATCAAGAATGCACTTTCACTTTCACTTTTCACTTCTCATAACCATAAAGGTTATGCACTAGATTGTCATGTAACTAGCATGTAGTAATTCAATCAAGAGAGAGTCTCGCAAGAATTCCATGGATTTCACTTATTTTTAAAGAAAGTACTCCCAGCGCAATGCGACGCCAGTAGCATCATACCCTATGGTTTATAGTATGTTTCCGACAATCAGCCGAGGGGACTAGCATAGAGCCCTTGAACACAATCAGTGCTCGAACTGCATCTTCACGTATAAATCAAGCTACTTCCACGTTTATCACAATAAAGTACGACCACTAATTCAATTCCAAATAATACGCTTCACGATGAAGTAACCAAAAATAAGAATGCTTCTATTGAGAATAAGAGATCTCAATGAATGCACTTAATAACTAGGTTATGCCATGGAAATAAATTGGCAGCATAATGGTACATTTCTTAACTTTAATAATTCCCTTAGGTACTGTAGACACGCCATTCTTGACGTCTCCTGAGAAAGTCTCATATTACTATACAACGCCCCGCGACGGCTTACGCATTTTAACTCACTTGAGTGCTTCCTTTTCTTGAGTCTTCTTCCGCCCTTTTCGGCATTCGGAATCGTCTCGTCACGGCATTCGGACGGCATCAACACCAGTCAGACGCGTCAGGAGTTCCGGAACCAAGAAGGGTGTCTGCCGGGCGGCAGCCGACTGAGGACCCGGGTGGGTCTTAATGGGGGCGTCCAGGCCCCTAGACGCCCCCATTCTTTAAATTTATTTTATTTTTATTTTTATTTTTTTAAAGCCCAAAAATAAATAAAAAATATATATTAATGGAGGCGTCCAGGCATCTGGACGCCTCCATAAAAACAAATATAAAAAATGTGTAAAGTGCCAGTTGGCATAAAAGATAAAAAAAAATAATAATAAAAATACATATTAATGGAGGCGTCCAGGCCCCTGGACGCCTCCATAAAAACAAACATAAAAAATTAAAATGCCAGCCTTGGCATAAAAGACAAAACAATAAAAATAAAAATAATATATATTTGGAGGCGTCCAGGCCTCTGGACGCCTCCATCAACTCTCTCACGGGCGCCGGCCACCGAACGACGGTTTGTCGTGTGTGAAAAAATCCAAATTATAGAGACGTCCAGCCACCTGGACGCGCCCATTTCTGAATCACGAGGCGCCGCTCAGAAAACCACGCGTTGTGCCAAACCGCGTGCGGCCGTCGTCGGTTTTCAGTGGACCTGTTAGAGGCGTCCGGGGCCCTGGACGCCTCCACAAAAATATTCTGAAAAAATTAATAAAAATAGAATAAAATATTAGTTCGTCCCTGATGGAGGTGTCCAGGGTCCTGGACGCCTCCACCCTCCGGAGCCCTATAAATAGAGGCCCACCCCCTTAGTTCTGAGGGAGCTTCGAAGAGATCCGATAGGCTGCCGGAGCCCAGAGGCTACCGGAGTCATTTTCTAACCCGTGGGGTCTTTTGTAGGTGGAGGTTCTGCCGATTTCTCGGGTGCCCACGCTCGCGAGAGGAAGGTCATCTTCATCCACCGCGCTTCCACGCCATCCCTACGCTGCCGGAGCTCCGCCGGATTTCACCAACGGCACATCCAATAAGCCAATCCTTTCCTTTTCTTCTTAGTTCTTTTGCATTCATCATCTCGCATCATCTATCCCCCTTCATAAGGGCGCCTCTTCTTATATACTTCTTGCATCCATCATCTCATTTTCCTCCTACTCGAGTCCGAGAGGGGTTTAAAAGGTAACACCAACCAGGTGTGTGTCTTGCCATCATTTCGTTATTTTTATCGTAAGGATTTGAATACTACACCTTCATCTTTCTAATCCACTCGTTACTTGTTTGTCGTTATTTTGCAAGGGTACCCAAGGAAAGCCCTCTCCGTCGGCCGGTCGAAGGGGGAGGACGAAGCAACCCGCCATCTCCCGCTCTTGAGGTAGGCGCGATCACTCTCTTTATTTTGGGGTCTTTCGGCCCCTGGCGATCACATCTTGTTCTCGAGGCCGCGGCGAGTCACTTCCCCAATGGCCGTTTCAATTCTTGTTATTTAATTTCTGCACCATTCCTGTCCCCCCGAGGTCGCGGCGAGTCACTTCCCGCTATGGCCGTTTAACCCCCATATCTTGCTATATCACATTTGTCCCGCTCGCCCCGCCGGAGTAATCTCCCGTGGTGGCCCCTTCCCTTTTCTCTTATTTCTGTGTTGCAGCAAAACAAAAAGAAGGAGCCCGCGCGCTTCGCGTCCTCTCCGCTTCCCCGAACCGCGTGACATCGCTCACAGATTGGCGATCACGGTGGGACCTCTACTGCTTCCTTTTGGCTACCCTTGCAAGTTCGGCACCATCCGTGCCTCTCCACCTTGGCGCCCGCGCGCGCCCCCGTTGTGCTCACGGCAGCACTGTCAGTTTTGATTGGTTGTTTGTTTATTACATGTCTGTTATTTCTGTTGTTTTCCCACTCCATATCTCTGTCAGCATTTCATTGCATGCATCCATCCCTCTTTTCTATCCTTTTTTTGTTTTTTTTTAGGATCACCCTTTCCCGGTGAAGGAAGGACTCTCCGTTTGAGAATTCCTCTCAACGGACTAGAATCTCCTCCACTGGGACCTCCGTAAGTCCCCGACATCGAAGAATCTCCTCTTTGTTCACTGGGCTGGTTGTACCATTGAAGTTCCCCGAAGTTAGTCATTTCATTCGTGGTGAGACGAGAGACCCTAGCTGACACGGCGGTGAAACAAAAATAAACTAGGATCCCCATTTTGTGTGAACTTCGGATCTCGCTAAAAACATAAAAAAAAATCATCAAAATCAAAACACAAAAAAAAGCGTAAAGGCATCAACTTGTTTGATAATCTCTGCTACCTGCTTGCTAGTGTATGTTTTTACGTTCTGGGAAAACTGTGAGCATGGCTCACGAGTCTTTTGAGGAGAACCACCCTAGTCGTGGTTTGTCAGCCGACCCGTGAGTCTATGCTATGGACTCGGGTCCTTCTCATGAGCACTCGCATGAGGTGCAGGTTATTGCCGGGGACACATCCCCACCGCAGGATATCTCTTCCTTACTGGGCGTCCTCGCCAACACGGAGCTTACCTCTGAACAGCTCCGGGCCTTCCAGGCCATTCTAAAAGGGAAATCTGTTTCCCCCACGCCCCAGGAATCAACTCCGGCCATCGCACCCCTCCAAGAGTCCGTGCAGGCCATTCCATCTCCTTCATTGGCGCAAGCCATCCAGTCTCCCTCGCTTCAAGGACAAGCGAGCCAACAACCACCCGCATTCCAGTTCCCGTCACAATCTCAAACTCCCGTTGTTCCCCACACACCGCTTCAGCCAGGGCCAACTGTCGGCGGTCCGACAGCTCCCTCTCATTCCGGGTTCCCCCCTCAAGTCTCCGGGAGACAGTTTCTCCCCCAGTGGCAAGTGCCACCTTCACCTCCAGAGGAGCTCGCCCAATCGCTCCTCAATAGGTTCAATCGCATGGACGAGCAGTTTCAAAATCTGAGAAGGATGGTGGACGTGAAAGCCACCCTGGAGGTTGCTTTGCCAATCCTTCCCGTCATTCATCTTCCTCCCTCCGAAATGCCCACGTACCGCAGATACAATGGTACCGGCAACCCCTTCATTCACCTCAAGGATTTCATGTATGAATCCTCCTATTGGCAAAACGATCAGAGGTCCCTGGCATACCTCTTTCAGAGATCATTGGATGGTCCTGCGCTTGAGTGGTTCTATTCCTTAGAGCCCCGCGAGGCCGAGAATTTTGAAATAGTCCAGAGAAGGTTCTTGCAGAAATATAGGGATAGGGTCGGTCCCTCACTCTCCATTACCGACCTAGTGGCCGAAAAGATGAAGCCCGACGAGGATTTTGTCCGCTATACTGATAGATGGAGGTCTCTGGCGAAAAGAATAAGGGATACTCTCTCTGAGCCCGAACAAGTGAAGATGATTATGTCTAATGCAACCTCACAGTTCAGACACGTCCTGGCCATGAATAAACTTACTACAATGGAGGAACTCTATGAAAGGGCCCGATACATCCAAACCCAGTTAAAAGACTCCCCCATTATGAACATGTTTGAGTCGTCGAAGCCCAAAGTGGTCAGAAAAATAGGCACTGGTGTCCCGTGCGGAGCCACAGAAGGGGTCGTGACAAATGAGCAAGTGGGTGCGGTCAACAATGCCAACTATGCAGTCAACCCAAGGCCTCCACAAATGCCCCGACTTCCCCTCCAACCAGGTCCTTTCCCTCTTCGTCCTCCACCCCAAAATAATCCACCCCAGGATAATATGCCTCCATTACGTCAACCCCAGCAGCAACAACCACAACCTCAGCAACAACAACCACTGCTTCAGTACAACCAAGTTCCACCCCCGGGGAACTATGGTCCCCAACAGCAACAAAGGAGGCCGCTCGGTCCCAAGAGAGCCTACTATCCACCATTGCCAGAAACCTTAGCAGACATTTTTAATGCCCTCATGGCATCAAACCAACTCGCCCTACCCAGAGAAAGGCCCGTGTAGCCCCCGAATGTTGATACCTCCAAATACTGTGTCTACCACAGGCAGCCAGGACACACAGTAGACTACTGCTTCCATTTCAAAGATTACATCCACGATATGAATGATGAACATCAAATATATTGGGATGAAATGAGACGATACGTCACTGCTCTTAAGGCTAGGAGACCTCCTCATAGGCCACAGCAGCAGTTACAACAACAGCAGTAGCAGCAACCACAACAACAACAATAGCCTCAGCAGGCCCCACAACAACAGCCCGACATGGGCATAATCCAGAATCCATTACCGGAGCACCAATAGCCCAATCATCAGGTTAACCCCATCTCCTCCTTCCCGGAAGTCGGGAGAGAGCAGGTGTGGCACCAGGAAAGTACCTCTATTCTTTCTTCCTCCAACCCCATCGTCATGCAACCCCCTCGCCTTGCCCGGGTAGCACCTCTCTCTCATCAACCCGCGTCAGTATCGCCTTCACCATTTTCACTACCATTACGCCCCCTCATCCGTACCCCGATCTCCTATCAACCGACACCCTCCACTACGCCTTCACACCCTCTCATCTTCTCTCACTCCCCCACTTTACCATCCACCTCTACCACATTTACCCCTACGCCTTCTAAACCCCTTATCATCGGTCAACCATACATAACCCCATCTTTCTCCACCGTATCACCACTAATGCCTTCAAAACCACTCATTACTCATCGCCCACCTCAAAATCATTACCCACTTCAAGCCCTACCCACTTCTACTTCGTCTCCACCTCCACCTTCCAAACCCCTTATCCTTCATAATCCACGCGATATCCCCTCTACCTTCACCATGCCTCCACCTAACAAACCCCTCATCAGAATCCCTGCTCCCGTCATCACCCCTGCTTCATCGACCATTCCTCCACCACTACCCCTCAAACCTCTGTTAAAACCCACTGCTACCCCCACAGAGGTACAAAAGCCGCAGGTAATGGTGCTCCGGAGTGGAAGGATTTTCCACAGGGTTTTCCCCCACAACAGTCAGAATCGTGAGCAATCTCAGCCAGAGAAGGATGATGGAGAACAACCAGAAAGAGCTATCCCTGGAACACAGTATGATCTATTAAAACATTTGGACAAGACGCCTGCTCGGATCTCCATCCTGGAGCTTCTTCAAAGATCCACATCCCACCAGGCAGCCTTAATGGAGTACCTTCAAAGGGTCATGGTGAATGAGGACCTCCCTGTAGAAAAGATCTCTACCGTCCTGACCCCAACAGACACACAACCGGCCATCATTTTCCACAACTACGAGCTCGCTCCCAAGGAAGCTCGGAAATATGCATTATGCATTTCAATAAAAATTAATGGGGTATCCATAAACCCGTGTCTTGTGGAAACGGGTGCGTCCATAAATGTGATCTCCATGAACACTCTTCAGTTGTGTGGGATCGACGAGGAACAAATAAGACCTTCCTCGATCACGGTCACGGCCTATGACAATAGCAAAAGGCCGCCGCAGGGGATGATTATTCTGAAGGCAGAACTAGGCCCCATGTCAATTCCCACGGAATTCCATGTCATCGACATGGACCCCACATTCAAGGCTATACTGGGTCGCCCTTACATCGAAGCCATGGACGCTGTGCCTTCCACCAACCATCAGTGCATGAAGTTTCCTTACAATGGGAGAATTATTAAAGTGGTCAGTACACCTGTCCTTCACACAGTGGATGCTATCAACTCCTCTCTGCCCTCTGTTTGGCCGTCTCATCGGCCCATATTGTCATTACTGGATGTACGTGATTCATCTCACGTTCCACTAGCACCAAAGGAGCCGGTCAGGACAACCGCAACATCATGTCTCCCTTTTCACTCCAAAGGTTGGGAGATTATGAGGAACATCGACTATCAACAGGGTAATGGTCTGGACGCACAATTACAGGGTATGCTCAAACCGCCAAAGGAAATTAGGCCGAACCGTAGGTTTGGCCTAGGCTTCAAAGGACCGTTCAGGGCGGATTGGAAGCCCCTCACATGGACTCTATCAAACCACTTCAACAGAGGGCCCGTTGTTCAGATGGGAGATTACCCATGAGAAGTATATGGGGGATCACATGCTGTATATTTGGCTGAAAAATGTCCGAGGATCACCAAAAGAGGCAAGATCAAAGATCCGGAATGCGAGTGGAACAAATGGTTCGACATACGGGACATTTGCGTTGCACTGGAAAGGATGTTCTCGTCTCCGCAACTTGAAGGACCGCCATTGATCTCCGGAATACCAGAGAATATTACCACGCTTGCCAAGGTTCCAAACTATCCTCGTCCTCGCCAGAAGGACTCTGTCATCAACGGATCTTCATCCGTCCTTAACATTGACGTCGACGGCTCATTAGCCGCCATCTTCTCCATCCACTCGTCTCAGCCTTTGCTGATATCTCCTTCTTGGGCCAGACAATTGTCTGATGATCTTCCCAGATCCAGGTGGTGCTGGAATAGACTTCCACCACATACGAGCATCCTTATTGAGTTGGAATGTGGCAAGTCGAAGTTTCTCCTGGTCGGTGCATTGCATGACATCGAAGATTCGATTCATCTCGTCGATCTAATTTTCCGCTTCATTTGGGTTAGAAGATCTAGAGAATCGTGGGGGATTTAAACTTCGGAAATTGCATTCCACCAGCTTGGGCCACTGTCTGTAGGGCTTGGGTAAGTCCCACAACAGTTTGCTACATCTCGTCCCAGTTCACTCGATGAGCCATTGAGAATCAAGGTACCTGAGAACATGGACATTTTAGTTATTTAGAATCGGGAAGATTCACCCTAAGACCATCTATATAACTATCTCATCCCGGGTTCTACTTAATTTCTCTCATAGGTTGGGAATTTCTTCCCTAGTTTCATAGGTGTGGGTCCTTAAAACTTTGGACTTAGCCTATGACATGACTTTTTCCTAGGACTTCTAGTCCTATGCTCTGATACCACTTTAACTGTCACGCCGCGAGATTTATGTACAGCGGAAGATATTCGGGAACGTGAACAGTCGGCAAGAGAAGCCTCAAGTGACAATAATAATCAGAGCGCAATCATTCACACATAAGATGAATGGAGACAATAATTGATCAAAAAGCTAACTTTTATTGATAATAACAATCTAGTACATGATCTTGACTCATTGACCAACTAGACTCAATAAAGTGAAAATTACATATTTGACTCTTGACTAGACTAACTATGGCTTCTCTCGAACCATCAATCACTCTCGGATCCATCACTTGAATAATTCGAATCCACCCCGCTAGAATTTTCTTAAAAAAATTGGAAAGTAGGGTCATGAGCACACTTGCACAGTAGGTATCTTCGCATCAACATGTAGGTAATGTTTAAATAATTATTATTTTAGCTCTAGAATGCTAGATAAAACATGCAAGTACGAAGAATCACGTGGATAAAACAAGTAACATAATAGCACGATGAGATCATGATGAGAAATGATATGTGAACAAGATCGAGTTGAATATAACAAGAACGTAAACTGGCCTTTCACGAAATAAGAATATGCTTGCATGCATCAAGAACGCACTTTCACTTTCACTTTCACTTTTCACTTCTCATAACCATAAAGGTTATGCACTAGAATGTCATGTAACTAGCATGTAGCAATTCAATCAAGAGAGAGTCTAGCAAGAATTCCGTGGATTTCACTTATTTATAAAGAAAGTTCTCCCAGCGCAATGCGACGTCAGTAGCATCATACCCCATGGTTTACAGTATGTTTCCGACAATCAGCCGAGGGGACTAGCATAGAGCCCTTGAACACAATCAGTGCTTGAACTACATCTTCACGTATAAATCAAGCTACTTCCACGTTTATAACAATAAAGTACCGCCACTAATTCAATTCTAAAAAATAAGCTTCATGATGAAGTAACCAAAAATAAGAATGCTTCTATTGAGAATAAGAGATTTCAATGAATGCACTTAATAACTAGGTTATGCCATGGAAATAAATTGGCAGCATAATGATACATTTCTTAACTTTCACAATTTCTTTAGGTACTTTTGGAATAATGTAACAGGCTCTAGAAAATCAATTGAACTATCTAGGATCATAGGAATATTAACCCTTGGGTCAAACCTCGGGTTAACTGTACTCAGGAAAATAGCGGTCGTTTACTGGGTTGTTTCATGGAGAAAGCAGTCTAGTTCTAGACCGTTAATGGACAAGACTGTTCGATATTTGAAACAAATTATCAGGAGTCTTTAGCAGTCAAAGAAAGAACCGTCCAGAATTCCGTTAGCGGTCAAGTGAAGGTTTGTTAGCAGTCGTTGGCGGTCAACAATAAGGCCGCTAATAATCCCGAAATATAAAACACCGATAAGTGCTTTCTAGACAATTGGGATTTAATGGTACAACCAACTCGGTGTCCTAGTGGGAATCACAGGCTCGCGGAGAATTAAGGAGGCCTTGAAACAAGATTTCCTAGTCCGTTGGAAAGAATATCCAAAGGAGAGGTTATCAAGTCCAAGATTGTGTGATTAATGTGCATAGGTGTAACTAATGGTCATATACTGGGATATATGCCATGTACTTATGAAAATGACTCTATAGGTGAGAAAGATATCATTAAAACAATGATCAAGGTAAACCGTGAATCATCTAACTTTTAGAAACATGTATTTATTTACAAAAGTATATGATTTTGACATAAAGTTACTTTTATTAAAAATAATCCCAAGTACAATAAAGAACATGAAATCCATTGTTGTGACAATAATAAAACTCACAGTAAGAAACAATACTTAAAACATGCTTGAAACATAATTAACTAGGCATATTATAAGTTTAATGGATTGTTCTTTATTCAATCTTGGGTTGACAGAATTCAGAACGTTGGCGATCTATTATTGCACCGTTTACAGACGGTTAGCGGTTTATCGTAAGGCCGTCTGAGGTTCTATAACACTGAAATCGCAAGAATATCCAACGGTCTATATACCGGCCGCTAATAATATGTTAGCGGTTTATCGTAGGGCCGCTAACCAAAGCTGGTGGTCCATCTTTAGGCCGTTTGGCTTGATAAAAATTAAACAATTGAACTAAATGATAATCCAAGACACATCATGCCTGGAAATCAACTTATATAAACTCCGTCTATCATGGTAGAACGAAGAATAGGCTAACAATATGCATAGGATTCATGTATTTTGACAAGAGAACTAATTTAGTTCATTAGGGCTAAGAAATATGCATGTATGCTACACTAATTGTATAGATCCTATTAAAACATGAAATTCTCCGTACACAATGCATGAAACCAAGTGTAATATAAGGGCTTTTAATCCTAGAACAATGTTTTAGCCGTTCATGAGATAAGCTACCTTTAGTAGTGCTCCTAGACTTTGAATTTCTGATTGAAATCAAGTCCTAGTTTTTGAACTTTCTTGCTCTAAATCAGCAACTTCACGACCTAATATCTCTTGGTTCTCCTGACCTAAACACGTGAAATTTAGAGAGTAGGAAGAAGATATAAAGGAGAATAAAAGGTTCTAAAGGTGCAACTTCTAAATACCTCGTTTTGGGTTCCTAATCTCTTGATCTTCACTGGTCCGTAGCTCAATTTCCTAGGCCGTTGATGTGAAGCCAGCAACTTTGAGTGCCTCTATCTTCCTGATGGGTTGATCTCCTAGCACGAAATTTTGAGGCAAGTTAGTCCTTAGTATTAGGAATAAAAACCTCAAAAAAACATACCTGAATTAAAGTGGTCTTACATTAGTTCCACGGGAGCCAAAAGTAAGGGTCGCGCAGGCCAAATCTGGGATATATTTATAGGTTTTAGCTAGGGTTTGAGGATTAGAATGATCCTAGAGTCCCAATTAGACTTTCTATTCGATCTACAATCCTTCTAGACCTATCTAATTAGCTGATAGGGTTGATCCAAGATGATTTGGATGCTAAAAATCCAATCTTTTCACGTTTTCTTCCTCTCACGGAACTGACAGATCCTAGCGGTCGAATGCTAGACCGCTACCCACCTCTTAGCAGTTTCGCGATAGACTGCTATCAATTGTGGGCTCCGAATTTGAACTTGTTCAAACTCTTCTTGGTATTATCCCACTTATTATCCATTTAATAATCTCTTAAAGAGTAATTATCCTTGAATTCCGCGAGTATACCCATTCTAAGGTTCTAGAACATGGGCCAAGACTAGTGGACTTGGTTTTGCGTTCTTTGGGCTTATTTAATTGTCCCAAATAGTTGATTATTATTTTGGGCTTCAAGAATAATGTATTTATCCCAAAATTCACTCAATATTCTATTTAAGCTTTAAATAAATCCTTTATTTAGTTTAGAAAAATCCTAGAAATTCTCAAAACTTTCTGAAATGCCATAAAATAATTTATATAAAATTTTGGGGTGTTACAGCATCGACCTTTCTTCTTCGTTGCCAAGATGTGCCTCGACCTTTGTCCCGTGTAGACTGGATGTACGCCAACCTTTGTCCTACGCCTAGTCGATGCGCATCGACCTTTGTTCTGCAAAGACTGAAGAAGCATCGACCTTAGTTTGATGTGCGTAGACTATATGCTTCACGCTCAGGCAACAAACATTGACCTTACTATGCATGTGTTCTACATTAACATCGACCTTATAAGCAAAGTAGTCAGTATGAGCATCGACTTACCTATCAAAGGAATCATTCAACAATTCTGACATCATGCACAAGAAAATAAGTACAGCTCAACACTTATAACATCGTCATCATTCAATTCAAGTAATTCGGCATACTTCACCTTTTTCTAATTTTCAGTCAAATATGGTCATAATGGTTGACATCATAAAAACATTGACATCATCAAAATGTAGAACGCAACACCTTGCTACCTCTGCTCTAAATGAAGCAGAATGGTGAGCTACATTGAGTAACTAGAGATGCTGGAGTCTGATCAACGTGCATTCTCACATCAAAAGGTGCATGCTACACCTGAATGCTCTTGCAAAATAAAAATCAAGTGGTATCAAAAGAAAAATCTAAAAAAGGTAGCACCCCATAGTTAAAATCAGAAACTTCATAAGGTGTTTAACCTCAATACTAATTGTAGTTTATTTCAAAGGGGCTAATGGAATTGAATGGGTAGGAAGAAAGGAGGATAACATGGTCTTTAATATGTAAATTTGGTTTATTTTTTTTAATTTTGAATGTAGAAATTTTTAACATTCATAATTGAAAAACTCAGAATTCATCATATTTAAACCAATCAAAAGATAAGGGATTTATCATTGGAGCTCTATAACTGAAGACTCTGAAAAATTAATAACTATGCATTTATGAACTATGCTTCAGACTGAAAAGTCCTTATCTTAATAATTCATGGAAATTTCCCTTCTGCATTTTCTGAAAAATCTCCACTCTGTTAGCTTGCTTGATGAAGGGTTGCTTTCACACTGGCAGGTGTCGACTCCTAGAGTTGACCCTCTCCGAGTCTAGGTCTGTCTAGGACCTTGTTGCTCGGGTGTCGACCCCAGGGGCCGACCCCTTTTTTGTCCAGACTGATGTCTGGGGTGTCCTAGCATTTGTCATGAAGACAATTGGTGCACCCAACAATTGGCCTCCTTGCTGCAAGTCATTGTTGATATCTGGTTGATCTCTATCCAAGAAAATTCATTGCTCAGGACTACATATCCTTGACTATTCATGTAAAATCTGCAATTGCTCCCAATTCTACCATGGAATGCTTCAATGAATATCATTTGGTATCACTTCCTCTATTGGTAATTCATGCCTCATCTTTTAGCAACAAGTGGTATCATTTAGTATCCATTGGTATCTGATGCGGGATGAATGAGACTCGAGACCAATTTGATGCGGGACGAGACTCGAACGGGGCTAAGACCTACGACTGACTCGAAGTGCGGCCAGCACTTGCACGCTAAGGTAAGCCGGGCGGCTGACCTCCGTGGCATTCTCCGGGTGGAGACGTCTCTCAACAAGAAGCTCTACCTAGCCCAACGATCATCCCTGCGAGGGAAGGGCGGGATCGCAGCGGTTAAGGAACCACTGTCACCTAGGGTGATGCAATTCAAGCTCAGTGGACTGGGCTATGGGACGGATACTCACACTCACAACCGCGGTGATTTGTAATTTAGCTACGGTCCTAATCTCACAAACGTTGCATATGAGAAAATATACCAAATAAGCAAATGTTGGGATAGGAACGTCGCGCGTACCTCCACGACTAGCGCATGGGGAAGAAACCCCGGCCGAATCCGACAACCCCGATACATGACAATGATTAATCATACAATTTCAGAACGTTGCCCACTCCTCGTAGGGAGATAACATGCTACAAGCACAATTTACGGGGCTGCGGGAGCTCGGGTTGACGGGCAGCACTCGTTGGAAGCCGAGGAGGTGAGTCACCGTCGATCGGAGGCGACGATTGGCCGCCGAGCGGTTCTGCCTGCATTGGTCGCCCTGCACAGCGAGCTTGCCAGAGGTAGTACAGCTTTATCCGGCGTCCGATCAGGATGCCGTTTGTGGGAACGCGTCGAGGACTGGCTGAAGAACACACGGTCCGAACGGCGCAATCAAATCTGCTTTCATCTGGGTGCGACAGCGCCTGCATGAGTGCTCAAGTTCTGCTCGCACAGAACTGCACAGTAATAATAAATAATTAAGAAAAATTATTATCAGTGTCGAATCGGATCTCCGCTTGCTAGAGAATGTCGGTGACGCCTGGGGGAAGATCTGGACCGAAGGGTTCGGTCAGATCTGAGAGGAGGAAGGCTCGGGCTCCCCTACAAGTTGAGGTTGGATCCGGATCGGATCTGCATAGATCGGCCTGCGTAGTCTCACCAAAATCGACGCCACGCTCAGCACGGATCTCAGATCAACACGAAATTGGTGGTGACACGAAGAAGACAAAAAAAGGTACAAACATTTAAAACGCACTGAGAGGAGATCTGTAGAATTCTCGTATCAGAGAAATGGAGATCTGGCCTGCAGGATCGGACAACATTGCGCAGCTTCACCGTCGAAATTGTTGCCAGAGATCCGGAGCTCTGATTGAGATGAAACTGGCGCTGGATCATTCCTGACTTTCAGAAGTACCTATGGTAAAATCAACAGAGCCCGATCTTCTCAGGAAATAACTGTGGGAGATTCAAACTCTAGAGGTGAGATCTGGATGAACCGAATCAGAATCGGCACACGAACACGACGATAACGGTTGCCTTGGCGTCGCACCGCGGCATGGGGAGTCGCACCCCAGCTAGATGCCGTCGCAGGATCTAGGGTTCCTGAGCTTCACACCCAAGGAGGAAGAGAATCACTCTCTCACAAAATCACTATTTCTTCAATTCTTCATTCTTTCATTGGCTTCAAATTTTGCTTACAAGAGAGATTATATACGGGAGGGGAAACAAGGGCTACGTGGGAAGGGAATTAGGTGGAACCCAAGGGAGGGAGAGAGGGGGGGGGGGGGCTCCTCCCTTGACTAGTCAAGGAGGGGGGGCTCCCTCCTCCCATGGGTGGGCCTCCTCCCATGGAAGTCCACCTTCTACTTTTGACCCATTAAAAAAAACAATTCAAATCTATTTAAATCTCCCCCCCTTTCTTGACTTGTTCCAAGCCCATTGACCACTAGCCCATTAACCCCCTACTAATAATGGTCCAGTAAACACAAATAGGTATCTAATTGTCCACACAGGGACTACAATGGGCCCAACAAGGCCTGAAAGCATGAAATAACGATAGATGGCTTGATCTACGCATCCACGTCATCCCCGAGCCAAAGAGACACTGGTGTGTTCCTCGTACCCCAGCATGTGCGGCGGCGTGTGTCCTCACCAATTCTCCCCGGGTGGGAGGAACTCGACCCTATCGAGTACGGGTCCCGATCCATGAGGTAGCGCTCTAGTAAGTCCAGATCGAGTCGCTCGAGCTTTCCACGTGTGATCCAGGTGTCGTCCGTCACGGGGCGTCCCCTCCAACGCACTAAGAAGCATTGGTAGGCACCATTCCTGGTGGTGGTCACCTGCTCATCCAGTATACAATCTATATGCTCGCATTGCTGTAATGGAGTTGGAAGAGGTGGACTCTCAGGTCGTGTGTCACTCACAATAGGAGGAGAAGGCCCAAAAGGCTCACTAGGGATCACTGCGGGGTCCTGATAAGCTACAAGATCTGAAACATTGAACGTCGAACTGATCCCATAGTCGTCTGCTAGTTCAATAACGTACGCATTGGATCCCACTCGCTTCACGACTCGGAAAGGGCGGCACAGTGGGCCTGGAGTTTCTTCACGGTTCCCAAGGAAAACTTTTCAGGTCTAACCCTGATCATGATGTACTCTCCCTTTCGAAACTCACAGGTGCGTCGGTGCACATCAGCTAAATCCTTATAATGTGCATTGCTGGCCTCTATGTGACGACGTATCGGCTCATGCAACTGTCTAATATGCTTAGCAAAGGACTCAGCTGACTCAGACACATGAGACTGGACAGATGCATGGACTCTTGGAATGAGGATAGATGGAGAGAGAAAACCTAACGACTTCCTATGACTGATGAAAAACACAAGGGACGCACTAAGGAAGACCCGATAAGAATGATGGACACCGTCTGCATACACCAAGTGTAAAGATAGGCCGACCCACAACTTGATGCCATGAGTCTGAACCCTTGTCAACCATCTCCGGTTCGAGAAGACTCGGCCTCGAGTATGGAAGTGTGGGAGGATCAGGAGGCGGGTGACGAGAAGGTTATCCGGACGCCTGGTGTGGAGCACGAAAAAAGGGAAGTTCGGACATTGTCTCTTGTACGCATGGCAGAAATCCGACCATACCGTGTCAACATAGGGCGTTGACAGTGGTACGATACTCACAAACAGCTGCACTACCGTAGGAGAGACGACTAAAAGAGGGACAACTGACTGCTGCTCGGGAGTGTCTAGCAAAAGAGTGGTGGCAATCTGGTCAGGGCCGTCAAGGGAAGCTGGGATGGGTGGCAGCACTGGGTCGTCTCTCCTACGGCCCACTCTGGCCCACTAGGCACTCTATGGGATTGTACTCTAACCCCTCAACCTCAGCGAGGTACTCCTCGGCCAACTCCTGGTCAGCCTCATAACTCACTAGAATAAGCCCAGGTGGGGCATCCTCCGAATGTGTGTCCTCTAAGATAGGGGAATGTGAAGGACACTAGTCGGAGAAATGATTAATCCCACTATACGGAGCCACAAGGATGGGCCCCGGGAGTGGTGGCGGATGTGAGCCCAGAGGCAGAGCGAGCCGTTGAGGGCGGGTGGCTGGCGACACAGAGGTGGTCTGCTGAATGCCGTCGTGGAAGATGAACTCGCCGGGCAGGTGAGGTGGGTGTAAGGTGCAGGTCCTCTTGTCCGGGTCGATGGTCGCTCTCCTCTCTTCCAACCAAGTTTACCCTAAAATGATGCAGGGACCAGCAAGTGTGCCGATCTTGCACCATGCTCTATCATCATACAGAATGGGGCCGAACCTCCATTGGAACTCTATGAAAGCTAAGTCAGCATTGAGAATAATATCCCCAGTCTTAGAGAGAGAGTCGACAATGTCCTGTGAAACATAATTAGATGACACCCGACTTATGAAGTCGATCTCCGTATGCGACCCATTAGGTAGAATGGCAGTTGACATGATAGGGCGTTGGAGCGACTCGGTTGTTGGCATAGGGATCGGGTCAACCAATGGTTGAATGGTAGGGGCGAGACTCGGGGGTCGGGCCATAAGAGCCTGGATTTGGGCCACCAAGGATGACCAATCTGACACATGGTCTCGGGGAACCGCCATGGGGCTGGCTGGTAGCTGGACATGCAGACAACTGAGGCATGCAATGACACAGAGATTGAAATGCACTGACTAATGCAAAATGAAGAACCTAGACTCAACCAATATCCAGTACATGGCGGAGATATTGATCTGAAGATCCACTCACGCAAGACTGCTACCTTCCAAATAGGCGTAACCTATCGTTCCGGTAACACCTTATAATATACCGGGTATAGGAATGACAAGCAACACCTAAGACAAAACAACCCTAGACTCAAACCATGCTCTGATACCAATTTGATGTGGGATGAATGAGACTCGAGACCAATTTGATGGGGGACGAGACTCGAACGGAGCTAAGACCTACGACTGCCTCGAAGTGCGACCATCACTTGCACGCTAAGGTAAGGCAGGCGGCTGACCTCCATGGCGTTCTCTGGGTGGAGACGTCTCTCAACAAGAAACTCTACTTAGCCCAACGATCATCCCTGCGAGGGAAGCGTGGGATCGCAGCGATTAAAGAACCACTATCGCCTAGGGTGATGCAATTCAAGCTCGGTGCTCGACTGGGCTATGGGACAGATACTCACACTCACAACCGCGGTGATTTGTAATTTGGCTACAGCCCTAATCTCAAAAATGTAGCATATGAGACAATATATTAAATATGCAAATGTTGGGATAGGAACGTCGCGCGTACCTCCATGACTAGCGCATGGGGAAGAAACCCCGACCAAATTTGACAACCCCGATACATGACAATGATTAATCGTACAAATTCAGAACGTTGCCCACTCTTTGTAGGGAGATAACAAGCTACATGCATAATTTTTGAGGCTGTTGGAGCTCAGGTTGACGGGTAGCACTCGTTGGAAGCTGAGGAGGCGAGTCATCGCCGATCGGAGGCGACGATTGGCCACCGAGTGGTTCTGCCCGCGCTGGTCACCCTACGCAACGAGCTCGCAGGAGGCGGTACGGCTTGATCCGGCGTCCGATCAGGATGCTGTTTGTGGGAATGCATCGAGAACTGGCTGAAGAACGCCCGGTCCAAACGGCGCAATCAGATTTGCTCTGATCTGCGCGCGATAGTGCCTGCATGAGTGCTAAGGTTCTGCTCGCACAGAACTGCACATTAAGAATAAATAATTAAGAAAAAATGACGTTGATGTCGGATCGGATCTCCGCTTGCTGGAGAACATCGGCGACGCCAGGGGAACATCTGGACAGAAGGGTTCGGTCAGATCTGAGAGGAGGAAGGCTCGGGCTCTCCCACAAGTTGAAGTTGGATCCGGGTCAGATCTGCACAGATCAGCCTGCGCAGTCTCACCAAAATCGACGCCACACTCAGCACGAATCTCAGATCAGCACGAAATTGGTGGTGATGCGAAGAAGACAGAAAAAGGTACAAACACAAAATCTTAGGCCCAAAGGCGCTAATAGGAGATTGACAGAATTATCATACCAGAGAAGTGGAGATCTGGCCTACATGATCGGACAACATTGCGCGGCTTCATGGTCAGAATTGTTGCCAGAGATCCGGAGCTCCGATTGAGACAAAACTGGCGCTGAATCATTTCTGACTTGTAGAAGTACCTTTGATAAAATCACCAAAGCCTGAACTTCTTTGGAAACAATTGTGAGTGATTCGTACTGCAGAGGTGAGATCTGGATGAACCGAATCAGAATCGGCACATGAACATGGGGATAACGGTTACCTCGGCGTCGCACCTCGACGTGGGGAGTCGAACCCCAGCTAGATCCTGTCATAGGATCTAGGGTTCCTGAGCTTCACACCCAAGGAGGAAGAGAATCACTCTCTCACAAAATCACTATTTCTTCAATTCTTCATTCTTTCATTGGCTTCAAATTTTGCTTACAAGAGAGATTATATAAGGGAGGGGGAACAAGGGCTACGTGGGAAGGGAGGGGAGGTGGAACCCAAGGGAGGGAGGGAGGGGGGGGCTCCTCCCTTGACTAGTCATGGAGGGGGGGCTCCCTCCTCCCATGGGTGGGCCTCCTCCCATGGAAGTCCACCTTCTACTTTTGACCCATTAAAAAAAACAATTCAAATCTATTTAAATCTCCCCCCTTTCTTGACTTGTTCCATGCCCATTAACCACTAGCCCATTAACCCCCTACTAATAATGGTCCAAAAAACACAAATAGCTATCTAATTGTCCACACAGGGACTATAATGGGCCCAACAAGGCCTGAAAGCATGAAATAACGATATATGGCTTGATCTATGCATCCACGTCATCCCCGAGCCAAAGAGACGCTGGTGTGTTCCTCGTACCCCGGCGTGTGCGGCGGCGTATGTCCTCACCAGTATCAGCTTTCTTGGTTCATCAAGGCAATGCTGCTCCTCATGCTATTTGACTTTATTGCTTGCTGGGTTGAAATGAATTTTAATCTCTTGATATTCTGCTATCCCATATGCTTATCTTCTGACTCTAAAATTAGCATTATACTATGCCCTCTTTGCTGATGTCAAAGGGGTAGAGAGTGTTGAGTCATTGAATAACTGAATCATCCAAAATGGGGGAGAGAATGTTGAATCATGCATAATGTTAAATCATGCTTAATCTTGAATCATGCTTATCATGTTGACTCATATCTTGCATTGAATGTTGATTTTAATGACATCAATGACTCATAATTGCCATCATCAAAAAGGGGGAGAATTGTTGTATCCCATGTTTTGATGATGTCCGACTATGACTCATTGATGAGTCCGATGTGTTGCATTCTGTGTGTTTTGATGATGTCAGTACAATAATAAGTCATTAGTCAGTCACTCTGAATCATATGATTTGAATCCCTAAATGCCTTGGCCATATATGTGGAATACATTTAAGTATGTGTTTCAAACTGTCTAAGTAATTACATTGCAGGTTGACAGATTGATTCATGCAGTTCAGAAGAAGAAGAATTCAGATGTTTCAAGCCAAATTCAGATGTTTCAGAAAGTCTATTTTTAGAAAAGTCAATGGAATTTAGAAGAAAGCAAGTCGACTTCATTACTCCACAAGTCGACTTGGCAAAATGTAAGTCAATAGTTCCTTGTTAGTTCAGCAAAAGTTCAAGGAAGAGTCGACATTCTGAGTCGACCCCAATTCACAAATGCTCTGTCGTGACTTCAACAGCCTTGATGGAGTCGACCCTGTTAAGCATCAGAGTCGATGCAGCAAAAGCTTCTCTACAGCATCTTGCTCAAAAGCCATGAAGGTGTCAACGCAATAAGAAGTAGAGTCGATGCACAAGACTCACCAAGCAAGCCAGCAACCAAGCAGAGTCGACGCAACAATGATTTGAATTTGACGCAATTTGCAAACTTCTGTTTGGAAACAAGAAAGAGTCGACTCTCAGAGTCAACCCCAGATTTCATACGTTTTGTCTAGGTGTCTTCAGCAATAGTGCGTCGATGCTATGAAGGATATGCGTCTACGCAATCTGCCTTGTCCAGTGAAGCTCATGAGGATTTCAAGTGGAACACGTGCCTTAGACCTCCATTCCTTGATTCACGATTCAATGCACGTGGCCTGGACTCTGGAAGGTTCCTAACTATTAGAATATTTTTTCTGCCACATGGACCAATGGATCAATTTATTGGAAGATCAGATTATCTAGAAAATTGCTATTTTCTACTCTATAAATTTGAGCCCTCTTCCTATGAAGATAACAAAGACTGTTGTTGTTGTTGCTGCTGCTACTTTCGAAGAGAGAAGAGCCATCAGAGAAACAGAGAGCCACTTTGAAATCAAAATAGAGAGAAAGAGAAAGAAGAATAGAGAAGATTTGAGTGCAGCCAGTCAAGAGAGGAGAAGTTCCTTCGTGTTTTTCAGAAAAGGCTCTTGAATTACTTGAGAGCTACATTTCGAGTCTGTGTTTCGTTATTGTCTTACTTCTTCTGGTTCTTATTTCATTTGGTTTCCATCACCTCTGTAATTTCATTGTTACTGATCGTGTTTGCAACACGAATCAGTGTGCTGATCGGCTGGGTGCTGATCACGTTTTGCTCTTGGTAAACATAGCGTGAGGAAAGTCTTCCTCGTTTGCTACTGTAGGCAGTGTTGCTGATCTTGTTGGGTGCAAGATTGGTGGTGTGCACAGAAGGTTGCTATACACGACTTCACTTTGACATTTCAGAGTAAAGGAGGAGAGTGTTCCTCCGGATTCAAGTTGTGTGATCAGCTTTTGTAGCAGATTGGATCTACGTTCTTATTTTTGTGCAAGAGATCCTCACCCTGATCAGGTGAGGGGTGGACGTAGATTGTTGTGTAGCAATCGAACCACCTTAAAAATTTCTGTACAAATTGTGGTTTGATATCCATATCTCCTATCTCAATTCTCATACAACTCATTTGGTATATCAAAAGGTGCAGCTGGAATGATAGGTCAAGCCTATCTGGAAGGCTATACTTTGTGTGAGGAGGTCATTTGATCATACCTCTGCCTCGTACCAATCTGAGTTTGTTTTCTGAACTGTGGTTAAGATACATTGAGAAATCTTCTTGAGCTTGCCATAAATTTAAATGCATACAGTGTGTAAAGTTTCCTAGTTCTGTCTTCTTCATCCTGCATATCAAGTGTTTGTCATTTGCACTTAAACGTCTATTGGTTGCTTGCCTCTTGAATCGTAAAGATTTAGATCATATTGTTGGCTTTACCATTTAAATTGGTCTATTAGAGGAGTAGATCTAGTCATCCCCCCCTTCTAGATCTATTTTTTCCCTTTCACAACAATTGGTATCAGAGCAGGTTTCCCACAATGTGGTCCAACGACAAGGGAAGATATGATAATGGCAATGCTCGTAGCTTTCTAGCTGAAGGGCATTCAATTAATAGACCACCATTTTTTAACGGATCTAACTATCTTTATTGGAAAAATAGAATGGAGGTATTTCTGCATGTGCAAAGTCATGAACTATGGAGAGTGGTTAGCCATGGTCCCGTTCAGCTCCCAAAAGATGAAAATGGATGGACAAGAGAGCAGATTCGTTTGTCCACTGTAAATTGGAGCGCCATGAATGTGATGCACTACGCAGTTCATCCAGATGAGTATTCAAGAGTGTCTGCCTGCAAGTCCACCAAGCAAATGTGGGACAGTTGTAGCTGATCCACGAGGGAACATCCCAGGTAAGAGCTACCAAGGTAAACATGCTGATCTCAAACTATGAAATGTTTAAGATGAAGCATGATGAAACTGTGTCTGACATGTATGCCAGGTTCTCACAACTCATGAATAGTCTTAAGGCTCTAGGTAAGCAGTACACCGATAGTGAGCTTATAAAAATTCTTAGGTCCCTCTCCCCAGCGTGGCACACTAAGGCCACTGTGATGGAAGATTCAAGGGATCTATCCACCATGATAGTAAGTGAACTGATGGGTTCGTTGATGATGTACGAGCTCAATTTCAAGAAAAATGTGAAGGAGCATAAGAAAAACAAGTCAATAGCTCTCAAGGTATCTGAAGGCAATGAAGAGAGTAGTGAAGTGTAGCACCCTGTCTTTTTCTACTATAATATTTCCACATAAATTAATTATTTATTGGCTCAACTTCTAACGAAATTATTAAAATTCTGGAAAAATATGAAACTAGTGTAAAATCGAATTTGTAACAACTTTGTCTTCAGGTAAGAGCCCAAAATAAAATTCGCGTAGGCCCAATTTCGCATTTTTAGCAATTTTTCGTGGGTTTAGAAGACCTAGTTTAACAATCGTAATTTGGGCCAATTCTAGCCCAATTGTGCTCCGTTTTGAGCCAAACCCTAGCCCATTGTTAGGTCTTTGCTTTCTCTTCGAAAACCCCAAGTCTAGATGCTTCTACCGGCGGTGGCGGCGGTGGATTAGAACCTTATCCGAAGTTTTCGCCAGAGTTTCTTCTTAGGACTCCTCAACCAAATTCGATCTCTAGGAGTCCCTATAGGTTCTATTTATAGAGGGCTTTCGACACCTTAAAACCCTATTTGCACCAGCATCAGGCGGCGTGGCCGATCGTGACCGGACGAGGGAGAATTTGGGAGTTCTAGGAGCAGTACCTAGGGTTCCGGCGACCCCTCTTCTTCGTCCTTCTTTCCTTCAAGCAAAGGTAGGTGTCTCTCAGGCCAAACAGAAATCTAATAATACCATATTGTGCGTCTTCATGAGCTCTTTCGTTTGATACCTAAGTGCCTAATTTTTGTTCATCATGCTGCTCGAATTTCACATTATACTCCGAGGTGTATCAAAAGGGCAACTTTCATGATTATTAGTTAAAGATTGAATCTTGTTGTGTTAGATCTAAATCAAAGCATGATAATTTATACGAATTTTTATGCTCTTTCGAATGGTAGCATTTTCCCTAATTTTTATTCATTCTATCATGAGCAATCGAAGTTTTAGTGTAACATGTCGAAGTTCTTCGTCGGCGGGTTCCAGGTCATGTGACGCATCTTTCAGAGGCCGTTACAGCCTGACGGCCCCACGACAGACCGTCACATGCACTTATGTTTTTAAAATTTAAAATTTTAATCTATTTATTTTCTGGTACGTAACGCACCTACTATAGAGCATTACATGCTTGTAACACCCCTTCTTTAGACCGTCACATTCTCCTGACAGTGTTTTAAACTATTGATTATGCGTTCTTAAAACCAGAAACTTACTATGTTAGTATGATATCTTGATCTATAAGCAAATCAGAACGTGATGTTAATATTGTATTATGATCATAAACATTAATTTTTCATTGATCTACATGAAAGATGTTTAGAAAATCCTAAGTTGAATGATCATGAAGAATTTGATAAAAACCCTTAGTTAACACTTGTATAAATTTTGATTTTGTTGAATCTCTGTAGTTTTGATGATGACTAACACTATGAATCAAATTACTTGCATGCACATCTTCTGATTAAAATGTCTTTCATCATGCTCTTCTGATTAAATGCTTCTCCAACTTGTTCACTCATTAGCTCGTATCTGTTTGTCTTCATTTATATGGGTTCCGTGCCTTCAGTGCGTTGACGCACTTGGCTGGCTGCGTAGACGCAATTGTGCGTCTTTCGCTTGCTGTCGTGTTCACTGTGTCAACGCTGTCACCTGATGCGTTGACGCATTGGCTTGTTGCCAAGGGCTTGAGCGTCTCGCCTAAGGAGCTGAGGCGACGCTGCACGATGGAAGCGTCGACGCCTTGAGCTTATGACCCAAGGTCTTATGATCAACAACCAAGCAGACGTGTCGACGCTGTCACTAATGCGTTGACGCATTAGTGTGTTTTGTCAAGGGACCTGTTCTCCATTATATCCATTGCGTTAACGCCTTGGCTTTAGTGCGTTGACGCATTCTTCAGTCCTTTGAAAAGTTCCGTGCAATCTGTGTGAACAAACGCATGACTTGAATATTTTTGAGACTGACTGAATGTTCTTTGAAACCTTACAGGGACTTAAAGACAAATTGGAACTTTATTCCAATCATGTGAGCCGTGATTTGAGGGAATAATCGTCTAACACGTGGCTCGGCTCATCTGGAAGCATCTTCTTCGCGCGTGTCTCCCACACCCTCAATCTCTCGTGAGTCTGGATATATAGAGGAAGGTTTCTTCCCCTGAAAAGCCTGCCGAAGCCACAAGAAAAAGGGTGAGGCCAGAGCGAGAGGAAGGAGAGGAGAAGCCATCCTGATCCATTCATTGAGCGTACCTGGAAGAGAGAGAGTGCTGAAGGAGAGAATGGTCTTCTGCTACGTTTTTTCCATGCTTCTTTAAGAAGCTACATTGTTTCTCCGTTCGATTGTCTTTCAATATTTCTTTATGTCTTCTTTTGTTCGTTCTAAAATTCCGATACTCTGTTTTCGTTCCCTCTAGGTGTAGAGGAAGAGAGGTGAATCCTCTGGGTCGCAGTGTGTCATCCCTCTGATTTAGATCAGAGGAAGGGAGGAGTTCTCCGGGGTTTTATGTTCAGGTAGTGAGAAGGCTACCTGGGTTCTTCCCTCCGGCTGAGGAGGAAGAGAGACAGTGTCTCTGAATTGCAGTGAGGGTGGGTCACTGCTGGGTTCCCTCTTGTCTAAGAGGAAGGGAGAGTTATCTCCGGGTCAGGTCTTGTGGTGTGAGACCTGGGTGCAAGCTGTGAGTTCAGCGTCTGTAGGGATTTTGATCCCCAAGCTGTGGATCAGCGTGTTGTTGGCAGACTGAGTCTGCGTTTCTTTCTTGTGAAAGGGAAGCCTCACTCGGCCTTGAGTGAGGGATGGACGTAAGTCTGCAGGTTGTAGACTGAACCATCTAAACCTCTTGTTCTCCGTGGTGTGGTTGTGCGCATCTATTTCCTTTATGCTTCTGTCTGGTTTCATGAAGTAAGTGTGATTGTTGTTGATCGAAACCTTGGTCTGACTGCTCGCTTAGTGCTTGTGCATATGTGCTGATGAAATTCTGAGTGATATATGTTCTACGCTCGTGACCTGCTTTATCTTGGTTAAGGTTTCGGATTATTTTACATATTGTCAGTCTTCCAAGCCCATCTCATCTTCTAAGATTTCTTCGACTCGGACAAATATTTTTTAAACGGTGATCTATTCATCCCCTCCCCTTCTAGCTCACCGTCCTCCTGTTTAACAGTTGGTATCAGAGCAGGTTTACCCAAGATGTGGTCCAACGACCAGGGTAATCCTGGAACCAGTGGTCCTCGCAGCTACATAGCTGAAGGACAGTCAATCTCCCGTCCCCCATATTTTGATGGTTCTAATTATTTCTTTTGGAAAAACAGGATGGAAGTTTTCATCCGATCTCAGAGCCACAAGCTGTGGAGAGTCATTACAAGTGGACCTTATGATTTACCTTCGAATGAGGAGATGTGGTCTGAAGAACAAGTCAAATTATCCAGACTGAACTGGTCTGCGGTCAACATCATCTAGTGCGCAGTTCACCCTGAAGAATATGCCCGAATTTCAGCGTGCAAGACAGCTAAGAAGATGTGGGATGAATAGGTGCTGATTTACGAGGGTACCTCTCAGGTCAGAGCTACCAAGGTAAACTACCTAACCTCTGAGTATGAATTATTCAAGATGAAGTCAGAGGAGAGCGTGACTGATATGTACGCTAGGCTGTCACTGATCACAAACAGCCTCAAGGGATTTGGAAAGGAAATATCTGAAGGGGATATAGTCAGGAAGATCCTAAGATCCTTGACTCCAGCATGGCACACAAAAGCCACTGTGATAGAGGAATCAAAGGATTTAACAACCATGACCGTCACTGAACTCATAGGGTCTCTTATGACCTATGAGATAAATCTCAAGAAAATAGGAGAAGGAAATGACAGAAGGGGCAAGAAAGTTGCTCTTAAAGTTGAACGACACAGCAGCAGTAGTAGCAGTAGCAGCAACAGCAGTAGCGGAGAGTCTAATGGAATTCCAGACCTTGACAGAAGTGAAAAAGCACTGCTCACACGTCAGTTCAGGAAATTCCTGAAAATGCAGGGAAATTCATATAGGAAAAGAAGAAACTACTCATCAGGTAAATATCCGAACAATGGCAATGACAAGGATAGGAATGCTAAAGGTGTGATGTGTTATCATTGCAGGAACTTTGGGCACATGAAGCAATATTGCCCTGAGCTTCAGAAGAAGACACCGGACTACCACAAGAAAGGCTCCAAAGTGTACAAGAAAAAGCCAAAAGCTATGGTATGCACTTGGAGCGATGAAGAAGAAGACTCAGAGACTAATTCCTCAGGAAAGGAGACTGAAGGAGTATGTCTGATGGCCAACGAGGAAAATGAGGTAATCAAACCCTTTGTAACTTACTCTATTGATGACTGGGAAGAGAAATATGGTGAACTGCTAGATATGTACAATGCCTTAGCTAAAGAACATAGAGTCATCAAACGCAAACTCAATATGGTTAATGAAGAACATGAACTCGTCAAGATAGAAAATTCCAAACTGGTAGCTGAATTAGCTCAGATGGAAAATGTAAGAAATGAGAATAATCTTCTTAAGAATGAACTTAAAAAATTTAGAAAACAGCTTGATGAAACCAATCAACATACTGAAGAAAACCTGAGACAAAATGACTTAATCAAGGAAGGGTATGAAGCTGTTATAAAGGTCAATGATGAATTGCTGGAAAACAACATATCTCTGCGAAAGGAGTTGGAAGATAAGAAGAAAACTCTTGAGAGGTTTATTTTGGGAGAAAGCAATTTGAATGCCTTGTTAGGCACCAAAGTAAATTTTAACAGAGAAGGTTTGGGTTTCAACCCAAATAAGAAGGAAGCATTCGGGATAAAAACCACCACATTTTGCACTGAGAAAGGAAAAGAGAAACTGGACATCCCATCCAGTTCCAAAAGTACTGAACAATAAAAGAACATCCATAAACAACAGCCTGATTTTGGAAAAAATGTCTTTAAGGAATTCAACAAGCCCACGCACCAGAAACAAGGTGCCTGTCAATTCAACAACTATGACTTTAATAAAAGAATGGGCTATTTGAAAAGAAACATGGGAAGGGCTAACTACACACAGAATACTGTCAATAAAATGTCTTCAACCAGACAGTTTAGAAATTATGGTCTGGCTGGGACCCAAGTTTTTATCAACAGAAACTGGACACACCTTGAGAAACAAAAGGAAAGAACTGAAATGCACATCAATAGCAAAATTGTCAATTCTCAGCACAGAAAGAAAAAAGGGGTGAAGTAGATCTGGATCCCCAAAACTATGCTTACTCATTTGAGCGGTATTTTTGGACCCAACTTACCTTGGGCTCCAAAGCACACTACTTAAATTGTTATTGTGTAGGTGAGCCTAGCAGCCGAGAACAACAAGTGGTATCTCGACAGTGGCTGCTCGAGGCACATGACAGGGGATCAAAGAAAGTTCAGCAAGCTTGAATTGAAAGCAGGAGGGACAGTCAAGTGTGGAGGTAAAAACAAAGGCCAAATAATTGGGACCAGAACCATCGGTAAGAAAACCTCCAACTCTGTTGAAAAAGTATTGTTGGTCGAAGGTCTGCACCACAATTTATTGAGTATTAGTCAGTTATGTGACAAGGGTCACAAGGTCCTCTTTGATGAGCATGCTTGCAAAATTTTAGAACCAAACTCTGATAAAATAAAGTTCATTGCAAATAGAGTCAATAATGTCTATATTGTGGATCTTGATGTTGAGTCTGAGTCTAATCTGTGTCTCTCTGCTGATTCAGAGAATAACATGTTTGACTGGCATAGGCGACTAGGTCATACTAGCTTTAACACCTTGCATAAATTAGCTAAATTTGACTTAGTTAGAGGCATACCTAGCTTGAAGTTCAAATCATTCTCTAAGCCTTGCGATGCTTGTGCTCTAGGCAAGCAAACCCGAGCTTCTTTTAAAATAAGGACTGAGAGCTTGTCAAACAAGCTTATGGAACACTTGCACATGGATCTCTTTGGTCCTACCAGAACGCAGAGCCTAAATGGTAAGAGATTTGGTTTTGTCATTGTCGATGACTACTCTAGATTTGCATGGTTGTTTTTCTTGGCTAATAAGAGTGATGCTTTTCAAAAATTTGAACATTTTTTTAATAAGCAAAAACTTGTAGGCCACAAGATCACTGTTATCCAATTAGATCATGGAGGAGAGTTTGAGAACTCCTCATTTTCTAGTTTTTGTGACAAGGAGGGACTGACTCACAAATTTTCTTCTCCCAGGACCCCAGAGCAGAATGGAATTGTGGAAAGAAGGAATAGGACAATAGTGGAAATGGCAAGAACATTACTAATGGAGAGTCAGCTACCGAAGAGTTTTTGGGCAGAAGCGGCAAATACTGCCTGCTATATACTAAATAGAGCTTTGGTAAGACCCATACATAAGAAAACACCATATGAACTCCTGAAAGGTAAGAGGCCTAATGTCTCATATTTCAAAATTTTTGGTTCAAAATGCTTTATTCATAATAACAGCAAGAGAGACTTAGATAAATTTGATGCTAGAAGTATTCCGGAAATATTCCTAGGATACTCTGAAACTTCTAGGGCTTTCAGGGTCTTTAATAAAACTGATAGAACTGTAGAGGAAACCCCTCATGTTATTTTTGATGAAACAAAAATCTCTAACAGCCTAAATGATGATAACAGGTCTACAAGTCATGATGGAGAGTTCCTGAATCAAATGCAAGAGGAGGAAGTACAACCGGCTGAAGAACCCACTGATCTGAACCCAGTAAGTACAGCCGAACAAGGTGAGTCCTCAACAAATGTCAGAGTTTTAAAAGACCACCCTGTAACCAATATTATTGGTAGTCTTCATGATCCCCCTAGGACAAGATCCCATTTCAGAAATGTTCAGAATCAGGACTTAATTGCTTTAGTTTCTCAAATTGAGCCTAAGACCATTGAAGAAGCCTTAAGTGATGAGAATTGGGTAACTGCCATGTGTGAAGAACTAGGGCAATTTGATAGAAACAATGTCTGGGAACTTGTACCTAGACTTGAAAATTTCAATCTAATAGGAACAAAATGGGTTTTTAAGAACAAACTGAATGAAGAAGGTGTCATCTCTAGGAATAAAGCTAGACTTGTAGCTAAAGGCTACAATCAGGAGTATGGAGTAGATTTTGATGAATCCTTTGCTCCAGTAGCTAGAATGGAGGCTATCAGAATTCTATTAGCATTTGCTTGTTCAAACAACATAAAACTTCAACAGATGGATGTTAAGAGTGCTTTCTTGAATGGAATTATAAAAGAAGAAGTTTATGTTGAACAACCTCCTGGTTTTCAGTTTTCGACTAAACCTGATCAAGTTTTCAGGTTAAACAAAGCTCTTTATGGACTAAAGCAGACTCCTCGGGCCTGGTATGAAAGGCTGACCAGTTTCTTACTGAATAAAGGATATAACAGAGGTAATGTTGACCAAACTTTATTCACTAAGAATTCAAGACAAGATCTCATCATAGTTCAGGTATACGTAGACGACATCATCTTTGGATCAACAAATCCTGAACTGTGTAATGAATTTTCACAACTTATGTCAGCTGAATTTGAGATGAGCTTAGTTGGAGAACTGACTTATTTTCTGGGCTTACAGATAAATCAAATGTCATATTGCTGTTTCTTCCACCAAACCAAGTACACGCTGGATATCCTAAAAAGGTTTGGGATGACTAACCTGAAGCAAATATCCACCCCAATGAGCACAAGCATGACCCTTAATGCAGATGAGTCAGGTAAACAAGTGGATGAAAAACTCTACAGAGGTATGATTGGATCCCTGTTGTACTTAACAGCGTCTAGGCCAGACATACAATTCAGTGTTGGCTTATGTGCAAGATATCAGTCTAGGCCTACTGAACTTCATTTGTCTGCTGTAAAAAGGATCTTTAGGTATCTGTCTGCCACACACACATTAGGATTATGGTATCCTACTTCTCGCACATTAGATTTAGTTGCATACACTGATGCAGACTTTGCTGGATGCAAATTAGATAGGAAGAGCACCAGTGGCCACTGCCAATTCTTAGGAGGATGCCTAGTTTCTTGGAGTTCAAAGAAACAACATTCAGTGGCCCTTTCCACTGCAGAGGCTGAATACGTGGCTGCAAGCAGCTGTGGCACTCAGGTTATCTGGATTAAGCATCAGCTTCAGGATTACCAAGTAGAGATAGGTTGCACTCCCATTTTTTGTGATAACACCAGTGCCATAAACATTGCAAAGAATCCTGTTTTACACTCACGAACAAAACACATTGAAATCAGGCACCACTTTATTAGAAATGAAATTGCAAATAAAACATTTGAACTAATTCATGTTGGGACTGCAAATCAAACTGCTGATATTTTTACAAAACCTTTAGATAGTGAAAAATTCACTTCATCGAGAAGAGAACTTGGTATTTACAAACTCTGACTGATCTGTGGCAATGAATTCAGTTTTATGTCTTTCCATGATTTTAGTGATAGTTCTGTCTTACTTTTTCTGATGGGGTCACTATGTGAGGGGGAGCGGGTGTGAGATTTGAGAGGTATCAGGTCTGGTTCTCTGCTGTTATCAGGGTAGAATGGGAGATAGAGCTACTAGAGAGGGGGAGCTTGACTAATTAAAAATGTTTGAAAGATGGTTGTTGTTGCTGGATTAATTGTCAGAATTGATCTTGAGCATCCCTTTTTTAGTAGAACCTCGTTCATTTCCTACATTCTTAAGTTTGTGCAATTAAAGTCCAGCCAGAATCTTCTTCTAGTAAGTCTTAAGAGGCTAAGATTAACCTTCACAAGTATATCCTCTTACTTTGTTTCCTGACTGATGAACAAACTAGACTCATATGAAATGGGTTCTGTTATACGCTTTTCATTGGATTTCATGATAAGAACACGAGTAATTGCCCTGGCTTTGTCTTCAAACAACCTTCTTGAAGAGCTAGTTAAACTGATCAGTGTTTAAAACTGTATACTGAGAAACTAGGAATCCCATCAATGAAATGGGAACTTTCTAAGTCATGAAGTATCAGTTCTCATAAACAAAAACAAAAGAAAGAAATTCAATTCAAATTTTATGGTTGGCAGAGCAATAATGCCATGAGGTGAGTAACTGGGGATTCTGGCCTCTGATCAAGGTGTCTCCTCATGTAAAAACCAATAGTCACTATCTCTGTTCTCTAACTGAGAGGGTATGAGGCTCTTACTCTGAGTAACTCAGGATGCTGGCCTCTGACCAAGGTGCATACTTAATGTCAAAGGTGTAACTGGACAAATACACTCTATAATAGTACTTTCTCTCCTTGGTATGTTTGTCCTCAGCGCTTGCAGTCTATTTTCATGGGTCAAATTCTTGTTGTCTTTTTGACGAGCCTTAATAGCTACCTCAATCATATTTGTTGACACTTGCTCTTCTTTCATATTCATCGTAAGTTGATAAACTTCAAGCTTCTTCTGAATCTCTTTCTCTTACCAGAACTCCAAGATTCCTCACTGACCTTAGAGCCCCACTTAAGCATCTAAGATCTGTTACTGAGATTCTACTGTTGGAATTCTCTCCATCTTTCTCATCAATCCAGCGTCAACTGCTCTCTTTCTCTTCTGTTTTGATGATGTCAAAGGGGGAGAAGGTTGAAAGGGGGAGTGAAGAGGTTGTAAGGAGGAGGTTGAGCTAGTGAAAAGGAAGTTTTTGGTGTTTCTTTTGGGAAAAAGATAATGAGTGCTGAGAGTTCAGATTTTGAGAGGTCACCATTGCTGTTTTATCAAGAACTATTGATGTTACTAATGAGACTGTTTTAGGTTGATGTTTCCTCTTTCACTGAATTTGACTCATGGTGTTGCCATCATCAAAAAGGGGGAGATTGTTGAATCTCTGTAGTTTTGATGATGACTAACACTATGAATCAAATTACTTGCATGCACATCTTCTGATTAAAATGTCTTTCATCATGCTCTTCTGATTAAATGCTTCTCCAACTTGTTCACTCATTAGCTCGTATCTGTTTGTCTTCATTTATATGGGTTCCGTGCCTTCAGTGCATTGACGCACTTGGCTGGCTGCGTAGACGCAATTGTGCGTCTTTCGCTTGCTGTCGTGTTCACTGTGTCGATGCTGTCACCTGATGCGTTGACGCATTGGCTTGTTGCCAAGGGCTTGAGCGTCTCGCCTAAGGAGCTGAGGCGACGCTGCACGATGGAAGCGTCGACGCCTTGAGCTTATGACCCAAGGTCTTATGATCAACAACCAAGTAGACGCATTGACGCTGTCACTAATGCGTTGACGCATTAGTGTGTTTTGTCAAGGGACCTGTTCTCCATTATATCCATTGCGTTAACGCCTTGGCTTTAGTGCGTTGACGCGTTCTTCAGTCCTTTGAAAAGTTCCGTGCAATCTGTGTGAACAAACGCATGACTTGAATATTTCTGAGACTGACTGAATGTTCTTTGAAACCTTACAGGGACTTAAAGACAAATTGGAACTTTATTCCAATCATGTGAGCGTGTGATTTGAGGGAATAATCATCTAACACGTGGCTCGGCTCATCTGGAAGCATCTTCTTCGCGCGTGTCTCCCACACCCTCAGTCTCTCGTGAGTCTGGATATATAGAGGAAGGTTTCTGCCCCTGAAAAGCCTGCCGAAGCCACAAGAAAAAGGGTGAGGCCAGAGCGAGAGGAAGGAGAGGAGAAGCCATCCTGATCCATTCATTGAACGTACCTGGAAGAGAGAGAGTACTGAAGGAGAGAATGGTCTTCTGCTACGTTTTTTCTATGCTTCTTTAAGAAGCTACATTGTTTCTCCGTTCGATTGTCTTTCAATATTTCTTTATGTCTTCTTTTGTTCGTTCTAAAATTCCGATACTCTGTTTTCGTTCCCTCTAGGTGTAGAGGAAGAGAGGTGAATCCTCTGGGTCGCAGTGTGTCATCCCTCTGATTTAGATCAGAGGAAGGGAGGAGTTCTCCGGGGTTTTGTGTTCAGGTAGTGAGAAGGCTACCTGGGTTCTTCCCTCCGGCTGAGGAGGAAGAGAGACAGTGTCTCTGAATTGCAGTGAGGGTGGGTCACTGCTGGGTTCCCTCTTGTCTAAGAGGAAGGGAGAGTTATCTCCGGGTCAGGTCTTGTGGTGTGAGACCTGGGTGCAAGCTGTGAGTTCAGCGTCTGTAGGGATTTTGATCCCCAAGCTGTGGATCCGCGTGTTGTTGGCAGACTGAGTCTGCGTTTCTTTCTTGTGAAAGGGAAGCCTCACTCGGCCTTGAGTGAGGGATGGACGTAAGTCTGCAGGTTGCAGACTGAACCATCTAAACCTCTTGTTCTCTGTGATGTGGTTGTGCACATCTATTTCCTTTATGCTTCTGTCTGGTTTCATGAAGTAAGTGTGATTGTTGTTGATCGAAACCTTGGTCTGACTGCTCGCTTAGTGCTTGTGCATATGTGCTGATGAAATTCTGAGTGATATATGTTCTGCGCTCGTGACCTGCTTTATCTTGGTTAAGGTTTCGGATTATTTTACATATTGTCAGTCTTCCAAGCCCATCTCATCTTCTAAGATTTCTTCGGCTCGGACAAATATTTTTTAAACGGTGATCTATTCATCCCCTCCCCTTCTAGCTCACCGTCCTCCTGTTTAACAGATTTATGTAAGATATATATATTTGATCTTAGCTTTATTTTTTGACAGTCATGCCACTCCGGTGGGATTGACTGACCGCACCGTCTTGGTTTCCGTGTTTACTAGCATCAATTCTTGTAATAGATGGGACTCTTCGTCGGATATTCCTTCCGTCGGACTAGGACCACTATTATGAAACCTCCGTAAGACCCCGTGAGCCTGGGATTCCCACCAGGACGCCGGGCAAGTTGTACCCTAAAGACTGGTTTGAATTGTGTTTTGGGCCAGTCCAAATTAAACTGGTCTGTGTCTTGTAACGGCCCAAGATTGGACCGTCACATTAATGTAACGGCCCTGTGTACGACCGTCACATTTCTGTAACGGCCCTGTTATAGACCATCACAGATAAGATATTAATAAGATTTTCTTATTTTATCATCGTGAAACAGTTATCAAGGTTGGCCTTGAACTGTGAGATCATGTGAAATCTTTGTTTACATCCTTGTTACCTAAAGACTCATAGTCTTTCTACTTGATGTCATTCCAATTTTGTTGGAATTTCTCTTGATCCTAGAAGTAAGTTCATGAGCTTAACCTTGGAACTCTTGGCCATTTAATGTGATGAATGTCTAGACTAGGATCATTGATCCAAACCTTTAATGCCAACGCATCATAAAGGGCCCGGTCTGGTCCTGGGAGGAGCGTCCGAAAGTACTTGTGCCCCGGAGAGTTTGTAATGACAAGGTGTGGCATTGCACCGAAGTGCATGACTAGCGTGATTGGTCTATGACATTTCCACTTTTACTCAATTACTTGAAATTCCCGTGGGACATGATATGCGTGCTTGATATAGCCAATTTCATTTATCATTTCATGACATGAAAGGTTCTTGTTATACTTGTGTTTACTCTTTACTTGAAAGCTCATGTTCTTTTTCATATCTATCTCTTGTCATTTATTTATCATCGCTTTTGTTATAACATTATTCATAAATGGTTAATCACTTTAATTATGCCTGATGATAGAGATATAAAATCCTACTGAGCTTTGCTCACCCCTACTTTCCAATCCTTTTCAGGTAGCTCGGATGAGGACGTGCGTTCCGATGGGGACGGGAACGAGTGATTCAAGGAGCAAGCCATTTAGAGTTTATGTTCAAGTCAAGTTTGGCTTAGTTGTTATCTAGAGTTGTTGTATTTTCCATTAATGAGATAGAAGTCCACAAGGAGTCGGGTGTAATTGAATACTTTCTCTTATTATTATTAATAAAGATGGGTTAATTGTTTCTTTATTATTTAGCTTAATGGTTTAATCTCTTGTGGCAATGTATGCTCTGATTGACATGATTGATATAAACTGCTACGTTCCGATTTTCCGCATCGAGGCGTGACATGAAGACTCTGAGAGTTTCTCAGATTTAGATGAATCATATGATCATGCCTATCTTGCCAGACAATTCAAAAAGTTCTTAAGAACAAGAGGTAAGAATTTTAGGAAACAAAGACCACAGTAGACATGTAAGAGCTCAAACTCTAAATTTGACAAGAACAAGAGATCTGACAAGATTGTTTGCTTTTAGTGTAAAAAATCAAGACACATGAAGGGAGACTGTCCTGAACTGCTTAAGAACAACATGAAAGTCAAAGGGAAGAAGAAGCCATAAGCCATGGTATGTACATGGAGCGATGAAGAGGAGAACATTGAAGAATCATCTGAAGAGGAAAAAGAAAGCCTATGCCTCATGGCACATAGCGATGAGGAGGTTGTGAACCTGTCACATAGACATTAGAAAGAGAGAAAACAACATTAACAAGTATATGATGATGAAAGATGGGGGAGGGAGCATGTGGTGCTACTATAGAGTGTGATCGCCAGAGGGGTTACCTCAAAAGAAGAAGAAATAATCGCGAAATACCTTGTTAAAGCGGGGTGTGACGTGGATTCAACTTCCTCCTTCTATCGGCCGGCCGATGAAGGGGGTCTTTATCTTGATTACCCTTAAAACACAAGCAAAGACAAGTAGAGAAAAATGGATTAGAAGTCAAGTAGTGTAGTATCAATGCTCAATAAAAATATGATTACATAGCAAGGGCATGAACACACCTTATGTGTTTTGGTTTAAACCCCTTAAGGATTAAAGGGTAGGGAATAGATGAATGCTAATGTAAAAATAAAATCTAGCAGAGGGTGCTAGAGAAGATGGACGTGCAGAACTAAACTAAAAGAATGAGAGAAAAGGAGATGAGAGGGGTTGAGAAGGGAGGTGGTCCTCCCAAAACCGGTCTTCCAAGCAATGGAGAGAGAAGCTGCTTCTCCCCTTTTAGTGCACATAGAGATGAAGGAGCAGAGGAAAGATTCAGGAAGCCTTTCTTCAAAGAGAAATGTTAAAGCCTTGGAAACTACTACGTAAGCCTGCGCTCTTATAACAGTTGCCTTGATAACTCTGTGTGTAACCTTCAACTGAAAGCTTAGGGGAGGTATTTATAGGGGATAAAATCCTTATTCCAATGGGTATTAAAATAGGGAAAATTCTCATAATCATGGATCATCCTTCCATGGAAGGACATGGACCCAAATGGAGCAAGAAATGCCATGCAGGGAAGCTTCGGTCGAGAAAGAAATGAATAAGAATTGATGACCAGCGCAGCTGTCGTCAATTCAATGGGCATCCAAGCAATTGACGCTCATTCCCGAGCAAAAAATGGAAAAAAATACTTCCCATAATAAAAAAAATAAGAAATGGTATCCATTCGAGGAGGCGTCCATTAATGAGCGCCCGCTCAAAAAGGCGTCAATTCTGCTGAATTAAGATCTAATGGAAAATCAAAAAATAGGAAATAGTGCCCATTTGAATGATCGCCCATTCGCTTGAGTCGACACACCAGAGGCCTAGGTCGACCTGTAATGAAAGAAAATGGCGGCACTCCAAAAGGGCGCTCATTAATATGGCGGCCATCAGAAAAGTCTCTAATTCTTAAAAAATTCAAGAAAAATAGAAAAACCTTCATATTGGGCCAGTATTGAAGTCCACTTTGTGATGGGAATCGACGTCGAGCACTGACTTTTATTTTTACACTTGTGTCCTTTTAGTTTGCTTTTATATCCTCGGGAAAGTATGTACGCAATTGTAAGGCTTTATAAGCCAATGTGTCATTCCCTTGGATTCTTTGGGTTTTTGTGCAAATTATCAGTAGGTCCAGCAAGGGAGCCCTTACTCCTTCCTCACTGGTCCAAGTGGCACCATTTGGGTCCATGTGGGGCTGGTCAAAGGTCCTAGGTGGCATCTAGAAGCTTGGACTAGTCATGGGAGACAATTGGACCAAAAAGTCCAATTTGAACACCCATTGGTCAAGGGGGCGCCCCCTCCCTTTAATATAGTTTAATGTGGTTCAAAACAACATGGGATAAAAACTTTTGAACTCCCTAGTTTGCCCTCCCTAACCTTAGATCTGAGGGTATTAAGAGTTTTTATTTCATTTATTATAAATAGCTTGTATTTTACAATTTTAGTAGAATTAATCATATGAAATTTCAGAAATTGGTTGGAGCTCTCTTGAAGGGTGCGCCCCTTACCTCTCCCCCCTGGTTCATCTTGTTCCTCCAACCCTCTAGGGTGTGATACCCATTCTCCTTAACCCCTCTGAGTTCACCTCTGCTACCTCCGCCACCGTTCGTGTCGCCGTCGCGCCGCCACCGCCGCTACATCGAAGTTCTGTCCAAATCAGGACAAAACCTCTCCTCCGAAATTGTATCTCTGGTTCTTGTTGTTTAATTGAGCCCTAATTTTGAAGGTTTGTTCTGTCCATCTCCCCTAACCTCCAGTTAAATTTTCGTGTCATTTGGAGTCTATTTGATATTTTCCCCATAGTTTTGTTTGTCCTCTCAGTAATCTGCCCTTTTGCAGATCTACGGGACAGAGTCTCCTTGTTGCAATTTCCCCACCCACATAGAAAATTGTAGAAAATCCAAAAAACTTCCCTAGTGTTCCTCACGTATACCCCCTTCCACCATAATTTTCGTTGAGTCAAAAAAAATCATTTAGCCCTCGGTCAAAGGTCTGTTTCAGGCAGATCCATCTCTGCCCTGTGTGTCTGTCAGTCCGGGTCAAAAAAAAAAAGGCCGTTTGCAGTCATTTTTATTTTTAATCCATTTTTTGGATGGAGCCACCAAACATATTTGTTGTAGATCTCTGAGTCCTCTATCCATCGGTACCTCTTGTACATCAATCTGACATCGGATCTGGTCGTAGGAATTCTTTTCGTGAAGGTGTGCAGAGCAGATCTGAATTCAGCCAGCACAACTCAGTCCGGGAGAAAATTCAGAAATAAATACCAAAGGTCTACTTCAGTGACCGCAGAGAGTCGATCAGGGGCATCCTGCCATCGTCCCAGCCAGGCGGCGCCTCCAGAAGATCTCAGGAAGGCGATGCTCCTTTGGAAATCGTTGTTTACTATCCAGCGAGTCAGCAACCGAGTTGGCGCAGCACCGAGTTGGAATAGTGCCGAGTCGGACCAGCAGGCCGAGTTCGTGCCGTACGCACCTCCATATTGCTGCCCGTCAACCCAGGGTCGGTCCTCCCGGGCCCCACTTGTAGCCCTTTACCTCCCTGCATGGAGTGGGCAATAGATTTCACTGTTATAATTAACTTTTACCATTGTTACCGGGAGTTACCGTACTTGGCCGGGAACGTCTTCCCCACGCCCGGAGCGTGGAGGTACACTCGCTACCCTCCTCGTAGGCATTGCTTTACTCGTATATTTTTGTATATGCCGCTGCATGAGTGATAGATTATCTAGCTTGTTATCATTTTATCACCGTTGCGAGAGCGAGAGTGAGTGACCGTCCCGTGACTCGACCCGAGTTAACGCGGAAAGGCCGATACCCGAGACTCACTGTCGATTTCTCAACCACGCACGGTCTAACGTTTCCCTCGCTTAGGGATGATCGCGAGCTAGAGTCCCAGGTCGTGTGTCCATCCCGCATCACTTTGGGTCATTACAATGTGACATGAAATTTTACTCAATTTAACATCAATTTTCGTATGTCTATAGCTACCCCGCCTTGGCGTCTGCTTTACAGGAGAGTGAGACGGAATGAAGTGTAGTGGAGTGAGAATAAAATGAGAATGTAACGAAACGGGATGAAGTGGGAACGGACTGAAAAGTAGATGTCATGGTGTGATGTGACACACCTTCGACACTAAGTGTTGGAAATCTTTCTGTGGTTCTGAATGAAACAACCTCGGATGATTGAGAGAACGCAACAATTGTCTAGATGAAAACTAAGCTAAAAGTGTGCACGCGGGCACGGAAGGAAGGAAACACCATTGGAGATCGGTTACCAGCCAATGTGGACGTGCTGCAACCAAAGTGGATTAAGGAAAAATAAAGAGAAGGAGATAAGAATCCAATCAAAGATGCTTTCAAGGAACTAGCTTGAGCGGCTTCAAGGAGAACATAGTACTTAATTTGGAACATAATATCTCATGTCAACTCAAATCAGGAGCTAGTGGCCCTCATTATTGACTTAATATGAGGATTTTTTAACATTTAAGCTCAAATTCCTACATGATGCATGATGGGCTAAAAGAAAAATTAAAATAAACTAAAATAGAAGATAATCAAGGATAATATTGCTAAGCTATCCAGACTGGGTCAGGAATCTAGTTTTCTAAACTGACACTAAGTCGAAGCCTGTTTATCCATGTATCAACTTAGAAAGTGGAACCCTCGTCCCAAACCTTGGATGACTCAACGGTCTATCCGTGCGATCAAGACTCCCCTGGAACTATCACTATTTTTTTTAAGGGGAACTCAAATTCTAGGTTTATCAAGACCACAAGGTCCTTGATATGCTCTAATAGAGTAGGTAACATATAGTAAAAATACATACAGGAGGGGAATACAGGTGAGAGAAATGCCACCACTGAATAGTGCCTTGACAATCTGCATGAAACTTTATCTTTCCTACGCTCGAAGATCATTAGTCCAAAAAATGTAACCAGAAATCTTTTATCATGAAGAATATGAATCAAATTCACCAAATTTAGCCAAAATATGCAAGCTCTTCAGGTTCATTAAATGGCAGTTTATGATTAAACCAAACATTGCAATTCATATAAAATTTAGAAATGACACTATTTCAAGAATGGGCGACCATCTGAAAGGGTGCCCAATTATGAATTGGCATCAATCACATAGTCGTTGTTTAAAGAATTAGTGGCTGCTGCAATGAAATCATCTGTGATTCCAGCACCCCGTTTCTTGCTCGGAAGATGAATTTTTAGCCCCAATTCAGCTTGAATTTGAGCTACTCCGGCGAATTGGAGTCTCCTCTCTATAAATAGCACCTCTAAGGCCCCTCCTTGCATCAAATAAGAGGTCCAAGGACTCCAACAAGGTCCAAGATTGAGGACTTGAAAGAGAAATCAAAAGAAAATAGGGAGAAATAGGGATTTTCAAGGCTAGACATGGAGAACTTGGTGCAGCGTCCATTGAAGAGAACCAAGCTTGGATTTACAAGAATCACGGACATTGATGGGCACATAAGTGGGAGGATCACGGCCAATCAAGTAAGCATCAAGAATTAGCTTAATTCCTCCTACCTCTCTCTTAGTTCTACCCAAGTTCTAATGGCGCTCTTCCTTCTCTTCTCTTTCTCTTTTCTTTCTATCCTTTCAATTTCAGAATTACCCCAACATTCCGGGCGCAAGGAGATATACAAAGATCCAATGGCTTCCTCTTCTTCTTTCCAAAATCACATTAGATATGAGATCCATACTCTCTAGATGGCACCTTCTAAGCCTTGTAACTCATGCCAAGCACTATAATGATGCACACTTTGATTGGGCCGCCATGGGAGCCCTCATAGAAATTTGGCATCCACACACTCACACCTTCCTATTTCCCACCTTCGAGGCCACTATACTCTTAGAAGAAGGGGGGATACTATTGGGCTTGAAACGTTCGAAGCAAGGTGAGGAAGAAAAGATGGCAGACATGCCAAGGCAATCGAGTGCATTAGAAGTGTTGGCGGGTCTAATCCCAAGCGCAAAGATGGTGGATCAAATGCGTGCCACGAAAGGAATCAATTTGATGAAGCTTGCGGCGTGGGTGTACAAAGCGTTAGGAAAAGCAAAAGAGGATGATATGGAGAACATCATGAAAGCTTTTGTAATTTGTCTCGCGGGAGCACTACTTTTTCCTTCGGCGGAGGACTTTCTTGAAGAGGAGCAATTGAGTGCAATATGTGAAATTTGGGAAGGAAAGAGAATTGGGCTGGCGTTTCTAGCTTATCTCTATAGTGGGCTCACCTCGGCATCTATGGGAAGACCCCTATACGGGTCAATGCTCTTGTTCACTAGTTGGGTGGACCTCCATCTTTAGTTTGACCCATGCGGCGAGACCCAAAGCGCCTCTAGAATGTTCCTAAAGAGCCCAGTCCACTAAATGACGGGCACACTTGGGCTAAATGAGAGAATGATTAATCGCATACCCAAAGTGAAGAAGCAGGTGGTATGGCGGGAGCACTTCAAAACCATGGCCCAAACCATGTTCACTTATGCACTGGGGATCCTCAAATCTCAAGACCTTCGTGCTCGGCTTTCTTCCGGGGTGGAGCTCTGGCTCATCGGCACCACCGAGTTCATTCTCTACATCTCACACCGGTGCCTCTCACAACTTGGCCTTCCCCGCCACCTATTTGAAGAAGCCTCTCATCTTCCACCAATGAAGAAGAGAGAGTTGGACTCAAGCGGCGATGAAGAGGAGACAAAGACCATCAAGGTATTGTGGCGGGTCAGCAAGCTTCACCGGCCCATGGAACGAATTGAAGAAGATCGGGACCAATGGAAAGCATATGTACTAGCTCTTAAGAATTTAAGGCCCAAAGTGGCTCATTAGTCATGTACTTGATCATCTCTTTCAATGAAATAAAGATTTTTCTCTAATTGAGCCATTCAAAGTGTCTAAAATGATTGTTTCTGCCAAAAACTCATGATTCTGTCTGAAAAATGAGGGCTCTGTAAGAATGGGCGTCCACCATAGTGGGCGCTAATTCAGTTCTTGGCGTCTTCTGCCCCCGCTACCAATTCCTTTATTAATTTTTGATAAGAATATAAATCCCACGATTGGCACCTTTTCACACAGTCGTTGATTCTTAAAATAATGACCTCTCAAACAGATGTTGATCTTTTTATTATTATTTTTCTGACATCACAAATTCCAAAAGCCAAGAAATTGCGCCTTTGTGCACAATCGTTCATCATAAAATGGCACCCGTCCAATGGGCGCTGATTCTTTAATATCTTCTGAAAGTTTCACGAGCTCCCAAAAGCCAAGAAATTGTGCCCTTGTGCACAGTCGTTCATTCGTAAAATGGCACCCGTCCAATGGGCGCTGATTCCTTAATGTTTTCTGAAAGTTTCACGAGCTCCCAAAAGTCATGAAATTGCACCTTTGTGCGCAGTCGTTCATTCACAAAATGGTGCCCGTCCAATGGGCATTGATTCCTTAATCTTTTCTGAAAAAAATAAAATTTCCAAAATGGACGCCCGTCCAAATGGCCGCTCATTCCTAAACTGCGTCAGAAACCTGGGCACCAAATCTTTTCAAATTTTCCGCCTCCACATCTTCCGTTAAAGCCTTTTTCTTTTCTCTCTCTCTTCCCATTTCATTTCTCTATTCCCTTCGACTGTTGGTTTCCCGGTCTGCATTGGCTCTCGGCAACTCCCTACCACCGACGACCACCCCAGCAGCCAACGCACTCTCACACACCCACTCTCTCGTCTCTCTACTCTCCCCCTCCTATTGTTTCTACCAGCGGCGCGGGAAGTGGGAAGAGGTGGCGGGTGATGCCCCCGGCCGTAGTCCATATCAACGAGGAAGAGGAAGATGTCACTGACGAGGAGGTTCCCGCGGCGGCGGATGCTCCGGCGGCGGAGCACGGCGAGCGGCCAGAGGAGGAAGAAGGAGACGATGAAGGAGATGACGAAGAAGAAGATGAAGAAGACGACGGTGAAGATGATGATGACAACGACGGCGAGAGAGAAGAGGAAGAAGAAGTGCAGCCGAGGAGGCCTCCCCGTCGGCCACTGCGGGGGGCATTCATGGACCCAGAGCCCAGTAAGGTAATCCGCATCACCCTGACCCTGCACATTTTTTCTTCAAAATGAAAACGATGCCGGTTGAACGGGGGGGGGGGAGAAGATGGTGGCACTGTGAGAATTGGCGGCCAAAGCAGCTGGCGCCAATTCCTTCAGTATTTATTTTTTATAAAATTATGATAGAAAATGGCGTCAAAGAGAAGGTCACCCAATCCTTTTTATTGTCAAAATATAATATTCCAAGGAAAATGGCGTCAGAGTGACTAACGTTGAATTTTTTTCTCTTTTTTTTAAGCAAAAAAGTTTTTTTCTTTTTTGAAAATAGACGAAACCACTAAAAAAACGTCAAAGAATTAGCGACAGACCCCCTTGGCGTCCATTTCAAAAAAAAAAATAACGAACAATTCTTTCTTTTGGGGAATTGGCAGCGAGTCAGTTGACACCAATTCAGGAAATTGGTATCAACTGTGTCGGCCCTAATTCAAAATAGTAATGATTTTTTGTGTTTTTTGTGTTCTTGTTAATTGTTGGTTATTGACATATTTTGATGTGTGCTTTTTTTTGTTTTTGTTTTTGTTTGTGCAGGGGTTGATACGGACCCGCATCTCCTGGGTACAGGTGCTAGCAGCCTACCGGGGGTTGCCTGACTTCCATAGAGAGAGTAGAGACGATGGGGTTCGACCCCTTTGTCAGCATCGAGCCGGTACGACCAGACTTGATCCTGATCCAAGTCCTGAGAGAGGTGGGATCGAGAGAGCCGGGCTTTCTTGATGCCTTGGGGGCATATGGTCTCGAGTTTAGAGGATGTGACGAGGATCACAGGGCTGGGAGTAGATGGAGAGGCGGTAAGCAGGGTGACCCTCTCGGACTATGGAGACCGAGCTCGCAGACTCCTAGGCTTAGAGACAGTGGCAGCCGATCCTAGGGACTGTAGGATGATGTATAGGACAGAGCTGATGGCTACCCTCGGGTTAGGGGTGGCTCTATAGAGGATAGGTGAGTCCTTGGAGGAGTTTGTCGATAGGATGACCGCGAAAGCTAGAGCGGTTTACTACCAGGACCCGACCCAGAGAGAGAGAGTGGATAGATACTTGAGGAGGTTCTTATTTTTGATGCTAGGGAGGTTGTTGCTGGGGACGAAAGGGGATGACATGAACTGTAGATTCCTGGGACTCTTGGAGGATGTGGACCAGGTGGGGCGATACACTTGGGGTGCCGCTCTATTGGTGCATTTGATAGCTGACCTGTGCACGGGGACAGGTCATGAGACGACTGTCAGTGGCTTCTCACCTTTCCTTCAAGTATGCATTTTTTGTTATTTTCCATGCTTATGATTTAAAATGAATGCTTATGTATGCTATGATTATGATTATGAATGATGATAATGCTTGTGGATGCAGGTGTGGAGCCACCTCTACATGCCGATGGATCGGGTCGGTCGTCGGCATGCAGACGTGTACCCCCTGGCACGCCGATGGCTGCCATGGATGACCTGGGCGCCCCATGCTTACGAGCTGAGAGTACTCAGGAGGGAGTTCCAGGACTACCCCACTTCGCTGGTATGTGTGTAATTATGATGCATTTTGCTTTACTTCATGCTTGTTATGTTATGATGATATGATGACATGTCTGCATGCAGGTAAATGTGTGGCGACCTTACCTGGGGATGACCGACGAGGGCCAGCCATGGGTTGTAGCCGGCCGACCTTTGTTTGGGCGTGACATCTGGGTTAACTGCCTGAACGAGATCGAGCCCATGCGACTGAGGCTGGCGATGAGGACGCTGGACCTCCACCAGGAGTGGATCGATGTAGCTGAGCCTTGTGGGATCGGGTGGAAGACCCAAAGGCGGACAGTTGTGACTGACTGGCGGTTGCGGTTCCCGGAGCAATATGCCAACTGGTAGAGGGGCGATACTTCGGTCATCTCCCATGCGCCGGACAGTTCGACGTATTTACAACGATACTGGGAGACGTACGTTGATCGGCCTCAGATGAGGCCAGTGGGGGTACGTATGAATGCATGCTTTGTATTTTTAATGAAATAGGCTTATTGAGATATACTAATCAACATGTGACAAATGCAGGATGCACGGGATGTAGTGGCGATGGACATGCAGGTTTATCTCCACAATGTGGAGGCCCAGCTCGCGGCTATGCGGGCAGATTTAGAGGCCCTGGTAAGTATGCACTGACTATATGCTATTAATTATTCCTGAATTCTTGGTGATTAGCTACTGACAGTCTCAATTGGTGCAGCGTGCCCAGCGAGGAGTGGCAGTAGGAGGGGCAGGAGGTGCTTCTTCGACCACGAGGGACCCGACCGTCGAGATCGCCTCCTTAGAGGAGCGACTCGTAGGGGCAATTGCGCGCGCTGAGGCAGTGGAGCGCAACTTGACCGCCCAGGTGATTTTAAAATGATATTCATGCATGGCACATTATTTCTTTACAAAATAAATCATTATGCTTATGAAACATGCTAAATGATGCAAGTCAAAGAGTTGCAGGAGGCGCTCACTCGGGCCGCGCTGGCGGGCACCAAGCTCACGATCCGCGACGTACGGGTCGCTGAGCTGGAGGAGGAGAGGAGGCACCGGGAGGCAGAAGTGCTTCCTCGAGAGGTGGTGGAGTTGTAGATCCTTCTCGAGGTGGAGAGGAGGGATAGCGCCTGAGAGAGGGAGGAGCGGCTCGAGCGTGAGTGGAGCTGTCAGAGATGAGGATCCGCCTCGGTGCCCTCGAGGAGCACATGCAAGCTGCGGAGGAGCGCTACCGGAGAGGCTGGGAGCGAGCACAGCGAGAGGGGCGTCCCAATGCCGATTCTAGCATGGGCTACCTGGTAGGTTCCTCTACATAGCAGAGGAACGAGGCGAGCGAGCGAGCCCGAGGCGAGAGCTCGGCTACCTCCTAGGGGTCGATGAGTCCCCCACGAGTTCCTCCCAGGGACAGAGGTGAGACAGAGAGTAGCGAGAGGAGAGAGGAGGGTGGTGACGAGAGCTAGAGAGAGATTATTGTACAACACCTCTTAGACATTTCGTACACACACATATATATATGAGAATGGAATGAACATATCATCATTTTGATGTTACCTTTTGTGTTCTTTGTGTGCTTATACTTCTCTTGTCTCTGTGTGTCACACCTTCGCAAACAGGTTAGTTAATCTGTTCGGCTTGGCCCCTTGCTCAATAAGCAAGGGGATGTCCTTTTGACCTTGATAGAGGGTCAAGGGGCCAAGGTTTTAATCAACTAAGGTAAAAGAAATGACATAACAAAATGCAACAAGCAAGCAAGCAGATGCAAACTATTAGATTTTCCAGCGTCTCCCTTAGGGATTTGCTGTTCCACGTGGATTATGGGGTCCATGTGGGGCATCGGTGCGTTGGCAGCCCATCTTGCCGCATGGATTATGGGGTCTATGTGTGAAGCCCCTCATGCCCGCCTACAGCATGCTATAGACATGGGGTTCTGCAATGTCATAAGGAGATACGATCCGCCTTCGCTACCAGCTCGAGCTTTTAGCGCAACGGTTGGGGCTTGATCCTAAAATTGGTATCAGAGCGATGTCGCGGGTTCAAATCCCCCATGTGCCACTGGGGGGAAGATTGTTGGATTTTCTAGCGTCTCCCTTAGGGATTTGCTATTCCACATGGATTATGGGGTCCACGTGGGGCATCGGTGCGTTGGCAGCCCATCCCGCCACATGGATTATGGGGTCCATGTGCGAAGCCCCTCATGCCCGCCCACAGCACGCTATAGACATGGAGTTCTACAATGCCATAAGGAAATACGGTCCGCCATTGCTACCAGCTCGAGCTTTTAGCGCAACAGTTGGGGCTTGATCCTAAAAACTATCCATTGTTGTGCCCCGACGTATTTTGACGAAGATGAATAGTTCTATTTTGTATGATTTGCATTGAATACCCTTTGATGAATGTGAGTAAAATTGATTGGTCACAAGTATGGCCATCCATGAGCTAAGCACGATAACACTATTGTGAATGGTTGGTTGAATTGGCAATGGACTGAACTTTGTATGATTGGTCTGTTTTTGGAATCCTTGAAATTTATGAATGGTTCGGTTGTATTCAATTCAGAAATGGACTGTTTGAGTCTAATTAATATGTGAGGGTTGTGAAGGTTCAGTTTGATATGGACTGAATCTATGTTTGGTTTGATTTGAATTACAAATGGCTCTTAAATGTGTGAAGCTATATTCTTGCAGCATTGGCTTAAGATTAAAGTGACTGAATTGTTTGTGGCTAGTGCAGGCTTGATTTACAAATTGATTTCAATCAGTTGGATCCATGGTATGAATTCATAGTAAAATTCATTTCATTGTGGCAAGATTAGTATTGATGCATCTTTAATGTTGTTGGGGTTAATTTCAGAGCTTAAGGCCATTTTCTATTTTGGCTCTGCAAGTGTCGACTCTCAGAGTCGACACTTGTTCAGCAGCTCGCTGCCTTGATGCAATAGGTTGCAAGTGTCGACTCTGAGAGTCGACACTTACAGGCCAGTGCTTGTTTTCATTGCAACCAGAGGTTTTGGCAAAAAGTGTCAACACTGAGAGTCGACAATTTCGCCTAGTTCAGGTTGTTTTATCACCGTCAGAACACTTGCCAAAAAGTGTCGACTCTGAGAGTCAACACTTTCGACTGTGTGTTCATTTCCTTGTTCACTGGCAGAACACCCGCGAACAAGTGTCGACTCTGAGAGTCGACACTTGTTTTGGGCGTCCAGATCGGGTCTGTCGGTTTTGGATTCGAACCTTACTTTTCTTGATTCGTTTGCCATGGCTCTTTACCATAATATCCTTAGGATTTCACCTCTTACTTAGGTGTTGTTTTGAAGGGTTTTCTCATGGGCTTTTATGTCATTTGGGATCTCTTTTCCCTTGGGTATATATATCCTGCGAACTCCATTCGATAGAGGATATCTTTTGTGCTAAAGGCTTTTATCTTTGCAGGAATAGAAGGAGAGGGCATCGCACACCAGCTGGAGGAGGAAGAAGAAGCCGCAGAGATTGCCTTCCATGAGCGCAAGCATCGATCTGGAGGCGGCTGCTACTGTTCTCCACCGTCTGCTATCTTGGGCGTTTGTTTCTACCAGACCGACTGCTTCCACTTCGTGGTTCATCATTTCTAGTGCACCCTTCCACCTTATCTTCGAGATTGGTTGAAGATTCAAAGGGGGATATCTTATTCTCTTGCTTCTCTGTCTCTATTTGAGCATAGATTATCATATCTAAACTGGGCTTTGTATTTCCATACATTTTTTCTTCATAGACGATTTCGGAGCATCGTCTCTGTGTGCGTGTTTTCTCGTCGTCGCGCGAGAACACACATGTGTGTGGGGCCGTCGTGCCCGTGTGTGATCGTTGTGATCATTTTGCTGCCGTCGTGTGTAGATATTTTTTTGTGATGGTGTGTGTTGATGATGTGATGTTTATAGTGATATGTGAATATGGTGTAAGCAAGTGATGCACTAACTCAAGCATTCAATACCAAGCATGAAATTCGTGGCCATGTCATCTTAACAGTGCAGAAATAAAGGAAAACACACGTCGGGACATGGAGCAAAGGGATAAAAGGAAAACACACACCGTGGGTGTGGGGCAACTAAAAGTAAAAAAGAGATAGAAGAAATGATGAACTAGATGACAAATACCCAAAGAAGGAAGACAGATGTGATCGCCACCAAGGTAAACAACGTAGTAAAGCCACACTATGTACCTTGGAAAGAGTCGAGTGAAGCCACCCACCCACGGGAGAAAGAAACCAGGCGCTGCGACGGAAAATGATCTTCAGACGACCTCAAAGCGGAAGCAAATGGTCCTGCGATAGACCGCCTGATATCCCCAAATGGTCTTCCAAACAGCTACTAGGCGCACCAGAAAAGAAACGTGGAACTTGAATCTCCACCTCTCCTGGCCGGCCAGAAGAGCTGGGCCTCGTGCAATGAGCTCTATAAACCTACAAGAGAATGTAGACACGAAGAAAAATAACCCAATAATCCCTTGGACTAGTGTAGTATATATAATGCAATTAAGCTAAAGTGCATAAAAGGAAGGGTGAATACTTGGGGGTTAGTGGTTTTTTAACCCCTGAGGGGCATGGAAAAGAATAGGAGGATGTTTGAAAACGTGATGTGAGTGCAGAAGAACGTGGAAAAGGAAGAGGGAATTTGCTATGATGATGCAAAGAGAAGGGAGAAAACTAAGAAAGAAAGACACAAACTAAACCAACGGAACTCAATACTCCTTGGACCAGAAGCTTTAAGGACGTAGAAAGGACTTCTCCCTGGTTGGTACTCGCTCCAGAAGGTAGCAGCACTTCGTGGCAAGCTCCAGAAATCTCCTCTTCAAACCATGAAGTCAAGGGTTCTATTTATAGACCCCCAAACCCTCTGATCGAGTTGGAGAGATAATGACATGAAAATAGACCTGAACTTAGATAAATCTCGAAGATAATACTCCCAAGAGTCCATAGAAACAAATAGAAGGTTCTGACAGTCTCTATCCAAAGAGAAATCAACAAATCATGGACTCTCGTTCGACCACGGTCGAAGAGAGGAAGAATAGACAGAGCAGGACTCTTTGTCTCCCCTAACGGTCTTGCGATAGACCGCAAGGCTCTATAAACGGTCGACCAATAGACCGCATGGCTTAGTCATTCAGAAAGAGATAAGACCGAAGAAACCCAACAGGACTCTCTGTATGCCTAGCGGTCTAGCAAAGGACCGCCAACCCTGACTAAATGGTCGTACAATAGGCTGTGATTATTTTGCTATCGTCGTGCAGCGGTTTTAGTGAAATCCTCTCGGGTTAAGAGGGGTGGATGTAGGACTGCACTCGGGTACATCCGAACCACCTAAAAATTCCTTGTGCTATGGTTTGCTGCTTGTGAGATTGTTGTTCAATTCTATTCGTTCTGATTACGAGTGTGATGCGGTGAGCTGAGAGTTCATACAATCTGTACGCTCTTTACATTTTATCTGAGTTGTTTATCAAATTGGGCTGGAGAATTGTGAGAGCTTGCTTGTTTGCCACTCCATTGATTCATGCTGGTCTGTAATTAAAGTGCTTCATTAATTCATATTAACGTCTCTGGATGTCCATCAGGACAGTGTTTATTGTTGGATCATCAACTCAATAGTTTCTTTTTATTTCTCGCAACAAGGGGGTGCAATCAATTCACCCCCCCTCTCGATTGCATTCCTAACCGGGCCAACAATTGGTATCAGAGCCTCGGCTCTGTTTTTTATTTAAAAACCTTACGATTTAGAGTGATCTGTTAGGAATGGCTAACAAGGGGTTGATGCCCGAAGGGCATTCTATACACATGCCTCCCTACTTTGATGAAAATAACTATAGTTATGGGAAAAATAGAATGATGGTTTTCCTCCGTGCTCAAAGTCATGAAATATGGACTGTTATTACGAATGGTCCATACACCTTACCTCCAGATGAGGAACAGTGGAATGATGACAATATTAAGAAGGCTACTGTGAATTTCAATGCTTTAAATATCATTCAGTGTGCTATTCATCCGACCGAATATGCTCATGTTTCTATGTGCAGCAGTGCGAAGGAAATGTGGGATAAGCTGAAGTTGATCTATGAAGGTACTTCAAAAGTCAAAGAGACGAAGGCTAATATGCTTATCCGAGACTACGAGCTATTCCACATGAAGGAAGAAGAGACGATCTCCGAGATGTTTGCACGTCTCATGGAGATAACAAATGGACTGAAATCACTCGGGAAGGATTTGAAGGATACCGACTTGGTCAGAAAGGTGCTGAGGTCGTTGTCACCCAGTTGGCACACCAAGGCAACTGTAATAGAGGACTCAAAGGATCAAACAACTCTTACATTGGATGCACTCATAGGATCTTTAATGTCCTATGAGATAAATATCAAGAGGATGAAAGAGGACACCAAGAAAAAGAAGTCAATAGCTTTGAAAGCAAACCCAGACCCAATCTCAAGCCAGGAGGATTCCATGGACAACACAGATGATGAAGAAGTCGCCATGCTTACAAGAAGGGTCAGGCAAGTTTTGCACCAAAGAAGAAGGTTTCGTGGAAAGTTTAGGAAAGGAAAAAGGCAATTCAAGCAGAAAGGCGAGTCATCCAAGCCAAATGAAATCATGTGCTATGAATGTAAGAAGCTGGGACATATGAGAGGTGAATGTCCCGAATTGCAGAAAAAGGCTAATAAAGACAAGGGCAAAAAGCCAAGGGACATGAAGGCCACTTGGAGTGACGAAGATGAGGACGAGCCTACATCTGAGGAAGAAGAAGATATCGAGGAGATAGTCAAGAACTTGTGTCTTATGGCACGAAGTGATCAATAATAGGTAATTTCTGACTCTGAATTTATTACGAATGATCAATGGGAGTTAGCTTATGAGGAATTGTATGAAAAATACAAAAAAGATCAGAAATGAAAATAAAACCTTGAGGAAGAAGATTCATGAAATTGTTCATTCACCCAATTCTTGTGAAAAATGCAGTTTGTTTGAAATTCAAGATCAGAAATTCAAAAATGCAAATGAATCTCTTGAATCCAAACTCACTTTGTTTGAAGATAAAAATTTTTGTTTAGAGGCAGAAAAACAAAATGCATACAAACTCAAAGAAGAAATTCAAGAGAAGAATGAAATGTTGAAAACGGAGCTAGATGAGGTAAACATTAAAGTGAATGAGTGTGAGAAAGCCAAGGTTGAGGTAGAAAACAAAGTTTAATCTCTCACCACTCAATTGAATGAGATGAAAATAGTTTATGAAAACCTTTTAAAGACAAAAGAAAACCAGATTGAGAAAAGCTCAAATCTCATCCATGGCAACAAAAATCAAGTTCATTACAAGGTCAAAAAGTCACAAAATCTTGGAGAGTGTTCACACACATACACTGATGCGTAAGTTGTTTATTCTTGATTCCCCTCTACTTCTAGGAATGTAAATAAAGGAAATAATTTTGGTAGGAAAAGACCTACCTATTTTTATTGTGGGAGAATAAGTCATGATATGTATATATGCCAGTTGATGAACTATGATGATGACTTATTTTTGAGTAAGTATAGTCATACTGTGATGAATGCTAACACTAAGGGACCCAAGCTTGCTTGGGTACCTAAATCAAAATGAGATTTGATGTTTGTTCTTGCAGGTCTGCATGAAAGCAATGGAAAATAAATGGTACATGGACAGCGGATGTTCTAGGCACATGACTGGAAATAAAGAACTTTTTACAGACCTAACGGAGAAAAATGGAGGAACGGTAATTTTTGGTGGACAGGACAGAGGTAAGATAATTGGCATTGGGAGAATTGGTAAGGATCTCAAACACTGTATTAAGGATATTTTGCTAGTTAAAGGTTTGAATCACAATTTGCTTAGCATTAGTCAACTTTGTGACAAAGGTCACAAGGTTGTTTTTGAATCTTTTCACTACTCTATAATTGATGCAAACACTCATGAAATTAAGTTCATAGGAGTGAGAACTAATAACACCTATCATGTTGATTTCAATGAAATTACTTCTGAAAATTTGTGTTTGGTTGCTAACAAAAATGATGATGTTTGGTTGTGGCATCGCCATCGTAGACATGCTAGTCTTAATGTCATTAGGAAATTGTCAAGAAATAACTTAGTCAGAGGTCTTCCATGTTTGAACTTCGAAACTTCAAAAATTTGTGAAGCGTGCAATAAAGGAAAACAAACCACAGTTTCATTCAAATGCAAAAACATCGTTTCAACTGAAAAACCCCAACAATTGTTACACATGGATTTGTTTGGTCCCACCAGGACTCACAGTCTTAGAGGGAAACTATATGGCTTTATGATTGTTGATGATTTTTCTAGATATGCATGGGTATTGTTCTTAGCTAACAAAAGTGATGTATTCAAGGAATTTGTTGATTTCTGTATGAGAGTTTAGAATGAAAAAGGATATGTTATTCAGAAAATTCAGAGTGACCACGGAAAGGAGTTTGAAAATTCTGATTTTGATGACTTTTGCAGGAAGTAGGGGTATGAGCACCAGTTTTCAGCACCTAGGACCCCGCAACAAAATGGAGTGGTCGAAAGGAAGAATAGAATGCTCGTGGAGATGGCGCGTACCATGTTAGCGGAAAATGGTCTTCCACGATACTTATGGGAAGAAGTAGTAAACACTGTCTGCTATATCACGAATCGAGCAATGGTAAGACCTATCCTTAAGAAAACTCCTTACGAGCTGTATAAAGGTAAGAAACACAACATATCTCACTTTAAGCCATTTGGATCCATTTGTTACATACTGAATAATGGTAAGGATAATCTTGAAAATTTTGATGCTAAAAGTGATAGAGGAATTTTTCTTGGGTATTCATTGACATCTAGGTCTTACTGAGTGTATAACTCTAGATCACTAGTAATCGAGGAAAGTCCTCATGTTGTAATAGATGAGTTTACTTTGAGAAAGCCAAATGATGAATATTTTCTTGACTCAAGTGAAGATGAGATTGAAAAAGGAGAATCTAGCAAACAAGGTGAGGCAAAAGGTGAAGAAAAGGAAGAGGAGAAAGAACAAGAAGAAGAGCAAGTACAGTCGACCCTTTCACACCAATGGACCACGCTTAAAGATCACCCCTTGGAGAATGTGACTGGTGGTGTGAATGAAGGGATAAGAACCCGGGCTTCAATTAGGGAAGTTGAACTTCATGATAATTTAGCTTTACTTTCCAATAGTGAACCTAAAACTTTAGATGATGCACTTAATGACATTTCTTGGGTTCTTGCCATGCAAGAAGAACTACACCAATTCCAAAGGAATCGGGTGTGGTTCCTCGTGCCCCGACCTGATAATCATCCCATAATCGGAACTAAGTGAGTTTTCCGAAATAAACTTAGTGAAGACGGGGTGGTTGTGAGGAATAAGGCAAGATTAGTAGCTAAGGGCTACTCTCAAGAATTTGGCATTGATTTTGATGAATCTTTCGCTCCTGTGGTTAGATTAGAGGTAGTAAGGATTCTTCTTACTTATGCTTAATATAGGAACATCAAGCTTTTTCAAATGGACGTCAAGAGTGCCTTCCTTAACGGAGTCATCAAGGAAGAAGTATACGTGGAGCAACCACCGGGCTTCGAAGATGAAAAATCTCTGGACCATGTCTACAAGTTGGACAAGGCACTGTATGAACGTTTAAGTTCTTTTTTGATTGATAATGGCTTGAAACGAGGTAATATAGACCAAACGTTGTTTACTAAGACTTGTGATGAACATGCTTTGTGCAAGTTTATGTAGACGATATAATTTTTGGAGCCATGAACATTAAAATGAATGATGATTTTGCCCAACTCATGCAGGGAGAATTCGAGATGAGCTTGATGGGCGAGTTGAACTTCTTCTTGGGGCTTCAAATAAAGTAGCTAGATGATGGTAATTTTATTAGCCAGAAGAAGTACACTCAGGAGATTGTGAAGAAATATCAACTACAAAATGCCAAGCCTTTTGCTACACCAATGTCTACTTCACTCAAATTGGAAGATGAGAAAGGTAATATTGTGGATCAAAAGCTTTTCAGGGGTATGATAGGTTCATTGCTATATCTTACTGCTAGTAGGCCTGACATACATTTTAGTGTGTCTCTGTGCAAGATATCAATCTTGTCCGAGGGAATCTCATTTGTCGGTCGTGAAAATAATTTTCAGGTATTTGAACGGAACAATTGATCTTGGTTTATGGTATCCTAAGAATGCTTCATTTGATTTGCTTGCTTACACTGATTCTGACTATGCTGGGTGTAAAATAGATCGTAAGAGTACAAGTGGTCACTGCCAGTTTCTAGGGGGCTGCATGGTTTCATGGGCCTCTAAGAAATAACACTGTGTGGCTTTATCAACTGCTGAAGCCGAATATGTGGCTGCAGGCAGTTGTACGGCCCAAGTACTCTGGATCCAACATCAATTGTTAGATTTTAATTTTTGCTTGAAAAACACTCCCATCATGTGTGATAACACTTCTGTAATAAATATGTCTAAAAATCATGTCCAACACTCTCGCACAAAGCACATAGAAGTAAGACACCACTTTATTAGAGATCACATCAATAACGGAAGTTTTGAACTATATTTTGTGGATACAAAACATCAACTTGCTAATATTTTAACAAAGCCTTTGAATTCTGATCAATTTTCTTTCATTAGAAGAGAATTAGGAGTGTGCAGATTAGATTGTTAGAATCTTTGATGGGAATCAACACCGGGCACTAACATTTTGTTTTTACATTTGTATCCTTTTATTTGCATTTATATCCTTGGGCTAATTGGGCTTGCAATTATATGGCAAGTATAAGCCAATGGGTTACTTGAACTAAGTCAATGGGTTTCTTTGCAAAAAGGTCGCGTAGGCCCGACGGGACCCACACCCTCTCTCCCATTGGGCCACCTAGACCCTCTAGGGCCCATGTGGGGCTGGTCCACGGTCTAAGGGAGAATATTGACCAGCCCCCCATGTTGACTCCATGAAGGGGGCGCCCCCTCTTTTGTCCCCATATGGGGGATTACACAATTCCCCCATTTTCCCCCTTTAAGTTGTTTATTATTTGTTGTATTTGACTACATGGGAGAAAATTCTTCTCTCCCCTAATTACCCCTCCCTAACCCTAGATCTGAGGATAGTTTAGGTCATTTACATTTCATATAAAACCCATGTATTTTCCATATTTTGATATAATTTAATGAAAAAAATTGAATGAATTTGTGTGAAATTACCTAGGGGCGCACCTCCCTCTCTCTCCCTTCTTCTTGTTCTTCATCTTCTTCCTTCTTGATCTAGGGTGTGAAGCCCTAAATATTGGAGTGAATCCAACTTCTACCTCTTCCCTAGAGTGTGCAGCTCCGCCACCGTCGCCGTCGCCGCCATCGGAGCCGCCAACAAGCCACCCTCCACCCTACTATCCTGAACCATAAAATCTAGAACAACAACCTAAAGAATAGGTTGGTTCTCCCAGTCCACAGCTCTGATCAAGCTGAGATTTTGAGGTGTTGTTCCCCATTGTGTTAGCTTTCCACCAATATACATTTTGTTACATTCTAATCCCGTTTGCCCCTCCTCCCAGGTCATTCTTCCTACCCCTCGCAATCTGCCTGGTTGCAGATCTCCAGGATATAGTCTTGTTCTTCTATTTTTCCTGCCCCTCAAAACACCTCTGAAAATTCCCAAAATAATTGTGTACGTCCCCTACATAGTCCTCTTCCACCCATAAAATCCACATGCCCTAAATCCATCGCCAACCCCTCATTCAAAAATCATCTTTAGATAGCTCTCCTCCTGTTCTGCTGGATCTGGATCCCGATCCAGAAAAGAGTCCGTGCCACAGCCATTTTCATTTTCAATCTGTTCACTGGATGGATCTGGAATCAATATATGTCGTAGATTTTTGAGTCCTCTTTCCAATGGTACTAACCGCGTCTCGATCCGACACCGGATCTGGGCGTACCGGCCATTTTTGTGGGAGCGCACGTTTCTACTCCGAGGCAGGCCTGCAAAAAGGGGTCATCGGATAAATCCAGCAAAAATACGTCGGGATAGCGTCAGCGACCGCCACTCCCGAGGGTCGACCAGGGACCCTCTGCCACCGTCCCGGTGCACCTCTGCCTTCAGCAGATCCCAGGAGGTCGATGTCCCTTTGGATGTCCGTGTTCGCTATCCTGTCGGCCAGCAAATCGCAGAACAGGAGCCGCTGCCCGCCGCCGCCTTGCTGCCCGTCAACCCAAATTCGGTGCTACCGGCATATTTGTGTAGCCCTTTACCTCCCTGTGGGGAGTGAGCAATAAAATCACTACTGTAATTAACTTTATTTACTATATCAGGAGTCACAGATCTTGGCCGGGATCGTCTTCCCCATGCCCGGAGCGTAGAGGTATCGTTTCTGCTCCTCACTCGGCATTTTTGCTTATTTCGTATATAATTCTATATGCCGCTGCTAGAGTGTTAGGATAACTTAGCTCGCTCAAATTTCAATCACCGCTGCGAGAGTGAGTGGAACCCGTCCCGTGACTCGATTCGAGCACGTGAAAAAGTTGATACCCGAGACTCATTGCCGATTTCTCAACCGCGCAGATCCACACGTTTCTCTCGCTTACGGATGTCCGCGAGCTAGAGTCCCAGGTTCGCGTCCCGTCTCGCATCAAAATGGTATCAGAACTAAGTCGAGTCTAGGGTAGTCGGTTAGTCGGTCCAACGTGTCACATTGCATTCCTATACCCGGTATATCAAAAGGTGTTCCCAGAATGATAGGTTACGCCTATCGGGAAGGTAGCACACTTGCATGAGCGTGATCTTCGGATCAAATCTCCGCCACGTACCGGATACTGGTTGAGTCTAGATTTGTAGTTGAGTCTGCATTCCAACTTTGCATTGTTGTTTAAGGTTGTGTCTAGTGTCTTATCACCAAGTGTCTACATGGCCATCCTATAGCTCCCCGTGTCCTATGGATCCCCAAAAGCCCACGTCATATGAATGGTGGCGACCCACCCAAGGATGGGGAACCCAACCCCTCCACCTCTGTAGGCCCGAAGCCCCGGACTTCTATGGCTCCAAAGTCTCGAGCGACTACCTAAAGTGGGAAGCTGCTATGGACAACTACTTTGAGGGTTACATTATGTCTGATGCCATGGAAGTTGATTTTGCCACAAAGCGACTTTTTCACGAGGCCGCAGAAAAATGGAGAGACATTGAAATCTTGAGAGAAATTAGGAGGCAATGGCCTATAGAGTCATGGCGTGAGATGAAGGGCGAGGTTAGAAGGGTCTACCTACCCGGCCCAGTCACCTCCAACCGACCCCACGCAGTCACCTCCAACCAAGTGGGTCAAAGTCAGAGGCAAAGAGCCCCGCATGTAGACAAGCCTAAGCCCAAGATTAGGCCAAATGAATATGAGAAAACCTACCATGATGCCCCTAGTCCAAACCGCACCTTAGACGACCTCGTGCAAATATTTATGGAACGGATGGATAGAAGGGATATAATGTGGGCACGACTCCTGCCCGAGCCTAAGGAGGTCATAGCCGGTAGTCTGAACCCGGTACCATCTACGGAGTCCCCAGGTCCTCTCCCCGTCATAGAGGACGTCCTCCACCCATCTGAGGGGGATGTTTCACGCCAAGAAGCGCCACCCCAAGGACCTCTTCCCCTCAGGGAGGACATTCCTTCCCTACCCATGAGAGCTCCATTGCCACCACCCTCACCTTCCGATCTTCATTTGGAGCCGCCTCAGCCAGAGCCACCCATGCTTCTATCGGGGATGTTAATCATCGACGAGCCACTTCTTAGTTGGCTCAAGAATGGCTTGGTCCCTAGACCACCTTACTACCCACCCGTGGACCCCACAGTACCATTAGTGCCAGTCAACTCATTCCATACCACATTCCGGTCTTGTCACCATGTTGATACATTGGATGACCTGATTAAGGGATTAGACTGGCAATGGAAGTTGACGAACATGTTCGCCCCAGGCTTTGACCAACTCCATATTCGTAGCTTCACACATCCGACATTGGGGTCCATTACCTCCGTGTGCACCGTGGGTCATGTCACCAGAGAGATCCTTTTGCTCCTCCCCATTCCTAATGAGCCTAATTTCATTACCCTTATCCCGAGCGAGGAACCATATTTTCTACATATGACCGTCGTCCCACCTACCACAATGAATGAAGGTGATCATTTACACCTTCAAGAGTTTCAAACTTGGGACCGTGTCATGAGGGAACTCGTCTCAAGGGATCACAGTTTCTTTGATCCCTTCGACCCCTTCCCTAGTGAACCCCTTGACCCACCACATCTACTCCACTTCTTCGAGGGAGTCCACTATCACACCCCTTCCCCACGGGCCGGGCCCTCTACACCCATCAAACCCGTTCACTGGCGAGATATACATACATATAGGGGTGATGAGAAAGGTGCATTCAACTCTCCTGGCCCACCCAAACCTCCCTAGCCCAATAGGAAGCATGGTACATTTTAGGGAGTCTAGGAGTCCCCCATTCTGCCAACCACCGGTTGCCTCGAGTGTATGCTTGGCACACATTCGGATGTCTTGGCCCACCATTGCATATATATGGGTCGGTCTAACAGTAGGTTTGTTTAGGGTCTTGTGTCAGTCTGTGCCTTTATTTATTTGTTCAGAGTCTGTACATGCATGTGTCGAGCATATTAGGAGTCGCATAGTCAGTCTAATGCAAGCTCGCAATGTCAGTCCCTTTCGAGTGTGAGACAAGTCGGGTCTAATGCGTATGTTGTAGACTTGCCAGAATTTGGGATTAGCTCTACCTCAATGTCTGGGATTTAGTCACATAAAGGGACCCATCGGTGATTCCTAGTGAGTCTTTGAGCCGTCACCTCCCTTTGAGAGTGACCCCACCTCGGAGTGTCCACCACTAGTCTCAGTCCCACAGCAACGTGAGCATATAGAACATATACGGGATGAGCCGGTGATGATTACTTGGAGTGGAGCGTACTCCGCGCTACCTGGTACAGTGACAGATCTGCAGGAGCCACACGAGCAGCCGCACCCCTTACTCGACGGGGTCGAGTTCTTCCCACCAGGGGAGAATTGATGGGAATCAACACCGGGCACTAACATTTTATTTTTGTATTTGTATCCTTTTATTTGCATTTATATCCTTGGGCTAATTGGGTTTGCAATTGTATGGCAATTATAAGCCAATGGGTTACTTGAACTAAGTCAATGGGTTTCTTTGCAAAAAGGCCGCGTAGGCCCGACGGGACCCCCACCCTCTCTCCCATTGGGCCACCTTGACCCTCTAGGGCCCATGTGGGGCTGGTCCATGGTCCAAGTGAGAATATTGACCAGGCCCTCATGTTGACTCCATGAAGGGGGCGCCCCCTCTTTTGTCCCCATATGGGGGATTAAATAATTCCCCCATTTTCCCCCTTTAAGTTGTTTTTTATTTGTTGTATTTGACCACATGGGAGAAAATTCTTCTCTCTCCTAATTACCCCTCCCTAACCCTAGATCTGAGGATAGTTTAGGTCATTTACATTTTATATAAAACTCATGTATTTTCCATCTTTTGATATAATTTAATGAAAAAATTTGAATGAATTTGTGTGAAATTGCCTAGGGGCGCTCCTCCCTCTCTCTCCCTTCTTCTTGTTCTTCATCTTCTTCCTTCTTGATCCAGGGTGTGAATCCCTAAATATTGGAGTGAATCCAACTTCTACCTCTTCCTTGGAGTGTGAAGCTCCGCCACCGTCGCCGCCGCCGCCATCGGAGCCGCCAACAAGCCGCCACAAGCCACACTCTACCCTGCTGTCCTGAACCACGAAATCTAGAATATCAATCTAAAGAATAGATTGGTTCTCCCAGTCCACAGCTCTGATCGAGCTGATATTTTGAGGGGTTGTTTCCCTTCGTGTTAAATTTCCACCAATATACATTTTGTTCCATTCCGATCTCGTTTGCCCCTCCTCCCAGGTCGTTCTTCCTACCCCTCGCAATCTGCCTGGTTGCAGATATACAGGATAGAGTCTTGTTCTTCTATTTTTCCTGCCCTCAAACCACCTCTCAAAATTCTCAAAATAATTGTGTACGTCCCCCACATAGTCCTCTTCCACCCATAAAATCCACATGCCCTAAATCCACCGCCAACCCTTGAGTCAAAAATCGTCTTTAGATAGCTTTCCTCCTATTCTGCTGGATCTGGATCCCGAGCCAGAAAAGAGTCCATGCCACAGTCATTTTTATTTTCAATCCGTTCACTAGATGGATCTGAAATAAATATATGTCATAGATTTTTGAGTCCTCTTTCCAACAGTACAAACCGCGTCTCGATCCGACACCGGATCTGGGCGAACCGACCATTTTCGTGGGAGCGCGCATTTCTGCTCCGAGGCATGCCTGCAGAAAGGGGTCACTGGATAAATCCAGCAAAAATACGCCGGAATAGCTTAAGCGACCGCCACTCCCGGGGGTCGACCAGGGACCCTCCGCCGCCGTCCCGGTGCACCGCCGCCTTCAGTAGATCCCAGGAGGTCGACTGTTGAGTATATCAGAGTGATTTTGATGATAACAAAACCCAGGACATTTATCTCCCACGTGACATGTATTAGAACGAAGATTTTTATGCTATAAAGGTCCAATTCCATGTCATTTCATTTAAAGTGTTCATAATCCTCCCATTGTGTTAAAAAGAGCCTAAGTGGACTTGTAATCAACCATAACACAAGCTCAATTCAAGCATCGAACTTATGGACAGATTTCACTGGGCTAACACTTGGATTTTATAGGACTGGGGATTTTCGGTTGACCTCTACACCATTGGCGATCGACCTGAAATAACAGAAATGAACGAAGCCCACCTGTAAAAATAGCGGTCGACCGCCAGACCCATAGCAGTCGACCGGATTTTCCAGCAGCCCAACATATACAGGAATTCTCAGAACGGGTGACCGCCAGCCTCCACCGGTCGACCGCCAGTCCCGATAGCCTTCATTGTTGACTTTTTATTTTAGCTTGTGGGGAGATTCTCTTGGGGCATTTGTTTAAGCCCACTGCCCCCAATCAAGGCAGAGATTGTGGATCTAGTCTAGGGCTTGTCTCTTGACCACCCTGGGTCTATAAAACATCTCATTGAGGGATCGAAAACCCTAATCACTTGTGGAGATCAAGAAGGCTATTGAAGGGGTGAGAAGGCTACTGTAGCTGCGTGAACAGTGCTCCTTCCAAAGGATTTTTCATCCAATATTCAGGTTCTCAAGCAAATCTGCAACCCATTCAAGTAAAGATCAAGCTGAGGGATCAAGCTGCATCCAAAGCATTCGTCATCCACTAAGGGGGAGCAAATCAAGATTTTTCTCTTGTGTTCTACTTTCATATTTTTCTTCAGCTTCATTTGTGGTTCTTGTAATCTTCAAACACTTCCGTGTGTGTGGATCTTCCTAGATCAGTGTGTGTGTGTGTGTGTGTGTTTAATCCGTTGTGGATTTGTGTGTAGGTTAAGGTGTTCTTACACATTCGTGGGAGCTCTCTTTTCCCAACGTATCTGTGTGTGTTTCTCATCTTGTAACACCTTACAAGATAGTGTGTGAATCCTCACCGTCGGTGAGGGGTGGATGTAGGTTGCCGTCGTTGCATCCGAACCACCAAAAAATCACTGTCCCTTGTGTGATTGCTCCTTATCTCCTTCCTCTATTCTGCATTTGTATGTTAGCATTTCATATCTACTTATTTCATTGCATATATTTACATCATTAAGTGTTTTCTCATGAAACTAATTTTAAATCATTCAAAGATAAACTAAAATTTGCCATCTCCCAATTCACCCCCCCCTCTTGGGTGTCATTGATCGCGGGACCTCAATTGGTATCAGAGCTAAGGCTCTATCTTTTGAGATCTAACGATCTAGAGTGCGATCCAGATCAATGGCAAACAAGGGAATGATGGCTCGAATTATTCTTATTGGAAAAATAGGATGCATGTTTTCCTAAGAGCCCAGGAGTATGATATCTGGAGAGTGTTGGACAAGGGTCCATACAAACTCGGGGATGATGAAGAGAAATGGACACCAAGGAAATCAAGAAATGCACTATAAATTTCAATGCCATGAATATTATGCAATGTGCCATTCACCTGTGGACGTCAAAAAATGTCGATGAGGATCATACGGCATGCATGTCTCGACACTCGAGAGCGAGCCGAAGACGAAAATGCAGAATAAACCTCATGCCTCGCCCGATCAGGATGAGAACTCGCTTAGTGGTCCGCTACCCGTTAAGGAAGCCCCCCAGGCGGAAGATACGGCTACAACACTCCGACCGGCCACGCCGAGAGCTGAATAAGAGAAAAGTCAGGAACTCCGGCACAGTCTCGGCATGCACCGAAAGTCATGTAAAGTCTGGGACCAAGCCCCAGAGGCTGCAAACGGAATATTATGGAGGCCATACATCGCAATCGGAACGTTCTGAGAATGCAGACATGCATATAAACGGCCGCGACTTCGAAAAGAATCCATTTGGTGCTTAAAATGGCACGAAGGGGCCTTAAAACGGAGCGCCTTAAAACGGCGCCCCCCCCCTTCTCAAAATGACGCGTCCCCCCCCCCCCCCTTTTTTTTGGCTATCCGACGTGCTCATGTCGAAGGGGCCTTCCCCCTTTGATGCTTAAAATGGCGCCACTTGTGTTGCATTAAAATGGCGCCCATATGCAAAGCAATCCCTTCGAGAGATACTACGGCATGGCCATTTTGAAGGCCAAAAAGTTGAAACGGCACGCTAATATTGAAGGACCCGTTACGCCCATTTTCAAAAGTTTTGCCTTCGAATGCTAAAAACGGCGCGCCAATTTCACTTGGGTTTAATCCGGCGCGATCACCATCCCTCCGCGCCGTTTTACCTCCGGGACATCCCATCCCGTCATCAGTCCGATCCCCTATTTTCGGGCGCAAACAAAGAGAACTTACCTGAAATGGCCAGGCCTCCTGCGTCCGACCAAGTGCAACCACCTGAGCTCCTCAAGCTCCCTGGAATTGCAAGCTTCGAGCCCCACACCGAACGTCGCTGCTTCATCGATCACCGTCGACCAATCCGGTGGAGGCACCTCCCCTACGATATGAATCCCTCTACCTGCAGGCCACTCAAGACCGGCGAGCAGGAGAAGGTGACGAAGAAAAGAAGGGAGGGCCCCTCCCATCCTAACTCATATAAAAGAAAGGCACACTCCACCGGAGAAAAAGGGGATTGGTTCATTCAACGAGAGAGGCTGAAACCCCCGGAGGGCGGGGGAAGAAAGAAGAGAAGGCCACCCGAAGAGAAGAAAACTTCATCCATCCATGCCGGAGAGGTGAGGGAAAGAGTGAAAGAGTGAGGGTGAGAGCGAGAGGTGAGCTGGGGGGAGGGGAGGAGCTTGTGCTCCATCCCCTCTCCCCCACCGGTGTATCTCCTTCATCCCCCATCGATGTATTCTCCCTCTTCTCCCTTGCAATGTTCCCCTTTTTTTTCCCTTGAGGATGAATGAAAAGAATGGGTTCTCTGAGCATGCGTAGCCTTCCACTGTTGTGATCTCTTCCCTTTCCTCTTGATCTTCTTATCATCTAGGGGCCTCGGAGGTCTGCCTCTCCGTGGCGCGACCTTTGGGGAACCCGTCCGTGGGATGAAGAGCTACAGCCTTCTATGGTGAACATCTAAATCATCGCCTGTGAGTCATGGTCGCTATCGTAGGCTACCCTCGAGCGTTCCACACTCACACTTGGGCTAACGGACCACCGTGAGGCCGTTCCACATTTTGAGAGTTTACCCGGGAGTAATCTGTGTGGTGGCACTCGCTTCCCTCTGGCAAGTCCCGGTCCGGGGGAGGTGCTGCCCGATTTTCGCCAGGGGCTAAGAACACACAAGAACAAGTGAACAAATTGAGCCTCTGAAGAACAAACTGAGCTTTTAATCCAATACACAATAAACTCTATGAACTAAACCCCCTCCCCCGAATGAACACTTAAGCATCCATGCTAATTCACCTCAATAAATGACTAAAACGATTAAACCCCCTTTTCATCAATTTAATCTTCCAAATGGATGAACAAACCAACCATCAAACCAGCTTGCAGGTGAAAGAAAAGAAAGACACAGTCAAAAGCAATGAACTAAACCCTCGGGAGAGGCTAATCCGGCGCGGTTACTATTCCACCGCGTCGGTTTAACACCACTCTCATAACCCCAATCTCCCAATTGAACCTTAAAATGGCGCGCTCCCACTCCTCTATACATCTTAAAACGGCGTGCCCCCTTGCCTATTCCTAATACGGCGCGCTCCCCTGCTTACCTCCCAAATACGGCGCGCCGCCTCCCTTGCACATCCTAATCCGGTGTGGCCTTAACCGGCGCGCCTTCCTCATTGAACCCTTAAAACGGCGTACCCCATCTCCTCCTTTGAACCCTTCAAACGGCGCGATTCCTGTGCACCTAACATCCTTAAAATGGCGCGCCCCCTATCCATCCTTAATCCGGCGGGCCTGCTTAATACAAAAGGGGAATAAACAAGCAAAAAATAATAATAAAAGGTCAATCATGCTAATAAAAGAATAAAAGAAACTCTATCACCCGCACCTTAATTAAAATTTTGTTCCGGGGGCAACCCCCGCAAGGGGCGCTGCCCCCTTGACCCCTGCGACCTGACCGGGCAGGTCGAACCCCGTGACCTGACCGCGCAGGTCGATCCGCGTGCGAGGCCACACGTTGGCGAGTTTGGGCTTCACACTTAACAATTCAATCCCCCAGACTGGGTGCAAAGAGAAAATCAATGATGCCTTATGGTATCGGACGTGGACCTCGGAACCCCCGACATGGTCATGATCCGAACACATCTCGGGCCAATAGTTCGTTAACTCGACCCGCTTCTCCCAGGATCTAATCCCGCAACCCCACATTAAACTTGTCGTGTCTACGCCATACATTTGCACGGTTTTATCGTCATCTTCGATGCTTCAAATGTGGACTCGCGCTCGAACAATGAATGGTCCGACCGTGACCGACATGCATGCATACCTTGGAACCTTCGTTTCCCCGGACTGTGTGTGAAGAGAAAAGTAATGATGCCCCATGGCATCGGACGTGGACCTCGGGAACCCCGTTATGGCCATAATCCGAAACCAACTCGGGCCGATAGTTCATCGGCTTGACCTACCTCTATCGGGATCCAATCTCGCATCCACATTAAACTTGACATATCCACGGCAGATATCCGTACAGCTTTGTCGTTATCTTCGATGCTTCAAATGTGGACTCTCGTCTGAACAGTGTATGGTCCGTTAGTGACCGACATATATCCCGGGATCTAATCCCGCGCTTGCATTAAACATGCCGTACTCACGGCAGACATTTGTACGGGTTTATTTCCGTTTACGTCTTCAATAAGAATCTTTGTCCGAACATAAAAAGGTCCATGAATGACCAACAAAATCTGAATGGAAGGAGACGACTCTCGTCTTCCCCGAACCCTACGTGTGGGAATATCAATAAGACCTTCGTGAGTCACGTCTGGACCTCGGATTCGCCCCAACCATGGTCATCGCCTGACCCGCGTCTAGGCCTATAGCCAGCAATCTCTATATACGTATTTGTTTTGGAATCTAGTCTCGGGACACTTTCCCGCTGCCCCTCGACACCGAAAACATTGACGATGCCCACGCGAGCCTAACTTCGACCGCGGGGGGCCCACCGTAGTATGGTCGTAGCTTGATCTTGCACCGGGCCGACAAACTTATTGGTTTCCGACCCCTCTAACTGGGATTTAACTGAATATTTCCCGTCCCTTTGAACAATAAAGTTGCCGTACCCCGGCATACATATGCTCTAGTTTTTCCCGTGACAATCATGATTTTCTGAAGCCGGACGCTCGTTCGAATATCAAAATGGTCCCTTGAGTGACCGACATATTTCGAATGCTTGCTTCCCTAGACATAGGGCTTTCCGACTGATTCGAGACCGTTATCGGCTTGTTTCTCTCGATATAGTTTCCTGGCCATGAGGCCCTGATTCCCGACGATTAATCAAGGGTGTTCCCCTCTCCGAGGGGATGTAAATGACGCTGTGACCTTTATGGCACGGCGGGTTCCAGTCCCGACACGAATCACACAATCGTCTGATTAGTCAGATCGAGCGCACAATAGATCGTCACTTTGTGACTGGCACGCCTACGCACTTAATAAACCCAATGAACAAATAAACAACGATTTTAAATAAAAAGTGCGTCCACAAGTCTGGCACGCCCGGTGGGACTGGAACCACCCTTCATCTCTTCACCGGGATTCGGGGCCTCATGGCCTCGTAATAAACGATGTTTGTCTGCTTTGATGAATTGCAGGTGCTGTCTTTGTTAGCCCAATGAGGAGGAAAGCCGGACTAGGCGCAATTGTCTTTGTGACCTCAGGGACACTACTGCAAGGCATATGCAGCTTCCAGTAATCATGAAGGCTGCTAAAAGAAGAAAGAAAAGAAGTAGAAAAAAAAAGAAAAGAAGAGAAAGAATTGGCGAGAGAGGGTTGTACGTCCATATCCGTCGGGACTTGCGCTGAACAAAGATTGTCACTGTGGGATTGATACGGTGGAGCGAACCACTCATCCCCTCCCTGAGGGGGTGAGTGCTCTCTTGCACACCCACCTTGGTCTATTACACAAAAAAAAGGGAAGAAGAAGAGAAGAAAAGAAAGGACAAAAAAATTGGCAAGCATGGCCGACCAAGAGAACGAGAAGAAGGACGGCATCCCGCCCGGCTCTAGGAGGGTCCAAGCCCGCGGTGCAATGCCCCGGCCTGTTCCTCCTCCCTGCTGCCCCTATCTGGCATAAGACGACCCCTCGAGTGGCTGTTAGAAGATCCGGCAAGTCGCAACTGTGGCTTGATGAATTCCTACCCGCCGTGGGGAATGCTTTATAGCAATGAGGCCGAGCACGGCCATGAATCTAGAAGAGAGCATTCATCCACCCCGCCATTGGGGTGTAAGAAACAAAAGAATACACCCCGACTCAGGGGCATTTGAATAAGCAACATACCCCGCCACGGGGGCATAGAAGCCGTAAAGAATGCACCCCAGCTTATGGGGATCTGAAGAAGAAAAATACACCCCACCTTGGGGGCACCAAAAGTAGCAATACACCCCACTTTGGGTGCACAAGAAGCAAACATCCCCCAGTGTGTCGGGGTAGAAAAAAAAAGAATCCACCCCGCTCTGGGGTATAAGAAGAAAAAGATACACCCCGCTTAGGGGGCACATGAATAGAATACACCCCGACTCGGGGACATGTGAGAAGAATCTACCCCGACTTGGGGGCATAAGAAGAAATAGAGTTGCACCCCGGCCCGGGGGCACATGAAGAGAATTCACCCCGACTTGGGGGCACATAAAGCAAAGTTTACACCCTGGCTTAGGGGAATACGAAGAGAAATATACCCCTCTCTGGGGTCGGAGAAGCAGAAGAATCTACCCCGGCCTGGGGGCACGATAAGCAACAGAGTTATACCCTGATCTAGGGGCACGTGAAGAAAAGACCCACCCTACCTTGGGTGCACAAGAAGCAAAACACACCCCTCGTGGGAGCACGTGAAATAAAGCTACCCTCCCCCCTTCAGGGGCATAAGAAGCAAAAGATACACCCCGTGCCGGGGGCATGCGAAGAGGAAGATACCTCCCTTTGGAGGCATAGGAAGCAGAAGAGGCACCCCAGCTTAGGGGCATTTGAAGGAGAAACATACCCCGCCATGGGAGCATATGAAGAGAGGCGTACCCCGCCTTAGGGGCATTTGAAGAAGTAACATACCCAACCACGGGGGCATGGAATTTGTAAAGAATATACCCCGACTTATGGGGATCTGAAGAAGAAACAGACACCCCGCCTGGGGGCATAGAGGCCGTAAAGACGCTACCCCGTTCTGGGGCATCAGAAGCAAAGACTACACCCCGTCGTGGGGGCATAAGAAGCAAAAGACTCTACCCCGCCTGGGGGCATAGAAGCCATAAAGAATACACCCCGGCCTAGGGCCACGTGAAGAAGAAACACACCCTGCAGAGGGGGCATAGAAGCTATAAAGAATACACCCCCGGACCTAGGGGGCAAATGAAGAAAAGCTACACTCCAACCTTGGGGCACGTTAAAAGAATACACCCCAGTCCGAGGGCATCAATGAGAAAGGAATAGCAGAACAAAAAGAACAGTCATGAAGTGGACGTGGTCTTTTGAACCCACCTCTTCACAATAAAAAGAAGAGTAGAAAAGAAAAGAACAGTCATCAGGCATACGTGGTCTCTCCACTTTCCTCCCCGCATGAAAGAAGAAGAGAAGAAAAGAAAGTAAGCCTTGAGGTAGACGTGGTCTTTCACCTTCTACCTCCAGCCATCCAGCAAATATACTTCTCATGGGGTTGGTGTCACGACTTTTCGTCTAAGCCAACAAAACCTTCCGCCAACGGGGCGTTAAACCGACTAAACCTTTCGCTGACGGGGCGTTAAACCGACTAAACCTTCCGCCAGCGGGGCGTTAAGCCGACTAAACCTTTCGCCTACGGGGTGTTAAACCGCCTAAATCTTCCGCCGACGGGGCGTTAAACTGACTAAACCTTCCGCCGACGGGGCGTTAAACCGACAAAACCTTCCGCCGATGGGGTGTTACACCGACAGATATCCCACCATCGGCCTCTAAGCCAACAGCTTTCTATTCATCGGCCTCCGAGCCGACAGCTATCTAATCATCAGCCCCTGAGCCGACAGCTACTTCACTTATCAGCCTCCGAGCCGACAGCTATCCCCTTATCGGCCTCTGAGCCAACAGCTTTCTATTCATCGGCCTCCGAGCCGACAGCTATCCCCTTATCGGCCTCTAAGCCGACAGCTTTCTATTTATCGGCCTCTTGGCCGATAGCTTCCCATTATCGGCCCCTGAGCCGACAGCTACCCCATTATCGGCTCCTAGCCGACAGCTTCCCAATAAAAAAGAATCGACCTTTCACTCTGGTTCAGATCCTTTCTCGGCCAGAGAATTAAAGAATCAACCTTTCACCCTAGTCCGGATCCTTCCCCGGCCAGAGAATTAAAGAATCAACCTTTCAATCTGGTTCGGACCCTTCCCCGGCTAGAGAAAAAAAGAATCAACCTTTCACTCTGGTTCGGATCCTGCCCCGGCCAGAGAACAAAAAATAGAGACCTTTATCTTCGGCTCTTGCAGCACGTTTCCCAATTTTGGCCCTTGTAGCCTGCTTCCCAACTTCGACTCTGAGGGCCCGCTTTCCCAATTTTGGCCTTTGTAGCCCGCTTCCCTATGGCTCTTGTAGCCTGCTTCTCAGCTTCGGATCTCGCAGCCCGCTTCCCGATATCGGCTCTCGCGGCCCGCTTCCCAATTTGGGCTCTTGCAGCCCGTTTCCCATTTTTGGCTCTTGTAGCCTGCTTCTCAGCTTCGACTCTCGCAGCCCGCTTCCTGACATCGGCTCTCGCGGCCCGCTTCCCAATTTCAGCTCTTGCAGCCCGTTTCCCAATTTTGGCTCTTGTAGCCTGCTTCCCTTTGGCCTTCGTGGCATGCTTCCCAATTTTGGCTCTCGATGCCTGCTCCTCCAACCTTCAACTCTCGTAGCCCGCTTCCTAATTTCGGCTCTAGCGGCCCGCTTCCCAATTCCGGCTCTCATAGCCTGCTTTCCCAATTTCGGTTCTTGCGGCCTGCTCCCCTAATACCTTTTACTACCACTACACTTATACGTAACGACAGTATGTTCTTACGCTAAAAAAAAAGAGACCAAAAAAAATTCTCGGCTGCCCTGCCTACATGCTTGCTTGTAATATAGAATAAGACACGTCCTTGGAATTTTCTAGGACCTTGTTTCCTTGCTAAATAATAACGCTGCCCCGATTCCGGATGCATGTGTGTCACGGCATACGCTCGAAGGGAACCCAATTATGGCGGGTGCACACGTCAAGGGGAAGAGTCATGGCTAAATTGCTGAGCCCAACTCACAAAATAAACCCGAGGTAACACTCCCCACTTCACATTTAATGTGTTCAATGGTCTTCAACCATAGGGATTGCCCGACTTTCTTCTTAGCACTCTACGGAGACTTGAATTCCTGCACTCGCGTGAAAGGTAATCGTGAGGAAAAAGTTACCTACCCCCACTTAAAAAAAAAGAAAAAAAGAAAAAAAAAGAATGAATAATAAAAAAAAGAGAGAAACGTGAATCTGAGTAGCCGGGAATCCCCATTGAGACACATGAGGAGACTCGCGCAAAAAGGTGAAGCGAATTTCAATAAGGATGAAGCCTAGTAGCTGGGAATCTCCATTGAGACACATGAGGAAACTCGCGTCAAACGGTGGAATCCGCAATAAAATTATGACAAGGACGAATTCTAGTAGCCGGGAATCCCCATTGAGACACATGAGGAGACTCACGCCGAACGGTGAAATCCGCTACCAAAATAAACAAATGGGGGCTGTGTGAAGCTACCAAAATCGAGAGCCTGAAACCCATGTGTAGGCGCTAGGGTAACCCTCAAGTGTTGCTTAGAAAACCTGCATATCCCTATGTTTAGGGCCTTTTGCTCACACGTTTGCTCCTCCACTCCATAGAGAATTGCCTCAGGTGAAATGCGTGAATTTAAGCTGTGCATGCAAGAGATGCGATATCCTCTTGACGGGTGCACCACCCCTCAGTTATGCCTCGTGGCCCACACCGTGTCTACGAATTATGGGTGATGTCCCTATCCTATTCCCTATAGAGGGAGCTGTCTTATTTATTTTTATGTTATGCTTGCTGATGAATGCCTGCATGCTTGAATAAAGGAAATAATAGTTAAAAAAAAACTAAAGTTCGGCTTCTGTAGCCTGCCTTTCCGATTTCGGCTCGTGCAACCCAACCATTGGCCCCCATGGCCTACTTCCCGTCTCTATGGCCTGCTAACCTCCCAACTTCGGCTTCTATAGCCCACTTCCCCAATTGCAGCCTTCGCGGCCTACTTCTGCAACATCAACTCCGGCCCTCATGGCCCACTTTCCCGGGTTCGGATTTCACAGCCGGTACTCCCGGCACATTGAAGAACATCAAATCCTTTCACTTTGGTGCAGGCTTGTCACCCAGCCAGAGAACAAATAGATCCTTTCACTCTAGATCAGACCTTCCGTATGGTTGGAGAATAAAAGAGAGATCCTTTCACTTTGGCTCGGACCTGCCGTCTAGTCAGAGAGCAAAAGATTCTCTCCACTCTAGATCGTACCCTCCGTCCTACTAGAGAACAAAAAGATCCTTTCACTTTGGCTCGGACCTGCCGTCCAGTCGGAGAACAGAAAGAATTCTCTCCACTCTGGATCGGACCTTCCGTCCGACTAGAGAGCAAAAGATTCTCTCCACTCTAGATCAGACCTTCTGTCTGACTAGAGAACAAAAAGACCCTTTCACTCTAGATCAGACCTTCCGTCCAGTTAGAGAACAAAAATATCCTTTCACTTTGGCTCGGACCTACTGTCCAACCGGAGAATAAAAATAATCCTTTTGATTTGGACCTTCCGTCCGGGTCGTTACATGAACCAACTCTTCTCTCCGTCCCTCAGGTGACGAATACCCCCTTTTGATTTGGACCTCCCGTCCAGGCCATTGAATCAACAAGTTCTTCTCTCCGTCCCTCCGGGTGACGAACACTCTTGTCGAATCAACAAACTCTCCTCCCCGTCCCTTTGGGCGACGAATCCCTTTCAATTTGGACCCATCGTCCAGATCAATAAAGGAATAAACCCTCCTCTCTACCCTCGTGGCTCACTTCCTAATTGTTGGCTCCCACGCCGATAGCTTTCAATTATCGGCCCCGAGCCGACAACTATGTCATTATCGGCGTCTTGCCGACAGCTTTCAATTATCGGCCCTGAGCCGACAGCTTTCAATTATCGTCCCCAGAGTCGACAGCTTTCAATTATCGGCCCCTGAGCCGACAGCTTCTAATCATCGGCCCCTGAGCCGACAGCTTTAAATTATCGGCCCTTAGCCGACAGCTATCTAACTATCGGAGTTTAGCTGACAACTATGTCATTATCGGCGTTTAGCCGACAGCTATCTCATTATCGGCATCTGTGTCGACAGCTATCCAAAGTTGTTCAAAAAAAAAGAAAAAAAAAGAAGAGAAGAAAAAAAGAAGGAAAAAAAGAGAAGAAGAAAAAAAAAGAATGGAAAGAAAAGAAGAAGAAAAAAAAGAGAAGAAGAAGAGAAGAAGAAAAAGAGAAGGGAAAAGAAGAGAAAAAAAAGAAAAGAAAAAAAAAAGAAGAGAGAAAAATCATCATCAAAGCCTCCGAGGGATGTCGACTCGTCAAGTCCCGCCGGAGATCAAAATATTTTCAGTCCCACTGACACATAAGACCAGTGCCCAGACCTTTCGTCTGGTTTCATGAACAAAGAGACCCTTGTGTTGGCACTAACCCCATGCCAATGAATAAATCACGTCAGCTCCCGATGCCCTGTCGGCACTGATGAACAGAAGAAGAGACAAACATACCACATCAGCTCTCGACGCCCTGTCGGTGCTGACAAAGAGAAGAAGAGACAAACAAACCACGTCAGCCCCCGACGTCCTGTCAGCACTGACAAAGAAAAGAAGAGACAAACAAACCCTGTCAGCTCCCGACACCCTGTCGGCATTGATGAAGAGCCAAAGAGACAAACAAACCATGTCAGCTCCCGGCACCCCATCGGCACTGATAAAGAGAAGAAGAGATCAATAAACCACGTCAGTTCTCGGCACCCTGTCGGCACTGACGAAGAGAAGAAAAGACCAAAATATCACGTCAACTCCCGACACCCTGTCGGCACTGATGAAGAGAAGAAGAGATCAATAAACCATGTCAGTTCTCGGCACACTATCGGCACTGACGAAGAGAAGAAAAGACCAACATATCACGTCAGCTCCCGACAGCCTGTCGGCACTGATGAAGAGACAAAGATACCAACAAACTAGGTCAGCTCCCGACACCCCGTCGACACTGATGAAGAGAAGAAGAGACCAACATATCACGTCAGCTCCCAACGCCCTGTCGGCACTGACAAAAAGAAGAAGAGACAAACAAACCCTGTCAGCTCCCGACACCCTGTCGGCACTGATGAAGAGACAAAGAGACAAACAAACCATGTCAACTCCCGGCACCCCGTCGGCACTGATGAAGAGACAAAGAGACCAACAAATCATGTCAGCTCCCGGCACCCTGTCGGCACTGACGAAGAGACAAAGAGACCAACAAACTAGGTCAGCTCCCGACACCCCGTCGGCACTGATGAAAAGATGAAGAGATAAACAAACCCTATCAGCTCCCGACACCCCGTCGGCACTGATGAAGAGAAGAAAAGACAAACAAACCGTGTCAGCTCCTGACACCTCGTCGGCATCGATGAATAAGCCTGTGGCATGGACCTTTCATCTGGTTCCATGAACAAAAAGACCCTTGCTTTGGCACTAACCCCGTGTCAATGAACAAACCATGTCGGTCCCCGACTCCTCGTCGGCATCGATGAACAAACTTGTGGCCCGGACCTTTCGTCTGGTTCCATGAATAAAAAGACCCTTGCTTTGACACTAACCCCGTGTCAATGAATAGACCGTGTCGGTCCCTGACTCCTCATCGGCATCGATGAACAAACCTGTGGCCCGGACCTTTCGTCTGGTTCCATGAATAAAAAGACCCTTGCTTTGGCACTAACCCTGTGACAATGAACAAACCACCCCAATATTGCAATCTCCAGTCCCACCGACGAATAAACCCTTGGCTTGGACCTTCCGTCAAAGTCAATGAACAAAAAGTACCCCATTTGCTTGGCTCGGACCTTCTGTCCCAGTCCACGAACAAAAATACATGCTCTTTACTTGGCTCGGACCTTCCATCCAAGTCCATGAACACAAAAGGAACCCCTCCTTGCTTGGCTCGGAACTTCCGCCCGAGTCAATGAATGAACAACTTTCCTAAACCCAGCACGAGTCACCAACTCCCCTGTGGGGTTGGCCTCATCTAAGTCATTTTGGGCCTCTCGCCTAAGACGACGCATAGACCCTTCGTTCTTGCTTCGGTATTCACCCCATGCCAATGACTAAACCCCCACTCTGACATCTCGGTCCACGTGCATATGCGGTGAAGCGATCCCCTCATCCCTTCACTGAAGGAGTGAGCGCTTTCCCGTGAATTTGCACCGGACCAGCATCCCACTAGCTCAGAAGAACAGACGTCATGTCGAAGAGCTCTACACTCGCGGGCCCCGCGCACTCGTCCCTGGTTTGCGCCACCCACGAGCGGGGGCATTTGTGGACGTCGAAAAATGTCGATGAGGATCATACGGTATGCATGTCTCGACACTCGAGAGCGACCCGAAGATGGAAATGCAGAATAAACCTCATGCCTCGCCCGATCAGGACGAGAACTCGCTTAGTGGTCCGCTACCCGTTAAGGAAGCCCCCCAGGCGGAAGATACGGCTACAACTCTCCGACCGGTCACGCCAAGAGCTGAATCAGAGAAAAGTCTAGAACTCCGGCACAGTCTCGGCATGCACCGAAAGTCAGGTAAAGTCTGGGACCACGCCCCAGAGGCTGCAAACGGAATATTATGGAAGCCATACATCGCAACCGGAACGTTCTGGGAATGCAGACATTCATATAAATGGCCGCGACTTCGAAAAGAATCCATTTGGTGCTTAAAATGGCACGAAGGGGCCTTAAAACGGAGCGCCTTAAAACGGCGCCCCCCCCCTTTTTTTTTTTGGCTATCCGGCGCGCTCATGTCGAAGGGGCCTTCCCCCTTTGATGCTTAAAATGGCGCCACTTGTGTTGCATTAAAACGGCGCCCATATGCAAAGCTATCCCTTCGAGAGCTACTACGGCATGGCCATTTTGAAGGCCAAAAAGTTGAAACGGCGCGCTAATATTGAAGGACCCGTTATGCCCATTTTCAAAAGTTTTGCCTTTGAATGCCAAAAATGGCGCGCCAATTTCACTTGGGTTTAATCCGGCGCGATCACCATCCCGCCGCGCCGTTTTACCTCTGAGACATCCCATCCCGTCATCAGTCTGATCCTGCGTCCAGGGATCCTGCGTCCGACCAATGTGCAACCACCTGAGCTCCTCGAGCTCCCTGGAATGGCAAGCTTCGAGCCCCACACCGAACGTCGCTGCTTCGTCGGTAACCGTCGACCAATCCGATGGAGGCACCTCCCCTACGCTATGAATCCCTCTACCTGTAGGCCACTCAAGATCGGCGAGCAGGAGAAGGTGAAGAAGAAAAGAAGGGAGGGCCGCTCCCATCCTAACTCATATAAAAGAAAGGCACACTCCACCGGAGAAAAAGGGGATTGGTTCGTTCAACGAGAGAGGCTGAAACCCCCGGTGGGCGGGGGAAGAAAGAAGAGAAGGCCACCCGAAGAGAAGAAAACTTCATCCATCCATGCCGGAGAGGTGAGGAAAAGAGTGAATGAGTGAGGGTGGGAGCGAGAGGTGAGCTGGGGGGAGGGGAAGAGCTTGTGCTCCATCCCCTCTCCCCCACCGGTGTATCTCCTTCATCCCCCGTCGATGTATTCTCCCTCTTCTCCCTTGCAATGTTCCCCTTTTTTTTCCCTTGAGGATGAATGAAAAGAATGGGTTCTCTGAGCATGCGTAGCCTTCCACTGTTGTGATCTCTTCCCTTTCCTCTCGATCTTCTTATCATCTAGGGGCCTCAGAGGTCTGCCTCTCCGTGGCGCGACCTTTGGGGAACCCGTCTGTGGGATGAAGAGCTACAGCCTTCTATGGCGAACATCTAAATCATCGCCTGTGAGTCATGGTCGCTCTCGTAGGCTGGCCCTCGAGCGTTCCACACTCACACTTGGGCTAACGGACCACCGTGAGGCCGTTCCGCATTTTGAGAGTTTACCCGGGAGTAATCCGTGTGGTGGCTCTCGCTTCTCTCTGGCAAAAATTGGTCCGGGGGAGGTGCTGCCTGATTTTCGCCAGGGGCTAAGAACACACAAGAACAAGTGAACAAATTGAGCCTCTGAAGAACAAACTGAGCTTTTAATCCAATACACAATAAACTCTATGAACTAAACCCCCCCCCTCGAACGAACACTTAAGCATCCATGCTAATTCACCTCAATAAACGACTAAAATGATTAAACCCCCTTTTCATCAACTTAATCTTTCAAATGGATGAACAAACCAACCATCAAACCGGCTTGCACGTGAAAGAAAAGAAAGAAACAGTCAAAAGCAATGAACTAAACCCTCGAGAGAGGCTAATCCGGCATGGTTACTATTCCACCGCGCCGGTTTAACACTACTCTCATAACCCCAACCTCCCAATTGAACCTTAAAACGGCGCGCTCCCACTCCTCTATACATCTTAAAACGGCGTGCCCCCTTGCCTATTCCTAATACGGCGCGCTCTCCTGCTTACCTCCCAAATACGGCGCGCCCCCTCCTTTGCACATCCTAATCCGGCGTGGCCTTAACCGGCGCGCCTTCCTCATTGAAACCTTAAAATGGCGTGCCCCATCTCCTCCTTTGAACCCTTCAAACGGCGCGATTCCTGTGCACCTAACATCCTTAAAACGGCGCGCCCCCCGTATCCATCCTTAATCCGGCGCGCCTGCTTAATACAAAAGGGGAATAAACAAGCAAAAAATAATAATAAAAGGTCAATCATGCTAATAAAAGAATAAAAGAAACTCTATCACCCGCGCCTTAATTAAAATTTTGTTCCGGGGGCAACCCCCGCAAGGGGCGCTGTAGCAACCCTAATAAATGAATAATTGAAATAAATTAAAACATATATATTACAGAAGTAATATATATAAAAGGAATAGGGTTAATTGGACGAAATAAAATAAATTAAAAATAACGCCTCTTATTAAGGCGTTAATTTATAAAGAAACGCCTCTACCGATGGCGTGAATAAAGAAAGGACGCCCACACCTACGGTCGTCAGTTCTCACGCGACCAAATGGGTAAGTAAAAGAAACGCCTCTATCTTGGGCGTGTTTTAAAACACGAAACGCCCTTTTTCAAGGCGCTTTTTAAGAAACGCCCTAAAGTAAGGCGTCAATTAACGAATACACGCCCTGACCTAAGGCGTTAATTCAGTTCGTGAACCGATCGAACCCAGAACTTATCCAAGGAAAGATTAACCTAATCTAGTAAGTGTCTATTAGAGTAAGGACTCTATTAAGGATATATTACCCTCAATCAAACACTACTCTTGTTAGGACTTCAAAATCCTATAAATAACATGTTCGATCGAACCCTAAAACCCATTTGATCGAACGTCTGCTGCTAGGTACGTGAAGAACAAACAGTTCTTCTTCCTTTCCTTGCTTTTGATAAACACATGAGGAGGTTTTAACCATCCTTCATCATCTTTGCTATAGGTGGCTGCTTCTAGTGTTTGAAGACAAAGGGTCTTCATCATCATCGTCTTCATCACCATCAGGTAAAGTTCTTCTTTTTTTCCCTTGCCTTCAGGTTACGTAGGTAAAGAAGATTGATATCTTCTCTTCCTTTACAGGTAGCTGTGGCAATATCTTCCTGAAGAACGAAGGTTCTTCATCCACTAAGGTTCCAAACAGAGTATCAGTATTATCAAACCTTTCATGAGTCCTTCATCCAGATCATAAGGTAGGTTTTCTCAAGATACTGTAGCCCAAATAAAAATTAGTGAAAGATATTATATAAGCATGGCATGCATACGGTCTATATATATATGGTTTCGGTGTGTTTTCTGAATTGTTTGAAAGAAACGCCCTGGAATAGGGCGCTATTTTAAAATAAACGACCATAACAGCGGTCGTCAATTTATTAAGAAACGTCCTGTACACAGGCGTTAATTTTACGAGATCATGACTTAAGCATGTTAAGAACGGATTATATATGAAACCTTGATTATTAATGCATGATCCTGTCTCCAAATCTAATGTCCTGCAATTTCTTGAATTCACGGCCTGTACAAGGTCGTTTTCCACGTATTAACGCCTCATCAGAGGGCGTGACTTTAAAAGTAACGCCCCTTGCTTAGGCGCGTATTATCCAGAGTCCTGGTATGTTCTGAAACATAGAGTTAAGCCAGTAACGCCCCTTCCCAGGGCGTGTCTTATATAAGTCCTGCAACTTATTTATATTCTGTCAAATCCGTAATTCATGAGACGCCTGTAGCAGCAGTCGTCAAATATGAAGAAACGACCCTGTCCAGGGCGCTTTTTAGATAGAGTATCGAAATAATGAAATTCTGCGAAACGGAACATATATAAACGCCCTGATACTAGGCGTTAGTTACTTGAAAAACGCCCCAGACAAGGGCGTGTTTTTCATAAATTAATGAGATTATTGAAAATTCTGTAAAATAGAAATATGTAAACGCCCCGATGTTAGGCGTTAATTACTTGAGAAACGACTTGACCTAAGTCGTTATTTTACTGTAAACTGATTTTTCCTCTGATTTGCTAACCGATGGTTTATATCTTATACATATATATATATATCGGCACTATTCTCCACTCCGTGAGTATAGTCCCACGTTTCATGTTGATTTATCGATCACACTCAACTCTCATTGACATACAAGCTCTCCATTGGACATTCCGTTCCTTTGGACTAGCGAGTTAGTCATAGAGACCTCCGTAAGACTCCTCGTAGCCTTGGATTCCCTCAAGGCCGACTGAGCTGGTTGTACCCTAAAAACCCATTACACAGTTTTTGCCATGTCAATCTAAAGAAAACATGGTATACCGGCCCTTATGATTATACAAAGAGTATATCATAAGAAATTCTTAATGGGATGATGATATCATGCCATATCATGTCGTTCTTGTAAACCCCAATTCTATGATAAGAATGAGGGTATCTTGCTTGATCTAATGTTCATGTGGACCTCAATTCTATATAAAGAATGTCCATATTGATTTGTCATGGTACCTAAGTTAAGGGAACCATAATCTACCTAGTTTTACCGACATCGTGATTATACCGTTATTATCGCCATTCTATGTCCTTTGTCATATTTTGGACTCTATTCTATCAAAGTTGTCATACGTATCTACAAGCTTGATTATTGAAATTCTATATTGGCTATATAAACAAGAGTGGATGTCAAAAACATGATAAATGCCTGCGCATATAGGGCCCGATCTGGTCCTGGGAGGAGCACCCGAAAGTACTTGTGCCCATGGGAGTTAAAATGATAAGGTATCTGGCATTATACCGAGTACTTGACTTGCTTGATTGGACATTCCACACACATCTTGTACTTGACTCGTACTTGACATGAAATGAAATGCGTGGCCCGAAAAAGGGTAATTTACTTGCTTGATACATGATAGCCAAAGTTCTTGACATGACTCGATAATGGTACTTGCTTGAATATCTTGAATAACTTGTATCTTGTTCATGAAAGTTCATCTTATTTCTTTGATATTACATTCTCTCTATCTTGTCGTTTCATGCGAGCATGCATAGCTTTATTGCATCCATGAAAATGTAATTACTTAAACCACTTGCTAGTACTTGAGATATAATTTCCTACTGAGCGTTCGCTCATTCCGTTTGTCCCTTTTACTTTTCAGGTAAGTCCGACGACGATGGAAGTCAATCGGATGGGAATGGTCAAGAGTGAAAGTGATAGAGCTTCTACAAGTGTCGTCTAGTCTTTTCCATAGTTTCTTGAGTCAACTATGTATTCTTTTCCTTTTTATTTAACAGAGTATTGGATTTGTAATAGTCTATCCATTATGAAATAAAGGATTGGGTTATCTTGCTATTTTGCGCATCTCTGTCTTTGTGTCGAATACACGACCACTCTGATTGACATGATTGATATAGACACGTCGCGCATCTCCGGGTATCTTCCGCGCTCGGGGCGTGACAGTCTTTGTGGTATCAGAGCCTAAGGTATTCAATTCCTAGGAAACCCAAGTCCAAGGATAGGTTTCAAAACCTTTAACCAAGTGAGAGTGGGTAGAACCAAGGGTTAAATGATCAATGAGTCCTTTATAAGATCATAGTGATATAATACTAACATAGCTATTATAATTGTAGGATAATGGCTGCCGAACGTGCTCAATGGCGCAACATGCAGCGTACCCTTCAAGGGATGACCCAAGTGCTACAACGGGTAGCACAAGGTGGTGCTCCACGAGCTGGAAGCTTACACCAAGCATTCAAGAATATGAATCCCCCGAAGTTCATGGGATCGACCGATCCAGACGATGCCGAGCATTGGGTTCGGGAGATTGAACGTATATTCCGTGTCATGCAATGCACGGATCAGGACAAAGTCTTATTAGCTACTTTCCAGTTAGAAAAGGATGCTAGATGCTGGTGGGAGTCGATTGAAGCTACTATTGACCCAACTCAAGTTACATGGGGTGAATTCGTTGAATATTTCAACGCCAAATATTTCTCTGATAGGGTCCAGGAAAGGAAGGCCGTCGAATTTGCCGCATTAAAGCAAAGATCTTTATCGGTGGCTGATTATGAAGCACAGTTCTCTAGACTGTCTAGATATGCTAAGCATTTAATTAGCACGGAAAAGATGAAAGCCCGTAGATTTCTTAATGGGCTTAGGCCCCACTACATTACTCAACTGGCGCCTATGGATATTCAAGTTTATACTGAAATAGTGCGCCGAGCTCAGTTGCTTGAAGATGCCACGGAACTATCTGATAGGATCCGTGGGAAAGACAAAAAGGAGCAAGTCACAAGTTCGGGTTCTTTTAAACCCAACTTTAAGAAGAGGCCCAATAATGGAGGTTCTTCCTCTCAAGATCAGAAGTTCAAGAAATCCAAGCCTTTCTCTATCACCACTACACCTTTAAACGTAGTATGCAAGCATTGTGACAAGGCTGGTCACAAAACAGAAGAATGCTGGAGGAAATTAGGAGCATGTCTCCGTTGTGGGAGTCGTGAACATCGGATTCCCGATTGTCCATTAATGAATGACCAAGACGGTGAGGGTAAACGCCCAGTGACAAGGAACGCGCGTCTTCATGCAATCCAAGAGACCGAACCAGAAGAAGAAGGCGGATTGGTGGAAGGTACATTAAAAATTTGTTCCAAATATGCACATGTCTTATTTGATACGGGTGCATCGCATTCTATTATTTCCAAGAAGTTTGCTGACCCATTACCTCTAGAACCAGAATGGATGAAAATAGTGTTGTCTACTCCTCTCGGAAACGAGACGGATATCACGCATCATTACCAAAATTGTGAGGTATTGGTTCGAGGAAAGAATTTTCCTATTGATCTTATCTGCTTAGATCTAAAAGAATATGATGTTATACTAGGAGCAGATTGGTTATCTAAGTACCAGGCAACGGTTGATTGCCGTAATAGCAAGATTGTTTTCAAGGAATTTCCGGAACTGACTTATACTAGTCCTAAGAGTCGAAGCAAATCCCCTCTTATTTCGGCTCTTCGAGCAAGCAAGCTCGTCAGGAAAGGATGTGTATCCTTCCTTGCTTTTGTCACTAATAAAGAAGCTAAGGAAACCAAGATAGAAGACGTTCAAGTAGTACGAGAATTCCCAGACGTATTTCCGGAAGAATTGCCGGGATTACCCCCGCAAAGAGATGTGGCCTTTACCATCGACTTAGTCCCTGGTGCTGGTCCGGTTTCAAAGGCACCATATAGAATGTCCCCTGCTGAACTCAAGGAGTTGAAGGAGCAGTTGATGGAACTAATCCGAAAAGGGTTTATTAGACCAAGTACTTCCCCGTGGGGAGCACCAGTCTTATTTGTAAAGAAGAAGGATGGATCCATGAGATTGTGTATTGACTATCGACAGTTGAATCATCTTACTATCAAGAACAAGTATCCACTGCCGAGAATCGATGAATTGTTTGATCAGATTTCAGGATCCAAATATTTCTCCAAGATTGATCTCCGGTCGGGATATCATCAATTAAGGATCAAGGATGATGACATTCACAAGACCGCATTCAGAAGCAGGTATGGCCATTACGAATTTGTTGTTATGCCTTTTGGACTAACAAATGCCCCTGCTGCCTTTATGCAGTTAATGAATAGCATATTCAGGCCTTACTTGGATCAATTCATAGTAGTCTTCATCGATGATATATTGATATATTCTAAGACTAAGGAAGAACATGAAGAGCATTTGAGGATTGCATTGCAAGTCTTGAGGACAAATCAATTATATGCTAAACTCAGCAAATGCGAGTTCTGGCTTGAAGAAGTGGCTTTTCTCGGACATGTCATATCCAAGGACGGTTTATCTGTGGATCCGTCAAAAGTTGAAGCTGTGAGAAACTGGGAGAGACCCACTAATGCAAGCGAGATCAGAAGTTTCTTAGGTCTTGCAGGCTATTATCGGCGATTTATCAAAGATTTCTCTAAGATCGCCGTACCACTTACAAGATTAACTCGTAAGGAGATCCGATATGAATGGAGTGAGGAATGTGAAAGCAGTTTCCAAACTCTCAAGGATCATCTCACCACAGCTCCAGTCTTAGCCCTACCAATTGAAGGAGAGAAATTCGAGGTCTACACTGATGCTTCTGGCATTGGCCTCGGATGCGTTCTAATGCAACATGGGAAGGTCATAGCATATTCTTCTCGTCAACTGAAGAAGCATGAGGAGAATTACCCCGTCCATGACTTGGAATTGGCCGCGGTAGTATTTGCCCTAAAGATATGGAGACACTATCTCTATGGGGTACAGTTTACTGTATACTCCGATCACAAAAGTCTCAAATATCTATTTTCACAAAAGGAGCTGAACATGAGACAAAGACGTTGGCTAGAATATCTCAAGGATTTCGACTTCAATATACAATACCATCCCGGAAAGGGTAATTATGTTGCTGATGCCCTTAGTCGAAAGCCGAGAGCAATGATAGCAAATTGTATGATACAAGAATGGAGGTTACTTGAACAATTCTCTGAGCTCAATATAAGCTTGGACATGGAATCCAAATTTGTCACACTATCTCATGTAAGCATACAGTCAGATTTGTTATCTGAAATACAAACACTTCAGGATGATGATCCTATGTTAATAGAAATCAAAGGCAGATTAGAAGGACAATCTGATTTTCAACTAACTTCTAATGGAAGATTATCGTTCAAAGATAGTACTTGTATACCCGATTGTCCGGAATTAAAGAAGAAGATCTTAGATGAAGCTCACAGATCAAGATACACTATTCATCCTGGATCAACTAAAATGTACCAAGATGTAAAGAGGAACTTTTGGTGGCCCAATATGAAAAGAGAAATAGCGGACTATGTATCACGCTGTCTCACATGCCAACAGGTCAAGGCGGAACACCAAAAGCCTGCGAAAAAACTACATCCTCTAGATATTCCTAAGTGGAAATGGGAGGATATTGGTATGGACTTCATCATGGGTTTGTCTAAATCTAAAGGAGGACATGATGGAATCTGGGTTATCATTGATCGATTGACTAAATCGGCACATTTCTTGCCAATCAAAAGCCGATGGTCGATTGATGTGCTAGCTGCACTATACATTAAAGAAATAGTCAGGATACATGGAATTCCTGTCTCAATCGTGTCTGATAGAGATCCCCGTTTTACTTCTCATTTTTGGAAGGGATTACAACATTCGTTGGGGACAAGGCTCAACTTTAGTACTGCTTTTCACCCACAAACGGATGGTCAGACCGAGCGAACTAATCAAGTTGTTGAAGATATGCTGAGAGCATGCATTATTGACTTTGGAGGAAGCTGGCATGACCACTTACCTTTAGTTGAATTTGCATATAATAATAGCTACCAAGCTAGTATCCAAATGGCACCTTTCGAAGCCTTATACGGAAGGAGTTGCCGATCTCCCATATGTTGGAACGAAGTTGGAGAAAAACAACTATTAGGTCCAGACATGGTAAGGGATACAACCGAGAAGATACAAGTAATCAGAGAAAGATTACAAGTTGCTCAGACAAGGCAAAAGGCTTATGCTGATACCAGGAGAAGAGATCTTGAATTCCAGGTTGGAGATCATGTATTTCTTAAAATATCCCCTGGACGTGGCATACGAAGATTTGGTGTTAAGGGCAAGCTTACGCCAAGATTCATCGGACCATTTGAGGTACTCGAAAGAGTTGGCGAGGTTGCTTATCGCATCGCGTTGCCTCCTCAGTTGTCTGAGGTACACAATGTATTTCACATATCTATGTTGAAGAAGTATGTGCACGATCCGTCACATATTATTGAGCATGGAGATCTGGTGATCCAGAAAGATCTCACATATGAACAGAGGCCCTTGAAGATATTAGATCGAGAAATACGAGCTCTAAGGAATAAGGTTATTCCCATGATCAAGGTGCAATGGAATAAGAATCCTGAACGCGAAGCGACATGGGAGACCGAGGAATCTATGAAGAAACGATTTCCCGAGTTATTCTAAGAGGTATATGTCCTACACTCTCCACATGTATAATTATATATATATTGAATTTGGGGACCAAATTCTTTTTTAAGTGGGGGAGGGTGTAGCAACCCTAATAAATGAATAATTGAAATAAATTAAAACATATATATTACAGAAGTAATATATATAAAAGGAATAGGGTTAATTGGATGAAATAAAACAAATTAAAAATAACGCCTCTTATTAAGGCGTTAATTTATAAAGAAACGCCTCTACCGATGGCGTGAATAAAGAAAGGACGCCCACACCTACGGTCGTCAGTTCTCACGCGACCAAATGGGTAAGTAAAAGAAACGCCTCTATCTTGGGCGTGTTTTAAAACACGAAACGCCCTTTTTCAAGGCGCTTTTTAAGAAACGCCCTAAAGTAAGGCGTCAATTAACGAATACACGCCCTGACCTAAGGCGTTAATTCAGTTCGTGAACCGATCGAACCCAGAACTTATCCAAGGAAAGATTAACCTAATCTAGTAAGTGTCTATTAGAGTAAGGACTCTATTAAGGATATATTACCCTCAATCAAACACTACTCTTGTTAGGACTTCAAAATCCTATAAATAACATGTTCGATCGAACCCTAAAACCCATTTGATCGAACGTCTGCTGCTAGGTACGTGAAGAACAAACAGTTCTTCTTCCTTTCCTTGCTTTTGATAAACACATGAGGAGGTTTTAACCATCCTTCATCGTCTTTGCTATAGGTGGCTGCTTCTAGTGTTTGAAGACAAAGGGTCTTCATCATCATCGTCTTCATCACCATCAGGTAAAGTTCTTCTTTTTTTCCCTTGCCTTCAGGTTACGTAGGTAAAGAAGATTGATATCTTCTCTTCCTTTACAGGTAGCTGTGGCAATATCTTCCTGAAGAACGAAGGTTCTTCATCCACGAAGGTTCCAAACAGAGTATCAGTATTATCAAACCTTTCATGAGTCCTTCATCCAGATCATAAGGTAGGTTTTCTCAAGATACTGTAGCCCAAATAAAAATTAGTGAAAGATATTATATAAGCATGGCATGCATACGGTCTATATATATATGGTTTCGGTGTGTTTTCTGAATTGTTTGAAAGAAACGCCCTGGAATAGGGCGCTATTTTAAAATAAACGACCATAACAGCGGTCGTCAATTTATTAAGAAACGTCCTGTACACAGGCGTTAATTTTACGAGATCATGACTTAAGCATGTTAAGAACGGATTATATATGAAACCTTGATTATTAATGCATGATCCTGTCTCCAAATCTAATGTCCTGCAATTTCTTGAATTCACGGCCTGTACAAGGTCGTTTTCCACGTATTAACGCCTCATCAGAGGGCGTGACTTTAAAAGTAACGCCCCTTGCTTAGGCGCGTATTATCCAGAGTCCTGGTATGTTCTGAAACATAGAGTTAAGCCAGTAACGCCCCTTCCCAGGGCGTGTCTTATATAAGTCCTGCAACTTATTTATATTCTGTCAAATCCGTAATTCATGAGACGCCTGTAGCAGCAGTCGTCAAATATGAAGAAACGACCCTGTCCAGGGCGCTTTTTAGATAGAGTATCGAAATAATGAAATTCTGCGAAACGGAACATATATAAACGCCCTGATACTAGGCGTTAGTTACTTGAAAAACGCCCCAGACAAGGGCGTGTTTTTCATAAATTAATGAGATTATTGAAAATTCTGTAAAATAGAAATATGTAAACGCCCCGATGTTAGGCGTTAATTACTTGAGAAACGACTTGACCTAAGTCGTTATTTTACTGTAAACTGATTTTTCCTCTGATTTGCTAACCGATGGTTTATATCTTATACATATATATATATATCGGCACTATTCTCCACTCCGTGAGTATAGTCCCACGTTTCATGTTGATTTATCGATCACACTCAACTCTCATTGACATACAAGCTCTCCATTGGACATTCCGTTCCTTTGGACTAGCGAGTTAGTCATAGAGACCTCCGTAAGACTCCTCGTAGCCTTGGATTCCCTCAAGGCCGACTGAGCTGGTTGTACCCTAAAAACCCATTACACAGTTTTTGCCATGTCAATCTAAAGAAAACATGGTATACCGGCCCTTATGATTATACAAAGAGTATATCATAAGAAATTCTTAATGGGATGATGATATCATGCCATATCATGTCGTTCTTGTAAACCCCAATTCTATGATAAGAATGAGGGTATCTTGCTTGATCTAATGTTCATGTGGACCTCAATTCTATATAAAGAATGTCCATATTGATTTGTCATGGTACCTAAGTTAAGGGAACCATAATCTACCTAGTTTTACCGACATCGTGATTATACCGTTATTATCGCCATTCTATGTCCTTTGTCATATTTTGGACTCTATTCTATCAAAGTTGTCATACGTATCTACAAGCTTGATTATTGAAATTCTATATTGGCTATATAAACAAGAGTGGATGTCAAAAACATGATAAATGCCTGCGCATATAGGGCCCGATCTGGTCCTGGGAGGAGCACCCGAAAGTACTTGTGCCCATGGGAGTTAAAATGATAAGGTATCTGGCATTATACCGAGTACTTGACTTGCTTGATTGGACATTCCACACACATCTTGTACTTGACTCGTACTTGACATGAAATGAAATGCGTGGCCCGAAAAAGGGTAATTTACTTGCTTGATACATGATAGCCAAAGTTCTTGACATGACTCGATAATGGTACTTGCTTGAATATCTTGAATAACTTGTATCTTGTTCATGAAAGTTCATCTTATTTCTTTGATATTACATTCTCTCTATCTTGTCGTTTCATGCGAGCATGCATAGCTTTATTGCATCCATGAAAATGTAATTACTTAAACCACTTGCTAGTACTTGAGATATAATTTCCTACTGAGCGTTCGCTCATTCCGTTTGTCCCTTTTACTTTTCAGGTAAGTCCGACGACGATGGAAGTCAATCGGATGGGAATGGTCAAGAGTGAAAGTGATAGAGCTTCTACAAGTGTCGTCTAGTCTTTTCCATAGTTTCTTGAGTCAACTATGTATTCTTTTCCTTTTTATTTAACAGAGTATTGGATTTGTAATAGTCTATCCATTATGAAATAAAGGATTGGGTTATCTTGCTATTTTGCGCATCTCTGTCTTTGTGTCGAATACACGACCACTCTGATTGACATGATTGATATAGACACGTCGCGCATCTCCGGGTATCTTCCGCGCTCGGGGCGTGACAGGCGTTGCCCCCTTGACCCCTGCGACCTGACCGGGCAGGTCGAACCCCGCTACCTGACCGCGCAGGTCGATCCGCGTGCGAGGCCGCACGTTGGCGAGTTTGGGCTTCACACTTAACAATTCACTCCCCCGGACTGGGTGCAAAGAGAAAATCAATGATGCCTTATGGTATCGGACGTGGACCTCGAAACCCCCGACATGGTCATGATCCGAACACATCTCGGGCCAATAGTTCGTTAACTCGACCCGCTTCTCCCGGGATCTAATCCCGCAACCCCACATTAAACTTGTCGTGTCTACGCCATACATTTACACGGTTTTATCGTCGTCTTCGATGCTTCAAACGTGGACTCGCATCCGAACAATGAATGGTCCGACCGTGACCGACATGCATGCATACATTGGAACCTTCGTTTCCCCGGACTGTGTGCGAAGAGAAAAGCAATGACGCCCCATGACATCGGACGTGGACCTCGGGAACCCCGTTATGGCCATAATCCGAAACCATCTCGGGCCGATAGTTCATCAGCTTAACCTACCTCTATCGGGATCCAATCCCGTATCCACATTAAACTTGACGTATCCATGGCAGATATCCGTATAGCTTTGTCGTTATCTTCGATGCTTCAAATGTAGACTCTCATCTGAACAGTGTATGGTCCGTTAGTGACCGACATATATCCCGGGATCTAATCACGCGCTTGCATTAAACTTGCCGTACTCACGGCAGACATTTGTACGGGTTTATTTCCGTTTATGTCTTCAATACGAATCTTTGTCCGAACATAAAATGATCCATGAATGACCAACAAAATCTGAATGGAAGGAGACGACTCTCGTCTTCCCCGAACCCTACGTGTGGGAATATCAATAAGACCTTCGTGAGTCACGTCTGGACCTTGGGTTCGCCCCAACCATGGTCATTGCCTGACCCACGTCTAGGCCTATAGCCAGCTATCTCTATATACGTCTTTGTTTTGGAATCTAGTCCCGGGACACTTTCCCGCAGCCCCTCGGCACCGGAAACATTGAGGATGCCCACGCGAGCCTGACTTTGACCGCGGGGGGCCCACCGTACTATGGTCGTAGCTTGATCTTGCACCGGGCTGACAAACTTATTGGTTTCCGACCCCTCTAACTGGGATTTAACTGAATATTTCCAATCCCTTTGAACAATAAATTTGTCGTACCCCGTTGTAGATACGCCGTTCTTGACGTTACCATGAGTAAATCTCATATGACACTATGATACCCCAAGGCGGCCTTCACATGTTTAATTACTCTGGTGATTTCCTGTTTTTATGAATTTTTTTACATTTTTTTGAATTTTTTCGTGAAAAATCATGGAAGTGTCCAGGCGCCTGGACGCCTCCATCAATGACCAAAAAATAAAAAAAAATCAAAATTATGGAGGCGTCCACTTGCCTGGACGCCTCCATCAATGTAAAAACAATAAAAATAATATCAATAATCATAAAAAACAAAACAAAAATCAAATAAAAATAATATATTTATGGAGGCGTCCAGGACCCTGGACGCCTCCATCACCTTGCTCACGGGGCCCTGCCCACCGATCGTCGGTTTGTCGTGTGTGAAAAATGCCAATTGTGGAAGCGGCCAAACAACTGGACGCGCCCATTTCCGAATCACGAGGCGCCGCTCATAAGATCACGCGTTGTGCCAAACCGCGTGCGGCTTTCGGTGGAGTTCGATGAACCTTATTGAGGCGTCCGGGACCCTGGACGCCTCCACGAAAGTATTCAAAAAAAATGAATAAAAATAGAATAAAATATTACTTCGGCCCTGATGGAGATGTCCAGGGTCCTGGATGCCTCCACCCTCCGGAGCTCTATAAATAGAGGCCCACCCCCTCAGTTCTGAAAGAGCTTCGAAGAGATCCGATAGGCTGCCGGAGCCCAGAGGCTACTGTAGTCATTTCTAACCCGTGGGGTCTTTTGTAGGTGGAGGTTCTGCCGGCTTCTCGGGTGCCCACGCTCGCGAGAGGAAGGTCATCTTCATCCACCGCGCTTCCACGTCGTCCCTACGCTGCCGGAGCTCCGTCGGATTTCACCATCGGCACATCCAATAAGCCAATCCTTTCCTTTTCTTCGTAGTTCTTTTGCATTCATCATCTCGCATCCTCTATCCCCCTTCATAAGGGTGCCTCTTCTTATATACTTCTTGCATCCATCATCTCATTTTCCTCCTACTCAAGTCCGAGAGGGGTTTAAAAGATAACACCAACCAGGTGTGTGTCTTGCCATCATTTCGTTATTTTTATCGCAAGGATTTGAATACTACACCTTCATCTTTCTAATCCACTCGTTACTTGTTTGTCCGGCCGAAGGGGGAGGAAGAAGCAACCCGCCATCTCCCGCTCTTGAGGTAGGCGCGATCACTTTCTTTATTTTGGGATCTTTTGGCCCCTGGCGATCACATCATGTTCTCGAGGCCGCGGCGAGTCACTTCCCCAATGGTCGTTTAAATTCCCGTTCTTATATTCTCTTTATATTCTATTATATTTTATCTGCTCATATTCTCGAGGCCGCGGCGAGTCACTTCCCCAATGGCCGTTTTAATTCCCGTTCTTATATTCTCTTTATATTCTGTTATATTCTTATCTGCTCACATTCTCGAGGCCGCGGCGAGTCACTTCCCCAATGGCCGTTTAAATTCCCGTTCTTATATTCTCTTTATATTTTGTTATATTCTTATCTATTCATATTCTCGAGGCCGCGACGAGTCACTTCCCCAATGGCCGTTTAAATTCCCGTTCTTTATATTCTCCTTATATTCTGTTATATTCTTATCTGCTCATATTCTCGAGGCCGCGGCGAGTCACTTCCCCAATGGCCGTTTCAATTCTTGCTATTCGATTTCTGCAGCATTCCCGTCCCCCCGAGGCCGCGGCGAGTCGCTTCCCGCTATGGCCGTTTAATCCCCATATCTTGCTATATTACATTTGTCCCGCTCGCCCCGCCGGAGCAATCTCCCGTGGTGGCCCCTTCTCTTTTCTCTTATTTCTGTGTTGCAGCAAACAAGAGGAACCCGCGCGCTCCGCGTCTTCTTCGCTCCCCGAACCGCGTGACGTCGCTCACACCCGGCATACATATGCTCCGGTTTTCCCCGTGACGATCATGATTTTCTGAAGCCGGACGCTCGTCCGAATATCAAAATGGTCCCTTGAGTGACTGACATATTTCGAATGCTTGCTTCCCTAGACATAGGGCTTTCTGACTGATTCGAGACCGTTATTGGCTTGTTTCTCTCGATATAGTTTCCTGGCCATGAGGCCCTGATTCCCGGCGATTAATCAAGGGTGTTCCTCTCTCCGAGAGGATGTAAATGATGATGTGACCTTTATGGCGGGCGGGTTCCGGTCCCGACACGAATCACACAATCGTCTGATTAGTCAGATCGAGCGCACAATAGATCGTCACTTTGTGACTGGCACGCCCACGCACTTAATAAACCTAATGAACAAATAAACAACGATTTTAAATAAAAAGTGCGTCCACATCACCCTAATGAGTTCTTTCATGTTTCTATGTGCAGCTCAGCCAAAGAAATGTGGGACAAGCTGCGACTCATATACGAGGGAACTTTAGAGGTCAAGGAGACCATGGCAAATCTCCTAGTCAGAGACTACGAGCTATTCAAGATGAAGCCTGAAGAAACCATTTCTAAGATGTTTGCAAGGCTAATAGAGATCACAAATGGTCTCAAAAGTCTCGGGAAGGAATACTCAAATTCCGACCTTGTAAGGAAAGTTTTGAGCTCACGACCGTCGGCATGGCACACAAAGGCCATGGTAATTGAAGATTCAAAAGATCTGTCCACTCTCACCCTGGACGAACTCATAGGGTCACTCATGACCTATGAGATAAATATGAAAAGGACAGCTGATGAAGACATCAAGAAGAAGAAGGTGATTGGATTGAGAGTTCATCACTCCGATGACGACTCTCAAGAAGATGAATCTAGTGACTGAAGCAATGAAGAGGAAGAATTGGTGATGATAACTCGCCAAGTGAAGATATTTTTGAGAAAGAAGAGAAATTTTCAGGGAAACTTCAGAAAGGGGCAAAGAAAGCCCACTCAAACTAAAGGCAAATCGAGCAAGCCAAGTAGTATCATATGCTACGAATGCAAGAAGCCTGGGCACATGAGAGGAGAGTGCCCAGATCTGAAGAAGAAATTCAAGAATGACAATTTCAAGAAACCCAAAGCCATGGTCGCCACATGGAGCGACGAATAAGATGAACCATATGATGAAGATATCCAAGAGCTCGTGGAAAGCTTGTGCCTCATGGCACATGAAGATGAATCTCCTGAGGTAACTTCTGATCCTGATTTTATTTCGAATGAACAATGGGAATCTGAATATGAAAAACTGTATGTGAAGTACAAGAAAATTAGGTCTGAAAATAAAGACCTCAAGAAAAAGATTGATGAGTGAACACATGAAGATATCTTTGTTAAATTTGAGAAACTGGAACAAGATTGGTTCGAATCAACTGAAGAAAAAGAAACCTTGCTGCAAACCATTTCAAACATTGAGAAAACTAAAGAAGAAATGTCCTGTAAAATGTCTGAAATGGAAAGTGTGTGTGAAAGATTGAAAAATGATGAGGAAGCTCTGAAATGCACAATTTCAGAACTTGAAAAGAGAAACGTGAGTTTGGGTGAAGAGGTGGATGAGCTACAATCTACCCTATCTAGGTTTGTTAAAGGGAAACAAAACCTAGACAATTTGCTGGGGGTTAAGGCTAATTTCCAAAAGGAAGGATTAGGGTACAGCCCACAAAACAAAAAAATCTTTTGAGCGTAAGATCACCACATCCTATGTTCATGAAAAAGAAAATAACTGTGCCTCATGTTCTAACCTTAAATCAAAACACATCCAACCTAAACCACGCCAACTCCAAAGGAAGTTTGCACATGTAAATTGTTTTCATTGTGGTAGATTCGAACACATGATTGCCAACTGCTAGTTCAAACAAAATAATGTAAGAAATCATGCATTTTGGACCAAGAATAGACATGCACAGAATTGGACTAACTCCTACGGACCGAAACTAGCTTGGGTACCAAAAACAATTGCATGAGATGTAGCACCCCGATGTATTATTAAATAAAATAAAGGAATTTATAAATTTATTGATGAAAATTTATATAGAATTTTTACAGAAATTATGATAGGACAAATTTCAACCAATTTATAAAAATCCAGAAAAACTATAATCGCATAGAGGGCGAATAGTTAAGACTTTTGTTCTTCTGGGTGTGACCCAAATTAAAATATTAAGTCAGCCGAATTTAGCGAATTAGGTCGAAATCCACGTTTTAGCATATTGGACCTTGGATCGTCAAATTCGAACCCAATACCCGACCGTTTTGAGCTCAGATCGGACCCTAATGAACGGACTCGATGAGGAGATCATTTCCCCTCCATTTCCAGCCGAAACCATTAACCCTAGACTTCGAATTTGGGGAAAGAACGGCGGCTTGCCCGAGTCTTGGGCGATTCGCGCGCGATAGGAGATTCGTGAACTCTATCCCCTTTAATCAACGCCCTAGAAATCATTCCCTCTATTTAAACCGACCCTAGACTGACCTAGAGACGCTTGGATGCTGTGGCGGCCGACGAGGTGTTCAATCGTGGGAGATATTAGGAGTATTCTTGGGTGTTCTTCGCGCGACCGGCCGGTGACCATCGTCCCTCTTCTTCCCTCGTTTAAGGTAGGTTTTAGCAGACCAAACCATAAGTATTATACATTGTTAGATTCATCTCTCAGTCCTCTTTCCATTGGTAAAAAAAGCCCTAAAAGTTATTTAGTATCATGATAGAAATCATCTTTTTAGTTGGAGCATGTTAGAATTAGGGTTTACCTTGTTGTCATCGATTAATGTTGGGTTTAACAGGCTTAACGACTCAATTAATCCAATCATCTTATGTAGTTTTTTGTACTCTTTCTATTGGTAGATTTTGCCCAACTTTCATGTTCTATATCTCACGAATTTGACTTTCTAAATGGTGGTTATCATGATCGTTATCGTTCTGCCTTGCTGTTTCATTAACGGTCTTACAGTAACCGCTCTGTGTTGAACGGCCCCTCGATAGACCGTGTGTTCTTGGGCGACGGTTCCAACTAGACCGTGTAGTGATCTCAGCGGCCCCTCAATAGACCGCTCAGGGCCTGTATAACCTACGGTGCTGCAGGACCTGAACGGCCTATCGATAGACCGCTGACGCCTATTGAACGGTTATGGGCGGACCGTTCTGTCACGTAGGATGGATTATCACTGATTTTTAAGCAATGTCAAGTTCTCTTTGATCTAGTCTATAATTAAGGTAGCAACCCGCGAAATTATTGGGAATAAATGAAAGATTTTAATACTCAATCTTGTCTACGTACTTTGGATCCTTGTTATCAATCTTATCCTTCTTATTGTTATTAACTCATGAATGTATAACCTTAATCACGTTATGAAATTCTTATTAGGAGTGTTTTGACAGTCACTCCACTCCGGTGGATCTGACTGACCGAAATGTACTGTTTTTCGATGTCTTACTAGCTCTCATTTCTTGTAATGGTTGGAACTCTCCGCCGGATACTCCTTCCGTCGGACTAGGACCTCCATTATGGGACCTCCGTAAGCCCCCGCGAGCCTGGGATTCCCACTAGGACGCTGGGCAGGTTGTACCAAAAATCCTGCACCAATTATCTCGCTCGGACCGCTTGTTTTGACTCTCTTCCGTGGCACGGACCGAATTGGACCGTCTGAGCCATTCGCGGTTAGACCAGGACCGTTTGCTATGTTGAACGGCCCGAATTCGACCGGGTACCATGCCAGGTGCATCGACCTGTTTGGGTTGTGCACTGACCTTTGATGGGTCGATTCCAGTTTGTACACGGCCATATATGGATCGTTCTATTTGTGAGCGGCCCATCCATGACCGTTTAATGTCTGGATGTGCATCGACCTACCTTGCCTGCACCGACCTGGTTGTGCACCGACCTGGAGTGTGCATTGACCTCAGTTGGTACACGGCTCCATAATGACCGTTCTATCATTTGAACTGCCAATATTGGACCATGTACACCCCTCACTCAGGGCCTTGCACTTTCTTGCCCGGAATTGCTTTCAGCGGCCTTTTTTAGACCGTTCAGTTAATGCATGGCCATGATAGGACCGTTTATTTCCTTGGCACCGAGCTGGGTTGTCCCTGGCCCAGTTCATCTTCCACGGTCCAGTGTCGACCGTTTTAAATGTTAAGCGGCCCAGATATGACTGCGTACCCTCTAGCTTGTGATTTTTCGTGGTTTCTTGTGTGTGCCTCAGTAGTCGGGCCAGGAGTGGCTTGTATTCTTTATATCCCTTGATTGTTCTCATTACACCTTGAAACTTTTTGGCCGAACTCCTGTGAATGTCTAGACATAACTTGGGATCTTGGATCCACCAAATCAATGCCAACGCATCATAAGGGCCCGGTCTGGTCCTGGGGAGAGCGCCCGAAAAGTACTTGTGCCCAAGGGAGTTTGTAATGACATGGTGAGGCATTGCACCAAGTGCATGACTAGCGTGATGTCTATGACGTTCCATTCACATGGTTCTTCTCTTCAACTTTTTCCTTCGTGGAAATATCTACATGACTTGCTTGTTACATGCTTGATCGGCCAATTCTTGGATATGCTATATTCTTGTTCTTTTGTGTAAGTTGTTCATTATTGATTATCTTTTCATTACCGCATCACATTATTGTAATTGGTTAATTACTTAAACATTGCCTGTTATTACCTACTGAGCGTTCGCTCACCCAGTTGTTTCCCCCTCTTTTCAGGTAGTTCAGGTGAGGACTCTCAAACTGACGGGGATGGGCAAGAGTAAAGACCTTGGAGCGAACCAAATAGATGGCCTCGTGGAGTCATTTCTAGATAGTTTGAGTCGGAGAGATGTAGTGTGTTTAAGAATTGTAATTTGTTTAACTTAGTTTTTACGTAATTATGTTAAATTGGTGGACATGGGAGTTTTGTTGGTATTTGTGGTTGGGTGGATGATGACTCTTATTATGTTTCAATAAGTGGAATTAAATGTCTATGGTAATATAATTACTCCTTCTATTTTGCTCTGATGTGGCATATGTTGGATGTGTCTAGATTGTTAACCTTGGCACATCATGTCTGGAAGTTAACATATTATTATTACTTTTTCTGCAGTCGCGTCCCGATATTCCGCGTCGGGACGTGACAGTTTCCTAGGTTCCCTAGTGGTGTTATAGATCCATGACAAGTTATAAGTTAAGAATTCCACCCAGTGAGGTTGGGTAGAGACTCGGGTTAAGTTAATTATTTAACTCTAGAAGTTTCTCTAGAAAATTCCTGCTAGGTTGTTCTAATCTAATTTTCTTCATATAGGACTATTTCCATGGCGGTGGAACATGCCCAATGGAGAGATATGCAGCGAACGGTACAAGGTTTAACCCCGGCCCTGCAACAAGTGGCCCAGGGAGGAGCGGCACACCAGGGAGCCGGTGATCTTCACCAAAATTTTCGTGGAATGAATCCCGCGCGATTTAGTGGTTCGACAGATCTAGATGAAGCCGAGCACTGGTTAAAAGAAATGGAGTGAATTTTTGATGTTATGCAATGCAACGATCATGAGCGTGTCCTCCTGACTACTTTCCAATTGGAATGTGATGCCAGAACATGGTAGGATGCTGTGAAAGCCACCTTAGGAGAGCATCAAGTAACATGGAAGGAGTTCGAGGAACTCTTTAATAACAAGTATTTTTCTGACAGAGTGCAAGAGAAGAAGGTGGTGGAGTTTACTGCTTTGAAGCAGAGGAATCTTTCTATCGCTGAGTATGAAGCTCAGTTTTCTCGATTGTCTCGTTATGCGACTCGTCTAATATCCACGGAGAAAATGAAGGCCAAGAGATTTCTTAACGGTTTGAAGCTGCATTATATTAACCAATTGGCACCTATGGAGATCCAGACTTAAGCCGAGATGGTGAGAAAAGCCCAAGTCCTGGAAGATACCTTGGAGATGATGGAAAAGATCCGTGGGAAGAGCTCCAAGAAAGAATTGACTACTAGTTCCGGGAGCTTTAAACCCGACAATGACAAGAAGAGACCCAACGGCGGGTCTAGCTCGTGGAAGGGAAAGATGCCGAAAAATAATGAGAAGAAGCATGGTCCTACTGTACCATCTAAGACCCTTTGCAAGTACTGTGACCGCCCAGGTCACAAGATGGAGGAATGTTGGCGCAAGTTGGGCACTTGCTTACGCTGTGGTAGTCGGGACCACCGTATTCCAGAATGTCCTCTCCTATCAGACCAAGCTACACCGACCAAACCACAAGGAGGTCAGAATCGCCAGGGCAAGCTTCAAGCCCTATAGTAAGATGAGACAGAAACCGCCGAGGAGGGTGGACTTGTTGAAGGTACTCTTGATATTTGTGATAAGCCAGCTTTTGTTCTATTTGATACTGGAGCAACACACTCTTTTATTTCTCGAAATTTTGTTAAATCTTTAGCTGTGAAATCGGTGTTAATGATTTCTCCTCTGGAAATTTTGACCGCTATTGGGTCAGGTTCAGCGATTAAATATTATTACCCTTCCAGTAAGGTTATGATTGGTGGGCAGAATATGCCGGCTGATTTGGTTTGTATGGACATGAAGGATTACGATGTAATCCTATGAGCAAATTGGTTGGCTAGATATGAAGCCAATGTCCACTGTAGCGCTAGCTCTGTGTTTTTTTCAGGGCACCCCGAGCTTTCTCTTTTCGGGGTTAAGCATTCTAAGTCTGTGCCGTTTATTTTGGCTCTTCGAGCTGAGAAGTTATTGAAGAAAGGATGTCATGCTTACCTAGCCTTGGTTTCTTTAACCACTGAGAAGGAGATTGAGATTAAAGACATTCCTGTTGTTCGAGAATTCCCAGATGTTTTCCCTAAGGAGTTGCCAGGACTTCCACCTGAGAGAGAGGTAGTCTTTTCTATTGATCTAATTCTTGGCGTGTCCCCTGTTTCAAAGGCTTCATATCGTATGCCTCCTGCGGAGTTGAGAGAATTGAAGCGACAATTGATGGAGTTACTCGAGAAGGGGTTTATTCGTCCAAGTACTTCCCCGTGGGGAGCCCCTGCGTTGTTCGTCCGGAAGAAGGATGGTTCCATGAGAAGTTGCATTGACTATCGGCAATTGAACCAACTCACTATTAAGAACAAGTACCCATTGCCGAGGATTGATGAGCTATTTGATCAGATAGCAGGAGCTCAATATTTTTCTAAGATCGATCTTCAATTAGGATATCATCAGCTGCGGATCAAGGATGAAGATATCTTTAAAACAGCCTTCCGTAGCAGGTACGTGCATTTTGAATTTGTAGTGATGCCTTTTGGACTAACGAATGCCCATGCAACTTTCATGCAGTTGATGAACAACGTGTTCCGGCCCTACCATGATCAGTGGGTCGTGGTATTTATTGATTACATCTTGATATACTCTAAAAATGAAGAGAAGCATGTTGAGCATTTAAGGATGGCGTTGCAAGTATTGAGAGATCATCGGTTGTACGCCAAATTTAGTAAATGTGATTTCTGGTTACAAGAAGTGTCTTTTCTGGGACACATTATCACTAAGGAAGGTGTCGTTGTTGATCCTTCGAAGGTGGAGACAGTAAAGTGTTATGTCCCTATGATTTTGATGATAGCAAACACTATAAGTCATCATCTATTTGAGTCTGCATATAAATCTATTTTTGTTGCATATGTATGTTTCATTGAACATCTTATCTGAATTACATAACCAACGAACCGGCTGAGGCTGTGTGGTGTGTGCATTGGTGCATTTCATAATTGTTGATGCATTTCATAATTGCATTTTATCTAGATTGCTTGATGTTAGTCTGTACAATGGGTGATGCTGAACCTTTCAGCATAGTCTGGACAGAAGTGGGTCGACCCCCTTTCCAGATGGGTCGACCCCCCCAGATTCGCATGTCTGTACATTGCATCTGTCTGTGCTGCACTCATAAGTCCATACACTGGCAAGCCTTTCAATTGCCTAAGTCCATACATTGTCTGTCTTCCTTAGTGTCTCAAGCATAACGTGAAGTCTGTACAATGCATTTACATTCACAAAGCCTTCACAGTCTGGAGTCTGTACATTGCATTCGCCTTCACAAGCTTACACATAGTGAAGTCTATACATTCACGGTGTCTGCATGTCTAAGGCAATGTCTATACAGTGGGCAATCTTTCTGAGCGTCTCATGCTGTGTCTTAACACAATCAGCAAGTCTGTACATTGTGGTTGCTTCATAGCAAGTCTGAAGATCTCGTTTGCATTGTCTAGTCTATACATTGTCTAGCACATGCATTTCATCAAGTCTGTACAGCCTTTGCGTCTCACAAAGTCTATACATTCTGCTGCTGTTCAGAAAGTCTATACACTCGTTGGCTAGCTCTTCAAGTCTAAACATTCAAGATGCATTGATCAAGTCTACACATTAGCACTGTAGCATGTAGAGCACTAAGTCTATACATTGCAGCGTGTCTGTGCTTCAAGCGTTCCAAAGTCTATACATCGCTTGCACCATTAAGTGTAGACATTGCACTGTAGCTTGCTGAGTTGAATTCTATACATTGCTGATCGAACATAAGTCTATACATTCCAACCTATTCCTACGTTCGCTGCTTTTGCTACACACTAAGTCTACACATTACAATCATTACCTACGTCCAAGTCTGTACAGAGTCTGGCAGCGTCTCATGCATCGTCTCACCAAGTCTGTACAGCGTCTGCCTTGTCTCGCCATACACGACCAAGTCTGTACAACCTTCTATTGTAAGAGTTCAAGACTGCACATGCCTTCCAAGTCTATACAGCCCAAGTCTGTACATCCGATGGTCTCATGCATTATCGCTTGCATCGTTTGGCAAAGTCTATACATTGGTCGGTGGTAAGTCTGTACACTCTCTACACTGCATGCTCTCACAATCATCTTCAAGTCTATACATTGGTCGGTGGCAAGTCAATACATTGCACTGTGCTTCAGGCATTCCACGCTAAGTCTGTACAGCCATTCCTTGAGATCGAAGTCTATACATCACTGTTCATGCATCGGTTCTTCAAGTCTACATCGGTGCACTGTACATCATCATTCAAAGTCTATACATCGTAAAGTCTGCACATCCCAGTGTTCATGCCTTTCAATTCTGTACATTGGTTCAGGGTTTCCAAGTCTGTACACTGGTCCTCAAGCGTTTCAAGTCTATACATTGGTTCAGGCTTTCCAAGTCTGTACATTGGCCTTCAAGATTCTCAAAGTCTGTACAGCCTTCTTTGTCGTTCAGAGTTCAAAGTCTATACATCGTGGGGCTTCGAGTCTTCAAGTCTGTACATCCTTCAAGGGCCAAGTCTACACATTGTCTCGCTCACATCTTCAAGGGGTAAGTCTATACAATGGATATGGGTGTGCATCGTGAAGTCTATACATTGATTGCCTGCCCTGCACACACCAAGTCCATACATTGCATATGTTCATCAAAGTCTAAACATTGCATTGTCTTCACTCTAAGTCTGTACATTCTAGTTGCTTCAACTTAAGTCTATACATTATGATTGCATCGTTGCACGCCATGTCTACACATCGGTTGCACAGCACAACTAAGTCTATACATTAGACTGCTTCATGCATTTCACAGAAGTCTATACATTAGACTGCTTCATGCATTTCACAGAAGTCTACACATTTCCCTCTGTTATATTAATGCATCATTCTGCAAGTATGTACAGTGAGGTCGCATGAAGGCTTTCAAGTCTATACATTCTCACGTTGTATATACTTACTTATTTGCTGCCTCTAAAGTCTATACACTCTGTGTTAAAAGGCTGAACTAATTCGATATATTCTTTTGTCTCTGCCTGCAGATGACTCAGGTTAATGAGTGGCACGTGATCTGAGGTTGTCACCTGGCACGTGATCCAAGATGCTGAGAAGCCGCCACGTGGACTGAAGCTTGGGCGGGAATCGAAGAGAGCACACGCCCTAGCTGCTTGCGGCTGCTATAAAAGGAAGGCTTCTTCCACTGAAGAAGACTGACGAAGTGGATGAGAGACAGAAGAAAAAGAGAGATCGAGATAGAAGGATAGAGCTGCAGAGAGGCAGTGAGCAGAAGAAGAAAGAAGGAGTGTGAGAGAACAGAAGAAGAAAAAGAAAGAAAAGAGAGATGGAGAGCTCGTGAAGAAGAAGAGAAGTCTTGCTGTCTTCACTGGACCTTGGATCAGATCCAACCCAATTTGCTCCTACGAGAGCTTTTGTGCATTTCATTTTTCCAGCTTTCTGTTGCTGCGTTTTTGTTTTTCCTTTTGACTATTCACTAGTTGTTCTTCCGATCCTCTAGTGTGAGGTCGCGTTCCCTTCGGTTTGGAGGAAGAGAGACTTGTGTCTCTGGTTGCCTTTGACTGGGTGTCATTGGTTGTTTCCCTCCGGCTGGGAGGAAGGGAGGTCCGAGACCTCTAGGTTGCAAGTGGATGGGAGTCACTTGTGGGTTCCCTCCGGTTTGGAGGAAGGGAGGATTGGTCCTCCGGTTCTGGTCTTGTGGGTTGCAAGTCCAGGTATTCCCTCCTGGTCTGGAGGAAGAGAGACTGTGTGTCTCTGGTTTCCAAGTGGTTGGGAGTCACTTGGGGTGTCCCTCCGGTTGGGAGGAAGAGGGGAGGTTGTTCCCCAGGTCAAGTTGTATGGCAGCATCTGTTGCAGACTGAGTCTGCTTGTCTAGCGTTGCTAGTGGAAGCCTCACTTCGGTTTGGAGTGAGGGGTGGACGTAGGTCTGTGGACCGAACCACCTAAAAATCCTGGTGTCCCTTGTGGTTTGACTTTCTTATATGTTCATTTAATTACTGCATATTAGATGTTTACATAGGATCGAGTGAGGGCTAATTCTATTGAGTTGTCTTGCCGAGATGATCCTAAGTATTCTCAGAATATAGCTGCAACTGTTTTTAATTTCGCATAACTGAGCTTTAAGTTTTTTATTAGGCTATATTTTTAAAGGGGAGATTCATTCACCCCCCCTCTGAATCTATCGCACCTGACTCAACATAAAGAACTGGGATAGACCTGTAAATGTAACTGAAATAAGAAGTTTCCTAGGCTTGGCAGGCTATTATAGGAGGTTTATCAAAGATTTTTCCAGGATTGCAGTACCTTTGACCAGATTGACCCGCAAGGAAAATCGATTTGAATGGTCAGAAGATTTTGAACAGAGTTTCCAGACTTTGAAAGAGTGTTTGACTACTGCCCCTATTTTGGCCTTACCATCTGGAGAAGGAGGTTTTGTAGTTTACACTGATGCTTCAGGTATTGGCCTAGGTTGTGTGCTGATGCAGCATGGAAAGGTGATAGCTATTCCTCTAGGCAGTTAAAGAAGCATGAAGAGAATTATCCTGTCTATGATTTGGAATTAGCAGCGGTAGTATTTGCCTTGAAGATTTGGAGGCACTACTTATACAGAGAGACATTCACGGTGTTTTCAGATCATAAGAGCTTGAAGTATTTATTTTCTCAGAAAGAGCTTAATATGAGGCAGAGGAAATGGCTTGAGTATTTAAAGGACTCTGATTTTTCTATAGAGTACCATCCTGGAAAAGGTAATGTGGTGGCAGATGCCTTAAGCCACAAGCCGATAGCTAAATTATCGAGCCTTATGTTGCAAGAATGGAGGTTGTTGGAGCAGTTGGCTAGCTTAGACCTCAATGTTAGTAAAGATCGGGTCATGATTTCGCAAATATAGCTTCGTCCTGAACTATTAATGGAAATCAAGTCTATGCAAGAAAATGATCCGATGTTAGTTGAGATCAAGGGAAGCCTGAGCCATAGACCAGATTTCATCTTAGCCGATGACGACAGATTATTTCGAGGAAGGACCTGTGTGCCTGATGTAGCCGAAGTAAAAAGCAAGATCCTTGAGGAGGCCCATCGGTCCAAGTATACTATTCATCCTGGAGGTACTAAGATGTACTGGGATTTGAAAAGATCTTTTTGGTGGCCAAACATGAAGAAGGAAGTTGCAGAATTTGTGAGCAGATGCTTAATATGTCAGCAAGTAAAGGCTGAGCACTTTAGACCTGCTGGGAAGTTGAAGCCACTTGACATACCCCAATGGAAATGGGAGAGCATTGGTATGGATTTTATAATGGGTCTACCTACGACTCGCGGTGGATTCGATGCAATATGGGTCATTGTTGATAGATTGACGAAGTCTGCTCATTTCTTGTCCATTAAGTCCAAATAGACTGTTGATGTTTTGGCTGCTCTGTATATCAAGGAAGTTGTGAGACTTCATGGAGTACCAGTAAGCATTGTGTCAGATAGAGACCCAAGATTCACTTCGCATTTCTGGAAAGGACTACAAGAGTCCTTGGGAATCTGTCTGAATTTCAGCACTGCCTTTCATCCTCAGACAGACGGACATACGGAGAGAACAAATCAGATTGTGGAAGATATGTTAAGTGCTTGCGTGATTGATTTTGGAGGTAGTTGGTATGAACATTTGGCTTTAATTGAGTTCACCTACAATAATAGTTACCAATCTAGTATCCAGATGGCTCCATTGGAAGCTCTCTATGGAAGAAGTTGTAGATCACCTCTGTGTTGGGACGAGGTAGAAGAAAAATAATGGTTGGGACCAGATCTCATTTCAGAATCAACCAAGAACATCCGTATTATTTGAGACCGTCTGCAAGTGGCACAATCAAGATAGAAGAGTTATGCCGACTGTAGAAGGAGAGCTTTAGAATTTTAAGTTGGCGAGCATGTATTCCTGAAGGTGTCACCCATGAGAGGAATTCGAAGGTTTGGCATCCGTGGCAAACTGAGTCCAAGATACGTTGGCCCTTTCGAGATTTTGGAGAGAGTGGGAGAAGTTGCTTACAGATTGGCTTTACCACCCCAGTTATCTGGAGTACACAGTGTTTTCCATGCGTCTATGTTACGGAAGTATGTTTACGACCCCACTCACATCATTCAACATGTGGATCTGGAATTGAAGGAAGATCTAACTTATGAAGAAAGACCAATCAAGATTTTGGATCGGAAGCAGCAGCACCTCAGGAATCGTTCCATACCTATGGTCAAGGTTCAGTGGAGCCGACGTGGAACTGAGGAAGGTACTTGGGAATCTGAAGATGCTATTCGGAAGCAATATCCCGATCAGTTTTAAGGTCAGTTATCTCACTCCCCATTTTGTCAAGAGCAGTGAAATTTGAGGACCAAATTTCTTAAAGTGGGGGAGGGTGTAGCACCCCGGTGCATTATTAAATAAAATAAGAGAATTTATAAATTTATTTATGAAAGTTTATATAGAATTTTTGCGGAAATTACGATAGGACAAATTTCAACCAATTTATAAAAATCCAGAAAATTATAATCACGTAGAGGGCGAATAGTTAAGACTTTTGTTCTTCTGGGTCTAACCCTAATTAAAATATTAAGTCAGCCGAATTAAGGGAATTAGGTCAAAATCCACGTTTTAGCTTATCAGACATTGGATCGTCAAATTCGAACCCAATATCTGACCGTTTTGAGCTCAGATCGGACCCTAATGAATGGCCTTGATGAGGAGATTATTTCCCCTCTGTTTCCAGCCGAAACCCTTAACCCTAGACTTCGAATTTGGGGAAAGAACGACGGCGTGACCGAGTCTTGCGCGATTCGCGCGCGATAGGAGATTCGTGGACTCTATCCCCTTTAATCGACGCCCTAGAAATCATTCCCTCTATTTAAACCGACCCTAGACCGACCTAGAGACGCTTGGATGTTGTGGCGGCCAACGAGGTGTTCAATCATGGGAGATATTAGGAGTATTCTTGGGTGTTCTTCGCGCGACCAGTCGGCAACCATCATCCCTCTTCTTCCCTCGTTTAAGGTAGGTTTTAGCGTTTAAGGTAGGTTTTAGCAGACCAAACCCTAAGTATTATAAATTGTTAGATTCATCTTTCAGTCCTCTTTCCATTGGTATAAAAAGCCCTAAAAGTTATTTAGTATCATGAGAGAAATCATATTTTTAGTTGGAGCATGTTAGAATTAGGGTTTACCTTGTTATCATTGATTAATGTTGGGTTTAACAGGCTTAACAACTCAATTAATCTATCCATCTTATGTAGTTTTTCGTACTCTTTCTATTGGTAGAATTTGCCCAAATTTCATGTTCTATATCTCACGAATTTGACTTTCTAAATGGTGGTTATCATGATCGTTATCGTTCTGCCTTGCTGTTTCATTAACAGTCTTACAGTAATCGCTCTGTGTTGAACGGCCCCTCGATAGACCGTGTGGTCTTGGGCGACGGTTCCAACTAGACCGTGCAGTGATCTCAGCGGCCCCTCGATAGACCGCTCAGGGCCTGTATAACCTACGTGGCTGTAGGACCTGAACGGCCTATCGATAGACTGCTGACGCCTATTGAACGGTTATGGGCGGACCGTTCTGTCACGCAGGATGGATTATCACTGATTTTTAAGCAATGTCGAGTTCTCTTTGATCTAGTCTATAATTAAGGTAGCAACCTGCGAAATTATCAGAAATAAATGAAAGATTTTAGGGTTTTTTACATAAAAACCATTGTTAAAAGTGAATTTGTAAAAAAACCATTCCTAAAAATGTATTAGCAAGTATATCACTGAGTTAATTCAAACAGTGCATAAATGCCATTTAAGCGTGATTTTCTTGCAAGTTATTGGTAAAAAGAAGTGATATGCATGCAAATAAATATGTCATTTTTACACAATTCAGATTACACAGTGATATACCTGCTAATCCATTTTTAGGAATGGTTTTTTTGCAAATTCACTTTTAACAATGGTTTCCATGCAAAAAACCCAAGATTTTAATACTCAATCTTGCATACATACTTCGGATCCTTGTTATCAATCTTGTCCTTCTTATTGTTATTAACTCATGAATGTATAACCTTAATCACATTATGGCATTCTTATTAGGAGTGTTTTGACAGACACTCCACTCCGGTGGATCTGACTGACCGAAACGTACTATTTTTCGATGTCTTACTAGCCCTCATTTCTTGTAATGGTTGGAACTCTCCGCCGGATACTCCTTCCGTCAGACTAGGACCTCCATTATGGGACCTCCGTAAGCCCCCGCGAGCCTGGGATTCCCACTAGGACGCCGGACAGGTTGTACCAAAAATCCTGCACCAATTATCTCACTCGAACCGCTTGTTTTGGCTCTGTTCCGTGGCACGGACCGAATTTGACCATCTGAGCCATTCGCGGTCAGACCAGGACCGTTTACTATGTTGAACGGCCCGAATTTGACTGTGTACCATGCCAGGTGCATCGACCTGTTTGGGTTGTGCACCGACCTTTGATGGGTCGATTCCAGTTTGTACACGGCCATATATGGACCGTTCTATTTGTGAGTGGCCCATCCATGACCATTTAATGTCTGGATGTGCGTCGACCTACCTTGCATGCACCGACCTGGTTGTGCACCGACCTCAGTTGGTACACGGCCCCATAATGACCGTTCTATCGTTTGAACGGCCAATATTGGACTGTGTACACCCCTCACTCAAGGCCTTGCACTTTCTTGCCCGGAATTGCTTTCAGCGGCCTTTTTTAGACCGTTCAGTTAATGCACGGCCATGATAGGACCGTTTATTTCCTTGACACCGAGCTGGGTTGTCCCTGGCCCAGTTCATCTTCCACGGTCCAGTTTCAACCATTTTAAATGTTAAGCGGCCCAAATATGACTGCGTACCCTCCAACTTGTGATTTTTCGTGGTTTCTTGTGTGTGCCTCAGTAGTCGGGCCAGGAGTGGCTTGTACTCTTTATATCCCTTGATTGTTCTCATTACACCTTGAAACTTTCTGGCTGAACTCCTGTGAATGTCTAGACATAACTTGGGATCTTGGATCCACCAAATCAATGTCAACGCATCATAAGGGCCCGGTCTGGTCCTGGGGAGAGCGCCCGAAAAGTACTTGTGCCCATGGGAGTTTGTAATGACATGGTGAGACATTACACCGAGTGCATGACTAGCGTGATGTCTATGACGTTCCATTCACATGGTTCTTCTCTTGAACTTTTTCCTTCGTGGAAATATCTACATGACTTGCTTGTTACAGCTTGATCGGCCAATTCTCGGATATGCTATATTCTTGTTCTTTTGTGTAAGTAGTTCGTTATTGATTATCTTTTCGTTACCGCATCACATTATTGTAATTGGTTAATTACTTAAACATTACTTGTTATTACCTACTGAGCGTTCGCTCACCCAGTTGTTTCCCCCTCTTTTCAGGTAGCTTAGGTGAGGACTCTCAAACTGATGGGGATGGGCAAGAGTAAAGACCTTGGAGCGAACCAGATAGATGGCCTCGTTGAGTCATTTCTAAGTATTTTGAGTCGGAGAGATGTAGTGTGTTTAAGAATTGTTATTTGTTTAACTTAGTTTTTACGTAATTATGTTAAATTGGTGGACATGGGAGTTTTGTTGGTATTTATGGTTGGGTGGATGATGACTATTAGTATGTTTCAATAAGTGGAATTAAACGTCTATGGTAATATAATTACTCCTTCTATTTTGCTCTGATGTCGCGTATGTTGGATGTATCTAGATTGTTAGCCTTGGCACATCATGTCTGGAAGTCAACATATTATTATTACTTTTTCTGCTGCCGCGTCGCGATATTCTGCGTCGGGACGTGACATGAGAACTTTCTTTTTTGTAGATATGTCTTGAAGCCAAGGGGAGCAAATGGTACTTGGACAGCGACTGTTCAAGACATATGACAGGGGACAAGAAGGTGTTCTCTACACTGTAAGATAAGGATGGAGGTTCAGTTGTCTTTGGAGGCCAAGACAAAGGTAAAATCATTGGAATTGGCAACATAGGTAAGAATTCTGAAATTCTTATTGAAGATGTGCTTTTGGTGAAAGGTCTAAATCACAATCTGTTGAGTATACGTCAATTGTGCGATAAGGGTTTTAAAATTTTTTTTGATGAAACCCATTGCATTGTCTTAAACAAGAACACAAATGAGGTTAAATTTATTGGAAAAAGGAATAACAATGTCTATACTGTTGATATTGATAATATTTCTTGTGAAGATTTTTGCTTGGTAGCAAGTGAAGAGGGGCGATCTCACGCTGATCCTGAGCTGGAGAAGATAATCACCGAACAGTGAACTGCAAAGAAGGGAAACGGATCAGAGGGCCCAGGGGATGAATCCATGGGGAAAACCCTCAGATGCCTAAGTCAGCAGAGCTGTGGTGGAAGCTATGAAGGGAGGGAAAAGGATATGCACGAGATCCCTCTCCACCAAGGTGGTGAAGTGGTTCCTGCTCAGGGAGTGTAGGCGTGTGTTGGCCTTACCTTTCGTTGGAGGGAGTCCCAGGTTTAAATAGTGCGCCGGCCTCATGAGTCCCGTAAGCGAAGGAGTTTCAGGCGGGAGTTACGTCCTCGTCGTGGGCTCTTTACGACCTCATCGTGGGATCTTTATAGCCTTGAGGGGTCGTGGGTCCCTTATCCTTGTGAACTTTTGCTCATAAAGGGCTCTCAACGGCAGCGCGGATAAGCAATCGTAGGTCGACCCAAGCATGAAGAGTGCCAACCATGTCCAGGTGACAGGCATAGCTCGGATGAGGCTCGGTCGGAGTGGGCGCTGAGCGCTAGTGATGCGAGACGGACACGCGACTTGGGACTCTAGCTCGCGATCGTCCTTATGCGAAGGAAGATGTGGGACCGTGCGCGGTTGAGAAACCGACAGTGAGTCTCGGGTATCGACTTTTCCGCATTAACTCGGATTGAGTCACGGGACGGGTTACGCTCACTCTCTCGCAGCGGTGAATAAAAGTATAGCAAGCTAGATAATCTATCACTCATGCAGCGGCATATACAAAAATATATGAGTAAAGTAATGCCTACTAGGAGGGTGGCGAGTGTACCTCCATGCTCCGGGCGTGGGGAAGACGTTCCTGGCCAAGTACGGTAACTCCCGGTAACAACGGTAAAAGTTAATTACAACATTGAATTTTATTGCCCACTCCATGCAGGGAGGTAAAAGGCTACAAGCAGGGCCCGGGAGGACCCACCCAGGGTTGACGGGCAGCAATCTGGAGGTGCGTACGGCACGAACTCGGCCTGCTGGTCCGACTCGGCACTATTCCAACTCGGTGCTGCGCTAACTCGGTTGCTAACTCACTGGACAGCAAGCAACAGTTTCCAAAGGAACGTCGCCTTCCTAAGATCTTCTGGAGGCACCGCTTGGCTGGGACGATGGCAAGACGTCCTTGAACGACTTCTTGAAGTGGCAGCTCTTGAAGTTGATTTTTGATATTTATTTCTGAATTTCTCCTGGGCTGTAATTTTGGACCTGCACAGGGAACAGATCTGCACGCCTCGGCTGCAAGAAAGACAACGCTCAGATCCAGAGGCCGATCGAGGCGTGGCTGGTACCGTTGGAAAGAGCACTCATAGATCTACAACATATATTTTTGACAGCTCCATCTACCGAACGGATTGAAAATGCATATGACTGTAACACTATTTTTGTTTCAGACTCGGACTGACAGACACACAGGGCAGCAAGAGATCTGCCTAAAACTGACCTTTGACCGAGGGGAAAATGATTTTTATAGACTCCACGAAAATTATGGTGGAAGGGGATATATATGTGGAACACTGAGTAATTTGTTGGGATTTTTAGAAAATTTTTAAGGGGGTGGGGAAAATGTGACAAGGTCACTCTGTCCCGTAAATCTGCAAAAGGGCAGATTACTGAGAGGACAAACAAAAATCTGGGAAAAATACCTAATGACTTCCAAATGACACAAAATTTGAACTGGAGGTTAAGGGAGATAGACAGAACAAACTCGCAAAATTAGGGCTCGAATAGAAAACCATAAAAAAAGATAAAATTATGTAGGTGAGGTTCTATCCTGAAGGAGACAGAACTCCAATGAGTGGCGGTGGTGGCGCGATGGCGGCTCGAACGGCGGCGGCAGAGAAGAACTCAGAGGGGCTAAGGAGAATGTAGGAGAAGGCTTCACACCCAAGATTCAATAGAAATCTATTTGCAAAGGGGGAGAGGGGGAGAGACAAGGGGTGCCCTTGGGCTTGCTCTTGGCAAAAATGCTTAATTCTTCATTAAAATCTCTAATTACACTATACATATGCTTATATAGAGAATGGCAAGGGGTGGGGGGGCTGGGAATTTCGTGGGAGAGAGGGGATTTTCTTCCCCATGTGGTCAAATGACCAAAAAAAATAAAAAAATACAACATGGGATAAACTATATTATAAGGGGGAAGCATCTTGGACTTTAAGGGTTGGAATATTGGACTTTTTAATCTAATTGTCCCTTTGAATGGTCAAGCCATCTAGAAGCCCACTTTAGACCTTTGACTGACCCCACATGGGCCCTAAGACTTAGGTGGACCAATAGGAAAGGAGATGGGGGCCCCTTGCTGGTCCTACTGGACTTTTGCATAAAAACCCAAAGAATCCTAGGGAATGACACATTGGCTTATAAAGCTTTACAATTATGAACATACTTTCCCAAGGATATAAAAATAAATTAAAGGACATAAATACAAATAAAATGTTAGTGCTCTTGGCGTCGATTCCCATCAACTCTCCCCGGGTGGGAAGAACTCGACCCCGTCGAGTAAGGGGTACGGCTGCTCGAGTAGCTCCGGCGGATCCGTCACCGAACCTGGAAGCGCGGAGTACGCTCCACTCCAAGCAATCGACACCTGCTCATACCGTATAGATTCGATATGCCGATGCTGCTATGGGAATGAGGCCAGAGGTGGATACTCCGGGGTGGGGTCACTCTCAAAGGAGGGAAGGCGGCTTGAAGACTCACTAGGAATCACCGCTTGTCCCTTATGTGACTAGATCCGACATATGAAGTAAAATCGATCCCGAAGTCCGACTAGTCTCGAACTCGAAAGGGACTAACAACGCGAGCGTACAAACCAACTCGACTCGATGTATGCACAAACACACGACAGACAAATGAAACAAAGACCCTAAAGAAACCTAATGTTAGTCCGACCTATGCATAGGCGATGGTGGACCAGGACACCCGAATATGTGCCATGCATACACTAGATGTACTCGATGGTTGACCGAATGGACTACTCCTAGACACCCTAAGATGTACCAATCATGCATTGGCAACCTATGAGATTTGGGTGGGGAAGGGCTAGGAGATCCAAAACTACCCTCGTCATTACCCCTAGACGTAGGCACGGCTTGCCAACTAAACCGAGGGGTAGGGGTGGGATAGTGAACTCCTTGGAAGAAGTGGAGTGAATATGATAGCTCGGGAGGTTCACTAGTGAAGGGGTCAAAAGGGTCAAAGAAGGTATGACCCCATGAAGTGGGTTACCCCATGACTCAGTCCCAATTTAAGAATTCATAATCACCGTCATACATTGTGGTTGGTGGGACGACGGCCATGTCTAGAAAATAGGATTCCTCCCTTGGGCAAAAGGGAACGAAGTCGGACTCAGCCGGCATCGGGAGGAATAGAAGAATCTCCGTGGTGACACAACCCACGGTGTACACGGAGGTAATGGATCCTATGGCCGGATGGGTGAAGCTAAGACTAGTGGGTTGGTCGAAGCTTCTGGCCAAGGAGTGCGTCAACTGCCATTGCGAGTCTAATCCAATAACAAGGTCATCCAAGGTATCAACATGGTGACTAGACCGAAATGTAGTGTGGAAGGAGTTAACGGGCAACAATGGTAGGGTGGGGTCCATTGATGGATAAGGAGGCGGGACCAAGCCATCCTTGAGCCAACTAAGAAGCGGCTCGGCTATGAAAAGCGTACCCGTTAGAAACACGGGTGGCTCGGGCTTTGGTGGCTCCAAATAAGATGGTTCCGAATAAAGTTCGGAAGTAGAGGATAACAATGGAGCACTCACGGGTGGTGAAGAAGCACGTGTCCTTTCCAACCAATCCGAACACATTTTCTCGATTTCATCAAAGGTGCGGGTTGGAGTAGGGACCTCGTCGTGGACTCGCTCCTCATCTCTCGGCCCGGATGCGGACCTAGACTCGATTATAAGTGGGGCTTCCACTTGGTTGGAGGCAATTGGGTGGGATTGGATGGTGGTGCCAAGGGGTGGTTGGTTCGAGGCGACAGGGAGGGCCACTTGATTGGGGTTGCTTTGGTTGACTTGGATGGAGGTGAAGGGGCGGGGTTGGTTGGAAGTGTGGCCCACTTGATTGTGGGTGAGTTGGTGGGGTTGGCTAGTGGTATGACCCCCGTGGTTGGAGGTAGGTGGACGGGGAAGGTAGACCCTCCTAAGTGTTCTCTTCATATCCCACCATGACTCGATGGGCCTTAGCCTCCTATCTTCCCGAAAGTACTTGATGTCCCTCCATATTTTGGCGGCTTCATAGAAAAGTCACCTTTTGGCAAAGTTGACTTGTGCGGGACCGGACACAAGATAACACTCAAAGTAGTCGTCCATAATGGCTTCCCACTCTAGGTAGTCACTCGGATTATCGGAGCCGTAGAAGTCCCGGGCTACGGGCCTTTTGGGGGTGGTCCGGGTGATCCTTCCATTTTAGATAGTATCGCTACCATGCAGAAGATGCGGCACCTTGGTCATCCATGGGACACGTGGACACTAGTGAATAGACATGCCAACAGTTGGTGACAAGACACTAGACCGACTATGCAAGGTTGGAATGCACTAACTAATGCACACTAAGGACCCTAGACTTAAACCAAGACTCGGTACGTGGCGGAGTTAATCGATCTGAAGATCACTCGCGTAAGTGTGCGGCCTTCCTGATAGGCGTAGCCTAACGTTCGGACAACACCTTTTGATATACCGATTAATGGGATGCAAGTGCAACCTAGACCGACTTAGACAATGACTAATGACTAGACGTAAATGACACTCTTTTTTTTTATTTAAACACCCTAGACTCAACTGGTGCTCTGATACCAAATTGATGCAGGACGGACACGCGACCTGGGACTCTAGCCCGCGATCGTCCCTATGCGAGGGAAGACGTGGGACCGTGCGTGGTTGAGAAACCGGCAGTGAGTCTTGGGTATCGGCTTTTCCGTGTTAACTCGGATTGAGTCACGGGACGGGTTACGCTCACTCTCTCGCAGCGGTGAATAAAAGTATAGCAAGCTAGATAATCTATCACTCATGCCACGGCATATACAAAAATATATGAGTAAAGCAATGCCTACAAGGAGGGTGGCGAGTGTACCTCCACGCTCCGGGCATGGGGAAGACGTTCCCGGTCAAGTACGGTAACTCTCGGTAACAACGGTAAAAGTTAATTACAACAGTGAATTTTATTACCCACTCAACGCAGGGAGGTAAAGGGCTACAAGTGGGGCCCGGGAGTACCGACCTTGGGTTGACGGGTAGCAATCTGGAGGTGCGTACGGCACGAACTCGGCCTGCTGGTCAGACTCGGCACTATTCCAACTCGGTGCTACGCTAACTCGGTTGCTGACTCACTGGACAGCAAGCAACGGTTTCCAAAGGAACGTCGCCTTCCTAAGATCTTCTGGAGGCGCCACTTGGCTGGGATGATGGCAGGACATCCTTGAACGACTTCCTGAAGTGGCGGCTCCTGAAGTTGATTTTTGATATTTATTTCTGAATTTCTCCTGGGCTGCAATTTCGGACCTGCACAGGGAACAGATCAGCACGCCTCGGCTGCAAGAATTACGACGCTCAGATCCAGAGGCTGATCGAGGCGTGCCTAGTACCGTTGGAAAGAGCACTCATAGATCTACAACATATATTTGTGACAGCTCCATCCACCAAACCAATTGAAAATGAATATGACTGTAACACTATTTTTGTTTCAGACTCGGACTGACAGACACATAGGGCAGCAAGGGATCTGCCTGAAACTGGCCTTTGACCGAGGGAAAAATGATTTTTATAGACTCCACGAAAATTATGGTGGAAGGGGATATATATGTGAAACACTGAGTAATGTTTTGGGATTTTTTTAAAATTTTTAAGGGGGTGGGGAAAATGCGACAAGCTGACTCTGTCCCGTAGATCTGCAAAAGGGCAGATTACTGAGAGGACAAACAAAAATATGGGAAAAATACCTAATGACTTCCAAATGACACGAATTTGAACTGGAGGTTAAGGGAGATAGACAGAACAAACTCGCAAAATTAGGGCTCGAACAGACAACCATAAAAAAATATAAAATTTCTTAGGTGAGGTTCTGCCCTGATGGAGACAGAACTCCGACGAGTGGCGGTGGCGGCTCGAACGGCAGCGGCGGCGGCAGAGAAGAACTCAGAGGGGCTAAGGAGAATGTAGGAGAGGGCTTCACACCTAAGATTCAGCAGAAATCCATCTGCAAAGGGGGAGAGGGGGAGAGACAAGGGGTGCCCTTGGGCTTGCTCTTGGCAAAAATGCTTAATTCTTCATTAAAATCTCTAATTACACTATACATAGGCTTATATAGAGAATGGCAAGGGGTGGGGGGCTGGGAATTTCGTGGGAGAGAGGGGATTTTCTTCCCCATGTGGTCAAATGACCAAAAAAAATAAAAAATATAACATGGGATAAACTATATTATAAGGGGGAGGCATCTTGGACTTTAAGGGTTAGAATATTGGACTTTTTAATCCAATTGTCCCCTTGAATGGTCAAGCCATCTAGAAGCCCACCTTGGACCTTTGACTGACCCCACATGGGCCCTAAGACTTAGGTGGACCAATAGGAAAGGAGATGGGGGCCCCTTGCTGGTCCTACTGGACTTTTACACAAAAACCCAAAGAATCCTAGGGAATGACACATTGGCTTATAAAGCCTTACAATTGTGAACATACTTTCCCAAGGATATAAAAATAAACTAAAGGACACAAATGTAAATAAAATGTTAGTGCTCATGGTGTCGATTCCCATTAGCTAGCCTTTATCCCTGCGAGGGATAGATCGGGCGTGGGTCTTCCTCCGACTGGACCGACGCTCGGGCCTTCCGAGCCTAATGGCCGTCGAGGAAGTGCTTGATCCCGAGTGATCTTAATGGGCTTTTATGCTAAGTGGGCCCTACGGGGCGGTCACTTAGATGAGCTGGGCCTCGTTTGGTCTTGCTGGACCTAGTTCGGCCGCTCTTAGATGGGCTACAGAAATCCCCCTCTCCACTTGTCCCCCTCCTACTCCCGAGCCTTGGAAGGCTCGGAAGAGTAGTCGTTAGGGCTTTGCACTAGCGTGGCTCGGGTGGGTGGAGATCTGGCAGTGTTAAGACGCCACGTGTCGTGGTCACCTGGGCCCGTAATAATGATAATCCTGACAGATTTGAAATGAAGGGGGCCCCCTTTCTCGGAGGTCGGAACGACGCGCCACCTTCCGTGTGAGAATATAGGCGTTGTGCGCTTGTTGTCGTTCTAGACTCCCTCTGTTTCAGGGTTTTGCTCTCCTTCGTGCTTGCTTTTGGGGCTCTCTGCTGTGCCGTGGGGATACGGCAGAAGCACAGAGGCTTGCAGCGGGATTCGCAGAGTTGGCAGAGATAACCTCGGAGGTGGTTCGACAGCTTCCTCTTCCTCCAGAGTCTTCGAAGTCTCGGGAGCATTTCTCTTCAAGTTCCGCTTCAGATTCCATGGCAGACCAGCGTCTGGAGGTTGAAGAGTGGGAGGGTGAGTGATGCGGGACGAGACACGGACACGACAAGCTCGCGATCGTCCCTTAACGAGGGAAGCGTCGGACGTGCACGGTTGAGAAACCGGCAAGAGCTAGGGTGGTCGGCTCGCACTTTCGTGCCCGGATCGGGGCACGGGACGGTCACGCTCTCTCTCATAGCAGCGGTGAATGATTATATAGCGAGCTAACGGACCTATAGCATGCTCTCTAGCAGTGGCATAAACAAGTATATATGAAAATAAGCAAATGCCGAGTGTAGGGAGCGAGAACGATACCTCCACGTGCTCGGCGTGGGGAAGACGGACCCGGCTGAAAACTCGTACTCCCGGGAAACTTAACACACAATAATTACAGCAATGGGAACATGCCCACTCCACGCAGGGAGGTAAAGGGCTATACAAATGGGCCCGGGAGGACCGAATTCGGGTTGACGGGCAGCTTCGTGTGTTGATTCGGCTACACGCGTGTTCACGACCGTGGGGCCCACGTGCTGTCCGGAGGGGCCGTGTGGTGGTACCGCTGTAGTGGAGACACTTGGAGAAGTGCTCCCCGGGCTGGCGGCATGCTGGTTCGCCGGCCGGAGGCCGGGCGGCTCCGTTCGGCACCGGTCGGAAAAACCGATCAAAAATCTGCTGGTTCTGTATTTCAGCGCGCGCTCCGGCGAGAACGGACGCTGCGATCAGCACCGGTGTCAGAATGTGACGAGATCAGAGCCGTTGGAAAGTTGCTTCGAAGTACTGGAATCTAGTGGCCTTCAGAAAAATTCACCAGATTTATACTTTGTGTTGGCGAATTTTATATGCTGCTGTTGTACAGTAACCGAAGACTCAGATCTGTAGAGAACTTTCCTGTTGATTGCCTTTGACTGTGAAGTATATGTCCGAATTTGAAGATGTGTTCTTCAGCAAGGTTGTAGGAAATCAAACAAGGAAATCAAGACTATTTTTAGATCTGGATTTGGAGGTGGTGGTGATTTGTTCTGATTTTGGAAGTGGAGGGTGGTCGGATCTGGGATCTGACTAAAAACACTGTATCATAGGAAGAACACGAATTTCTAAAAATAGATAGAGGGCTGATAAAAAATTAAGAAAATTTGTGGAGGTAGGGGGTGATGGACAGAACTCCTAGGAAAATTGGGAGGGTTTGGAAAAATAAAAAAGATGGTCGAAGGGGGAGAACTCAGAGGTTCTATCACTGTAGACAGAAACCTGGCAGATCTGGGATGACAGGTTGGACGAAAATGTAAAAATACTAAACGATGGAATTTTGGCGTGAAAATTTAGGTGGATCTTGGGATGCAAGGTCTGAACACACCATAAACAAGTCAGATCAATCCAAGCTCGTGTCTGAGACAGACAATTCGTGGAAGCTGCTGTGATCGGACAAAGACAAAACTGCAGAGGCGGCTCGATGGCGGCACGAACGGCGGCGGCGGCGGCACAGACGATCACCGGAGGTTGAGAGGGGATGATAGAAGGTAGAATCACTCTAGAACTTGAGGTTGGAGGAGAGGAACCAGAGGGAGAGGGGCTGGGGGCGCAAGAAGCTCCTTGGATTTCACAAATTTTTTGATTTTTTCATCAATATTCATATGAAAATACAACATTTTATATGACTTACATCAAATGCAATGTGGACCCTTAGATCTAGGGAAGAGGATTTAAGGGCTGGGATTGCATGCCACAAACACAAAAAAGAAGAATATAATATGCAAGGGGGGGGGGCGGCCTATTGACTAGGAGGGGAGGTTGAATGGTAGGTGGCCTACCTTGGACAAAATGGGCCACTTGTCTACCCATGTGGCATATGACTAGTCCAACCTTCTAGATGTCCACCTTGGATGGTTGACCAGCCCCACAAGATGACATGGACCAATGGGAAAGGGCTAAGGGCCCCCTTGCTGGTCCTACTGACAAATTACATAGAAACCCACACAATCTACGGGAGTGACGCATTGGCCGATAAAGCCGTACAATTGCGCGTATACTTTCCCATGGATATAAAAATAAACTAAAGGATATAAATGCAATATGAAAAGGTACTGGCTCGGTGTCGATTCCCATCAGTGAGCCTGAGGCGAGGGCGACGGTGATACCTCCGGCTCCAAATTGTAGCGAGCTGGGGGAGGCGGAGGTGAAACGGCTGGAGCACCAGTTTCGCCTGCCCTATCAGTTTTACTTCACCGCGGCCACTCCGAATGAGACAAGCTTGGATTCTCGTATGGGCCATTTCTGCTCCTTCCTTCTATCGTGGAAGGGTGGGTTCTTAAGCTTCTCGATTTCTTCCAATTGGCTCCCATACAGTTGGTAGCCAACTCTTATCTCCTTCTCTCCGCCTTCCATATCCTCTGCCGCCAATGCGGGGTTCCTCCTTCCTTGGACCTCTTCCATTATTTCTTTGAGTTGAAGGGTCATTCTTCAGCTGGGAAGGGCTTCTATTTCATTCAGGTGAGGCAGAACAGGAGCTGTGTCTCCTTGGCTGTGAAGGACTCTTCCCACAAGGGGTGGAAGACTCAGTTCTTCTGGGTGGGGATTTTTTCAGTGGAGGAGTATTGGAGGTGTCCCGTAATCCCCAATTTTTACCCGAACATTCCTCCAAGGCAAGATGAGTTCCCTCCGGACGTGGAGAAGTATGCGACTATTCTGATGAAGCATCGCCAGTCCACGGAGGAGTTGGTGACTTTGGAGAACATCAAGCGATGCCTTCTCAAGCGACTACGGCCGACAGGTACGGGCGCCACGAATCAGCTTCTTCGTCGGATGATGAAACCATTTTCTTCTCCTGACCATATCTTCTTCTGCGCAGACGCCAGGCGGCCGGCTCAGGAGGAGGGGCCTGCGACCGAGCGGGATGTGATCGACCTAGGTGATGACTCGGCTGTCGATGAGTCGCGAGCTCCCGAGGGTCGTTCCCGAGCCCGAGTTAAGGGTAAGGGGGTGACTCGGGAAGGGTCTTCCAGGCCGCGGGGGTCCAAGCGCAAGGATCCCGTGGAGGGGATGATACGGGATGCCATGAGAACCAAGAAGCGGGCCAAGAAGGCCGGGGGCGTCCCCGTAGATGAAGGTGACTATGGCTCGGCTCACCACTCTGCCTAGCGTGATAGGGCCGACCCTATTGGGCTGGCTCTCCTATCCACCGAGTAAGAGGGGGCCGAGGAGGCCAGGGTCATTTTTGTGGTTGGCGACGGCGTTGGCCCGGCTCTCCCCTCAGCAAGAGCCGAGGGGGCCGGGGATGAAGCGGGCGACTCCAGGGCCGTGGCCGAGACTGGAGCATCGATCGAGGTAGGCGGCACTCTGCGTGGCGACGTCGGGGACGAGCCGGTCGAGGCCGGGGGGTCAAGAGGAGAGGCAACGTATCCCCAATCGACCGAGGCAAGGGGGGTGGATGAAGCAGCTGCTCGATCCGGTCCGGCTGGCGGGGCTCCCGAGGGGATGTCGCTCGGAGGGGAGGTCCCTATTCCGGCGGCTCTGGAGAGGCTGGGCATCCAGGGCCCTCTGTACCAAAGATGTTGCAGCATAGCTGCGAAGGTGGTGAAGGGAGGAGACAGGCAATGCTCCCCGCCCACGGCCCTCGAGCTGGTTATGGAGGGCGGCTTGATCTTGGCCCAGATGGGGGCCTCTCTAGTTGAAGCTTACGCTCGATCAGAGTTAGAACGGGTGAACCTTGCCTGGACTCTTGGCACGTCTGGTGGCAAGGTAGCTCGGCTCACTGAGGATCGTGACGGCCTTCGGTGGGAGCTCTCCTCGGTCAGGGAACTGGCGCGGGCGAGCCAGGCCGAGGCCCAGACACTGGCCGAGCAACTGGCTCGAGCCCGCGAGTCGCTCGAGAGGAAGAGCCGGTTTCCGGAGGAGGAGCGCGCGGCCCGCGTTGAGCTAAATGGCCGGTGGGCGGCTGAGCGCGCCGAGCTGGTGGACCGAGCAGAGGTAGCCGCGCGGCTTCGGCGGGAGGCCGAGGCTGATCGGGCCGAGGTGGAGAAGCAGACGGCCGCGGTAGAATAGCGGTTGGCCGAGGAGAGCGGGAGAAGGCCGAACTCGCTGGTAGGGTGGAATCGACCGGGGCGGAGGCACTCGAGCAATACAAATGCTCGGAGGCCTACCGGGTTGACCTTAAGGAGGTTGCCCTCCCCTACTACGAGTCAACACTTTGCCAGGGCATCCGCAAGGGATTCAAGCAAGGCTACGACCGGGCCATCTCTTATGCGGAGGAATAGTCGTCCGAGACAAGCAATTTCCTGTCCGGGCAACGCTATGACTCAGATTTGTCATCCTCTAGTTCCTCTGGTTCGGCATCGGAGTAAGGAGACCAAGGGGTCTTCGTCTGAGGGGTCGCCAACTTCGGATGCCTCGGGAGGGCGCGCAACCGAGGCAGTTCCCACGCTGGTGGGGTTAGTGCCAAGGTCGGCCGTCACCGAGGGAGCTGGGGGCAGACAGTCTGAGCCTTCCACTTCCGAGCCTCAGGATGGGCCAGAGGCCTAATGTGTCTATTTTGCTTTTCTCCTTGTATGTTTTTCCTTTTTTGAAGAAGAAACTTCTCATTTTGTGTAAAGGAAAGGTCAAAAACGTAAGGCAGTAGCGTTATGATGAAGACTTAACTCTTTTGTACCGCCATTGCCGTGGTTTGACCAGCGTATTGCAGTAGTTGGAAAGTGTCGATACTTTCTGCGTGGATCTCACATGATGGTTGGGTGAGAGTCTGACAGGGTGTCTTTCCGTTTTCTCATGCCTTAAATGCTCGGCCGCTTCGTATGTCCTACTGGGATGGAACCGAGGAGTCTGAGGTGACTGTTCGTAGGGAGAGGTCCCTTTAGCATGTTTTCGAGGGGAGAATCATTTAAGGCAAGTAGCCTCCCTTCACCTATAAAAGGTCTGAAGGGCGTCTCTTCCTCTCCATCGCTTAGGGTCTTCTCCGATAGTATTTCCTTCATCCTTCTTCACGAAGCATTGTGCTGTGAAATTTGAAGCATGGAAGACGCTCTGGAAGATGAAGCTGCCGACTACGGAGGGCAGAGAATCTTTTCCGCTTCGGGTATGAAGGGGGTTCGACGGTCGGCGGGCAGGTTAGAAGGGGGTTCGACATGCGAAAGCACGTCGCCTTCTTTTATCAATTCCGGTCGGTGCTTGTGGGGAGGGGCGTAACGGTGGACGGATGGGGGCATCAGGCACCCCTTTCACTCGTCCCTTCCCGCTCACTCTCTGGAGAGGATCCCTCAAGATTCCTCTCCACTTCCTGCTTCTCCTCCCTTCTCCCGTAGCCTCTTTCTCTCTCTTTTGCTCTTCTTATCATTTCTTTCACTCTTCGGAGGGTGCCTCTTGACATCCTCTTCTATTAGTTGGCTTCCCTTCCCCTTAATCTTCCCAGCGCAACTTGGAAGGTAGCCTTCTTCTGTCACCTTTGTTCCGAGTTACCCGAGCCTACGGGGTCGACTATCCTTTATGTTGGGTCCCGCGAGGTGTAAACGGATCTAGAAGGGGGGGTTGAATAGATCCTATCAAAAGCTTTGGCCTATTTAAAAACTCTTAGCTATCAGAAGCATGAACCACTCCTATAAAGTGAATGAATCACCTAGGCACAATGCACAGCGGAATTAAGTAGAGTGGCTCAAATGGAAAAGACTTGGATTACAAGCGATGAAGCGTCAACACTTCTTTAAGCACATTAGTGATCTTGAGAGATACAAGCCTTGTAGTGTAGGGATCATGAAGCATAATACTAGAGCATGAAATAGCTTGCAACAATCGTGTGTGTGTGTGTGCTATGTTGATCACTCAAAGTGCATATGTGTGTGAATGCAATGGTGATCAACCAAGGTGCACGCGAGTCTAAGCAAGGGAAACACTTAGCAATACTTTCACCTTGGTGCCTGTGTGCAAGGGTGCAGTAGGCCGCCCAAGGGATGCAGTCAAAGTACTAAGCTCAATTAAACCATAGATAAAACCGAAAGTGCAAATATGAGTGCTTGAGTGTGTAAACAAGATAACCAAGTATGGAAGCACACGAACCTATGAATAGGGGTAGAAGATATAGAGCAATCGCACACGATGAACAACCCACAACACAGGGATTTTTAAGGTGGTTCGGTTGTAACCCCGTAACATACGTCCACCCCTCACCCAAAATCCGGTGAGGCTTTCCTAATGACTACAGCTTGACCGGGGACACGCCCCAAACCACAGAACAGAGAAAGCCCTTTTTCTGTGTTCCTACACACAAAGCCGGCAGGGACGGCTATACCGTAGATCGGAGAACTTCCGATTGCCTTCCTACTAACCACCGGTAGGGACAATCTTCAGTTTCAATAGATTGAATGAAATGAAAATAGAAGAAGATTAAAATGCTCAAACAAGATATGAAGATATGCTAGAATGAACTAGATCTTGTCTGAGATTGTTAGATCTTGAATCTGTTACTTTGATCTTCCTTTCATCCCTTTGAGTTGATGGAGAAGATACAATATGTAGCTTTGATCTTCTCTTGAGTTGATGAAGAGGTTTGGATGTAGCTTTGATCTTCCCTTGAGTTGATGAAGAGGTTTGGATGTAGCTTTGATCTTCCTTTTGATCTCCTTTGTGAGCTTGCTTGCTTCTCTTCTTCCTTGGAGATTGAGGGCTTCAGATGTAGGCTTGAATCTCTTAGATTGGATGTAGAATTTCTGTACGGAGTACTATTCACGGCTACAGTACCTCTTCTTCCTTGGAGCTCCTCTAGCCTCTCTTCATCTCTCTTTGCTCTAAATCATCAACTGGGGTTTCTAACCCTCTTGTGTTGGTTTTATATCTCTTTGGATGGTCAATAAACACATCCCAGACCAGATCCACATTTTGTGGGTGATTAGGTGACTTTTTGATTAAAGAAATCCATGGGGAATGGCCTTTCTCGAAGTGGAAAATAAAGTCAACATTGAAGGCTCGGGGCTAGCGGTCGACCGCTATTGAGAAACGCTGTAGACGGATGTTCCCTGGGATTTCCGGTCGACCGCTATTGGGCTAGCGGTCGACTGCCGCTGAGAGAGGTGCAGACTGGGAGCTTCTGGCTGGGGCGGTCGACCGCCCTTGGGTTGGCGGTCGACCGCCAGCTGGGCGGACCCTGAGTTTTCCCGGGTCGGTCCGTTAACTGCTTTAGCTCCGTCGCTTGAGTTCTTTAGCAGTCCGTTCTCATTTGTGGCATCAACCGCGTGCGAGGGCGCAATCATTGAGCTTTCACTTTTGCCAACTCCACTCCATTCCTTGGATTATCTTGTGGCTTGCTATCCAGAAGTTGCACCGACCTTGAACCATTGATAAGGCAAGATATGCACTGACTATATGAGGAATATGCAATGATCTTATGTGTGATGCTATTCAACTTCATTTCTGTGCTTGAAACATGCTAGATTTCCGAGCACCGACCTTGAACCATCCATAAGGAAAGATATGCACTGACCATATGAGGAATATGCAATGACCATATGTGTGATGCTATTCAGCTTGATTTCTGTGCTTGAAACATGCTAGATTTTTGTGCATTCAATATTGTCATAAGCCTTGATATCTGTGTATCCGTATCCAGTTGATCTTTTGCACTGGAAGTATAATGACCTGTAATATGAATATTAACATTATCAAATGCAGGTATAATGACTACAGAGGCAGACATCATCAAAACCATAAAAGTAATCATGGTGCACACATGTTCAACACTTTATCCGAGCCAGTTTCTGCACGAGGCAGAGTCAGTGGCTGGACGCAGGAAGGTTAATTGAGTCAGCCGAGCGATGGGCTCGTACGGCGGTGGCAGATGGATTTTTGCTTTTTTGACATGTATTGTATTGGCTTCGGCCTACTTGATGTACATCACAGTTTAATAAGAAGAGAAGAATGGCATTTATTCTATTTTGCTTACATGTGTATGCTAGCCAAATGTTCAAAAATAGAACTTGCGTAGTGTAGTCGTGTTCCATGTCCGAGGGATGAGTTCTCCTTCCATAGTAGATAACCGGTACGCTCCTTTCCCGTGCGTCTCGACCACTCGGTAGGGGCCTTCCCAATTAGAGGATAGCTTGCCTGCCACCTCAAGTGGTCGAAAGGCTTCAACTTTTCTAAGAACGAAGTCTCCCGGTTGGAAGTGTCTGTCTAGAACTTTGGCATTGTAGTATCGAGTGAGGAGGCATTGATATTCCGTTGCTCGAATGCTGGCCATCTCTCGGAGTTCATCTGCTAGGTCGAGGATTTCGAGCAGTTTCTGGTCGTTTGCCTCGGGCGAGAAGCAGATGACTCGGAGGGAGGGATTGACACTCTCCAACGGGATCACGGCCTTGGTGCCGTACACCAGCTGAAAAGGACTCTCACCGGTTGCCGTTCTGGGAGTCGTTCTGTGTGACCAAAGTACGTTAGGCAATTTCTCGCTAGTCTTATTGGCATTTTCGACCAGTCCGTTAGCCTGAGGGTGGGCGACCGAAGTGAAGTGATTGCGAATGTTCAGGTCAGCACATCTGTCTCAGAAATAGCGAGAATGAAATTGCCGGCCATTATCGCTCACTATCACCCGGGGGATGCCGTAGCAACAGATGATCGATTTCCAGACGAAACTCCAGATGACTGTCCCGGTGATCCTAGCTGTAGCTTCGGCCTCGATCCACTTGGTGAAGTAGTCGATGGCGATGATGACGAACTTCTTCTGGGCGGGAGACGTAGGGAACGGCCCAAGGATGTCGATCCCCCACCGAGTGAAAGGATAAGGCTCGGCTAGGGTGACGAGCTCCGTTACCGGCTGATGGTCCAAGTTGTCAAATCGTTGGCATTGGTCACACTGTTGCACGTAGGTCGAGCAGTCGCGCTGCAGAGTGGGCCACCAATAACCCTGCCAAAGCAAGATCCTAGCGAGTGAACTTCCCCCTTGATGCGCTCCGTAGAGGCCTTCGTGAACCTCTTGGATTGCTCGGTTGGCTTCGTCAGTACTGATGCACTTCAGGAGGGGACCAGAGAAGGATCTGCAATACAAAGTGCCGTCCAGAATGATGAATCATCGAGCTTGGTATTTCAATCTCCGAGCTTCCCGAGGGTCGGGAGGCTCCTGAGAGTCTTGGAGCCACGGCAGATAGGGGGTACGCCAGTCGCTTGGGGAGGCCGAGTCAACAGCCATGAGCTCCGAATCAATGCTCGGTCGCTCTAGCTCTTCGAGAAGGGCCGATCGAGTACCTTCGGGGTCAAGAGAGGAGGCCAGTCGAGAGAGGGCGTCCGCTCGGGAGTTTTCCTCCCAAGCTATTCAGACTACCTCAAAACCCTCAAACTTTTGTGCCACGTTTCTGACCAGCTGGAGGTATTTGACCATCGGTTCTTCCCGAGCTTCATAATTGATGTTGACCTGGCTAGCGACCAGTTGTGAGTCAGTGTGGATTCTGACTCGCTCAGCCCCCAACCGCCGGGCCATGCAGGCTCCCGAGATAAGGGCTTCATACTCGGAGGCGTTGTTGGATGCCTGGAAGTTGAACTTCAAGGCGTATTACAGCTCTGCTCCTTTGGGGGACTTCAGAAGGATACTGGCACCACTCCCGGACGAGTTGGAGGATCCATCGACGAACAATTCCCAGGTTGGCCTGGGTGCGGACGGAGATTTTTCTTCTGTCACACCCCGAGCCTTTAATTACAACGGAAGACTCGCTCAGGGAGCGTGAACAGCCGGCATGGTAAGCCTCTTGCAAGCAAGAATCAATCAGAGCGTAAGACAATCACACTATTAGATGCAATTGCACAAGATTTAATCAAACTTCAACTTTATTTCATAATGCTCAATATTCAAGATACAATCACTAATTTGATTTTTATTCTACTAGACTCAAGAAATAGGAAAATTACATTGACTCAATCTAGACAATTTAGACTTCCTATGTCTTCACTCTTGTCATAATAACATTCAATCGCTCTCGGACCCGCTACTTGAATCACCCGAATCCGAATCCGAATTTGAACTATATCCATCTCCTAAAAAACATTTGAAATAGGTAATGAGCACACTTGCCCAGTAGGTATCTTCGCATCAACATGAAGGCACTATTAAAGTAATTAATAATTTAGCTCTAAAGAATAAGGTAAAATCATGCGAATGCGAATCGATCATGCGTTTAAACCAAAGTAACAAGATAATCATGTAAGATAGAATGATCAAGAATGAACTAGCAAGAATATAACAAGAACATGATATTGGCCTTCCATGAACAAGAATGTAACGAGATTGTACTAGCAAGCCACATATTCTTCACTTTAGCATCTTATGCTTATGAGCAAGTGTTTCGTGAATTTCTGTGGAATATCAAGCAAGAATGTCATGTCGTGCCATGGATCTTCACTTATTTTTAGAAATAGTACTCCCAGCGCAATGCGACGCCAGCAGCATCATACCCCATGGTTTATAAAATAGTATGTTTTCGGCAATCAGCCGAGGGGACTTGCATAGAGCCCTTGAACACAATCAATGTTCGATCGCATCTTCAGTTATAAATTAAGCTACTTCCACGCAGTATAACAGTAAAGTATGGCCAAGAATATAGCACTTCCAATAATTCCATGATAACTAAAATCAATGAATGAATGCTTCAACATAAGAATGTAGGAGTCAAGAAATAGACTTTAAACAATGTCATGCTCATAGAAATAAATCGACAGCATAACGGTATTTTCCTTAACTTCCATTTCATTTAGATCAATTTAAGCAATATGACAAGTTCTAGATCATCAAGGTTTGTCTAGAATGATTGGAATATCAACCCTTGGTCAAACCTTGGGTTAACAAATGCAAGCTATGTAACGGTCATATGCTGGGCCGTTACATTATGTAACGCGCCAGTAATGGGCCGTTACAGTGATCCGAGTCCAGAAGGAAAAAAATAGACTCAGAGGAATGTGACGGTCTGGCACTGGGCCGTTACGTGAGCCTGACGGTCCAGTTCAAGGCCGTTACATTTCAAGAATCAGAACCACGATAGAGTGTTCTAATTAATGGGCTTTCATTGGTACAACCAACTCGGCGTCCTAGTGGGAATCCCAGGCTCGCAGAGAATTACGGAGGCCTTGAAACAATGATTTCCTAGTCTATTGGAAGGAATATCCAATAGAGAGGTCCTCATGTCCAAGATTGTGTTCCTATAGTGCAAGGTGTGAACTAATGACAACATACCGGAATATGTGCCATGTACGTATTGAATTGACTCTATTGACAGAGAGAGATATGTATAATCAATGTGAAAATCATGATAAAAACTCCGTCAATACAATGTTAAAATGTCATGCTTTATAGTACAAAACTATAGAATTTGGTTTAACATAACTTAAGTAGAAGTGATGACAAAACATGCCATACCTATCATGAATAATCAAATATCCTTAAAATCACATGATTAGGTTTAAAACTTAGGTAACTAGGCTTTAACTATAATAAGATTGGCAGGTTATATTCTATCTTAGGTTTGACAGAACACATATTATAATGGTCTGGAGAGGGGGCGTCATTGTTATTGTGACGGTCAGGACCCAGCCGTTACATGAATGTAACGCGTCTGTCCAAGTGCGTTAGAAACAACAGTGCAATTCAAATATCACAGAGTGTGTAACGGTCTATCGTAGGGCCGTTACTTGAAAGCGACGGTCCTATGATAATGCGTTACAGTATCTGCTAACAGAAAACAACTATAGAAACTAAGAGATCAACTCACATCATGTCTTTTATCAAAACATCATGAGTTTCTAGATATGTTAACGAAGTAAAGGCCATCTATATGCATAGGTAATCATGAATAGATGAATAGTCATGTTTTAATTTCTCAATTTGGCTAAGAGGTGCATGATATGCATTGAGCTATCAAAACGTGAAATCAATGATCTACCATGCATGAAAATCAATTAAACCAGAGGCTCTTAGTCCTATCAAGCTGTTTTTGCCGTTCATGAGATAACATACCTCTTAACTTAGACTGTAGTTTCTGAATTTGGTTGAGAACCTTGCCCTAGATCCCTTCCTTCTCTTGTGACTTTTTCAGCAACTTCCTTGGGTTCTAACTCCACGACCTCTTGACCTAAAGATGTGAAATTCGGAGGGGAGTTAGTCTAAAGTATTGTAAACAACTACTTCTAAAGAACTTACCTGAGATAATGACTCCTTACCTTGCTTCTTTACGTCCAAAAAGTAAGGGTCGCACAGTTCAGAGCTATGCCCTATTTATAGAGTTTAGACTAGGGTTTGAGGATTAGATCAATTTTAGAGTTCTTGTTTCATCAAATCCTAATCCCTAAGAGTCCTTAGAGTCTTTACAATCCTTCCCAAGTTGATCCTTAGTGGATAGGAACATCAAGTTCCAATCTTTTCATGAGTTCCTTTGCTTACGGAACTAACAGGTTTGTAACGGACTAGGACCTACGTGTTAGGGTTATGTGGCGGTCTCGCGATAGACCGTTACATTACTCGTTCCTAGAGTTCAAAGGAAATCAACTCTTTTAGTTTTCTGATTCATAGTGTAACGGTCGAGACACCGTGCGTTACATGTCTGTGACGGTTAGGCTATAGACCGTTATATGTGTCGTGGATAGAGTTCAAACAATTTAAAACTCTTTTGATAATTATCCATTAACTTATCTTATATATTCTAGTATTTATCCTTAATATCCGTGGATAGACTTAATTACCTTCTAGAATGTGGGCCAAACTTAATGGGCCTGAGTTAAAACCATTTGGACTTTAATTAAGTGGGTTGAGTTAATTGATTAACACCACTTGGCCTCATAATAACTTATTAACCATTTATAAATTTATTTAGGCCTTTATAAATTCTTGAAAATTATTTAAAATTTCTGGGACACTACACTCTCCCCCACTTAGAAAGAATTTGGTCCCCAAATTCAAAACATGTATTGAGGAGAGTGTACTTACAATTGAATAATTCTGGGAATCTTTCCCGCATAGCCGTTTCGGTTTCCCATGTTGCTTCATGTGGCCATGTTTTCTTCCATTAGATCTTGACCATGGGAATAACTTTATTTCTTAATTGACGCACTTCCTGATCTAGAATTTTGATCGGTGTTTGTTCGTATGTCAAGTCTTTCTGAATCTCTATATTGTCATAAGTGATAATATGATATGGATCATATACGTACTTTTTCAGCATAGAGACGTGAAATACGTCATGAACTCCTACTAACTGTGGAGGTAAGGCCAATCTATAAGCCACTTCACCGACCCTTTCAAGAATTTCAAATGGGCCAATGAACCTTGGAGTTAGCTTTCCTTTGATGCCAAATCTTCGAATACCACGACCTGGAGAAACCTTCAAATACACATGATCTTCTACCTGAAACTCCAAGTCACGTCTTCGATTGTTAGCATAAGACTTTTGCCTATCTTGTGCCATTTTCATTCTTTCCTGGATGAGCTTTATTTTCTCTGTAGAATCTCTGATAAGGTCGGGGCCTAGAAATTGCCTTTCCCCTATTTCATTCCAACATATTAGTGATCGACAACTTTTCCCATATAGAACTTCAAAAGGTGACATTTGTATGCTTGCTTGATAACTGTTGTTATATGCAAATTCTACCAGAGGCAAGTGATCATGCCAACTTCCTCCAAAATCAATGACACAAGCCCTGAGCATGTCTTCTACTACATGATTTGTTCTTTCCGTCTGACCATCCGTTTGTGGATGAAAGGCTGTGCTGAAATTTAATCTAGTCCCCAGTGAATGTTGTAAACTTTTCCAGAATTGTGATGTAAAACGTGGATCTCTATCTGATATAATAGAGATAGGGATACCATGTAGTTTAACAATTTCTTTGATGTATAATGCTATAGAATATCTACAGACCATCGACTTTTTATTGGTATGAAATGTGCAGATTTAGTCAATACATCTATGATTACCCATATTCCATCATGTCCACCTCTTGTCTTAGGTAATCCCATAATGAAATCCATTCCTATATTTTTCCATTTCCATTCGGGAATATTTAAGGGATGTAATTTTCCTGCAGGTCTGAAATGTTCCGCCTTCACTTGTTGGCAAGTAAGATAGCGAGACACAAAGTCAGCTACTTCTCTCTTCATATTAGGCCACCAGAAGTTTCTTTTGAGATCTTGATACATCTTGGTACCTCCTGGATGGATGGAGTACTTTGATTTATGTGCTTCTTCTAAGATCAATTTCTTTGTATCCTCATGATCCGGTATACACATTCGGCCCTTGAATAGCAATCTTCCATCATTAGAAATAGAAAAATCCGGTCTTTGTTCAATATTGGCCTTAACTTCCAGTAAAATTGGATCATCCTCTTGTAACTTGGCCAAATCCTCTATCAATGTAGGTTGAGCTCAGATATTAGCTATGAAGCAATCTTCTTCCTTAACGTCAACATCTAAATTCAACTGGGCAAATTGAGGAATAAGGTTAGTCACACTAATCATGAGACTTGATAACATACCAATTGGTTTTCTACTAAGTGCATCTGCTACAGCATTTGCCTTGCCATGATGATATTGAATAGCAAAATCAAAGTCCTTGAGATGTTCTAACCACCTCCTTTGCCTCATATTAAGCTCCTTTTGAGAAAATAAATATTTCAAGCTCTTGGGGTCTGTGTAGATCGTGAACTTTTCTCCATAAAGATAATGACGCCAAATTTTCAAGGCGAAAATAACTGCTGCTAATTCCAAATCATGTATAGGATAATTTTCTTCGTGACGTTTCAATTGTCTTGAAGAATAGCAAATCACCTTTCCATCTTGCATAAGGACACACCATAAGCCAATTCCAGATTCATCCGTATATACTTCGAATCCAGCACCCTCTATTGGTAGCGACAAAACAGGGGCTGTTGTAAGATGATTCTTAAGACTTTGAAAACTCTTTTCATAGTCCTTCGACCAGATAAAAGGATTTTCTTTTCTAGTAAGTCTAGTTAAAGGAACCGCGATCTTTGAGAAGTCCTTTATGAATCTTCTATAATAACCTGCTAGACCCAAAAAGCTTCTGACTTCAGATATAGTCGTTGGTCGACTCCAATCTCTGACAGCTTCTACCTTAGAAGGATCCACAGTAATACCTTCTTTTGAAATAATGTGACCTAGGAATGAGACTTCCTTGAGCCAGAATTCACACTTATTGAGTTTGGCATATAGCTTGTGTTCTCTAAGTGTTTGCAAGGCTATCCTTAGATGTTCTTCATGTTCTTATTTTATCTTGGAATATATCAAGATATCATCAATGAAGATGATGATGAATTGGTCTAAATATGGCTGGAAGACATTGTTCATAAGTTGCATGAATGCTGTTGGGGCATTAGTTAGACCGAACGGCATCACCACGAATTCATAGTGGCCATAACGACTTCGAAAAGCCGATTTATAAATGTCTTCTTCTTTAATTCTAAGTTGATGGTAACTAGACCTAAGGTCAATCTTAGAAAAGTACTCAGCTCCCGAAAGCTGATCGAAGAGCTCATCAATACGCGGCAATGGATATTTATTTTTGATTGTAAGCTGATTCAGTCGCCGATAATCGATGCATAATCTGAGAGAACCATCCTTCTTCTTGACAAATAGAACAGGCGCACCCCAGGGGGATGTGCTAGGTCTGATAAAACCCTTGTCTAGAAGTTCCTATAATTGTTTCTTTAGTTCCTTAAGTTCTGTGGGAGACATCCTGTAAGGGGGCTATAGAAACAGGTGCCGCACCTAGAATGAGTTTAATGGTAAAGTTTACTTCCCTCTCGGATGGTAAACTTGGTAGTTCAGCTAGGAACACATCTGTGAACTCATTTGCAATAGGAATATTTGCTAGGACAATTTCCTTAGATTCGGTGACAACGACTGAAGCAAGAAAAGCTTCACATCCTTGCGAGATAAGCTTACAAGCGTGAAGAGAAGATATAATGGTCGGATGCTTCTTGTACTTGATGCCAAGAAAGGAAAATCTTGGAAGACCGGGCTTTCGGAAAGATATCATCCTATTTCGGTAGTTGATGTAAGCATCATGATCTACAAGCCAATCTACCCCTAAAATGGCATCATAACCTTTCATATCGAAGCATACTAAGTTTGCGGGGAGATTGTGTCCTTCTACTACCACCTCACAATCAGGATAATACTTGGTAAGCTTAGTTCCAGATCCTAAAGGTGTAGTAATAGCAAGATCTGAAGGTAGGGGAACTGCTGCAGTTGGTAAGGTGTTTGCAAAAGTGGTGGAGATAAAAGAATGAGAAGCACCAGTATCGAATAGCACGAATGCAGGACGAGAACAAATTTGAAGAGTACCTGAGAGAAAATAACAACTTGTTATTTCTCATGAAATTGGAATGAACAAAATAATTCTTAAAGCTAATTAGTTATCTTATCCCGGGTTCTACCCAATCCTCACATGGGTGTGGAATTTCTTCCTTAGTTCATAGGTAGGGGTCCTTAACCTTGGACTTATCCTATGACATGACTCTTTTCCCTAAGTCCTGAGACTTAGGCTCTGATACCAACTTAACTGTCACGTCCCGAGCTTTTAATTACTGCGGAAGACTCACTCGGGGAGCGTGAATAGCCGGCATGGTAAGCCTCTTGCAAGCAAGAATCAATCAGAGCGTAAGACAATCACACTATTAGATGCAATTGCACAAGATTTAATCAAACTTCAACTTTATTTCATAATGCTCAATATTCAAGATACAATCACTAATTTGATTTTTATTCTACTAGACTCAAGAAATAGGAAAATTACATTGACTCAATCTAGACAATTTAGAGTTCCTATGTCTTCACTCTTGTCATAATAACATTCAATCGCTCTCGGACACGCTACTTGAATCACCCGAATCTGAATTCGAACTATTTCCATCTCCTGAAAAATATTGAAAATAGGTAATGAGCACACTTGCCCAGTAGGTATCATCGCATCAACATGAAGGCACTATTAAAGTAATTAACAATTTAGCTCTAAAGAATAAGGTAAAATCATGCGAATGCGAATCGATCACGCGTTTAAACCAAAGTAACAAGATAATCATGTAAGATAGAATGATCAAGAATGAACTAGCAAGAATATAACAAGAACATGATATTGGCCTTCCATGAACAAGAATGTAACGAGATTGTACTAGCAAGCCACATATTCCTCACTTTAGCATCTTATGCTTATGAGCAAGTCCTTCATGAATTTCTGTGGAATATCAAGCAAGAATGTCATGTCGTGCCGTGGATCTTCACTTATTTATAGAAATAGTACTCCCAGCGCAATGCGACGCCAGTAGCATCATACCCCATGGTTTATAAAATAGTATGTTTCCGGCAATCAGCCGAGGGGACTTGCATAGAGCCCTTGAACACAATCAGTGCTCGATCGCATCTTCAGTTATAAATTAAGCTACTTCCACACAGTATAACAGTAAAGTATGGCCAAGAATATAGCACTTCTAATAATTCCATGATAACTAAAATCAATGAATGAATGCTTCAACATAAGAATGTAGGAGTCAAGAAATAGACTTTAAACAATGTCATGCTCATAGAAATAAATCGACAGCATAACGGTATTTTCCTTAACTTCCATTTCATTTAGATCAATTTAAGCAATATGACAAGTTCTAGATCATCAAAGTTTGTCTAGAATGATTGGAATATCAACCCTTGGTCAAACCTTGGGTTAAAAAATGCAAGCTATGTAACGGTCATTTGCTGGGCCGTTACATTATGTAACGCTCCAGTAATGAGCCGTTACAGTGATCCGAGTCCAGAAGGAAAAAAATAGACTCAGAGGAATGTGACGGTCTGGCACTGGGCCGTTACGTGAGCCTGACGGTCCAGTTCAAGGCCGTTACATTTCAAGAATCAGAACCACGATAGAGTGTTCTAATTAATGGGCTTTCTTTGGTACAACCAACTCGCCGTCCTAGTGGGAATCCCAGGCTCGCAGAGAATTACGGAGGCCTTGAAATAATGATTTCCTAGTTCATTGGAAGGAATATCCAATAGAGAGGTCCTCATGTCCAAGATTGTGTTCCTATAGTGCAAGGTGTGAACTAATGACAACATACCGGAATATGTGCCATGTACGTATAGAATTGACTCTATTGACAGAGAGAGATATGTATAATCAATGTGAAAATCATGATAAAAATTCTGTCAATACAATGTTAAAAAGTCATGCTTTATAGTACAAAACTATAGAATTTGGTTTAACATAACTTAAGTAGAAGTGATGACAAAACATGCCATACCTATCATGAATAATCAAATATCCTTAAAATCACATGATTAGGTTTAAAACTTAGGTAACTAGGCTTTAACTATAATAAGATTGGCAGGTTATATTCTACCTTAGGTTTGACAGAACACAGATTATAACGGTTTGGAGAGGGGGTGTCACTGTTATTGTGACGGTCAGGACCCAGCCGTTACATGAATGTAACGCGTCTGTCCAAGCGCGTTAGAAATAACAATGCAATTCAAATATCATAGAGTGTGTAACGGTCTGTCGTAGGGCCGTTACTTGAAAGCGACGGTCCTATGATAATGCGTTACAGTATCTGCTAACAGAAAATAACTATAGAAACTAAGAGATCAACTCACATCATGTCTTTTATCAAAACATCATGAGTTTCTAGATATGTTAACGAAGTAAAGGCCATCTATATGCATAGGTAATCATGAATAGATGAATAGTCATGTTTTAATTTCTCAATTTGGCTAAGAGGTGCATGATATGCATTGAGCTATCAAAACGTGAAATCAATGATCTACCATGCATGAAAATCAATTAAACCAGAGGCTCTTAGTCCTATCAAGCTATTTTTGCCATTCATGAGATAACCTACCTCTTAACTTAGACTGTAGTTTCTGAATTTGGTTGAGAACCTTGCCCTAGATCCCTTCCTTCTCTTGTGACTTTTTCAGCAACTTCCTTGGGTTCTAACTCCACGACCTCTTGACCTAAAGATGTGAAATTCGGAGGGGAGTTAGTCTAAAGTATTGTAAACAACTACTTCTAAAGAACTTACCTGAGATAATGACTCCTTAGCTTGCTTCTTTACGTCCAAAAAGTAAGGGTCGCACAGTTCAGAGCTATGCCATATTTATAGAGTTTAGACTAGGGTTTGAGGATTAGATCGAGTTTAGAGTCCTTGTTTCATCAAATCCTAATCCCTAAGAGTCCTTAGAGTCTTTATAATCCTTTCCAAGTTGATCCCCAGTGGATAGGAACATCAAGTTCCAATCTTTTCATGAGTTCCTTTGCTTACGGAACTAACAGGTTTGTAACGGACTTGGACCTACGCGTTAGGGTTATGTGGCGGTCTCGCGATAGACCGTTACATTACTCGTTCCTAGAGTTCAAAGGAAATCAACTCTTTTAGTTTTCTGCTTCATAGTGTAACGGTCGAGACACCGTGTGTTACATGTCTGTGACGGTTAGGCTATAGACCGTTATATGTGTCGTGGATAGAGTTCAAACAATTTAAAACTCTTTTGATAATTATCCATTAACTTATCTTATATATTCTAGTATTTATCATTAATATCCGTGGATAGACTTAATTACCTTCTAGAATGTGGGCCAAACTTAATGGGCCAGAGTTAAAACCTTTTGGACTTTAATTAAGTGGGTTGGGTTAATTGATTAACACCACTTGGCCTGATAATAACTTATTAACCATTTATAAATTTATTTAGGCCTTTATAAATTCTTGAAAATTATTTAAAATTTTTGGGGCACTACATCTTCGGTCGGGATGGTGCTCTCGACAATGAAGTCAGCGAGCGCCTGTCCTTTGATGGCCGAGCGAGGCCGGTACGATATATCATAAGCCCCGAGCATAATGGCCCACTTGACAAGGCGTCTCGAGGCTTCAGGGTGAGCGAGGATCCTCTTCAGTGGTTCACCGGTCAGCACGATGATGGAGTGCCCTTGGAAGTAGGGTCAAAGGTGCTTGTCCTTGGTAACCAATGCTAGCACGAGTTTCTCGGTTGCGGGGTACCTTTTTTCAGCCTCGTTGAGCACCTTGTTGGTGTAGTAGACCGGTCTCTCGACTCCCGAGTCATTTCTGACCAGGATCAAGCTAACTATGGATGGAGTCACCGAAAGGTAGAGATGTAAGGCTTCACCTGGAACGGGCTTGGACAGCACCGGGGGCGAAGCCAGGAACTCCTTAAGCTCAGCGAACGCCTTTTGGCATTCTTCGTCCCATGCGAATGTAGCAGACGCCATTTTGGGCCACCTCAACAGCTTGAAGAAGGGTAGGGATCGTTCGACTGCACGGGACAGGAATCGGTTGAGCGCAACAATGCGCCCGATAAGGCGTTGAACGTCCTTGGTGCAGGTGGGGGGCCGCATGTCCAGGATGGCCTGGACCTTGTCGGGGTTGGCCTCGATCCCACGTTGGGTGACTAAGAAGCCAAGGAATTTCCCGGACCTTACTCCGAAGGCACACTTGGTGGGGTTGAGCTTCATATTGTACCTCAGGAGAGTGTCGAAGGTCTCTGCTAGGTCGGCGAAGTGGTCCTCGGCCTTGGGGGTCTTGACGAGCATGTCGTCGATATAGGCCTCGACGTTCCATCTGAGCTGTCCTTCGAACATATGGTTGACCAGCTGCTGGCACGTTGCTCCGGCGTTCTTCAGCCCGAAGGACATCCAGGTGTAGTAGTGCAAGACGAAGTCGGTGATGAAGGCGGTCTTCTCGATATCTCCTGGATCCATCTTGATCTGGTGGTAACCTGAGTAGGCGTCCATGAAGCTGAGTATCTCATTGCCCGATGTTGAGTCAACCAGTTGGTCGATGCTCGGCAACGGATAGCAATCTTTCGGTGTCGCTTTGTTCAAGTCGGTGAAGTCTACACACATTCGCCACTTTCCCGAAGCTTTTGGCACCAGGACGACGTTAGCCAGCCACGTCGGGTACAGGACCGATCTAAAAAGACCAATCTTTTGCCCCTTGGTGACTTGCTCCTTGATGACCATCTGCTTCTCTGGCGCGTGCTTCCTTCTGCGTTGTTGTACGGGCTTCACGGTCGGATCAAGGTTGAGTTTATGCACTACTATCTCTCCCGGTATTTCAGGGAGTTGATCATTAGACCATGCAAAGACTCGGATGTACCCGGAAAGGAATTCTTTGTATTGCTACTGAACCTTGGATGGTAGGTCGGCTCCAATCCTTACTTATAGGGTCGGGTCATCGTTTAGGAAAATTGTTAACAACTCGCCTCCAGGCTTGGATGTTACAGGTTTTTCCTCGACTTCCCGGGGGCCCTTGTTCTTCCCGTCCGGCCTTGTGGCTTCAACCGAGATATTATAGCACCTTCTGGCCATCGCCTGGTTGCCCCGGACTTCGCCCACCCCATGTTTAGTGGGGAACTTCATCTTTTGGTGATAGGTAGAGGGCACCGCTTTCGTTCGGCTGAGGATCCCCTGGCCGAAGATTGCATTGTATGCTATCATACCCTTGATCACTATGAAGTCCACCATAACCGTAATGGTTTTGGGTGGGGTGCCGAGAGTAACCGGCAGGCTTAGGGGTCCCTCGAGATAAGTGGCCTGGCCATTGAACCCGCAAAGGGGGGTTCAGATCGGGCGGAGTTTAGACGGATTCTCCCCCATCTTAAGAAAACACTCATAAGATAATATATCAGGGGCGCTTCCATTGTCAACTAGAATCCTATCTACGTTACAATGGTTTATCATAGCCGATATAACTAGGGCATCATCATGCGGGGTGGTCAGCCCTTCCAGGTCTTGGTCGGAGAAGACTATGACCTGGGGCTCACTTGGCGGGGCCTTGGGAGGATCGATGGCTAGGCTCGCCTGCTCAGCATGACTCTTCCTTCCTCGGCTACTGTCTCCTCCTGATGCAGCTCCTCCAGCAATGACATTGATGTGGACCCCGCGAGGGGCGTTGTCGATCTCCTCCGGGGGGCCTCGATCTTCCTTATTCCCGGCCATAAACTGGGAGAGGTGTCCCTGGCGGACGAGGCGCTCGATCTCATCCTGGAGCTAGTGGCAATCACCGGTATGATGCCCGTGATCACTGTGAAATAGGCAGTGCTTACTACGATTGCGGCTCTTCGACCTCATTGGCTCGGGTTGGCGGAGAAGGCCCGAGCCTTTGATGTCTTCATAGATCTCGTACACCGCAGCGGTTAAGGGAGTGTACCGCTCGTACTTTCGGGACGGTTCTTTATGCTCCCCGTCTTGGTTCCGCCTTTTTCCTTGGATCGAGCTTGACTCGGGTGCTCGCTTCTTGTCTCCCTCCCGACCCGAGCCGGTTGCGCCTCGGCATGCACTGAGTACTTCTTCGCACTCAGCATGGCGCAAAGCCAGAGTCACTAGCTCGGCAAGGGTCGAGGGAGGGTGGAGGACAAGTTCGCGGTGGAGGTTCTCATCTCGGGTGCCTCCGGTCAGCGCGGTTATGGCCGAGGCTACATCCAGGTGGGGGATTCTCAGGGCTTCTGACTTGAATCGGTTGATATAAGCCTGGAGTTTCTCCCCATGCGCCTGTTTTATAGCCAATAGCCCTGCTACCGACCTCGGGGGGCCGCAGCCAGTGAAACTCTCCTTGAACACTCGCCCAAATTGCTTGAAGTCTCGGATGAATCCGGGGGCGAGGGCCCGGAACCATGCTTGGGCGCCTTGGACCAGGGTGGTCACAAAGGCTCGGCATTTGATGGCGTCGGACGCCCCGTGAAGTGTCATTAGGGCGTCGAAGTTGTCGAAGTGGTCGGCCGGGTCGCCCTAGCCGTTGTAAAGCTTGAAGGTCAGAATGGAGATTCTGGGAGACATCTCCACCTTCAAGATGTAGTCGGAGAACAGGGATTTCTCCTCGTCCTCCGCTGGGGAGGTCTTCTGCAGGGCGCGTAAGGGGCGCTCCTGCTCTTCGAAGCACCTCTCAAATTCTCGTAGCCGGAGAGATAGCTCCGGTTGTCACTGCACCGTGGGGCTGGGGGGGCTATCCTGGTGCTCCCCGGGGTGGTGCGGACACCCGAGCAGTTACGCCAAGCCACCGGTACCGCACACGGAGCACGACTCGAGCCACCTCAGCGTCCATCTGGCTCGGAGACAGCCTGGAGACTCCGCCTTGAGCCTCCCCATTTATCATATTTGTTTAGACTTTATTTGTGTGTAATGTGTGTTTATTTCATTTTATTCGGTTTGTAATTTTGATTGTAAGAGGGGTTTATTTGTAAAATGGGACCCCCGGGCACCACGGCCCCCCCAGAACTCTTCCCATTGATCCACCTCAGCCTAGGGCCCCATGTGGGGTCAGTCAACATTTCAAATGGAGACATCTAGAAGGTTGAATGGTAAATGCCACATGGGTAGACAATTGGACTTCAAAGTCCAAGGTAGGCTACCTACCATTCTACCATGTCCCCCCCTTGGTCAATAGGCTGCCCCCCCCCCCTTATATTTTATTTAATTTGTGTGTGTGTCACATTCAATCTAGGCCATCCATTCCCCCATCCCTAGATCCAAGGGTGGCTATTGGATTTGATATGTAACCTATAAGTACCTTGTATTTTCTCATTTAGGAGAATTAATGCATTTGAATTGGAAGAAAATCCCCTTGATCAAGGCCTAGGCCGCCCCTCTCTCCTCCTTGCAGCTGGGAAGGCTGTATTCTGGTGGTGTGACTCCACCCCTATCAGTTCCGGTCGCCGCCGCCGCCGCCACGTGCCGCCATCGCGCCTCCACCATCACCGCCGGTGTTCTGTCCATCCAGGACAAAGGTGTCTTCTCTGAATTCCTGCTCTTCACCCCATCATGTTCTTGAGCTGGGATTTTGAGGGGATGTTTCAAAGGTGTTCCCCACAATCCACAAAAATTGGTTGGTCATGAATCTTCCATTTGATAATTTTCCATTTTCGTCCAACCTCTTTTCCCAGATCTATCTGCTTGCTGTTTAGATTTCCACCCGCCCTGTGTTTCCAGTGTTCGGACCTCTTTTTGATTTTTTTTAGAGCTCCCAATTTTACTGGGAGTTCTTTCCATCAACCCCTCCCTCCACGATTTTTCTTGAATTTTGATCCACCCTTCACCTATTTTTCAAAGATCATTTTAAGATCTAGCTATAGTGCTGTCAGCCAATTTCCAGATCCGACCACCTATCAGTTTACAAATCATACCAAATCACAGCTTCATCCAATCCTTTCACAAAAATTATTTCCATCTTCCTTGTTCAAATCCCCACAACTTTGGTGAAGAGATCAGAGGCTGAATCGGACGTCTTCCTGGCGGTCAACGGCAATTCTAAGACAACATACCTGCAGATCTGAGAGTTTAGGTACTGTTCAGTAGAAGCTTCAAAACTCATTAAAACCAAGATCCGTGCAGATCCAGGTCCTCTCTCAGAGCCTAGATTGAAGGTCTTCAAGAGAGCTTTCCAACGATAGCTCATGTGCCCCGATCCGACATCGGGATTGAACGCAGCGGCCGTTCTCGCCGGAGTGCGCGCCGAAAAATAGAAGTGAAAATCCGTGGACAGCAACTCCAAGAGTTGGAGATCGGGACCGATCGACCACCGATCGGTGTTTCCGGCCGACCGCCGTCCGAGGAGGCGCACCACCAGGGGTCCCCATCACATTGGGCCCCACCCCAGTAGGCCGAGAGGACAGCGCCATCCGTGGGCCCCATGGACCCGTAGAACCCGCCGTCCGGACAGCACAAAAACGCGGAGTTCGGCACCGCCGGGCGACATCAAGATACTGCCCGTCAACCCGATTCGCGTGATTCCCGGGTCCCACATGTGACCTTTTACCTCCCTGCGTGGAGTGGGTCAAATCTTTGTACTGCTGTAAAATTGTTTAACTGGGGATCCGTAAATCGGCCGGGGTTGTCTTCGCCACGCCGGGTGCGTGGAGGTAACGGTCTCACCTTCTTGGAATTTACTTGCTTAGCTAGTATACGGTCATATGCCGCTGCGAGAGTGTAGGTTCCTAGCCCGTGTGTTCATGTCGCCGTTGTGAGTGTGAGAGTGACCCGTCCCGCGACTCGATCCGAGTCCGAAAGTTAAGTCAGACTACCTTGAACTCTGTCGGTTCCTTAACCGCGCACGATCCACGCTTTCCCTCGCATGGGACGACGAGAGAGTTTGCACTTCTGTTAGCGACGTGTAGCCGATAGAAGCTCTTAGTGTCGAGCCGAGGTCGCTCTAGTAGTCGTGTCTTTGCTGGTCGAGTCGTGTCCGTCTCATATAGCGTCGTCTCCTCAGTCCGTCCCGCATCACGGGGACTTCGGTCTCTGGGTGCAGATGGTGTGCCCCAGGTTTTCTTGCTCCAGAGGAGTGGCTTGTGAAGGTCCTCCTGACCTGTTGCAAATGTGCCGCTGTCCTCAGAGGGTGAAGCGACCTCCGGTAGTGTGCTGGGGTACGTTCTCGCGGGGGGGCTTTTTGGAGGGGCGCATGACCTTCCTTCCCTGGCCGCCTGGGTCCTCATGAGTTCCACGAGGATGTCCAATTTTGCGTTGAGGGCTTGGAAAGCATCAGCGCCCCAGTTGGACGGTATCTCCACTTCTGCGGGAGGAGGCGGATCGTCAGCTGGGGTGTTGGCTTTGGAGGGGGGTTCTGTGTGGCCTGAGAGGGGCCCTCCCCCGCCACTACCATGGCCTTTCCCTTATCACTGGCGGACCTCCTCCCTGAACTCCTTCGCACCATACTGGCTCTTTGATCGTTTCCCACAGACGGTGCCAGATGAAGAGGGGCGATCTCGCACTAATCCTGAGCTGGAGAAGATAATCACCGAACAGTGAACTGCAAAGAAGGGAAACGGATCAGGGGGCTCAGGGGATGATTCCCTGGGGAAAACCCTCCATTGCCTAAGTCAGCAGAGTAGTGGTGGAAGCTATGAAGGGAGGGAAAAGGAGATGCACGAGATCCCTCTCCACCAAGGTGGTGAAGTGGTTCCTGCTCAGGGAGTGTGGGCGTGTGTTGTCATTGGAGGGAGTCCCAGGTTTAAATAGTGCGCCGGCCTCATGAGTCCCGTAAGTTGAGGAGTTTCAGGCGGGAGTTACATCCTCATCGTGGGCTCTTTACGTCCTCATCGTGGGATCTTTATAGCCTTGAGGGGTCGTGGGTCCCTTATCCTTGTGAACTCCTGCTCATAAAGGGCTCTCAACGGCAGCGTGGATAAGCAATCGTCGGTCGACCGAAGCATGAAGAGTGCCAACCATGTCTGGGCGATAGGCATAGCTCGGATGAGGCTCGGTCGGAGTGGGCGATGAGCGCTAGCCTTTATCCCGGCGAGAGGATAGATCGGGCGTGGGTCTTCCTTCGATCGGACCGACGCTCGAGCCTTCCGAGCCTAATGGCCGCCGAGGAAGTGCTTGATCCCGAGTGCTCTTATTGGGATTTTATGCTAAGTGGGCCCTACGGGGCGGTCACTTAGATGAGCTGGGCCTCGTTTGGTTTTGCTGGACCTAGTTCGGTCGCTCTTAGATGGGCTACAGAAATCCCCCTCTCCAGCAAACAATCATGAAAATGTATGGTTATGGCACCGAAGATTAGGTCATGCTAGTTTTGGAGTAATCTCCAAGTTGTCTAGACATGATTTGGTGAATGGATTGCCAAAATTAAAATTTGAAAGTGATAAAATCTATGAAGCTTGCACAAAAGGCAAGCAAACACGAATTTCTTTCAAAAATAAAAACATTATTTCTACCGCTGGGCCTTTGGAATTGTTGCACCTTGATCTCTTTGATCCAACTAGGACTTCCAGCCTAAGAGGAAAATCTTATGGTTTTGTGATTGTTGATGACTATTCCGGATTTACTTGGGTGCTCTTTTTAGCCAATAAAAATGATGCCATGACAAAATTTCAAGTCTTTTGTAGGAAAGTTCAGAATGATAGAGGTTATCTTATCACTACCATTCAAAGTGATCATGATGGAGAATTTGAGAATCATGATTTCAGCAAGTTCTGTGAAGAGCAAGGATACACGCACAATTTTTCATCACTAAGGACGCCTCAACAAAATGGAGTGGTGGAGAGGAAAAACAGAACACTGATAGACATGGCGCGGACCATGTTAAGTGAGAACTCCCTACCCAAATACTTTTGGGCTGAGGCGGTAAGTACAGCATGCTACATCATCAACAGGGCAATGGTAAGGCCCATCTTAAAGAAAACTCCTTATGAGCTATACAAGGGTAAGAAACCAAACATTTCTCACCTTAAACCCTTTGGATGCTCATGTTTCACCCTAAACAATGGTAAGACCAATCTAAGAAAGTTTGATGAGAAAAGTGACAAAGGAATTTTTCTAGGTTATGCACTTAACTCTAGAGCCTACCGATTGTTCAATAATAGGACTTTGGTCGTTGAAGAAAGTCCTCATGTGATTTTTGATGAATCTGAGTTAAAACTAACAAACCAATCTGTTCAAATTATGGATGCAGATGAGGATTCCAAAAGTCCGAATGATGTCAAGGCCAAGAATGAGCCAACTGAAGATGGAGCCAACAAAATTGAAGAAGACGAGGATCCCTCAATTGAAACACTTCAAGAACAGCAAATGCAACACCCGGATTTGCCAAGATCATCCACTCTTCTGAAAGATCACCCCGCTGAAAATATCATTGGTAATCCTAAAGATGGGGTAAGAACTAGATCATCTCTAAGGCAGGTAGAAGAGGAGGATTTGATTGCTTTAATTTCACAAGAGGAGCCTAAGGACATTCATGATGCCTTGTAAAATGAATCTTGGATCCAGGCTATGCATGAAGAGTTGCACCAGTTTGAAAGAAACGAAGTGTGAACTCTTGTGCCACGTCCTAGAAATCAACCCGTAATAGGAACCCGATGGGTTTTTAGAAACAAGCTGAATGATACGGGTTTGGTTATTAGGAACAAGGCCCGGCTTGTAGCCAAAGGGTACAACAAGGAGATGGGTATTAATTTTGATGAGTCCTTTGCACCGGTTGCTAGGCTAGAAGCAGTCCAGATTTTATTGTCATATGCTTGCTCTTCTAATTTCAAATTATTTCAAATGGATGTTAAATCCGCATTTCTGAATGGGTATATCAAAGAGGATGTCTTTGAATAACCTCCAAGTTTTGAAGACCCCAAACATCTACGGCCTGTGTACAAGTTACAGAAGGCGTTGTACGGACTAAAGCAAGCACCAAGGGCATGGTATGAAAGGCTCACATCCTTCCTGATGGAGAATGGCTTCAAAAGAGGTAAAGTTGATCAAACACTATTCACGAGGAAATCATGTAAAGATATTTTAGTAGTTCAAGTATATGTTGATGACATAATCTTTGGAGCTACTAACAATACCTTGTGTGATGAATTTATAGAAATAATGCAAGGAGAGTTTGAGATGAGCTTAACGGGGGAGCTGAATTTCTTCCTTGGATTGCAAGTCAAACAAACTTCAGAAGGAATCTTCATGAATCAAGCCAAATACACTATGGAACTGCTGAAGAAATACGGGATGGCGGAAGCAAAACCCATATCAACTCCCATGGCCACCACCACAAAGCTGGATAAAGATAAAAATGGTAAAACTGTAGATCCTACACTATTTCGAGGTATGATCAGATCACTACTATACTTAACAGCATGCCGTCCTGATATCTAGTTTAGTGTATGTTTATGTGCTCGCTTTCAATCATGTCCAAAAGAATCCCATCTAATGGCTGTTAAAAACATTTTTAGATATTTAATTGGGACAATTGATTTTGGCTTGTGGTTTCCCATCGCCAGCTCCTTTGACTTAATTGCTTACACCGATGCGGATTATGCCGGTTGTATTGTAGATCGTAAAAGTACAAGTGGGTACTGTCAGTTTCTCTGTGGGTGCCTAGTCTCATGGACCTCCAAGAAACAACATTCAGTAGCTCTCTCAACGGCCGTGGCTGAATATGTAGCCGCCGGAAGTTGTGGAGCCCAAGTACTTTGGGTCAAAAATCAATTGCTTGATTTAAATGTTGAAGTGAAATGTGTGCCTTTTTTGTGTGACAATACAAGTGCAATTAATCTATCAAAAAATCCTATTCAACACTCTAGAACCAAACACATTGACATTCGGCATCATTTTCTAAGAGATCATGTAGGCAAAGGGGACTTTGAGTTCAAATTTATTGATACATACAACCAACTGACTGACATCTTCACAAAACCCCTAAATCAGGATCAATTCAATAAAATCAGGAGAGAACTTGGCATGTGCAAGAGTGAGGGCATACGTGCTTAGGTCTGCACTAGGATGAGCATTTTTTTGGGGGGCAGACTGTGTGAGATGCATGCATTGTGTGTATCTTCTTTCTCTTGTGTATGACAATACCTAGCATGCGTGCTTGCACTTACATATATATACACACTTCTTCCTTGACATATTCCTAAGGCTGAACATTCCTTGATAAATAAATGTGGACTAGTGATCTAGGAGTTCTAAGCAGTCACCAAAGGGGGATTCCGTAGTCGACTCATGCTAGATATCATCCTTGGTTCAACAAAAAAAAAGAGATATAAAAAAAGAGGAAGAAAAGGTGGTTATGAACAAATGGGGGAGTCCATGTGACGTCCCGGAGATCCGGATACCGATATACTGATACCAAGAACTGGGGAAGCCACCCAAGAGGCTGATGAGGCCCCTGAAGGGTTAGTACGTTCGCTGAGGAGGTGCACAATGAATTGGGATCACGAGCACACGCGATAAAATAGATTTATAACTTGAAGATTTAAGCGGAAGCAATGCATAATGTCAGAGTGATAGCCAAACTGTACACTAGTCCAGAGTCACAAAAGTACAAGTCCACAACACAATGGAAGTCCAAAAGTACAACTACATGGGGGCATGCCCCGGTCAAAAGTACCCAAAAAGGACTGTGGAACTATCGGTGGCACTCTATACACGATCCCCAAAAACGCGGGAACCGCCGACGGGAGGCTGCGGCTGCTCACCTGAAAAGAGAAGGAGTGAGTCACAGTCAGACTCAGTAGGGGTCACGCGGATCCCTACCTTGCACCAACAAGCAGGCATGCAAATATAAAGCAATTAGAGCACGCATTTATTACAACAAACATGCATTGACATAACAACACAGGTATAGCAAAGCTGTAAGGCCTAACTAAACAGTCTAAACAGCTAACTATATGCCAATACAAATGTATACATTAGCGACTGAAGCTAAATCTACCAGTAGAAAGAATCCCAACTACTCCAGGTGACAAGAGACCGCAGAAGCTACCCACTAGAAAATAGAGACCAGAAGCATCCACTGACGACTTACACTGCGTCTCAAGGAACTCGCAAGTCAGGCTGACAACAAGTGAGAGGCATAACAGTACCGAACAAAGAACTCGTCAGTGTCAGTCCAGGCCTCTGACCACGTGTGCACACACTGACTCCTGCCTAGATCCAGGCCTCTAGCTAGTTCCCCCCCCGTAGGACGCTACGGTAAAGAGCCGGGGGCCCACGGTGACTAGCTTACAAACCGCTCAACGGGTGCGCCCTTCCACCTTTGCCAGGCGGAGTGACACTGAAAGTCTCAGGGCTAAGTCTAGTGGTTCCATCACAAGGAAAAAGGAAGTACTCTATCGGGATCTAAAAGTGAGCCATTGTTTATAAAATAATTTAAACATAGCGGTCATGCAACATGAAATGCATTAGAAGATGAACCAACCATCTTGTTGAACGCCAAAGGGTGTAACGGTCTAGCCCAGACCGTTACAGAGTGTAACGGTTTAGGGTAGGTGTGTTACGTCACTGTAACGCGCCTACCGGGGGCCATCAGGCTCACCCGAAGCAACTTCCCCACACACAGGGGACAGCAGTGCGTAACGCACCAGGGGCAGTGTGTAACGCACCCCCTTAGGTCCGTTAGAGGCACCCAAGGGCTATTTCACTGAAATACAGAAACATAGGGTGTGGCGGTCCAAAGTAGGGGCGTTACACTGATGTAACGCACCATCCGAGGCCGTTACACCCACCCGAGGGGTAAACTACACGCAGGTATCAGAGGAATGTAACGCACCTAGGCTGGTGCGTTACAACACCCTAACGGCCCTATCTAGGACCGTTAGGTGGATCCTTCGCCCAGCTGCCCAAAAGCTGTGACGCACCCGGATGGGGCCGTCATACTCACGTAACGCACCGGGTCGGGTGCGTTACGCGTGTGACGGTCGCTGGGATGACCATCACACGAGCTGGGTTGCGAGTATGTCCGGTTTGAAATCGGAACATCCCCCGATCGACCGAAATCGACGGGGCTCGTGCTAAAAACATGTTCCATGCTCATGCATACATCCAAAACATCTATTAAACACTAGGAAACATAAAAACAAAGCCCAAGGAGTGATTTTTCATGAAATTGAGCTAAATCACACTAACATGGGGATTTCACCGAAAATGGAGAAAACGGTTGTGCATGGCGGTGCAAGTGGTGTCCAGATGATCCTAGTCAGATAAGGGTTCCATCCCCCTACCTCATTCAAGCCGAAAGTGGACGACCTGCCACATGCAAGGGCGAAACCTCCATGCTCCTCCTCACCCCGTCCCGTCTCCTCGAACCACGATCCGTGCCGAGGTGGGTGTCAACGCGCTCCACTCGTCGCCACGAGTCCAATGGTGCCCTCCACGCCACGATCTGTCGCCGTCTCGCCTGCTTGCCCAGGGAGAGAGAGAGAGAGATCGTGAGGGAGAGGGGGAGAGGAAATGGGGAGAGAGAGGGATCGAGAGGGGTGGAGAGGGGGAGGTGGTAAGGTGGTGTACGTGGGGAGGAAGAAAAGGGGGTTGAAATATATATATATATATATATATATATATATATATATATATATATATATATATATATATATATATATATATATATATATTGAAAAAAAACCACCTTTTGCAAGAAGACCCCCAAACCTCCAATATTAGGAAAATGCCCAATAAAATCCATAAACATTATAACTTAATCCGAATAAACATCAGTAAATGGCCTAAAAATCTGAAAAAAATAGCCGAAGTTCACGGAATAAATCCTAAACCCGAAACATCAAAGATCCGTTAAGACACCGGCCTTACAGTCCCTCCCTCGTAATAAAAATTTCGACCCCGAAATTTAAGAAGGAGAACAAAGAGGAAACTGCAAAGGAATCATACCTCAAGCGAACAAGAAAGGAAAAGACTGTCTCATCTCATCTTCACGTTCCCAAGTAGCTTCGTTGCCCGAGTGACATTGCCAGACGACCTTAACCAGGGGAATCACTTTATTTCTCAACCGTTGCTCACGACGGTCTTCAATTCTGATGGGATACTCTAGTGTAGATAGGTCGGCAGTCACTTCTAGCCAAATAGCATCATCGAGGACATGAGATGGATCAGAGACATATTTCCTCAACTGGGAGACGTGGAATACATCATGAATAGCCTGCATTGTCGCTGGTAGCTGAAGCCGATAAGCCACCTGGCCCACACACTCCACAATAGGAAACGGACCAATGTACCACGGACTGAGCTTCCCACGCTTCCCAAACCTGGAAACTCCTTTCATCGGAGATATTTTCACCAACACCTTATCTCCAGGCTCAAACTGTAGTGGTCGGCTACGCTGATCCGCATAACTCTTATGTCGACTCTGAGCTTTCAATATTTTTTGCCTGATTAGACGGACCACATCAGCACACTATTGCACCATGTCAGGTCCTGTCAAAAGTCGGTCACCGGCATCAAACCAGTTCAAGGGGGTATGACAATGACGGCCGTATAGTGCTTCATAAGGTGCCATGCCGATGCTGGAGTGAAAAATATTATTATAAGCAAACTCCACAAGTGGCAAATGCTGTCCCCATGAACCCTGCCACTCAAGGCAACATGATCTCAGCATATCCTCAAGAGTCTGAATCATCCTTTCAGATTGACCATCAGACTGCGGATGATAAGCTGAAGAAAAAGCCAACTCAGTGCCCAAGGCCTTCTGGAAACTATGCCAGAAGCCGGAGGTAAAACGTGGGTCACGATCTGACACAAGTGAGACTGGAACACCATGCAGTGGCACGATCTTCTCAATGTATAGGTCGGCCAATCTCTGCACACTCCAAGTAACTTTAATCGGCAAAAGTCTAGCTGTCTTAGTCAATCTATCAACTAACAGCCAGATTCCATCAAAGCCCTGAGAAGTCTGAGGCAAACCCACCATAAAATCGGTTGTGACATAATCCCACTTCCATTGCGGAATTTCCAATGGCTGAAGCAATCCACCTGGATTTTGGTGTTTGGCTTTCACCTGTTGACAAGTTAAGCACTTGGAAACAAACACAGCCACATCTCGCTTCATGCCTGGCCACCAGAACTGCCTTCTTAGATTCTGATACATCTTGGTAGTGCCGGGGTGAATAGCAAAATGGGATTCGTGAGCCTCACTCAGAATTGCAATTCTCAACTCTTCAACAGCTGGAACATATAACCGACCACGAAAACTGACAACCAGCTCATCATCAAATTCAATGTCATGCATCGATATGACGCGGGTCAACTAAGAGTCAGCCTGTTGGGCCTCTCTAATCTGCTGATATAGAGTTGAAGACATGGCCAAACTAGCACACACAGCCGCCACTGGATCGGTTGGAATGTCCACACTGACTGCCTCACTAGGAAGCTGTTCCCACAATTTCCATTCCTGAAGCAATAGCTGACAGACTTGCACTTTCCTGCTCAGAGCATCAGCCACAACATTCATTTTACCTGGCTGATAGGAGTTGTAAAGTCATAGTCCTTCATATATTCCATCCATCGGCGCTGTCTGAGATTATGGTCCTTTTGAGAGAACACATACTGCAAACTCTGGTGATCTGTAAAGATCTCAAACTTTTCACCATATAGATAGTGCCTCCAGATTTTCAAAGCAAAGATCACAGCAGCAAGTTCTAAATCATGAGTCGGATAGTTCTCCTCATGTTGTTTCAACTGCCGGGATGCATAAGCAATAACTTTACCATGTTACATCAACACTGCACCCAGGCCAACCCGAGAAGCATCTGTGCAGACCACGAATCCACCCATGCCAGAAGGTAACACCAGCACTGGAGAAGAAGTGAGAAGCCTTTTCAATTCATTAAAGCTCTACTCACATTGATCTGACAAGACAAAAGGAACATCTTTACGAGTCAGTCTAGTCATTAGTGTTGCAATCTTCGCAAAGTCTTGAATGAACCTGTGGTAATAACCTGCAAGACCCAGAAAACTTCTGATCTCTGTCACTGTCCTCGGTCTCTGCCATTGAAGAACATCCTCAATCTTAGCTAGATCCACTGCAACTCCATCACCAGAAATCACGTGGCCTAGAAAATGAATTTTCCAAAGCCAGAACTCACACTTACTGAATTTAGCAAAGAGCTCATGGTCTCGTAGAGTCTGCAACATGATCCTCAAATGCTGTATATGTTCTTCCTCAGAAGCCGAATAGATAAGAATATCATCGACAAAGATTACAACAAATTGATCCAAAAATGGCCGAAACACACGTTGCATTAGATCCATAAAAGCTGCAGGAGCATTAGTCAACCCAAAAGGCATAACCAAAAATTCAAAATGACCATACCGCGTGCTAAAAGTAGTCTTTTTGACATCAGATTCTCGGATTCTTAACTGGTAATAACCAGAGCAGAGATCAATCCGAGAAAAGACAGAGGCAGACTGTAACTGATCAAACAAATCATCGATCCTGGGCAAAGGATACTTGTTTTTGATAGTCACCTGATTCAACTGTCTGTAGTCAATACATAACCTCAGGCTCCCATCCTTCTTTTTCACAAATAGAACAGGAGCACCCCAAGGAGAAAAACTGGGTCGGATATAACCCTTATCTAGCAACTCAAGCAACTGCGCCCGCAGTTCTTTCAATTCAGCTAGAGCCATCCGGTACGGTGCCTTGGCCAAGGGTGCCGTACCCGGAATCAAATCGATTAACATCTCAATCTCTCGCTGTGGAGGTAAGCTCGACAACTCATCAGGGAACACATTGGGGAACTCGCACACAACAGGAATACTATTGACATCCTGCTGAAGTGTCTCAACAGCAACCACTGAAGCTAAGAACCCCTGACAACCTGCATCAAGCAATCTATGGGCTCGAATAGCAGAAATAATCAAGTGAGAGGAACGGGACCGAATACCTTGAAAATAGAATGTTGGTTTCCCAGGTGGCTGAAAGCAGACTTTCTTGGATCTGCAGTCAACCATGGCTCCATATTGTTCCAACCAATCCATGCCCAGAATAACGTCATACTCTGACAACTGCAAAGCAGACAATCTCGCTGGCAACCGACGGTCACTGACCACAACAGGAGACTCCTCGAGACACAACGGAGTGAACATAAAATCTCCAGATGGCAACTCAACCAACAAATCACAAGTGACCTCAGTGGTGGGCTCCTCAATACATGCAAGAAAATCCTCAGAAATAAAGGAGTGAGAAGCACCCGAATCAAATAATACGCGAGCTGCATGACCATAAAGCATGATCGTACCTTCCACTAGGTGAGATACAACAGCCTTCGCGCGAGTAATGTGAGAAACCTTCCCTTTTTGCTTCCTGGCTACCGCAGAAGATTGTTGGGAAGACGTCGAGGCTTGAGGATAGAACTACAGAGGTAGAGGTGGCGGAGGGAGTCTGAATTGAGACTGTTGAGGCTGTACAGATTGAGAGAATTGCACTGGCATCAACTTCATTGGATAGTCTCGAACAATGTGACCCGGCTGGTCACAACGAAAACAAACCACCGGCAGCGAGCACGGCTTGCCCGGGTGGTTACCGCCACACCTCCAGCACCGCTTAGGCTGACTAGGCGTGGAACCCTGGCGCTGAGGAAAAGAAGGAGCAGAAGGTTGAACAACACCGGGAGATGCCTGCTGATCAAATTTCTTCTTGGACTTCTTTAATTTAAACTTCTTGCCCTTGGATTTAGAAAAAGAAGCACCACCAGCAGTAGGAAACACAGGGGAAGCTCCTGGAACAGTCGGCTAGTACGTCGGCTGAAACTGCACCGCCTGTTGGACTATCCCAGTCTGAGAAAGTCCCCGAGTCCTCGCCAATTCCAGTTATAGAGTGACAGCTGCCTGGTATGCCGCATCCAAGTCGGTTACCCGAGTTGCAAACAACGGCAGGCTCAACTCCGCTTTCAACCCTCGCAGAAATTGCTGAGTCTTCATCGCTTCATCAGCAAAGATGTGGGGCGCATATAGGCCCAATTCAAAGAACTTCTCTCGATACTACAGCACGGTCAGGTCACCTTACATCAGCTCTAGAAATTGATACATCTTAGCAAGCTTAAGATAGGCCGGAGTATAGGCACGCTCAAAAGCAGCGACGAACTCCGCCCAGGTGATTTGTCGGAGCGGACGGGAATGGAAAGCAATCTCCCACTCCGTAGTCCACCAGGTGCGTGCGGTACCTTGCAGTTGATAGGTCGCCAGCATGACCCTCTCATCCTCTGCGCACTCCATCGACTGGAACGCGCTCACAATGGCATCAAGCCACGCTCTCGCTGCCTCCGGGTCTGATTGACCCTCAAAAATAGGTGGGTGGAAAAGCAAGAATTCCTTCAACGCTCTACCACGTCCACCAGGCAAAACATCACGTGGGTTAGGACTTATAGGAGCCGGCGCAGCTGGGGTAGAAGAGGTGCCACTCTCCTCCTGAGGTGCCCGAGCTCTCCGCCAACCACAAGGCAACATCTTGAATCAGAGAAAACACGGAATAACAGAAAATCCATCAATAATCGCGAGAAACAACCTAAGCCAGCAATAGACGACACAATGGACTTGCTCTGGACTAGCACGGAATTCAATTCCTTGTACGAGTCCTCAAAATCGCTCTGATACCAACTGTGATGTCCCGGAGATCCGGATACCGATATATCGATACCAAGAACTGGGGAAGCCACCCAAGAGGCTGATGAGGCCCCTAAAGGGTTAGTACGTTTGCTGAGGAGACGCACAATGAATTGGGATCACGAGCACACGCGATAAAATAGATTTATAACTTGAAGATTTAAGCGGAAGCAATGCATAATGTCAGAGTGATAGCCAAACTGTACACTAGTCCAGAGTCACAAAAGTACAAGTCCATAACACAAAAGAAGTCCAAAAGTACAACTACACAGGGCATACCCCGGTCAAAAGTACCCAAAAAGGACTGTCGAACTATCGCTGGCACTCTATACATGATCCCCAAAAATGCGGGAACTGCCGAAGGGAGGCTGCGTGATGGGGACATCACCCATGATTCCCTCTGGCTCGACACCTCTCTCCCTCCCGGAGACGGGTAGGGTGCGGCTCCACGACTGGACGGGTCCACCTCGACACTTGGGCTTGCTATGTGGATCATCTTGATGTATTTTCTCCTTTTAGTTGAGTCATTTTGATGTAATTTGCCTTTGTTTTGAGTCAAGTCCCTAGGTTATTATGTTATTTACCTAAGTTTGTGTCATCATGTTGGGCTAGAGTGTCGTATGGGCCCATTTAGGTGGGCCTGGCCCAGGGGCGCCCCCCTCCCTTCCCCACCTCTTTTGCTTATTTACTATTTGCACTCATTTCAGGGACTTTTTGTAAATGTTGGGATCCCTATAAATAGGACCCCAACCCCACTTGAGATGGCTAATGAAGTATTGAAGAAAGTTTAACCACTTGAATTGTCTTCCCCCTCTATCTCTCTATCTCTCTCTATCTCTCTCTCTCTCTAAAGGGGGCGAACCCCTCTCTCTCTCTTCCTCTCTCTCTCTCCCTTGGGCGAACCTGCCCCTTCACCTCCCTTCCTTGCCACATCACCCGCCACCTCAGCCCCCCACCCTTTCACCTTCCCAAGAGCCATTACTCCCCTTTAGTACCTCCACATCCCAAGCAACCTTTCCCATCCCCCATACACTCTTTCACCTTCCCAAGGGAGACTCCCTTCTCCTAGGCACCCCTTCCCATCCCCAAAGCAACCCCTTCCTATTCCCTAGACCTCCATTACACCCTCCCATTAACCCACCACCCAAACCAAGAGGAGCCCTCCCCATTCCCCCAAGCCACTTGCGCCCCCATCACCCCACCACCTCCCCCCCTTGGCCATTTGCGCACCCACCCCTCTCCCTGCTAGCTCCGCCCCTAGCCTCCACCCTCACCACCCCTTCCCACCTTCCAAACCCCTCCCCACCACCAAAGCACCCATATCCCTTACCCCTCCACCAAAGAAACCCCCCCTCCACCATTTCTCTCTTCCAATCTGTGTTCAGCTGAAGACCTGCAGATTGATAGTCTGTTGCAGCACCGCCTCAGACTCCACCCCGGAGCTCCTGGGGGCGTGGCCTACATCGACGGAAAGCTCTTCCGGTCTTCTTCGCAGGCGAGGTGGTTTCGCCTCAATCCGAGGTCGGAGCTGCATAGGAGAGCCGTCTTTTGCCGACTGCGCAGAACCAATCCGATCTTCAACCAGAAGCAACTTGCAGAAGCTCCTGCGACCACACCAGTGCTCCCCTTGGTGTGCCACTTGACCGGGGCAAAGATACACCTGTTCTCTGTCCAACGCAGATAGCGGGGCCTCATTTAGAGGTCGGAGATAATTGTACCGAATTTTATACCACCGGGATGCTGTTCAGGTCAGTCAGGATCTGCTCCGACACCCTTCCACTTCTCGGACTGCTGCTCTCGGCCCCGACCTCCTCCGGTGCCGTTCTTTCTTGATGCTCTAATAAGACTCGCCCACGGTCGTGATCGTCATGGTCCCACCTCGTTTGGACTTCGGGAGTGATCGTGGTGACCTCATCCGTCTGCTGTTGCATCCTGGGAGCAGTCCGAGCCTGATCGCAGGGACCCTATTCCAGAGCCTGCCCCTGCTGTGATGACTCCGGACCCGCCCACAAAAGTTCACAGTCGTGCCTGGGTACGTCAGCGACGTTTTGGCGCAAGTCTCATCCAGTTCTGAGTCCGGGGGAGCTCACAGCGGCGGCTACACCGACCCCCTGTCTTGCTGTTCCAGACCCGGGCAGATTCGGCAGGGTGCTCCGTCGGTGCAATCCGAGCAACTCTCCCCTCCCCGCCTGGCCGGCTTAATGCCCCTCCCTGTGCGGAGGTAGTGTTTGATTTGTAATACAGATATCCCCACCCCAAGTCCACCCTCCTGTGTGAGGTGTAGTGCTTGTACTATTAAACAGGGATCAAGCTTCATCAGCGCAGTGTGCGGGGAACCCACACTTCCCTGCTCGCCCTCGTCTCCGAACGGGGTTGGTTTCTTCAAACCAACCAGGGTAAGCTCTGAACTTTGCTCCATTATCCGTATTTTTTCATCTAATATCCGCGGAATTGCTTCGTTGAGCAAGAGAGAGAGCGCCCGACCCCGTGTGTTCCACTTACGAGCGGTCACCGTGGGCTGTGAGAGAGAGGGACCTAGTGCCCCAATTGGTACCCGGCCAGCCCCTTAAGCGTGGGCCTCGTACCTTCGGGAGGGCAACCCTAGCCCTGCTGGCACTCTACCAGCTAGGGTCTTGATCCATCACCTCCACTTAGCATCATCAAGTCACCCGGGCTCGTGTGTATGCGACGGCGATTCGGCCCCAATCTAGTACTTTATTGCTTTGTGATTGTGCTTGCGGAATAGGTCCAAGGATCTGTGTCTCTTTGCTACATACCTCCTTAGTGTGTCACATCAAGTGGTATCAGAGCAAGTTTTAGACTTGTCTCTACAAGCCTAGGTCCTAGGGTCATTGCTTTGTCTTCGTCCGTGTGTCCTCTTGTGCATGTCTACCCGTAGTGGTGCCTTGTTTCGGACCGACCCCTCATCTTCGGCTCCCCCTATGAATCTAAATTCCCAAGGCAACCAAGATACCCTTAGGGAGGCACCCCAAGCTCCGATGGATCGGATGGAGACTACCCTCAACCTCGTCCCCGAACAGCTAGCTGGTCTTACCACCCGGATGGATAGACTCGAGGAAGCTAGGGCCCCACCCAGAAACCATGTCCAAAGAGCTCCCCCTCCACACGCTGAATTTGATAGAGAGGGTTTGGAGAACGACCACTACCAAGAGAATGAGAGGCCCCGCCAACCTCGACATCATGATAGGCGACCTCGAGAAGACCCGGATGATTACCTCTTAAAAATGATTAGGGTGGAAGCTCCAAACTTCGATGGGTCCCATAGCCCACATGTCTACCTAGAATGGGAGAGTGCCATGGACCAATACTTTGATTGGTACCCTATGACGGAAGATAGGAGAGTTAGGCTTGCAAAAATGCACCTTACCCAACTAGCCAAGACCTATTGGATGAGTGTGGAGAGTAGAAAGAGGATTAGGCGGGAAGAACCCATTCATACCTGGGAAGACATGAAAGCCCAACTAAGATTCAAGTACCTCCCCAACTCCTACACCCAAACTCTCTTAGACGAATGGCAATGCCTCACCCAGGAGGGAAAAACCGTGGTAGAATACATTGAACTGTTTGACTCCTACCTTCTAAAGTGTGGAGTACATGAAGAGTTGGCTATCACCCTGTCACGATTTAGGAATGGTCTCCACCCATACATCAAGAGAGAACTATTTATGAGGGATGTGGATTCCCTTGAGTTGGCTTATCAAATAGCCCGGGATACGGAGAGATTTTCTAGGAATCCTAAGTTTACCTCTCCTCGCCCAGCTGAACCCAAAAATACGGGCCCCCGACCCCACCTTCCTCCCCTATTGAGGACTCCTATCCCTAGTGGGGGAACTCCTACTCGACCTTACCATCAACCACCCAATCCCACCCCCACCAAGGCAACCCCACCCAACCCTCCTCCCCGAAGAGAGGAAACCCCTAAAGGAACAACCCCAGGGAGTAGTTCGGTAAAATGCTTTCGATGCCATGGTTATGGCCACATTGCCACCCAATGTCCGTCCAAAGGATTGTCCAGCCTTATCATTGAAGGAGGGCCTACCCTATCCCAAGGAGAGCATGAGAGCATGGTTGAGGAGTATGAGGCTACCTTGGGTTGGGAAGAAGAGTATGAGGAACAATTCTATGAAATGGGCTTAGATCACGAACCTCCTCCCGCTGACTCCCACTTAGGTGTGATTAGGTGCACCCTCACCAAATCACAAGAGGAGGATTGGCGAAGGACCTCCATTTTTCACACCTACCTTAAGATGGGGAGCCATGTTAGGAAAGTGATCCTAGATAATGGGAGTTGTGTCAACGCCGTGTCTCCTGACACCGTTAAGCTTCTTGGGCTTACTACCACACCCCACCCCAAGCCATACCGGGTCTCTTGGATTAACAACCACTCCATCCCGGTCAACACTTGTTGCCTTGTCCCCATCACCTTCTCATCCTATCAAGGACACGTTCGGTGTGACATTATACCCATGGATGTAGGGAGCATCCTACTAGGGAGGCCCTAGATCTATGATGTCAACGCAACCATCCTAGGAAAGCCCAACACATGCACTTTTGAACATGAGGGGAAAATCATCCGCCTCAATCCCTCCCCACCTCGAAAGGAACCTCCCTCCAAGGGGCTTCTCCCTTCCCCACAATCCAAACCACCTCAAAACCTAGGGATCCCACCCCCACCAACCCAACCAGCTTCCCAAGAACCTACCCAAGAAAAGCCAACTGGAAAAGTCAAGGGCCTACATCTCATCACGAGAAAAGAACTGGAGGAGGAGGTTGCCCAAGGAACACCCTTGTGTGTAGTAGTCATATGCCTTGGAGAGTCAACTCCCTCCAACCCCCACCCCGTGGAAATACACCCTCTCCTGGAAGAATTTAAGGATGTGTTCCCCAATGAGCTCCCTGACCAACTGCCACCCATGAGGGATGTTCAACATGCTATCGACCTCGTCCCAGGGGCCAGCCTCCCAAACCTTCCCCACTATCGCCTCAACCCCACAGAGCATGCTGAATTGAGGAGGCAAGTGGAAAAACTTATTAGGAAGGGCTTTCTCCTCCTTAGCAAAAGCCCTTGTGCTGTCCTGGCCCTTCTCACACCCAAGAAAGATGGGACATGGCGAATGTGCATCGATAGCAGGGCCATTAACAAGATTACCGTCAAATATAGGTTCTCCATACCTAGGCTTGACGATATGCTCGACATGCTAGCCGGAGCCACCATTTTTTCCAAAATAGATCTTAAAAGTGGCTACCATCAGGTTAGGATAAGGCCAGGAGATGAATGGAAAACAACCTTTAAAACCAAAGATGGACTCTATGAGTGGCTAGTGATGCCTTTTGGGCTATCAAATGCCCCGAGCACCTTTATGCGCCTGATGACGGAGGTCCTTAGACCTTACATTGGAGATTTCTTGGTGGTCTATTTTGATGACATCCTTATCTACAGCAAGTCCAAGGAAGCCCACCTCAGCCATCTTAGGCAGATCTGCACTACCCTTAGGAAAGAGAGTCTCTTCGCCAACTTGGGAAAATGTCATTTCATGACCAAATCCATTACTTTCCTTGGATATGTGGTCTCCACCGAGGGAGTGTCCATGGACCCCGAAAAGGTCCAAGCTATCCTTGACTGGCCAGAGCCCCGCACTCTCCACGAGGTCCAGAGTTTCCATGGGTTGGCCACCTTCTATCGGAGATTTATCCGTGGGTTCAGCATGGTCACAGCCCCCATCACAGATTGCCTTAAGAAGGGGACGTTTGCGTGGACCAAGTCTGCTTCTAGGGCCTTCCAAGAGCTCAAGGAAAGGATGACCCAAGCCCCGGTATTATGCCTCCCCGACTTTTCCAAAGTCTTTGAGGTGACTTGTGATGCCTCCGGGGTAGGGATTGGCAGGATCCTCAGCCAAGAGGGACACCCAGTGGCCTACTTTAGTGAGAAATTGTGTGATGCCAGGGTAAAGTACTCCACCTATGACAAAGAATTTTATGCCGTGGTACAATCCCTCCGGCATTGGAGGCATTATCTCTTGCCCAAAGAGTTTGTCATATTTTCTGACCACGAGGCCCTGAAATATCTCAACTCCCAACAGAAACTGAATGCCCGACATGCCCGCTGGGTCGAATACATCCAGTCCTACACTTTTGTGATCAAGCATAAGTCTGGGAGTGAGAATCGTGCCGCAGATGCACTCAGTAGGAGGGTCTCCTTGTTGGCTACCATTCGGGTGGAAGTCATAGGGTTTCAGAGAGTCAAGAATGAGTACCCTGATTGTCCGGATTTTGGGCCTATCCATACCACCCTGACCACCCAATCACCTAGAGAACACCAAGGTTTCATCCTAGAGGACGGGTTCATCTTCAAAGGCCATAGACTTTGCATACCTAGAACATCCCTGCGGGATTTCCTAGTCCGGGAGTTGCAAGCAGGAGGCCTGGCTGGACATTTTTAAGTGCACAAGACCATTACTATGGTTGAGGGTTAGTTCTATTGGCCAAGTCTCAAGAGGGATGTAGCCAAAATTGTGGGACAGTGTCGCATATGTGCCTCAGCCAAACAGATAAAACAGAACACTAGCCTATACACCCCCCTCCCTGTCCCTGATCGTCCATGGCAGGATTTAAGCATGGACTTTATCTTGGGCCTACCTAGAACTCAGAAGAAGCATGATTTCATCTTTGTCGTAGTGGACAGATTTTCAAAAATGGCCCATTTCATCCCCTGTTCAAAAACATTTGATGCCTCCCATGTGGCCCGCCTATTCTTCGATGAAGTAGTTCGCCTCCATGGCCTACCCAAAACCATCATTTCTGATAGGGATGTCAAATTCACCAGCTATTTCTGGAAGACCCTCTGGCACCTAATGGGGACCCTTCTCAAATTCTCCACAGCCTATCACCCTCAAACTGATGGCTAGACCGAAGTCGTCAATCGAAGTCTTGGGAACCTCCTTCGGTGTCTTGTTGAGGATCGCCCAGGGAATTGGGATCTTGTTCTACCCCAGGCAGAGTTTGCCTACAACAACTCAGTGAATAGGTCGATAGGGATGAGCCCATTTGAAGCCGTGCATGGGTACAAGCCTAGAAAGCCTACAGATCTCATTCCTTTGCCTACACATGCTAGAGTGTCTATTAGTGCTGAATCTTTTGCCCAACACATGAAAAAATTGCATGAGGAAATCCGCAAACACATCAACAAAAGCAATGAGGTGTATAATAAATCGGCCGATTCCCACCGACGCCACCAGGAATTTCGTGTAGGTGACTTTGTGATGGTGAGAACTCAGAGACTTTTCCCTGGGAATGTCTCCAAACTGAGGTCGCGTGGATCAGGTCCCTTTTAGGTTCTGAGGCGGATCGGCACAAATGCTTACGTGTTGGACCTCCCCGAGGAGTACGAAGTAAGTCCCACATTCAATGTGGCTGACTTGGTGCCATACAGGGGTCCCACGGTGACACCTAGTGAGGAAATCGAGCTTGTTCCACCCCTTGAGAGAGCCACCACCCGTGAGAAAGTTCCACCAAACCAGAGGGGCCAACGTGAGCAAGTAGAGCGGATATTGGATGAACAGGTCACCATCACCCGGAGCAAAGCATACGAGCGATACTTGGTCAGGTCGAAGGGCCGGCCCCCTTCGGATGACTCATGGGTGAGCAGGGAGGATCTTCAGCAGCTAGACCCCGACCTCCTGGAGCGCTATCGCAGCCGAGTGGACCCTTTCTCGATAGAGTCGAGCTCTTCACAGCCCAGGGGAGTTGATGGGGACATCACCCATGATTCCCTCTGGCTCGACACCTCTCTCCCTCCCGGAGACGGGTAGGGTGCGGCTACACGACTGGACGGGTCCACCTCGACACTTGGGCTTGCTATGTGGATCATCTTGATGTATTTTCTCCTTTTAGTTGAGTCATTTTGATGTAATTTGCTTTTGTTTTGAGTCAAGTCCCTAGGTTATTATGTTATTTACCTAAGTTTGTGTCATCATGTTGGGCTAGAGTGTCGTATGGGCCCATTTAGGTGGGCCTGGCCCAGGGGCGCCCCCCTCCCTTCCCCACCTCTTTTGTTTATTTGCTATTTGCACTTATTTCAGGGACTTTTTGTAAATGTTGGGATCCCTATAAATAGGACCCCAACCCCACTTGAGATGGCTAATGAAGTATTGAAGAAAGTTTAACCACTTGAATTGTCTTCCCCCTCTATCTCTCTCTATCTCTCTCTCTCTCTCTCTCTCTCTCTCTAAAGGAGGCAAACCCCTCTCTCTCTCCTCCTCTCTCTCTCTCCCTTGGGCGAACCTGCCCCTTCACCTCCCTTCCTTGCCACATCACCCGCCACCTCAGCCCCCCACCCTTTCACCTTCCCAAGAGCCATTACTCCCCTTTAGTACCTCCACATCCCAAGCAACCTTTCCCATCCCCCATACACTCTTTCACCTTCCCAAGGGAGACTCCCTTCTCCTAGGCACCCCTTCCCATCCCCAAAGCAACCCCTTCCTATTCCCTAGACCTCCATTACACCCTCCCATTAACCCACCACCCAAACCAAGAGGAGCCCTACCCATTCCCCCAAGCCACTTGCCCCCCCATCTCCCCACCACCTCCCCTCCTTGGCCATTTGCGCACCCACCCCTCTCCCTGCTAGCTCCGCCCCTGGCCTCCACCCTCACCACCCCTTCCCACCTTCCAAACCCCTCCCCACCACCAAAGCACCCATATCCCTTACCTCTCCACCAAAGAAACCCCCCCTCCACCATTTCTCTCTTCCAATCTGTGTGCAGCTGAAGACCTGCAGATTGACAGTCTGTTGCAGCACCGCCTCAGACTCCACCCCGAAGTTACTTGGGGCATGGCCTACATCGAAGGAAAGCTCTTCCGGTCTTCTTCGCAGGCGAGGTGGTTTCGCCTCAATCCGAGGTCGGAGCTGCACAGAAGAGCCATCTTTCGCCAACTGAGCAGAACCAGTCCGGTCTGCAACCAGAAGCAATTTGCAGAAGCTCCTGCGACCACACCAGTGCTCCCCTTGGTGTGCCACTTGACCGGGGCAAAGATACACCTGTTCTCTGTCCAACGCAGCCAGCGGGGCCTCAATCAGAGGTCGGAGCTAATTGTACCCACTTTTCTACCACCGGGACGCTGTTCAGGTCAGTCAGGATCTGCTCCGACACCCTTCCACTTCTCGGACTGCTGCTCTCGGGCCCGACCTCCTCCGGTGCCGTTCTTTCTTGATGCTCGAAGAAGACTCACCCACGGTCGTGCTCGTCTTGGTCCCACCTTGTTTGGACTTCGGGAGTGATCGTGGTGACTTCATCCGTCTGCTGTTGCATCCTAGGAGCAGTACGAGCCTGATCGCAGGGACCCTGTTCCAGAGCCTGCCCCTGCCGGTGACGACTCCGGACCCACCCACAAAAATTCAAAGTTGTGCTTGGGTACGTCAGTGATGTTTTGGCGCAAGTCTCATCCAGTTCTGAGTCCGGGGGAGCTCACAGTGGCGGCTACACCGACCCCCTATCTTGCTGTTCCAGACCCGGGCAGATTCGGCCGGGTGCTCCGTCGGTGCAATCCGAGCAACTCTCCCCTCCCCGCCTGGCCGGCTTAATGCCCCTCCCTGTGCGGAGGTAGTGTTTGATTTGTAATAAAGATATCCCCACCCCAAGTTCACCCTCCTGTGTGAGGTGTAGTGCTTGTACTATTAAACAGGGATCAAGCTTCATCAGCGCAGTGTGCGGGGAACCCACACTTCCCCGCTCGCCCTCGTCTCCGAACAGGGTTGGTTTCTTCAAACCAACCAGGGTAAGCTCTGAACTTTGCTCCATTATCCGTATTTGTTCATCTAATATCCGCGGAATTGCTCCGTTGAGCAAGAGAGAGAGCGCCCGACCCCGTGTGTTCCACTTACGAGCGGTCACCGTGGGCTGTGAGAGAGAGGGACCTAGTGCCCCAATTGGTACCCGGCCAGCCCCTTAAGCGTGGGCCTCGTACCTTCGGGAGGGCAACCCTAGCCCTGCTGGCACTCTACCAGCTAGGGTCTGGATCCATCACCTCCACTTAGCATCATCAAGTCACCCGGGCTCGTGTGTGTGCGACGGCGATTCAGCCCCAATCTAGTACTTTATTGCTTTGTGATTGTGCTTGCGGAATAGGTCCAAGGATCTGTGTCTCTTTACTGCATACCTCCTTAGTGTGTCACATCACTGCGGCTGCTCACCTGAAAAGAGAAGGAGTCACAGCCAGACTCAGTAGGGGTCACGCGGATCCCTACCTCGCACCAACAAGCAGGCATGCAAATATAAAGCAATTAGAGCATGCATTTATTACAACAAACATGCATTGACATAACAACACAAGTATAGCAAAGTTGTAAGGCCTAACTAAACAGTCTAAACAGCTAACTATATGCCAATACAAATGTATACATTAGCGACTGAAGCTAAATCTATCAGTAGAAAGAATCCCAACTACTCCAGGTGACAAGAGACCGCAGAAGGTACCCACTAGAAAATAGAGACCAGAAGCGTCCACTGACGACTTACACTGCGTCTCACGGAACTCGCAAGTCAGGCTGACAACAAGCGAGAGACGTAACAGTATCAAACCAAGAACTAGTCAGAGTAACACTTGTCAGTGTCAGTCCAGGCCTCTGACCACGTGTGCACACACTGACTCCTGCCTAGAGCCAGGCCTCTAGCTAGTTTTCCCCCCCGTAGGATGCTACGGTAAAGAGCCGGGGGCCCACGGTGACTAGCTTACAAACCGCTTAACGGGTACGCCCTTCCACCTTTGCCAGGCGGAGCGACAATGAAAGTCTCCGGGCCAAGTCTAGTGGTTCCATCACAAGGAAAGAAGAAGTACTCTACCGGGATCTAAAAGTGAGCCATTGTTTATAAAATAATTTAAACATAGCGGTCATGCAACATGAAATGCTTTAGAAGATGAATCGACCATCTTGTTGAACGCCAGAGGGTGTAACGGTCTAGCCCAGACCGTTACAGAGTGTGACGGTTTAGGGTAGGTTCATTACGTCACTGTAACGCACCTACCGGGGGCCGTCAGGCTCACCCGAAGCAACTTCCCCACACACAGGGGACAACAGTGCGTAACGCACCAGCGGCAGTGTGTAACGCACCCCCTTAGGTCTATTAGAGGCACCCGAGGGCTATTTCACTGAAATATAGAAACACAGGGTGTGGCGGTCCAAAGTAGGGGCGTTACACTGATGTAACGCACCATCCGAGGTCGTTACACCCACCCGAGGGGTAAACTACATGCAGGTATCAGGGGAATGTAACGCACCTAGGCTGGTGCGTTACAACACCCTAACAGCCCTATCTAGGTCCGTTAGGTGGATCCTTCGCCCAGCTGCCCAGAAGCTGTGATGCACCTGGATGGGGCCGTCACACTCACGTAACGCACCGGGTCGGGTGCGTTACGCGTGTGACGGTCGCTGGGATGACCGTCACACGAGTTGGGTTGCGAGTTTGTCCGGTTTGAAATCGGAACATCCCCCGATCGACCGAAATCGACAGGGCTCACGCTACAAACATGTTCCCTGCTCATGCATACATCCAAAACATCTATTAAACACTAGGAAACATAAAAACAAAGCCCAAGGAGTGATTTTTCATGAAATTGAGCTAAATCACACTAACATGGGGATTTCACCAAAAATGGAGAAAACGGCCGTGCATGGCGGTGCAAGTGGTGTCCAGACGATCCTAGTCAGGTAAGGGTTCCATCCCCCTACCTCATTCAAGCCAAAAGTGGACGATCGGCTGCATGCAAGGGCGAAACCTCCACGCTCCTCCTCGCCCCGTCCCGTCTCCTCGGGCCATGATCCGTGCCGAGGTGGGCGTCAACGCGCTCCACTCTTCGCCAAGAGTCCAACGGTGCCCTCCACGCCGCGATCCGTCGCCACCTCGCCCGCTTGCCCAGGGAGAGAGAGGGAGAGATCGTGAGGGAGAGGGGGAGAGGAAATGGGGAGAGAGAGGGATCGAGAGGGGTGGAGAGGGGGAGGTGGTAAGGTGGTGTACGTGGGGAAGAAGAAAAAGTGGTTGAAATATATATATATATTTTTTGAAAAAAAACCACCTTTTGCAAAAAGACCCCCAAACCTCCAATATTAGGAAAATGCCCAATAAAATCCATAAACATTATAACTTAATTCGAATAAACACCAGTAAATGGCCTAAAAATCCGGAAAAAATAGCCGAAGTTCGCGGAATAAATCCTAAACCTGAAACATCAAAGATCCATTAAGACACGGGCCTTACAGTCCACAAGGCCATGGAGCTCACTTTTATCCCTAGAGGTCATTGGAGAGTCACACTCGTCTTCCTGGTCAAAAAGGGGGTCTTGCCCCATAGCGGTCGACCGCTGGCTTCGTGTCGGTCGACCGACGGTGACGAATCGGGCCGATTCAACCGTGTCCGAACCCCAACTTAAGGGGGTTTTCACCCTCTCCCCCTCATTTCTTTGCATCCACTCTCTCTCCCTTCCTCCCTCCTAACCCTAGCACACCTCACCCTCATCTCTTAAGCCCTCAAAACCCCACATCTCCTCCCTCCGCACACGATCTGGCCGATTGTTCTCAATTTCGGAACGATAGCTCGCTGACGTTCGTGCGCTTGTGTCACCTTTCCCTGAGCTCCAGAGCGTGGAGACGGTGCTTGCAGTCCTTCAAGTGTCTCTCTCCATCCCAAGGTAGAGGCTTTCCCTTTCAAGGGGATCATCTCCGGGTTTCCTATCTAAAATGCCACCTAGAAGGAGCTCTCGGCGTCTTGTCCAAGGGGAACCTAGTACTCGGAGACGTGAAGCTCCGGCCGCTCCACCACCGCAGGCTCCGGCACCCAGGTTACCTCCAAGAACTATCATCGACCCTCGTCTTGTCAATTTTGATGAGCTGAATGAAATCCTGCCCGACATTTATATAGTATTCTCAATGCAACCGGGATGGATTGACTTTGTCACTCAACCGTTACTATCCATATCTAGTGCGATAGTTCTATGGTAATTTGGTTGACAGAAATGGGAGGTTGTACACCATGGTTCAGGACATTGAGATCCGTATTACTCTAGAATTGTTTAACCGTGCCCTAGGTGTTTCTGCCCATGGTGCAGATATGAGTTTTGGGCATGGTGAGGTTGAGGCCAGTTTCATTGCCATGACGAGCTGTGAGTATGTGCGTTGTGTGAGTGACCTAATTGAGCTCAATGCCAACAACTTTCTCCTACTGCAACGGGTCCTCCATCACATGTTTACTACACTCCTTTATCCAAAAAGTGGCAGCCGAGATGAAGTGACTGAGGTGCACCATTCCTATTCGATCATGTTATGAATGGAAACTTAGTTAATATGTGATGGCTTATGACTCAACTGATAGGACGATGCCGTACACATTTACGGAGGTGCCTGCCCTATGCTTCTCAACTCATTGGAGTCTTCACCTAAGTTAGGGTCCCATTGGAGGGTGAGCAATTTATTCTGGTCTGACAGGATGACATTTACAATGAGCACAAAATTTTCTCCGATATGGGATAGTACCGTGCTGCAAATGGTGAGCTTCGTCGTGCTATCCCAGTTTATGGGAGGAGGATGACAGTGAAGAAGAGCAAGAACATGAACCACAACAAGATCACCAAGATGCACCTGCACCAGTACAGCCCGCGGATGTGCCTCCACTAGTGGATCTTCCTCCACCACTGCAATACTTTCATGATGAGTCTTCCACTCAGGGTGCTGGGCATCCTACTTGGGGGGACTATGAGACTTGAGATAGGCGCATCTTAGGCATGGAAACTCGGATCGACTCCACCCTTGGGCTGTGGGACACTTTTATGGATACCATGACTGGACGAATGGACTCTTTCTCTCACGCTCTGGTTGACCTTTCTACCCACATTGCCACTCTCTATGCCAGCCACGAAGATACCCGTGAAGCCTTCCAGCTCAACAATCGTGCCCTTCTTAGCCTCCATCGAATGCTTCTTCATCATGATGAAATTCTGCATAGAATTAAGGATCGTCTCCCTCCTCCTCCAGCTCCCGCTCCTGCTCCTACTGGCTCCGCCCATGATGATGATGCCTTGGATGGTGATGATGGCGAGGAGGCTGCGGATCACCCTACTGTGTAGCTGCTCTTGGGTCACCCGTGTCACTTTTGTCCACTATTTTGTATCCCTCCCCTCTCCTTTTTGCTGATGTCAAAGGGGGAGAAGTAGGCTATTAGGCTTATATATCTATGCTATGAGTGTGTTGCATGATTGCATGTGTGTCTGTTCTGCATTGTAGTTTGAGCATGTTAGCATTGCATTAGTGTTTGCATTGCTTTGTGTGTTGAGTCTTGGTCACAGAGTAGATGTCATGCATTCAGTGTACCCTGTATTGAACTAATGAGAATGAATGAAAGAATGTACTCTGTGTTGAATTTACAAGATTGGCTCTCTCCTCTCTCACTTCTTTTCAATTTGGTAAACAAGTGTTGAATGGCTGGAATTGATGTGTGGAATGGTTTGTGTTGGAAGTGATGTGTTTGTGATGAAATTGACGTGTTGAATGCATCTCAAACATTGAGTTCAACGTTTCAAAATTAATGGCTCTCAACTGAATTTCAAAATGTGATTGACCTCGATTTGAAAACTTGCTTAAAGGCACAATGGTTTGAACACGATGGATATAAACGTCTAGAGTTTTGTCATCATCAAAAAGGGGGAGATTTTTGAGTATATCTGAGTGATTTTGATGATAACAAAACCCAGGACATTTATCTCCCACGTGCCATGTATTAGAACGAAGATTTTTATGCTATAAAGGTCCAATTCCATCTCATTTCATTCAAAGTGTTCATAATCCTCCCATTGTGTTAAAAAGAGCCTAAGTGGACTTGTAGTCAACCATAACACAAGCTCAATTTAAGCATCGAACTTATGGACAGATTTCACTGGGCTAACACTTGGATTTTGCAGGACTGGGGATTTTTGGTCGACCTCTACACCATTAGCGGTCGACCTGAAATAATAGAACTGAACGAAGCCCACCTGTAAAAATAGCGGTCGACCACCAGACCCATAGCGGTCGACCGGATTTTCCAATAGCCCAACATCTACAGGAATTCGCAGAACGGTCGACCGCCAGCCTCCACCGGTCGACCGCCAGTCTCGATAGCCTTCATTGTTGACTTTTTATTTTAACTCGTGGGGAGATTCTCTTGGGGCATTTTTTTAAGCCCATTGCCCCCAATCAAGGTAGAGATTGTGGATCTGGTCCAGGGCTTGTCTCTTGACCACCCTGGGTCTATAAAACATCTCATTGAGGGACCAAAAACCCTAATCACTTATGGAGATCAAGAAGGCTATTGACGGGGTGAGAAGGCTACTGTAGCTGCGTGAACAGTGCTCCGTCCAAAGGATTTTTCATCCAAGATTTAGGCTCTCAAGCAAATCTGCAACCCATTCAAGTGAAGATCAAGCCAAGGGATCAAGCTGCATCCAAAGCATTCGTCATCCACTAAGGGGGAGCAAATCAAGATTCTTCTCTTGTGTTCTACTTTCATATTTTTCTTGAGCTTCATTTGTGGTTCTTGTAATCTTCAAACACTTCCGTGTGTGTGGATCTTCCTTGATCCATTTGTGTGTGTGTTTAATTCGTTGTGGATTTGTGTGTGTGTTAAGGTGTTCTTACACCTTCATGGGAGCTCTCTTTTCCCAACGTTTCTGTGTGTGTGTCTCATCTTGTAACACCTTACAAGATAGTGTGTGAATCCTCACCGTTGGTGAGGGGTAGACGTAGGTTGCCGTCGTTGCATCCGAACCACCAAAAAATCATTGTCCCTTGTGTGATTGCTCCTTATCTCCTTCCTCTATTCTGCGTTTGTATGTTAGAATTTCATATCTACTTATTTCATCGCATAGATTTACATCATTAAGTGTTTTCTCATCAAACTAATTTTAAATCATTCAAAGATAAACTAAAATTTGCCATTTCCTAATTCACCCCCCCTCTTGGGTGTCATTGATCACGGTACTTCAATTGGTATCAGAGCTAAGGCTCTATCTTTTGAGATCTAACGATCTAGAGTGCGATCCAGATCAATGGCAAACAAGGGAATGATGCTTGAGGGTCATTCGATTCATCGTCCTCCATACTTCGATGGGTCGAATTATTCCTATTGGAAAAATAGGATGCATGTTTTCCTAAGAGCCAAGGAGTATGAAATCTGGAGAGTTGTGGACAAGGGTCCATACAAACTCGGGGATGATGAAGAGAAATGGACACCCGAGGAAATCAAGAAATGCACTATAAATTTCAATGCCATGAATATTATGCAATGTGCCATTCACCCTAATGAGTTCTCTTGTGTTTCTATGTGCAGCTCAGCCAAAGAAATGTGGGACAAGCTGCGACTCATATACGAGGGAACTTCAGAGGTCAAGGAGACCAAGGCAAATCTTCTAGTCAGAGACTACGAGCTGTTCAAAATGAAGCCCGAAGAAACCATTTCTGAGATGTTTGCAAAGCTAACAGAGATCACAAATGGTCTCAAAAGTCTCGGGAAGGAATACTAAAATTCTGACCTTGTAAGGAAAGTTTTGAGGTCACTACCGTCGGCATGGCACACAAAGGCCACGGTAATTGAAGATTCAGAAGATCTGTCCACTCTCACCCTGGACGAACTCATAGGGTCACTCATGACCTATGAGATAAATATGAAGGGGACAGCTGATGAAGACATCAAAAACAAGAAGGTGATTGGATTGAGAGCTCATCACTCCGATGACGACTCTCAAGAAGATGAATCTAGTGACGGAAGCAATGAAAAGGAAGAATTGGCGATGATAACTCGCCGAGTGAAGTGATTTTTGAGAAAGAAGAGAAATTTTAAGGGAAACTTCAGAAAGGGGCAAAGAAAGCCCACTCAAACCAAAGGTGAATTGAGCAAGCCAAGTAGCATCATATGCTACGAATGCAAGAAGCCTGGGCACATGAGAGGAGAGTGCCCAGATCTGAAGAAGAAATTCAAGAAGGACAATTTCAAGAAACCCAAAGCCATGGTCGTCACATGGAGCGACGAAGAAGATGAACCATCTGAAGAAGAGATCCAAGAGCTCGTGGAAAGCTTGTGCCTCATGGCACATGAAGATGAATCTCCTGAGGTAACTTCTGATCCTGATTTTATTTCGAATGAACAATGGGAGTCTGAATATGAAAAACTGTATGTGAAGTACAAGAAAATCAAGTCTGAAAATAAAGACCTCAAGAAAAAGATTGATGAGTTAACACATGAAGATATCTTTGTTAAATTTGAGAAACTGGAACAAGATTGGTTCGAATCAACTGATAAAAAAGAAACCTTGCTGTAAACCAATTCAGACATTGAGAAAACTAAAGAAGAAATGTCCTATAAAATGTCAGAAATGGAAAGTGTGTGTGAAAGATTGAAAAATGATGAGGAAGCTCTGAAATCCACAATTTCAGAACTTGAAAAGAGAAACGTGAGTTTGGGTGAAGAGGTGGATGAGCTACAATCTACCCTATCTAGGTTTATTAAAGGGAAACAAAACCTAGAAAATTTGCGGGGGGTTAAGGCTAATATCCAAAAGGAAGGATTAGGGTACAACCCACAAAACAAAATAAAATTTAAGCGTAAGATCACCACATCCTATGTTCATGAAAAAGAAAATAATTGTGCCTCATGTTCTTGTTATGCCCCTTGTGCTTTGATGAATGTGGTGTTTTAATGATAGCAATAGGAATGAGTCACTACATTGATGAGTCACCACATTGAATGATAGCAACATGAATGTTTATAACTGATATGAATGTTTATAACTGATATACTCTGTGGAAAATGCATAATTGATATACTCTGTGGAAAATGCATATGACTGTGACTGGTATATTATCTAGAGAATGCATGTGTTCTATCTGCATAAGTCTATACACTGCATGGCTCACATGGTTGCAAGTCCATACATTGCATTCCTAGCAGACCAGCAAGTCTATACAATGCAGGGTAAAGCCCAAAGTCTAGACATTGCTGCATTGCTTGCATTTCAGAGTCTATACATCGTTCATGCATGTGCACAGTTCGTGGACAAAGTCTGTACATCGCCCTAGATTGCATTAGCAAGTCTATACATTGTCAGGGCTTCATGCACTAAGTCTATACAGGCTTAGTTTGTACATCGGCTTGTTCACGCTTCATCATGTATGTACATTGTCAGTGTATCATATTAAGTCTATACAGAGTCTTGTTGAAAGTCTGTACATCGCATCATATTGTTCATGCAGTATCTTGGTGAAGTCTATACATCGTTTCACTGTACAAGTCCATACAATGCATGCACTTTCATTCAAGTCCACACATTGATGCACTGTAGATAGCTCGAGGTGAAGTCTGTATAGCCCAAGTCTGTACATTGCATCATGAGCAACTAAGTCTATACATCGTGCATCAGCAAGTCATTCATAAGTCTGTACATCACTGTAGCTGCATCGCATCATGCAGCGTCTCATTCAAGTCTGTACAGCCGTTTGCATTGGATTTCAAGTCTAGACATTGCACTGTTGCATCCATCATCTTGACCAGTGTCTCATGCAAAGTCTATACATTGGTCTTCACTTCAAGTCTGTACATCCATTGCTTAAGGCAAGTCTGTACATCGGACTGTTCATGCTTTCATCGTGAAGTCTGTACAGTGCATGCCTTCCACCAAGTCTATACATTGGTCGGTGGCAAGTCTGTACATTGGCTTCTCATTTGAGTCCAATGTCTATACATTGCTCAGTCGTTCATTCAACATTGTCAAGTTTATACATTGGTCGGTGGCAAGTCTGTACACTGGTCGAGTGACCAAGTCTGTACAGCCAAGGCGACTGTTAAGTCTATACAACTGACTGTTCAGTTTGTGACCAACTCTGTACAGCCAAGGCGACTGTTAAGTCTATACATTGATCATTACCTACGTTCTGAATTGAACTGGGTAAGTCTATACATTCCTCATATCTTTTACCTACACTCAGTTCAGTAAGTCTGTACATTAGTTGCTTTACCAACGTTGCCTTGACAAAGTCTACACATTGGAAGTCTGTACATCTCTCGTGAAGACTGAACAACGAGCAAGTGTATACATTGGACGAGTCTGCATCGTGCATCAGTCCTGAAGTCTATACATCGTCTGTCTTCATTCGAGTCTCATGAAGTCTATAGATCGTGCATCAGTCCCGAAGTTTGCACATCGTGTGCTGCATGCTCGTCAAGTCTATACACTGGCTAGTTTGTACAAGACTGCAAGTCTATACACTGGCTACTGCATTCTCATGAAGTCTGCACACTCGCTAGTGTAAGTCTATACATTGCACAGGCTGCATAACGTCAAGTCTTTACATTGAACTCTATACATTGCATGCAGTTGCGCTTCACAAGTCTACACATTGCTGTTCTTCACAGCAAGTCTATACACTGCTCACTCATATAGGAAGTATGTACATCGCATAGCTTACATATATGAAGTCTATACTTTGAGGAGAGTCTATACATTGCATTGGCTTTGAGCTGATGGGTCGACCCCCCCTCCAGATGGGTCGACCCCAGATCAGCAAGTATGTACAGAGGTCTGCCTTGTTCAGCATCATAAAGTCTATATAATGCATTGTTTCCTTAAAGTCTATACAGGGTTTATACTTAACCTGATAAGTGTTCTCGTCTGTCTGACAGGTGGTCTGCTCGTGGAGGATAATGAAGGGCACGTGATCCGAGGGCTGACAGGAAGCTGACACGTGGCCAAATATCTGGGCGGGAACTGTGGAAGCCACACGCGCCCAGTGCTATCTCCTGCTGTAACTGCCTATAAAAGGAAGCCTTCATCCAACAGAAGAATGATGATCGAAGCTGAGAGATCAAAGGGAAAAGTCTATACAGTGAGATAGAAGCAGCAGAGAGCCTTCGATCCACGGAGAAGAAGAAGAAAAGAAAAAGAAGAAGAGCAGAAGGAAAGGAAGAGAAAGAGAGAGCTAGAGAGCTCGAGCAGAGTGTGCAGAGAAGACGAAGAGAAAGAAGTTGAGAAGAAATAGTGAGATCGAGAGAAGAGGAGAGCAGCTGTCTGAAGATCAGTCTTCACTGGACCATGGATCAAATCCAGGCCAGTCAGCTCATTCTGAGCCACATTGTGCTTCATCACTTTTCATCTTTCAGTTACTGTTGTTATTTGCTTTTGTTTTTTCCTTTTAAACCTTTTATCCAGCTGTTAGTCAGCGGGTTTTGCAGAGGTGGATTCCTCTGGATGGGTTAAGTTGTAATCCCCAGCAATTGCAGTGGTGGATTCCACTGGACAGCAAGCTGTGAGGCTCAGCGGGCGAGGAGGATTCCTCGGACGGTAAGCTATGTTGCCCAGCAGTTGTATGTCAAGCTGTGATGCCCGGCTGTTCAAGCTGTGAGTCAGCGGAATCCACACTCGGTTTGAGTGTGGGGTGGATGTAGGTCTGCAAGACCGAACCACCTAAAAACCCCTTGTGCACTGTGGTTTGATCTCTTTGTGTGTTTGGCGCTAGATGCTTGCATAGGGGCGATATGGCTTGATTGCATACCATGTGCTTGACTGTGGTATTGAGTGTTCTTTGATTTGTTATTCCGCTGTTGTTCTTTGTCCTTCTGAAGAAGGTAGATTTAATTCTGCAGCTCTTAGTATTAGATTTAATTAGCCTTCAGATTGTCTAATCTGTCTTGTTAGCATTCTAGTTTTTAATTGGGTGAAATTTTTATAAGGGCTATATTCATTCACCCCCCCTCTGAATACTGCACCGAACCCAACAGTTCTAACCTTAAATCAAAACACATCCAACCTAAACCATGCCAACTCCAAAGGAAGTTTGCACATGTAAATTGTTTTCATTGTGGTAGATTCGGACACATGATTGCCAACTGCTTGTTCAAACAAAACAATGCAAGAAATCATGCATTTTGGATCAATAATAGACATGCACAGAATTGGACTAACTCCTACGGACCCAAACTAACTTGGGTACCAAAAACAATTGCATGAGAACTTTCTTTCTTGCAGATATGCCTTCATGCTAGGGGGAGCAAATGGTACTTAGATAGCGGCTGTTCAAGGCATATGACAGGGGACAAGAAGGTGTTCTCTACATTGCAAGATAAGGATGGAGGTTCAGTTGTCTTTGGAGGCCAAGATAAAGGTAAAATCATTGGAATTGGCAACATAGGTAAGAATTCTAAAATTCTTATTGAAGATGTGCTTTGGGTGAAAGGTCTAAATCACAATCTGTTGAGTATAAGTCAATTGTGCGATAAGGGTTTTAAAATTATTTTTGATGAAACCCATTGCATTGTCTTGAACAAGAACACAAATGAGCTTAAATTTATTGGAAAAAGGAATAACAATGTCTATACTATTGATATTGATAATGTTTCTTGTGATGATTTTTGCTTGGTAGCAAACAATCATGAAAATGCATGGTTATGGCACCGAAGATTAGGTCATGCTAGTTTTGGAGTAATCTTCAAGTTGTCTAGACATAATTTGGTGAATGGATTGCCAAAATTAAAATTTGTAAGTAATAAAATCTATGAAGCTTGCACAAAAGGTAAGCAAACACGAATTTCTTTAAAAAATAAAAATATTATTTCTACCACTAGGCCTTTGGAATTGTTGCACCTTGATCTCTTTGGTCCCACTAGGACTTCCAGCCTAGAAGGAAAATCTTATGGTTTTGTGATTGTTGATGACTATTCCATATTTACTTGGGTGCTCTTTTTAACCAATAAAAATGATGCCGTGACAGAATTTCAAGTCTTTTACAGGAAAGTTCAGAATGATAGAGGTTATCTCATCACTACCATTCAAAGTGATCACGGTGGAGAATTTGAGAATCATGATTTCAGCAAGTTCTATGAAGAGCAAGGATACACACATAATTTTTCATCACCAAGGACGCCTCAACAAAATGGAGTGGTGGAGAGGAAAAATAGAACACTGATAGACATGGCGCGGACCATGTTAAGTGAGAACTCCCTACCCAAATACTTTTGGGCTGAGGCGATAAGTACAACATGCTACATCATAAACAGGGCAATGGTAAGGCCCATCTTAAAGAAAACTCCTTATGAGCTGTACAAGGGTAAGAAACCAAATATTTCTCACCTTAAACCCTTTGGATGCTCATGTTTCATCCTAAACAATGGTAAGACCAATCTAGGAAAGTTTGATGAGATAAGTGACAAAGGAATTTTTCTAGGTTATGCACTTAACTCTAGAGCCTACCGATTGTTCAATAAGAGGACTTTGGTCGTTGAAGAAAGTCCTCATGTGATTTTTGATGAATCTGAGTTAAAACTAACAAATCAATATGTTCAAATTATGGATGCAGATGAGGATTCCAAAAGTCTGAATGATGTCAAGGCCAAGAATGAGCCAACTGAAGATGGAGCCAGTAAAATTGAAGAAGATGAGGATCCTTCAATTGAAACACTTCAAGAACAGCAAATGCAACACCCAGATTTGCCAAGATTATCCACTCTTCTGAAAGATCACCCCGCTGAAAATATCATTGGTAATCCTGAAGATGGGGTAAGAACTAGATCCTCTCTAAGGCAGGTAGAAGATGAGGATTTGATTACTTTAATTTCACAAGAGGAGCCTAAGGACATTCATGATGCCTTACAAAATGAATCCTGGATCCAGGCTATGCATGAAGAGTTGCACCAGTTTGAACGAAACGAAGTGTGGACTCTTGTGCCACGTCCTAGAAATCAACCTGTAATAGGAACCCCATAGGTTTTTAGAAACAAGCTGAATGATACGGGTTTGGTTGTTAGGAACAAGGTTCGGCTTGTAGCCAAATGGTACAGCCAGGAGATGGGTATTGATTTTGATGAGTCCTTTGCACCGGTTGCTAGGATAGAAGTAGTCCGGATTTTATTGTCATATGCTTGCTCTTCTAATTTCAAATTATTTCAAATGGATGTTAAATCTACATTTCAGAATGGGTATATCAAAGAGGATGTCTTTGTAGAACAACCTCTAAGTTTTGAAGACCCCAAACCTCTAAGTCTTTGCAGTCCACTCAACACTCTTGAGGGCTCTTGATCCCCTACATTAAAGTCACGTGTCTTGTGAGGAAAAAGTTGTCAGCCCCACCAAAAATCTTAATAAGTGGATTTGGAACCAAGTAGTCGGGAATCCCCCCTGAAATAAAGGAGGAAACTCGGATCGAAAAGTGACAAATATCTACAAGTCAAATAAGTGATGAAACTGAGTAACCAGAAAATGCCCCTAAAACAAAGGGCATGACTCGTGTCAAAAGGTTAGTCATCTTGTTCGTATTATTAAAAAAAATAGGGCTGTGCGAAGCTACCAAAAGTCGAGCACTCTGTATGAAAGTGTAGGGAGGAAAGGTTCTTTCCAGTGTTCCTTAGAAAATCTGAGAATCCATATTACTATGGATCTCATTGCTCATTTTTCACTTCGGGTTTGATTGTGTGAATGTATCTTATGAATCGGTCATCTTTCATGGTTAATACAGTACCATCTCTTTGTAAGCACATCCTTCTTAATATTGTTCATGCACATCATGCTCAAAATCGATTGCATGTTTCTTAACCCGTCCCGACACTTGTGTGGATGTGTGCTTGCGTGATCATCCATTCCACTACACAGGCATTCCACTGAGTTAATTGTAAATATGAGGCTTTCAATCTGATTTCCATCTTTATCAATACCTATTTGACTCTAACAAAAAGGGGGAGTAATATGGCTGTTGTGAATGCGTTGTTGAAAATGGTTTTTGGTTTGAAAACTTGTTTTGAAATGCTTTGGCTATCATATTTCAAAATGGTTGTTTCAATGGGTGATACTTGACTCGTCTCCTTCATGCAAATCTTGTGGAAATACATGTGTTTTATCTTTGTCAAAAAGGGGGAGATTGTTGTGCCCCGACGTATTTTGATGAAGATGAATAGTTCTATTTTGTATGATTTGCATTGAATACCCTTTGATGAATGTGAGTAAAATTGATTGGTCACAAGTATGGCCATCCATGAGCTAAGCATGATAACACTATTGTGAATGGTTGGTTGAATTGGCAATGGACTGAACTTTGTATGATTGGTCTGTTTTTGGAATCCTTGGAATTTATGAATGGTTCGGTTGTATTCAATTTAGAAATGGACTGTTTGAGTCTAATTGATATGTGAGGGTTGTGAAGGTTCAGTTTGATATGGACTGAATCTATGTTTGGTTTCATTTGAATGGCAAATGGCTCTTACATGTATGAAGCTATATTCTTGTAGCATTGGCTTAAGATTAAAGTGACTGAATTGTTTGTGGCTAGTGCAGGCTTGATTTACAAATTGATTTCAATCAGTTGGATCCATGGTAAGAATTCATGGTAGAATGCATTTCAATGTGGCAAGATTAGTATTGATGCATCTTTAATATTGTTGGGGTTAATTTTAGAGCTTAAGGCCATTTTCTGTTTTGGCTCTTCAAGTGTCGACTCTCAAAGTCGACACTTGTTGAGCAGCTCGCTGCCTTGATGCAGCAGGCTGCAAGTGTCGACTCTAAGAGTCGACACTTACAGGCCAGTGCTTATTTTTATCGCAACCAAAGGTTTTGGCAAAAAAGTGTCGACTCTGAGAGTTGACACTTTCACCTGGTTCAGGTTGTTTTATCACCGTCAGAACACTTGCCAAAAAGTGTCGACTCTGAGAGTCGACAGTTTCGATTGTGTGTTCATTTCCTTATTCACTAGCAGAACACCCGTGAACAAGTGTCGACTCTGAGAGTCGACACTTGTTCTGGGCGTCCGGATAGGGTCTGCCGATTTTGGATTCGAACCCCACTTTTCTTGATCCATTTGCCATGGCTCTTTACCATAATATCCTTAGGGTTTCACCTCTTACTTAGGTGTTGTTTTGAAGGGTTTTCCCATGGGCTTCTATGTCATTTGGGATCTCTTTTCCCTTGGGTATATATATCCTGCAAACTCCATTCGATGGAGGATATCTTTTAGGCTAAAGGCTTTTATCTTTGCAGGAAGAGAAGGAGAGGGCATCACACACCTACTGGAGGAGGAAGAAGAAGCCGCAAAGATTACCTTCCATGAGCGCAAGCATAGATCTGGAGGCGGTTGCTGCTGTTCTCCACCGTCTACTGCCTTTGGCATCTGTTTCTACCCTTCCACCTTATCTTCGAGATTGGTTGAAGATTCAAAGGGGGATATCTTATTCTCTTGCTTCTCTGTCTCTATTTGAGCATAGATTATCATATCTGAACTAGGCTTTGTATTTCCATACATTTTTTCTTCATAGACGATTTCGGAGCATCATCTTTGTGTGCGTGTTTCCTTGTCGTCGCGTGAGAACACGCGTGTGTGTGGGGCCGTCGTTCCCGTGTGTGATCGTTATCATCGTTTTGTTGCCATCGTGCAGCTGTTTTAGTGAAATCCTCTCGGGTTAAGAGGGGTGGATGTAGGACTACACTCGGGTGCGTCCGAACCACCTAAAAATTCCTTGTGTTGTGGTTTGCTGCTTGTGAGATTGTTATTCAATTCTATCCGTTCTAATTTACAAGTGTGATGCGGTGAGCTGAGAGTTCATACAATCTATCCGCTCTTTATAGTTTATCCGAGTGGTTTATCAAATTGGGCTGGAGAGTTGTGAGAGCTTGCTTGTTTGTCACTCCATTGATTCATGCTGGTCCGTAATTAAAGTGCTTCATTAATTCATATTAACGTCTCTGCATGTCCATCAAGACAGTGTTTATTTTTGGATCATCAACTCAATAGTTTCTTTTTATTTCTCGGAACAAGGGGGCGCAATCAATTCACCCCCTCTCTCGATTGCATTCCTAACCGGGCCAACATAAACAAAAATTGAAAGTATGATCACATGCATAAGGTGAACAAGCAAATGATGATTCCTTTTTGTTTTGTTTTTTTTCTATTTTGTTTTTTTATTTTTGTTGTTTTTTTGTTGTTTTTGAACAAGAGAACAACTTTTTTTTGTTTGAACAAGAGAACAACTCCTCTCTTTTTTTTAAATGTGAGACTTAGTATGGTACATAGGTCATAAGACCTTACTCATTCACCATCTTAAATTCATTAGCCATTCTTAAATAAGTTATCAAAGGGTCAACGTGCTTGAAGTTTGTGCTTTTACTCAAAATCTCGTGCAGCGCATCCTCCTTAGTCCGCCTTTATTGTTCCTTAAACTTAGGACATACCGCAGGGAGAGAAGAGAAGACATTGTTGCGGAAAGTTCATGAGGGGGTTCGAAAGATCGGGAGACTTCCCTTCCCTTCCCTATTGCCTGTTGGGGTTCGATCTTTGGCTTAGGGAAATTTTGTTATCTTTTGCCCTTTGGATGCATGCTTACGACCAGGGTTTTCCCTGCATGGACTTTGCCCTCTTGACATGCTTTTTTTGTGTTTGTTTATTTTTTTTTATTTTTCACTTTTCATTTCAAGATAAAGATCTAATTGTACTTGGACTTTTTGACACAATGTTCCCTTTTGGGCCCTAACTTCCACCTATTAGGGCGGCGGATAAGTTTCATGATCTAACCCAAAGCCTCACTTCCTCTCGTGAACCGAAGAGAAGAGAATGAGTAATGCTTTACACTCTTAGTTCGGCTTTGACTTTCCTTGGATTTTGCACCGCTTGAGTTTAAGAGCTAAGCGTGTTATGTATGTGAGTGTTAACCCAGGGTTAAGTTACCAAGACTAAAGAATGAATTAGAGATTTTGATTTTTCAAGTTTCGTGGCCTACGTACCATGCTAGCCTACACATTTTTATTTATTTCTTTTTTTTGAGTTTTTTTTAGTCTTAGGGGTAGTATTTCTTCAGATAAAGTCCGTTCTAGGGGTGAGCCAGTTCTTCCCCTTCAACATTAACCAGTTTGTAAGCGTTGCCAAAATAAACTTCGCGTATTACATAGGGCCCTTCCCAATTTGGTTAGAGTTTTGAGCGAGGTCCGTCAGGTTTTACAAAATTTCTTTTAATTACCACTTCACCAACCTTGAATTTTCTCTCAATTACTTTCTTCTGATAAAAACGTGAGAGCCTATTTTGATAAATTCTTGCATGTTCGGCAGTGGCTAGGCGTCTTTCATCTAAGAGTTCCAATTGTATAAGGAGAGATTCACGACGTTCATCAATAGAAAGCTCCTTGTCCAATTGTACCCTAAGGGAAGGTATAAGGATCTCATAGGGAACTACCACCTCCATCCCATAAGTAAGGGCGAATGGGGTTTGCCCAGTGGGTGTACGAATGGAGGTACGGTAGGCCTATAGAGCTTCGACGAGCTTCTCTGGCCAGTCCGCAAATTTGTTAGCCTCACATCTTTTCTTGATTATCTTAATTAAGGTCTTATTTGTTTCCTTTGCTTGGCCATTGTCTTGTGGATAATAAGGAGATGAATGATGCAATGTAATGTTATACCTGTTGTAGAGGTCCTAAAGTTCTTGAGAGATAAATTGGGGTCCATTGTCGGTGATGATGGTACTTGGTATGCCGAACCTGGCGATGATGTTCTTCATGATGAATTTGCACACAGTTGACGCTTTAATCTCTGCATAAGCTTCCACTTCCGCCCACTTGGTGAAGTACTCCGTGGCCATGAGTATAAATGATTTTGATTTTGTGAGGAGGTTCGCATCACCAAGAGGTCTAATAATATCGAAAGCCTACATAGAGAAAGACCATGGGGAGGACATAGGATGGACTGAAGAAGCAGGAGAATGAATCTTGTCGGCGTGTAGTTGGCACTTAACACACCTTCGAACATAGATAGAGTAATCCTCTTCTAGAGTGGGCCAATAGAAACCTAGCCTAAGGATCTTCTTAGCTAACATCTAGCTATTGACATGACCCCTATAGACTCCAGAATGTGCCTCTTCCATGACCTTCCATGATTCATCATCGTTGAGGCATCTAAGAAGAACACCAGTGAGACCCCTTCTATATAGCACGCCTCCAACTAGGGTGTACCTTTGGGCAACTCTCCTGATAGCTTTCTTCTCTTCTACAGTGGCTTCTTCAAGATATGACTGATCTTGACAATATTTTACAATCTTGTAGTACCATGACTTTTCCTCATCAGCCAATTCTTCTTCTAAGTCTAAAAGCATGATCTCTTTATTCTCAATGATCTCTCCTTCCTTAACCTTCTTAAGCAACTCCTCCTTAACCCTAAGGAACCCATGATCGTTAATAGCAGGAGAGAGACGCCTATGAATGATGATAGAATGAAAGTTTCTTCAAAGAGGAAAGGATAAAGAGGAGGTGAGTGAAGCAAGAGCAACATCTAAGATATTTTGGTTGTGAGGAACATGGACAAAGATCAGTTTGGAGAAAATCTTGGTGTAGACAGATGTGAGTTCTTGGTAGGCTTTAAGTTTGGGATCGAGCGTGCGGCATTTGGTAAGCACTTGGCGAATAAAAAGCTAACTATCACCTATAATCCGCAATTGGGTGACACCATATAGATGGGCGGCCTCAAGTCCGGACAGAAGAGCCTCGTATTCAGCTATATTATTAGTGACTGGGAATGCCAGCTGAAAGGCTTGTGGAATGGTGACTCCCTCAGGTGATAGAAGAACAATGCCAATCCTCTTGCCATGAGAGTTTAGAGCTCCATCAAAATGTAATGTCCACATGGGATATGAGGGTTAATTAACAGACATCAGTTCCTCATCTGGAAACTCCGAGCGAACAGGATCAAATCTAGGGATAGGGTGATGTGCAAGATGTTCTACTATGGCATAGTCTTTAATCACTTTTTGCTGAATGTAGATGATATCAAATTGAGAAAGGAAGCTTTGCCATCGTGCCAATCTATCGGTGATAACATATTTTTCAAGGAGGAATTTGATGGGATTCATGTTAGCAATGAGGTGGACTTCATGAGCTAAGAAATAGTGCTTCAATTTCTGCACCACCCAGACTAGAGTAGCACAAGTTTTCTCTATAGCCGTATACTTCTTCTCACAGGGGTTGAGAAGTTTAGACAAGTAGTAGGCTGCCCTCTCCATACCTTCTTCATCAACTTGCCCAAGGACAGCACCCACTGAGTCATCTAGGAAAGAAATATAAAGAACAAGTGATTTTCCTAGAGTCGGCGGCCTCAGGACAGGAGGATTAGCTAGATAATCTTTCAATCCGTCAAAAGCCGCCTGACACTTGTCATCCCAATAAAACTTGACTCCCGACTTGGTGAGCTCGTAGAGCGGCCTACACCTTTGTGAGTGCTAGGAGACAAATCGATGAATAAACTGTAACCTCCCAATTAATCTTCGGACTTCCTTCAAATTCTTGGGAGGAGGCATCTCTCTCATTACCCTTGCCTTGTTGGGATCAATCTCGATACCCCTTTTGCTAACAATGAATCCAAGCAATTTCCCTGACGAAACACCAAACACGCACTTCTTGGGATTCATTTTCAGTTGATATTCACGGGCTCTTTGCAAGACCTTGGCTAGAACCCCAGGATGCTCAATCCTAGTCCTTGATTTCACTATCAAGTCATCAACATACACCTCGATATAAATGTAGATCATATCATGAAAATAGCCATCATGGCCGTCTGATAGGCGGCTCCGGTGTTCTTAAGTCCAAACGGCATAACCACATAGCAAAAAGTACTCCAAGGTGTAGTGAAAGAAGTCTTCTCTTGATCCTCTTCAGCCAAGCAAATCTAATTATAATCAGAGAAACCATCCATAAAAGAGAGAGTCTCGAACCCTGCCGTATTATCAATTAGCACATCTATGTGAGGAAGGGGGAAGTCATCTTTCGGACACGCGCGGTTAAGATCTCAAAAATCTATGCAAATCCTTACTCTTCTATCTTTCTTCATTATCGGGACAATGTTAGCCACCCAATTGGATAGAGGATGACTCTAATGAACCTAGCCTTATGGAGCTTATCGACCTCTTCTTTCATTTTAATCTCATGTGCGGGTGGAAACGTCATAACCTTTGTTTGACCGAGATGGACCCTGGCTTAAGTGTTAAGCGATGTTCAACTAGCACAGGATCTAGACCCGGCATATCCTCATAACTCCACGTAAACGTATCCTTATACTCTTGGAGAACCTGAATAAGTGTCTCTTCTTCAGATGGCACAAGTCTTTGCTTATGAGGACAATCCTAGGGTTTTCCTCAGTTCCCAAGTTAATTTCTTTGGTAAGTTCTTCTACTGAGGCTGACGGTTCGTCAAATCTCCTCATTCCACTTGCAAATGCATCAGCCTCATCCTCATACACATCGTACTCTTCATCCCGCTCTTCGACAAGGTATTCATCATTCATAATCTCATAAACACCAAACCCTTCATCTAGAGACCAAACTCCCTTACATTCTAAGTCCGACAGAAGAATCGGATCCTCAACAAACTGGGGAATTGCTAGACATGCTCGGCATCTCCTGGCTAGCTCCATCAAGAACCTACGGGGAATCTGCTTACCCTTGGCTTTCTTACTGGCGACTACCCCAAGACTCTTATCACTAAAAGAACTAGAAGAACAACTAGCCTGATCACTAGGTCTTAAAGAAGAGGGAGGAGAACGGGGTACAGAGGAAGAAGGTACAGAAGAAGACCCCTCATCGGAGGGGTAAAGGAAGTTCGCTAATGGACCTTGAATGAGCGACCCTTGGGTCGGAGCACACTCATGAACAAAATAGGAGGACTCTTCAATAGAAATGAGATTGGGGGATTGTGAAGTTTGAAAATTGACGATTTTTTTTCATTTTTAATAATAGCGAAACAATGGGAGGGAGGAATAGGGGATGGAGTTGAGATGGAGAGATGTGAAAATTGCTGACCAAGAGATTGCTTGTGAGAAGGTATGATAGAAAGTTGAGAAAATTGTTCAATGAGGTGGAGAGGAATTGAAAAGGCTTGAAAGAAATCGGGAGATAAGGAAATCAAGACCGCAGGTGGTCGGGGTATGTTGGTGATGAAGCATTTGGGGCACAAAAATATTATCACAGATGGATGGATAGAATCAACAAGGAAAAGGTCATCCCACGGCCTGTCTATAGTAAAACCTTCTTCAAAGGGTACATCCAGCTCTCTAATGTCGGTGTAGTTACTAAGCAGTTGCCTCCTATCAGTGATCACCATTGGCTTTTCCAGCATATCATGAATAATAGGAGGCCATTCTGGGTCAGTTGGCATGAATATCCGGCTCAAAGCTATGGTAATATCATTCATATCAAACCATCAATAACACTCACATTCGGGGTCATCCATCTTTCTTCTTTTGAACGGCCTTAAGGACTCCAAGGCCTTGTAGGTGACCAATGGTGCTAAGTGGTGAGAAAATTGACGTGAATGCACATCTTGATGATCTAGCAGTGAAGTAATGACTGTGATCCGCTCTTCAGCCTTTTTAGTGGGCCCTTTCACGAAGTGAGTGTAGAGGGACCACGTGAGCAGCTACCTATCAGTCTTGAGTGTAGATGTCATAGCTGCCCATGGCTCTTCACCATCTTTTATAGTTTTAGCTTTGCCCGGCCCTTTATATCCAATGCCGCCTTGGGGAATGAGCTTTTGATCTCTAACGGGCTTCAATCTGCCTTGGAGCTTTGCTCCTAAGCCCTTGCCGATTTTATACCCCATTCTCATCATGATATTCCAACAAGGGGTATTCATCATTCGCTTTTTCTTCTTCCCCTTTGGAGGTAATGGTGGTGCCGGTGTTGATGTAGAAGTTGAAGCTTGTGGTCTTAGCAAATCATGCCGCGGGTCGACGAGGTCCAGTAGTGACAACAAAGGCCTATTGGCTGGCCAAATGGAAGGCAGTGACGTGGCCGAATGAATATCCACAGACGGCATAATGGGCACAGTCGTCACTTTGACAACCCATCCCTTGTGAGGGAACTTCTAACATTGATGATTTGTTTAAGGGACGACATCGAGTGCTTGGATGTAAGGTCGGCCCAAAATGCCATTAAAAGTGGGGTCCATGTCTAAAACATGAAAATCAACGGTGACAGAGACTAGACCCAGCCCTACTTTTAAGGTAATCACTCCCAAAGGCGGCTTCTTGGTATTATCATAAGCAGTTACTGTGATAGTGGAAGGCCAAATTTCACTTTCCGAATGCCACCCATTTTCAAAGTGCTAGGTGGCAACACATTAATGGATGCGCTAGTATCTACCAAGCATTGATTGACATCCACTTTGTTAATATTGACAGTAATGCATAAAGCATATTTCCTGGCTGGCTTTGGTGCCAATTCATGCTCATAGAAAATAATGGCCGGCTGATCACCTACCGGGGTCAAAACTAAAGTAATCTGCTCAACAAGAATGTCTTCATTGACCATTACTTTTGGTGAGTCGTGGATCTCTTAATCAACTCCAAAATAGAAATCTTAGCCGGGGTCTTGTCCAGATGTTTCAACAAATCATATTGGGTGCCCGGTATGGATTCTTGTTCATGTCCTTGCTCTTCCTGCCCATGTGCGGGCTCTTGCTCCTGATGTTGTGGAAACACACGGTGGAATATTCGTCCACCATGGAGCACCATTGTTTGAGAAATTTGCACCTCCTTCGGGTTGGTAGTGTAGACGCCTAATTTTGGACATCCCGCGGATCACCAATGGGCCCTCGTGTGAATGACGCTTGATTGTTGTACTCATTTCTACCGATGTTTGAGTTTTAAGTCCAGCCTATAGCCCCTTGGCTATTGAGCCTCGTTGATATAAGGGGCCCAACACCATGGGTCTGGGCGGCCAAGGTCCTGGCCGCCCCTAGTCCTGGGTGACCAGGGCGATGGTCGTCCTCCCCAGGAAGGTGGCCAGAGTGCTAGCTGCCCTCCTCCTCAAGGTGGCCAACGATTTGGTCGCCTTCCCCCTGTTTACTCGGTCTGGCCCAGCTCGTGGCCACATTCTCTCCCTCGTTTTGCACGATCTCCACCCACGTTTTGTAACCCCCGACTTGTCGAACCAAAACTCCACCACCTCCAGTACGAGAGAGAGGAGGAGGGGATTTTTTGGGGGAGAGAGTTGGGAGATTCGGGGAGGGGTGGTTTTTCGAGAGTTGACACGAGGAGAAGGGAGAACTCCCGAAACCTTGTCCCGGAGGCTACTCCTTCTTCCTTGAACCTAGTTTGAACTTCTCTACCTCTCATCTTCTGCTTCCTATGTGCATCTTGACTTCCAGGTAAGTATAGCATCGCATGTAGCATCCTCGCAGACCCAACATAAGAGGTTTTCTTCTTAAAAAACAAAGGGGAGGTGGATGCTCGAAAGTCTCGGCCATCCCTCCTTCCCACACCCCCCAGGTACTTTGGCCACCAATTTCTTATGTGTTTTCTAGTTGTTAGATCACATACTACACTCCAAGTTCACTAATGGCTTTCTTTTCTGTGTTTTTCTGAGCTATGTTGCAGGACTTCAGCACAAGGGACGAGCAGGGCTCCTTGCAATTGGCCGGCCGAGGATGAGGAAGAAGAAACCCACGTCTCTTCATCTTGAACATCTCCCCGTGATCAACATCCTGCGAGGTTCAGGTAAAATGACCTCTGGCGATCACGTTCTAATCTTTTTTTGTTCCTCTGTAGGTACCCTCGCACAGAGACTCTCATTCACCCATTCCATCTCACATCTCTCACCCAATCCCACGCCGCCGTCTCCGGGCGCCTACAAGCAAAGTGGCGATCATGGTGGGACCCTCTAGTGCCTACTGTAAGTCCCTTATGCTTGAAGTCAAACATTAGTGCAGTTATGTTGATACATTAGCTTTACTTTCGTAGCTCTATTTTTTAGTTTTCTGCAACTCGAACAGAAGGAGGCCAGACTCTCGGCCGCCTAGGTCCCTGGGCGACCAACCCAGTGGCCACCTAGGCCCTCATCTGGACGACCAGTGCTCTGGCCGCCCAGACCTCCAGGCGACCATCGCCCTGGCCGCCCTCATCCCTGCTAGAAGGCCAGCACTCTGGCCGCCCTCTCCTGGACGACCAGTATTCTGGCCGCCCAGACCTCCAGGCGACCATCACTTTGGCCGCCTTCTGTCTTCTCCATACTTCTCCTCCGTAGTAGTATTATATGTGTGTTCTAGATATGTTATTTCTCTCTTAACTTTGCTTGTCAGTGCATTGTGTGATTAGTTTCTGCAGGTTAATCTACGGGTTTGGGTTTAGGAAGAGCCGGCATTACCCCTTTTAGAAAACCCTCTCGTTGGCATCGAACCCTTCACCTGGGGATTCCCACTCGGGTGCAATTGGTTCAATCCAGTCGGGAACCTCCGTGAGTCCTCGCGAACCGTGGATTCCCACACGATCGCCAGGCAGGTTGTACCATGGAAGTCCCATTAGTCACCTTGGGTTGAGTGAAGATTCTGCTAGGATCCCGGAGTTCATTCCATAATACCCTTAGTTTTTCCTCCTCTTCTCCGAGTGAATCAAAAGGAAAAAAGGAAAAAAAAAGGGAAGAAAGTGGAAATCAGAAAAAAAAATTGGGCGTTGGTTGTGTTTACATTTGGTTGTGTTCAAAAAACATCAATTCCCTTTTCCCCCTCCAAATCTTTCATTTTCTCCATTCTAAACCAACTAACAACTGGTTTAAGATGGAGAGAGTTTATTCAAACCCGGGTTATGAGGAGGAATTTCCACCTCAATTCGATTCTGGAATTAGGGGCAATCCTCTATTTCAGGTAGAGGATAATGGTTTGGATGCCTTCATAGGCATGTTTTCGGCCACACCAAATGAGGCCGCCCACGCCGATTCGGCTTCATCTTCCCCGAGCGACCATGGTCGTGGTAGCCCGCGGGCTCTTACATTATCTCTGCACGACGACCAAGAGTTGATTAGCGTGATGTCCCGTTATTCCCCCACGGATTTAGCCACGATGGCCTCTCGTGGGAAGGCTCCGGCCCTCCCACACTTATCTCCACATGCCGCACCTTCCCGTGTTCAAGTTCTTTTCCAAGGGTCCACGAGTCGACCCATTCCCGAAACTCCAATCCAATTCAGCTATCCGACGCCTCCACAAAGGGTTCCTTCACCCCCAACTCCACCAATCATGGGTATCCCTTCGAAGGGGATGGACCCCTCACTCCGGCAGGAGATCCAAAGCTACATTCGGCAAGCAGTGGACGAAAGTATTGTAGACACGCCATTCTTGACGTCTCCTGAGAAAGTCTCATATTACTATACAACGCCCCGCGACGGCTTACGCATTTCGAATCTCCTAAATACTTCCTTTTCTTGGATCTTCTTCTGCCTTTTCCGGCATCCGGAATCGTCTCGTCACGGCATTCGGACGGCATCAACACAAGTCAGACGCATCAGGAGGTTCCGGAATCAAGAAGGGTGTCTGCCAGGCGGCCGCCAACGCCTAAACTGAGGACCCGGGTGGGTCTTAATGGGGGCGTCCAGGCCCCTGGATGCCCCCATTCTTTTAATTTATTTTATTTGTTTTCCAGAGCCCAAAAGTAAATAAAAATATATATATTAATGGAGGCGTCCAGGACCCTGGACGCCTCCATAAAAACTAATATAAAAAAAATATGTAAAATGCCAGTTGGCATAAAAGACAAAACATAAATAAAAAATATATATTAATGGAGGCGTCCAGGCCCCTGGACGCCTCCATAAAAACAAGTATAAAAATTAAAATGCCAGCTTTGGCATAAAAATAAAACAAAATAATAAAAAACAATATATTTATGGAGGCGTCCAGGCCCCTGGACGCCTCGATCAACTCCCTCACGGGTGCCGCCCACCGAACGACGGTTTGTCGTGTGTGAAAAAATCCAAATTATGGAGACGTCCAGCCCGCTGGACGCGCCCATTTCAAAATCACGAGGCGCCGCTCACAAAACCACGCGTTGTGTCAAACCGCGTGCGGCCGTCGGTGGTGTTCGGTGGACCTGTTAGGGGCGTCCGGGGCCCTGGACGCCTCCATAAAAATATTCTGAAAAAATTAATAAAAATAGAATAAAATATTAGTTCGGCCCTGATAGAGGTGTCCAGGGTTCTGTACGCCTCCACCCTCCGGAGCCCTATAAATAGAGACCCACCCCCTCAGTTCTGGGAGAGCTTCGAAGAGATCCGATAGGCTGTCGGAGCCCAGAGGCTATCGGAGTCATTTTCTAACCCGTGGGGTCTTTTGTAGGTGGAGGTTCTGCCGGCTTCTCGGGTGCCCACGCTCGCGAGAGGAAGGTCATCTTCATCCACCGCGCTTCCACGCCATCCCTACGCTGCCAGAGCTCCGCCGGATTTCACCATCGGCACATCCAATAAGCCAATCCTTTCCTTTTCTTCTTAGTTCTTTTGCATTCATCATCTCGCATCATCTATCCCCCTTCATAAGGGCGCCTCTTCTTATATACTTCTTGCATCCATCATCTCATTTTCCTCCTACTCGAGTCCGAGAGGGGTTTAAAAGACAACACCAACCAGGTGTGTGTCTTGCCATCATTTCGTTATTTTTATCGTAAGGATTTGAATACTACACCTTCATCTTTCTAATCCACTCGTTACTTGTTTGTCGTTGTTTTGCAAGGGTACCCAAGGAAAGCCCTCTCCGTCGGTCGGCCGAAGGGGGAGGAAGAAGCAACCCGCCATCTCCTGCTCTTGAGGTAGGCGCGATCACTTTCTTTATTTTGGGGTCTTTCGGCCCCTGGCGATCACATCTTGTTCTCGAGGCCGCGGCGAGTCACTTCCCCAATGGCCGTTTAAATTCCCGTTCTTATACCCTCTTTATATTCTGTTGTATTCTGCTCATATTCTCGAGGCCGCGGCGAGTCACTTCCCCAATGGCCGTTTAAATTCCCGTTCTTATATGTTATATTCTTATCTATTCATATTCTCGAGGCCGCGGCGAGTCACTTCCCCAATGGCCGTTTAAATTCCCGTTCTTATATATTATATTCTTATCTATTCATGTTCTCGAGGCCGCGGCGAGTCACTTCCCCAATGGCCGTTTAAATTCCCGCTCTTTATATTCTCCTTATATTCTGTTATATTCTTATCTGCTCATATTCTCGAGGCCGCGGCGAGTCACTTCCCCAATGGCCGTTTCAATTCTTGCTATTTAATTTCTGCACCATTTCCGTCCCCCCGAGGTCGCGGCGAGTCACTTCCCGCTATGGCCGTTTAACCCCCATATCTTGCTATATTACATTTGTCCCGCTCGCCCCACCGGAGCAATCTCCCGTGGTGGCCCCTTCTCTTTTCTTTTATTTCTGTGTTGCAGCAAACAAAAAGAAGGAGCCCACGCGCTCCGCGTCTTCTCCGCTTCCCCGAACCGCGTGACGTCGCTCACAGATTGGCGATCACGGTGGGACCTCTACTGCTTCCTTTCGGCTACCCTTGCAAGTTCGGCACCATCCGTGCCTCTCCACCTTGGCGCCCGCGCGCGCCCTCTTTGTGCTCACGGCAGCACTGTCAGTTGTGATTGGTTGTTTGTTTATTATATGTCTGTTATTTCTGTTGTTTTCCCACTCCATATCTCTGTCAGCATTTCATTGCATGCATCCATCCCTCTTTTCTATCCTTTTTTCATTTTTTTGAGGATCACCCTTTCCCGGTGAAGGAAGGACTCTCCGTTTGGGAAGTCCTCTCAACGGACTAGAATCTCCTACACTGGGACCTCCGTAAGTCCCCGACATCGAAGAATCTCCTCTTCGTTCACTGGGCTGGTTGTACCATTGAAGTTCCCTAGAGTTAGTCATTTCATTCGTGGTGAGACGAGAGACCCTAGCTGACACGGCGGTGAAACAAAAATAAACTAGGGTCCCTATTTTGTGTGAACTTCGGATCTCGCTAAAAATATAAAAAAATCATCAAAATCAAAACACAAAAAAAGGCGTAAAGGCATCAACTTATTTTATAATCTCTGCTACCTGCTTGCTAGTGTATGTTTTTACGTTCTGGGAAAACTGTGAGCATGGCTCACGAGTCTTTTGAGGAGAACCAACCTAGTCGTGGTTTGTCAGCCGACCCGCGAGTCTATGCTATGGACTCGGGTCCTTCTCATGAGCACTCGCATGAGGTGCAGGTTATTGCCGGGGACACATCCCCACCGCAGGATTTCTCTTCCTTACTGGGCATCCTCGCCAACACGGAGCTTACCTCTGAACAGCTCCGGGCCTTCCAGGCCATTCTGAAGGGGAAATCTGTTTCCCCCACGCCCCAGGAATCAACTTCGGCCATCGCACCTCTCCAAGAGTCCGTGCAGGCCATTCCATCTCCTTCATTGGCGTAAGCCATCCAGTCTCCCTCGCTTCAAGGACAAGCGAGCCAACAACCACCCTCATTCCAGTTCCCGTCACAATCTCAAACTCCCGTTGTTCCCCACACACCGCTTCAGCCAGGGCCAACTGTCGGCGGTCCGACAGCTCCCTCTCATTCCGGGTTCCCCCCTCAAGTCTCCGGGAGATAGTTTCTCCCCCAGTGGCAAGTGCCACCTTCACCTCCAGAGGAGCTCGCCCAATCGCTCCTCAATAGGTTCAATCGCATGGACGAGCAGTTTGAAAATCTGAGAAGGATGGTGGACGTGAAAGCCACCCCGGAGGTTGCTTTGCCAATCCTTCCCGTCATTCATCTTCCTCCCTCCGAAATACCCACGTACCGCAGATACAATGGTACCGGCAACCCCTTCATTCACCTCAAGGATTTCATGTATGAATCCTCATATTGGCAAAACGATCAGAGGTCCCTGGCATACCTCTTTCGGAGATCATTGGATGGTCCCGCGCTTGAGTGGTTCTATTCCTTGGAGCCCCGCGAGGCCGAGAATTTTGAAATAGTCCAGAGAAGGTTCTTACAGAAATATAGGGATAGGGTCGGTCCCTCACTCTCCATTACCGACCTAGTGGCCGAAAAGATGAAGCCCGACGAAGATTTTATCCGCTACGCTGATAGATGGAGGTCTCTGGCGGAAAGAATAAGGGATACCCTCTCCGAGTCCGAACAAGTGAAGATGATTGTGTCTAATGCAACCCCACAGTTCAGACATGTCCTGGCCATGAATAAACTTACTACAATGGAGGAACTCTATGAAAGGGCCCAGTACATCCAAACCCAGTTAAAAGACTCCCCCATTATGAACATGTTTGAGTCGCCGAAGCCCAAAGTAGTCAGAAAGACAGGCGCTGGTGTCCCGGGTGGAGCCACAGAAGGGGTCGTGACAAATGAGCAAGTGGGTGCGGTCAACAATGCCAACTATGCAGTCAACCCAAGGCCTCCACAAATGCCCCGACTTCCCCTCCAACCAGGTCCTTTCCCTCTTCGTCCTCCACCCCAAAATAATCCACCCCAGGATAATATGCCTCCATTACGTCAACCCCAGCAACAACAACCACAACCTCAGCAACAACAACCACCACTTCAATACAACCAAGTTTCACCCCCGGGGAACTATGGTCCCCAACAGCAACAAAGGAGGCCGCTCGGTCCCAAGAGAGCCAACTATCCACCATTGCCAGAAACCTTAGCAGACATTTTTAATGCCCTCATGGCATCAAACCAACTCGCCCTACCCAGAGAAAGGCCCGTGTGGCCCCCAAATATTGATACCTCCAAATACTGCGTCTACCACAGGCAGCCAGGACACACAGTAGATTACTGCTTCCATTTCAAAGATTATATCCACGATATGAATGATGAACATCAAATAGATTGGGATGAAATGAGACGATACGTCGCCGCTCTTAAGGCTAGGAGACCTCCTCATAGGCCACAGCAGTAGTTACAACAGCAGCAGCAGAAGCAACCACAACAACAACAACAGCCTCAGCAGGCCGCACAACAACAGCCCGACATGGGCATAATCCAGAATCCATTACCGGAGCACCAACAGCCCAATCATCAGGTTAACCCCATCTCCTCCTTCCCGGAAGTCGGGAGAGAGCAGGTGTGGCACCAGGAAAGTACCTCCATTCCTTCTACCGCCAATCCTATCATCACGCAACACCCTTGCCTTGCCCGGGTAGCACCTCTCTCTCATCAACCCACGTCAGTATCACCTTCACCATTTCCACTACCATTACGCCCTCTCATCCGTACTCCGATCTCCTATCAACCGACACTCTCCACTACACCTTCACACCCTCTCATCTTCTCTCACTCCCCCACTTTACCATCCACCTCTACCACATTTACCCCTACGCCTTGTAAACCCCCTATCATCCGTCAACCATACATAACCCCGTCTTTCTCCACCGTATCACCACTAATGCCTTCAAAACCACTCATTACTCATCGCCCACCTCAAAATCATTGCCCACTTCAAGCCCTACCCACTTCTACTTCATCTCCACCTCCACCTTCCAGACCCCTTATCCTTCATAATCCGCGCGATATCCCCTCTACCTCCACCATGCCTCCACCTAACAAACCCTTCATCAGAATCCCTGCTCCCGTCATCACCCCTGCTTCATCGACCATTCCTCCACCACTACCCCTCAAACCTCTGTTAAAACCCACTGCTACCCCCACAGAGGTACAAAAGCCGCAGGCAATGGTGCTCCAGAGTGAAAGGATTTTCCACAGGGTTTTCCCCCATAACAGTCAGAATCTTGAGCAATCTCAGCCAGAGAAGGATGATGGAGAACAACCAGAAAGAGCTATCCCTGGAACACAGTATGATCTATTAAAATATTTGGACAAGACGCCTGCTCGGATCTCCATCCTGGAGCTTCTTCAAAGATCCACATCCCACCAGGCAGTCTTAATGGAGTACCTTCAAAGAGTCATGGTTAATAAAGACCTCCCCATGGAGAAGATTTCGACCGTCCTAACCCCAACGGACACACAATCGGCCATCATGTTCCACAACTACGAGCTCGCTCCCAAGGAGGCTCGAAAATATGCACTGTGCATTTCAATAAAAATTAATGGGGTATCCATAAACCCGTGTCTTGTGGACACGGGTGCGTCCATAAATGTGATCTCCATGAGCACTCTTCAGTTGTGTGGGGTCGACGAGGAACAAATAAGACCTTCCTCAGTCACGGTCACGGCTTATGACAATAGCAAAAGGCCGCCGCAGGGGATGATTATTCTGAAGGCAGAACTAGACCCCATGTCAATTCCCACAGAATTCCATGTCCTCGACATGGACCCCACATTCAAGGCTATACTGGGTTGCCCTTACATCGAAGCCATGGACGCTGTGCCTTCCACCAACCATCAGTGCTTGAAGTTTCCTTATAATGGGAGAATTATTAAAGTGGTCAGTACACCTGTCCTTCACACAGTGGATGCTATCAACACCTCTCTGCCCTCTGTGTGGCCCTCTCATTGGCCCATATTGTCATTGCTGGACGTGCGTGATCTATCTCACATTCCACTAGCACCAAGGAGTCGGTCAGGACAACCGCAACATCATGTCTCCCTTTTCACTCCAAAGGTTGGGAGATTATGAGGAACATCGGCTATCAACAGGGTAAAGGTCTGGGCGTACAATTACAGGGTATGCTCAAACCGCCAAAGGAAATTAGGCCGAACCGTAGGTTTGGCCTAGGCTTCAAAGGACCGTTCAGGGCGGATTGGAAGCCCCTCACATGGACTCTATCAAACCACTTCAACAGAGGGCCCGTTGTTCAGATGGGAGATTACCCACGAGAAGCATATGGGGGATCACATGCTGTATATTTGGCTGAAAAATGTCCGAGGATCACCAAAAGAGGCAAGATCAAAGATCCGGAATGCGAGTGGAACAAATGATTCGACATACGGGACATTTCCGTTGCACTGGAAAGGATGTTCTCATCTCCGAAGCCTGAAGGACCACCATTGATCTCCGGAATACCAGAGAATATTACCACTCTTGCCAAGGTTCCAAACTATCCTCGTCCTCGCCAGAAGGACTCTGTCATCGACGGATTTTCATCCGTCCTCAACATTGCCGTCGACGGCTCATTAGCCGCCATCTTCTCCATCTACTCGTCTCAGCCTTTGTTGATATCTTCTTCCTGGGCCAGACAATTGTCTGATGATCTTCCCAAATCCCCTTCTCTGTTTACATACCTACGCGGGCTTTTCAACCCGCGCCAGGTCTTCAACCATGATCTGCTCTATGAGCCTCACAATCCTCTAGCCATAACCACTTTTCTCTCTCCTCCAATCTCTTTTCACTGCTTTGTCATTAAAAATGAAAACGAAAAAAAAACGTCAATTTTCAAACTCCCCAACAACACATCTTCATTGAGGAAACCTCCTACATCTCCCACGGGTGCGTACCGCCTTGCGGACCACCCGTCCAAGGTCCGATGAGCGACCTTTTCTACCCCTCCTCTGAGGGGTCTTCTCCTGTACATTCTACACCATCCTCTTCGTCTTCCTCTTCTTCTGTAAATATTGTCAGTCAATCTAGGAATGATAGGCCAAGAGTAGTACCTAGGAAGAAATCCAAGGGTAGGCAGATCCCTCGTCGATTCCTTCTGGATTTAGCCGCCAGGTGTCAAGCCCTCCTTGCCATCCCCCAGTTGCTAGAAAATCCCATCCGGCTACCGGAAATAGAATGTGAGGGCGACTGTGCATTTGATGAAGGGTATGGAGTCTACGAGATCACGGATGAAGAATGCCCCACTAAAGATGAGGGTGAAGAATATGAGGATGTGGCGGGCGCATACGCTAGTGGAATGAGGAGATTCGACGAGCCGTCAACCGCCGTAGAAGAATCCACAAAAGAAGTCAACTTGGGAACTGAGGAAGATCCTAGGATCATCCTCATAAGTGACAACCTATCACCCTCTGAAGAAGAGGCATTAATTGAGGTTCTCAAGGAATATAAGGACACGTTCGCATGGAGCTACGAGGATATGCCAGGTCTGGATTCAACCTTGGTCGAACACCGTTTAACCCTAAAACCAGGGTCCGTCTCGGTAAAACAAAGGTTAAGGTGTTTCCACCCTCAAATGGCTTTGAAAATGAAAGAAGAGGTCGATAAGCTCCACAAAGCCAGGTTCATTAGAGTCGTTCTTTATCCTCAATGGGTGGCGAACATTGTCTCGGTCATGAAGAAAGATCGGAAAGTCAGGATTTGTATCGACTTCCGGGACCTTAACCGCGCGTGTCCAAAAGATGATTTTCCCTTACCTCACATTGATGTGTTTATTGATAACACGGCAGGCTACGAAACCCTCTCATTCATGGATGGATTTTTAGGATACAATCAAATTCGTTTGGCAGAAGAGGATCAGGAAAAGACGTCATTCACTACCCCTTGGGGAACATATTGTTACGTGGTCATGCCGTTCGGATTAAAGAATGCTGGAGTTACTTACCAAAGAGCGATGATGGCCATATTTCATGACATGATGCACATATATCTGGAAGTGTATGTGGATGACTTATTGGTAAAATCAAGGACCAGGATGGAACATCTAGAAGTTTTGGCTAAGGTCTTGCAGAGGTCAAGGGAGTTCCAACTGAAAATGAACCCGAAGAAGTGTGTGTTTGGTGTGTCGTCAGGTAAATTGCTGGGGTTCATTGTGAGCAAAAGAGGGATCGAGATAGATCCCGACAAAGCTAAAGCTATCAGGGATATGCCGCCTCCCAAGAATTTGAGAGAAGTCTGAGGTTTAATCGGGAGGTTACAGTTTATTCGTCGGTTTGTGTCTCAACATTCACAAAGGTGTAGACCTCTCTACGAGTTGACCAAGCCAGGAGTAGAATTCCACTGGAATTCTAAATGTCAGAAAGCTTTTGAAGGGTTGAAGGAATATCTGGCTAGTCCACCTGTTCTCATTCCACCCAAACCAGAAAAACCTCTGATCCTTTACGTCTCAGTCTTGGATGACTCCGTGGGAGCCGTCCTCGCACAAGCTGATGAAGAAGGCAAGGAACAGGCAACCTATTACTTGTCCAAACTTCTCAATTGTGAGCAGAAGTACACCGTCATGGAGAAAACCTTTGCTGCCCTCGTTTGGGTAGTGCAGAAATTGAAGCACTACTTCTTGGCTCATGAGGTCCACTTGATTGCTCGAATGAATCCTATCAAATTCCTTCTGGAGAAAACCGTCCTTACGGATAGGCTAGCACGCTGGCAAAGTTTTCTCTCTCAGTTCGACATCACCTACATCCAGCAAAAGGCGATTAAAGGCTATGTCATAGCCGAGCATCTCGCTCACCATCCTCTTCCCAAGTTCGATCCCGTCCAATCAGAGTTTCCAGATGAGGAACTAATGTCCGTCAACCAATCAGATGAGCCAATGTGGACGCTATATTTTGATGGAGCTCTGAATTCTCAAGGGAGAGGAATCGGCGTCGCCCTCCTGTCGCCTGAAGGCCTCACATTCTCATTGGCATACCAACTCAAATTTCCAGTCACTAACAATATAGCCGAATATGAAGCCCTTCTTGCTGGCCTAGAACTCGCTCATTCTTTTCGTATCACTGAGTTGCGAGTCGTAGGTGATAGTCAACTCATCCTTCACCAGGTGCTCACTAAATATCACACTCGCGATCCCAAACTCAAGCCATACCAAGAACTCACTGCTGTCTTTGCCAAACTGTTCACAAAACTGATCTTTGTTCATGTCCCTCGTCATCAGAACATTCTCGCCGATGCCCTCGCCTCGTTGGCATCATCCATAAGGTTCCCTCTAGGAAGATGGTTTAAGTCCATTTCCATCTACAAACTTCACGCCCCTGCAATCGACGATGCTTCCTACGTAAACATCAAAGACAGGATAGCAAGAAAGATCCTGCAGGAAGATATCCTTGAGAAGATGGAGATCATGTTGGCAGAGGCCAAAGAAGAACTGGCTGATGAAGAGAAACCATGGTTCTATAAAATCGTCAAATACTGCCAAGATCAGTCTTATCCTGAAGGGGCCACCACAGATGATAAGAAAGCCATAAGAAGGGTGGCTCAGAAATACACATTGGTTGGAGGTCTACTCTAGAGGAGGAGCCTTACTGGTATTCTGTTAAGATGTCTTGGTGACGATGAGGTTTGGAAATGTGTAGAGGAGACGCACTCGGGTGTGTGCGGTGGCCACGTGAATAGTCAGATGCTCGCCAAAAAGATCATTCGGCAAGGCTTTTACTGGCCCACTATGGAAGAGGATTGTGATGTCTATGTCCGTAGGTGTGTCAAGTGTCAACTTCACGCCGATAAAATCCATTCACCATCTTCCTCACTTCACCCAATATCCTCCCCGTGGCCTTTCTCCATGTGGGCATTCGACATCATTGGTCCCCTAGGTGATCCCAATTCCCTCACCAAGCAGAAATCTTTCATCCTTACTGCGACGGAATACTTCACCAAATGGGCCGAAGCTGAAGCTTACGCGGAAATCAAGGCGTCAACAGTCTGCAAGTTCATCATGAAGAACATCCTCGCTAGATTCGACGTCCCAAGCACAATCGTCACCGATAATGGGCCACAGTTCATTTCTCAGGACCTACAGGACCTCTGCAAAAGGTACGCAATTACATTGCATCATTCATCGCCTTATTACCCACAAGGTAACGGCCAAGCGGAGGCCACCAATAAAACATTGCTCAAAATCATCAAAAAAACCTGCGAGTCTAGTAAGTTTTTAGACTGGCCAGAAAAACTTATCGAAGCCCTATGGGCCTATCGCACTTCAATCCGTACCCCCACCGGGCAGACTCCATTTGCCCTTACTTATGGTATGGAAGCGGTAGTCCCGTACGAGACTCTGATCCCTTCTCTCAGGGTACAATTGGACGAGGAATTTCCCCTCGACGATCGTCGTAATTCACTCCTCGCCCAGTTAGAACTCTTGGATGAGAAGCGGCTGGCCGCTGCCGAACACGCGCGTGTGTATCAAAATAGACTCGCTCGCTTTTACCAAAAGAAAGTCGTTGAGAGAAAATTCAAAGTCGGTGAGATGGTCGTAAAAAGAATTTTTGTCAAACCTGGAGGGCCGCATTCTAAGCTCCAACCCAATTGGGAAGGACCATTTGTAATTCAAGCCGTGTACCCTGGCAATGCCTACAAGCTAATCAACGCCGAAGGGACCGAGTTATCCCACCCTTGGAATGGGCTTTATCTTAAGAAATACTACCCTTAGCACAAAACAAACAAAAAAAATGATGAAAAGATAAAAAACATCAAAACCAAAGGAATACCGAAAACCACTACAAATATGGAAAATTCAAAATGCCAATGCCTGACAGTCACCATGTAGTTAAGTTCCTGCATCTAACCTTCATGTTAGGATAGGGCCCATTAAGACTTGGTAGGCACCGGGTCTTGGTTTGCCAGAACCATGGAGATCCCTGTCCGGCCACGTCGGCCTATGCTCGCTCGAAGGAAGCTAACATATGCTCACTTATGTATTTTATTCAAAAAAGTCGGTAGCATCACCTACGGTGGAGCATCACCCAGAAGATCTCTGGAAGCTGTAATCTTTATTCTTTTCTCTTCGACCAAATGAGACAGTCGGCGCCCTTAAAACACTGAGCATGAGAAACCGAAACTCAAACCCCAAAGCCAAGAGTAGGATCCATTTCCTCGAGCATCGATCAGAGCACGAGAAGAGAGCAGTGTCCCCGCAGGCATACGAAAAGGGAGCCCACAAATGTCAAACGACTATATCTCCCTCATAAAAAGAAATACAAAATCAAAATCAAGAGAAAAGCCTGGTCGTGACCGTACCTATTGCGATAAACGGAACCCCTCAAAGCAAAAGTCTGAATCCACAAAAGGGGCCGTGGAATGTAAATGCTCGAGATTTGGTCCGAAATTGTCTGAAAGGAAAGAGTTAATGGGCCCTTATTCGCTCGCCGGGTTAACGGTTTTGCCAATCCTCTCAGGAGGTTTATCCCCCACGCTCTTCCTTCTTCCTCTAAAGATGAAGGTTCGATGGAGTTTCTGAAAGGTGAAAACTGCCCAGGGTCTGTGACATTATTTTAATATACACATTTGGTTGAATACTTTAAAAAGTAAAAGCTATCGTTGCGAAGGAGTCTCCGTGTTTCTGGCTGGTCAAGACCCCTGTTTACCACCTTGATGTCTTCTTGTTTAACCTCGGGCTTAGGCCAATGCAAGCGCGTCACCTATGGGTGCGACGGCGTCTGATTCCGGGTCAGCGTCGCACGGTTGGTAGTTAGGGTTCCAGGGTGTTTCATCATATACCATCTAGAGTTGTGAGGAAATAGACCCGGGTCGGACAAATCATTTACCTCAAACATCTTTTGGGTGAATCCCTGTGGCCGGAAGCAATTGGGAGCCTAAGCATGGCATGACGGTATTGTCATCAGGGTAAGTCTTAGCCGGCGGGATCATCATTCGAGGGGTCTAGAGGCCCAAATCAACCTAGATGTGCACTTAGGATACCCGGGAGGTTAGTAAGAAACCCATGTTCTCACGTAGGTTAGGTGCCATGTGGGTGCTTGCCGGGCGTTAGCAACAAAAAAATTGAAATGATAAAAACAACAAAAAAAGGAAAAAGAGAGAATGCCCATATTTGCAAACAAAAAAAATCTTTTTTATGATAAAACAAAAAAAATGCCAAATATAAAAAAAGAAAATAAATAAATTTTGCATGATTGCATTTGCGTACAGCATCTCACTTTAATACCGCTTGCATTCGTGTGCTTGCCTATCGCATTTATCGTCACCACATTTTTCCATTACCTTCGTTAATAAAGGCTTGGCCCCTTGACCAGTTATCAAGGACAGTCACAATGACCATTTGCTTATTGAGCAAGGGGCCAAGTCAGAACAGAAATTCTGATTTGTTTGTTTCAGTGATGTGTGCAGGGATTCAGGCAACAGAAGCAAAGGTGAAAAACAAACAAACCGAACCTTGTATTTTATTCCAAAAACCAAAAAAATTACATCAAGTTCCGCCCTCTCTCTCTGCATTACTCGTCCCACTACTCTCCGGGCAAAACGCTCTCAAAGGTGCTACCCAACTACGAAAAGCGGTACTCCTACCGCTCTGTACTCCTCTTCCTATTCCCACATCCCGGCGTTGATCTACGGAAGCAGCAGAGAAGCTACCAACACGAAAGCCACGCTCTCATGCATAGCGCTCCTCACCATCTCTCAGCCACTGTTCAGCAAGACCAAGGCTGATTCGGAGTTCGAATAGTTGGGCCTCCATGGCCCTTCGTTCCTCCCTTGTAGTCAATCTGTTGGCTCTTTCTCTCTCTGCGTCTCTTTCTTTCTCTGCACGTTCTCTCTCGCGGTCTTCCCTCTCCAACTGGAGAGTGATCCTCAGTTCCACAGCATCCCTAGAGGAGTCATCATCAGAATGACACCGCAGTTCCCTCTCCAGTTCTGCTATCCTAGCCTCCTTCTGCGCAGCTTGGGCAAGCGCTTCTTCCGTCTCCTTTTCCTACCGAGTGTACCATCTCAGATACGCGATAAGGCATAAACAAGGAGAACTCAACACTGAGACTCTTACCTGTATAGAGGGCATCCCTTCTGCCTCCGCAGTACGCTGCATGGCGTGAGCAAGTTGCTAATGAAGCAAGTCAAGTTCTGAGGTGAGAATCCACAAGCTGGAAGAGGCACCACCTACTCCCATCGCTGGGGAAGCCGCGCCAATCTGGGCATGCTACGACCGCGTGAATTAGCAGCCAACATCTGGAATCGGGGGTTTTAATTAGGAACGTACTGTACACCTACCAAGGCGCTCGTAGCTCCGTGGGCATCGCCTAACTGTTGTTCCATCTCTGCCAAGCGAGTTCGTAAATTCGCTATCATGGCATCCCGGACATCCTGCAGCCTTACGAGTCAGCATTTTCACCAGAAAACCAAGAAAAGGAGAAAGAAGAAAAGAGAAAAGGGGAAACCTACCTCCACAAGTTCCCGGGGTTGGAGCCGCTCTGCGTACTTTATCTTATATAGACGCAAGTAGTCCTCGCTATCCTGTGCCTGTGATTCTACAATCGTGCCACCCCATTGCCAGTCTTCACACTATTCAGGGAACCGCACGCGCTAGTCAATGCAGGTCGCCGGTCCTCGCGTCTTTCTCCCGACACGAGGTGGCGCAGCCGTATCCACCCATTCCTGAGCCAGTCCTAAAGTCCTCATAACCAATCGTAGCCGAAGCGGCTCGATTTCATTCAGGCAGTGCATCCACAGTTCCCGTCCAAACCGGGCACGACTTGCTAGAACCCACGGCTGGTCGGCATCGACCATGTCTGAGTAGGGTCTCCAATTTACCATCGCTGCAGGGAACTCTTGTAGCTCCCGCTTTAGCACCATCAGTTGGTAGGTTAGGGGTGCCGCACTCATGATGGGTTCCCACCGCCTGGCTAGCGGCACCATCGCGGGTCGCCAATGTCGAGCTCTCCCCATCGGGAGGTAATAATAGCTCCACAGCTGCTCGGCGCAGGTCATCAGTACCTTGCAAAAACATAAAAAAATAATACAAAACAAGCAAAATCAAAAATACCTGGATGAATGGTGTGAAACCACTCACAGTCATCTCACGGTCTGCTTCTTGGAACAGACCTGCAAACAAGTATGCCAGCATGGCAGCTCCCCAGACATAGTACCCTGCTCTTTCAAGGTCTGACAGCAGCTCCAGGAAGCGACATTGGATACCATCCCTTTTCGAGCTCAGTACCAATCTCTCCAAAAGAAAGAGGAGAAATCTCCTCAAATCTATGTTGCATCTTTCCCAGTTGCCGAAATCTGTGCAGTACACGGCATGGCATCCTATTTCCATCCTTTCCATGAACTCTTCTGAGGATTCGTCTTCCCGCCGACGAGTGTCGGCGAGCCCTAATGCATCCATGAGGGACGCCCTGGCTACCGACCTATTTTTCCGACCATCTAGGTCCAAACCCAGTAGCTTCTGGGCACCTTCTCGGTAATCCGCATAAGTGACCCTGGTCACTGCCTCGCCCTCCACCTTCAGGCTTGTGATCCGGACCACATCCTCCAAGCTGGGCACCATGTGCCCCCAGGGCATCAGGAATGCCCGACTCACTGGGTCCCATCTCTCACACAAGGCTTGGATCAGGACCAGGTCGAGCTGGATCGGCTCGATCCGAAGAAAAGTGCCAAAACCCATCACGTCTAGCCTGGCCTTCTGAAAATCTGGGAGGCCCCTGTACGCTGCCACTACCAACTCCCATGAGATCTGTGATTTCATCACACTCTACGCATGCAGGGAATGGAGAGGAGGTTTGGTCAGAAAGAAAGGAAGAAAAAGAATGAAAAAAGGGTAGGAAAACTTGGCTTACGAGTTGCGATTGGGCCCTTTCGCTGAAGTGCCCTTCGAGGTCCGAAAGCCTCCTGGAACTACTACCACTGGACCTGCTTCTCTTCGAGGAGTGGGAAGATTCGCCCTCCATCCAACTCTCAGGATTTTGAACTCCTCCTCTCCCGTGAGAACTTGTGCCCCTCGAGTTAGCTCTCGATATACCTGGGAGGATAAAAGGGACACGAATTTATAGAAATGGAAGGAGTGCAGGCCAAGATTGCCTCCATCACCTGTTAATGATAGCCCTCGCGATGAGGCACCTGCCATGCGATCCTGTGTGTCACTTCACCGCTCACACAGGGTGATTGATTGGACAAAGAATATGACGACTAGCCCCCTATGTTGTCTAGGGATACCCTATCATGTTTTGGAGGACGTCCGCAAACTTGACACAACATCCGGGAAAATGGACTAGGGCCGTCATTTTTGACTTCGACGGCAGATTCCCATGGAAAATGGTTACAACAAGACGCGATTCTCTGTTTAGGGTGGAGTATCGGCAGACCCATCATGTTGGCCCGTGGGAATGGCAATCAAGAGGGGGTGAATTGATTGACGGGAAATTTAAAATTATCAACAGCGCACGAGCAAGCAAACCACAAATAAAAACGCAGCAACCACACACACCAACAAGATAAACCAAACGCACAAGAGCACAACCACAGGAGACGAGCAATTTTAGGTGGTTCGGACGCACCCAGGTGCGATCCTACATCCACCCCTCTCAATTTGAGAGGATTCCACTATAGAGAGCTACACTGAATAGCACACACACACAAACACGAGGTCAAGGACCTCTATCCACACACACACACACGCCCAACAAGGGCATTCCATGGAGATTAAATCTCCAACCTCTCACACACTATATCTGAGTTTGAAAATAAAGAGAATCACATGAACATTAAGCCTAAGACTGATGAAGAACATTAAGGACAACTCCCCCTGTCTATTGGAATGATGGCTAGCTATGCTTCAATAGAGACGTTCGTGGGTTGATGGGTTCCTGAAGACGCTGAGGCTTGGAAAGATGATCCACGCAGCAGGATGATGTCTTGATTGCTGAACGAAGTTGCTCGGATGAAGATCGATGAAGTTGCTCTTCGAACCACGACCTTCTCTTCCACACGCAGGTGCGCCTCTGCTCCCGAGGATGAAGACGCCCAACACTCGTGTGGCACCGTTTGCAGCTCTGGTCGTCGTCTCTTTGGGACGCCCTAATCATGGGCATTTATATCCTGGGGGATGGCACTCCTAGCTGGAGGAGGGAGGAGATTATTCTCTCCTTCGATTGGTTCTGCAAATCCGATGTGGCCATTTCTTTATCCTGTTCGAAACCTGCATGAAATGAGTGAAATCAGTGTTAGACTGAATCAAATGATGTTAATTAGGTTTAACAGTCTAAGCCACATGATTACTAGTTAATCCCAATGGCTAACAAATGATTAGAACATGAAGTATGGCCCACACAATTAATAGATGAAATATATTGCGGAGTTCGGAGAAAATAAGAAAAAAAAAACAAGAGTGGGTCGACCCATCTGCCAAGTGGGTCGACCCATGTATCAAACAGATCCGGTTTCCAGGTTCTGCTTGTTACAGGGGTCGACCCCCTTTGATACGTGGGACGTCCCACTTCTTCACAGGGGCCAAGAATAAGTTCTGTGAAATCACAGGGGTCAACCCCCTTTATCAGCTGGGTCGACCCATCTGTGCCAGAGCCAAAAGAGTGGCATCTGTTGCAACAGGGGTCGACCCATCTGTCTGGGGGGGTCGACCCACTTCAGGTTAAAACAGAAAAAAGACATTAAGCCCAACAAATTCAAGGAATTTTGGTCAAACTAAAATAAAGTTATTCTAGGGAGAATTCTTACCATGTTTGGTCTGAATGAATCAATTCTACTCACCTTTCATGGAGATTCTTCATTTCACTTACCTTGTCTTCCTTCTTCCAGATTTCTGAATTTCACCATGGAGAAGGAGTGAGCTTGCTGTCAGCATTATTCATTCTCATCAAATAGTTAGTGAGATAAAGATTTGATCAATGAATTGGCATCTCAGAAGATAGTTTATCATTGTGAAAGTATAGTGTATCAAAGATGGAATGAATGAATGTGAAGCATATGACCACTCACCATGTTTTATTCAATCTATTAAAGAACTTTGTCATCATCAAAACCAAGGAGGGCACAACAATCTCCCCCTTTTTGATGATGACAAAAAAACAAAACAACCCAAGCAATTTAAGCTAATAAAGGGAAGATAGAGTAATATAGAGAGAACTGAGACAATTTTCACTACTATGTCAGCCAAACAGACATGAAAGCAAAACACTTATTTTCCAATGAGTGTGAAGGAACATCACTCCAGAATTCAACAGCATATCCATTTACTTACTGAACCATGAGCATATCAAGACTGGAACGTCAAAAACATAGCAACTTCAAAACAAGACATAGTAGGACATGATCACAAAATATTACTGTCAGCAAAATTGCTAGTTCTCCCCCCTTTTTTTTTCATGAGCAAAAAGGAGATGTGCAGAGCAGGTGCACAAAGATAAGCTGAGTAGATGGTGGATTTAAAGAAGGAACAAGGTAGATAGAAAGAAGATGACCAAGGAGAAAGAAATTGAAATGAGCACGCAAGCATCCAGACATGCAGCTTAACATATAACATAAGTAAGCAAAGGTGCTGCTAAGTAGGGTTTAAACAAAAAGGGCAGCTTCTCATCAAAAGCTGACAGCAAAGTTACTCCTAGCCAGACTAGTTGGGTGATCCGGAAACAGAATCCCTAATGTGCTGAAGCATTTGGGTGTGGGCATCAAGAGTCTTCGATATGGATTCGAAGTGGTGCAGGAACATCTCTTGATGTAGCTTCAGGTCACTCACATCTGCAGTTAGCTTGTCCAGCCGTTGGGCAATTTGATCAGGACGAGAAACATGTGGCTCTGGTCTAGAGCTACTTCCTCCGGCTTGAGAAGGACTGGTTGGTGGCTGATCATCATGTGAGGCAGTAGTATCTTCTTCTTCTGCTTCTTCACCACTGTCACTGTTTTCTGCAGATTGCACATTCTTGCCTTTAACATTTTTCAAAACTCGAACTAGGTGGCCAGCTGCAGTTCTTTTGTAACCCATGTTGCGGCAAAGACTGCGGGCGGTATAGACATCCTTGTTAAGTAACTCTTCACAGATTTCCTTATCCAAGTCGATATGAAGATGCCTAAAAACCGCTGTCAACTGTGAAGCATATGGAAGACTACGTCTTTTTTCTTTGTAACAACGGAATATTAAGTCATACATGAGACTTGAGAAATCAGCAATTATACCATTATAAATGCAGTGGAACAAAAATTTATGAACTTTGTTGACTTTGTTCCTGCTGCCTCCCCTGGGATAGAGAATGGTGGTGAAGAGATGATGCAGAATGCGCTGAGCAGGAGGAAAAACATTGGCATTCAATTCCTTTGGAATGTCATTTTCATCTATGACTACTGAGTCATCAAAACCCATCATTATGCTGTAAACAGACACTGCATTCATTATTGTATTTGGCGGTAGCCGCAGGGATGTCCGCCGGTGCGAGGGTTTTTCGGAAGGGCAAGGGAGTGGTCTTCCCGTGTAGAAAAGGTGCGGCTGGCTTATAGAGGAGATGCCCCGTTTAATAATGCTCCGGTCAAAAAAGGTTGAGAAGGGGGTTTGACCGGTTTGATTATGGTGTTTTGACAACAAAAAAATAGAGGGCTCGACCGTAAGGGACGACCCATTGGGGCATCCCAAAATAAAAACGTATGGAACGTTGGGAAGTTGGTAAAAGTTAACCCACTGGACCGATGAGTATTTGATATAAGTGGATGGGTTCACTCAAAAGAATGGGTCCGAGTGAGAAATACTACAGCACAATCGAGAATTTTTGTTTTAAAGACTTACCAATTTTGTCTAGCAGGAACTGTACCTGACCATCATTTTCGATTGAAGCTACACTTTATTTAGCAAGGATCTAAACATGCCCAAATAAGAAAGAAATGCAAATTTAGGTTATTGCAGGCAAGATGAGTTCAGACAATAATACTAGTAGAGGTTTTATTGATAAATGAGTGTGGCACACAATTATGCATATGCATGAGAAAAAATGATGTGAATAGTGATGTCAGTCAAATGAAATAGATGAGTACCATCAAATGAAATAGATGAGTACCAAGTGGGGAGTAAGTCTGAAAAGCTCAATGCAGTGAAATGGGTGATGAAGGTTATTAAAATGTATTATTTGAAGGCAGGACAAAAAGAGTATTTCATGGATTGAGTAGAATGCAGACTTGTAAGTCTATCTAAGTGCTCTCCACTCTGCATATTCCTAGCTCTCTTCTTAAGGAGATGAACTTTTCTTTGCTAAGAGGTTTTGTAAGGATGTCCGCTAATTGTTTATCAGTTTCAATGTATTTCAGCTCAAAGTCCTTTTTATTTACATGGTCCCTCAGAAAATGATGCCGGATATCTATATGTTTGGACCTTGAGTGATGAGTTGGATTTTTAGACAGATCAATTGCACTTTTATTATCACACATGATCGGAACACAATTCAGAAACACATCATAATCGACTAGCTGGTGTTTGATCCAAAGGACCTGTGCACCACAACTGCCGGCAGCCATGTATTCGGCTTCGGCCGTTGACAATGCCACGTAATTTTGTTTCTTGGAGGCCCAAGAGACTAGGCAACCTCCGAGAAATTGGCATGTGCCACTTGTGCTTTTACGATCAAGAAGGCACCCAGCATAGTCGGCATCGGTGAAAGCCACAAGTTTAAAATCACATCTACGAGGAAACCACAGTCCTAGATCAGGAGTACCAGCAAGATAACGAAAAATCCTTTTAACGGCACTCAAATGAGACTCACGAGGACTAGCTTGATGCCTAGCACACAGACAAACTGCAAAGTGTATGTCAGGCCTACTAGATGTTAGATATAAAAGTGAACCGATCATACCTCTAAACAGCTTTTGTTCAACCTGTTTACCTTTGCAGTCTTTCTCCAGTTTTATGCTTGTTGACATTGGTGTTGCATAGGATTTTGCACCCTCAAAATCATACTTCTTTAAAAGTTCCAGCATATATTTCTTTTGATTGATGAAAATTCCATCCTCCCTTTGTTGAATTTGTAGCCCCAAGAAAAAATTTAGCTCGCCCATTAGACTCATCTCGAATTCAGCCTGCATCAACTCAGAAAACTCCTTGCACAGTTTCTTATCAGTAGACCCAAAAATGATATCGTCCACATAAACTTGAACCAGAAGCAAATCATTTCTAGAATGCTTAGAAAATAAAGTCTGATCAACAGAACCTCTTTTGAAACCATGTTCAATCAAGAAGGAGCTTAGACGTTCATACCAAGCCCTGGGGGCTTGTTTTAGACCGTACAAAGCTTTTTCTAGTTTGAACACATGGTCCGGGTTTTTTAAATCCTCAAAACCCGGAGGTTGCTCAACGAAAACTTCTTCTTTAATGAAGCCGTTTAGAAATGCGCTCTTAACATCCATTTGATAAAGTTTAAAATTTTTTGAGCATGCAAAAGATAGAATGATGCGCACGGCTTCAAGGCGAGCAACCGGTGCGAATGATTCATCAAAATCGATTCCGAGCTCTTGGCAATATCCCTTGGCCACAAGACGGGCCTTATTCCTTACAACCACACCTTGATCATTTAATTTGTTTCGGAAAACCCATTTCGTTCCGATCACGTTGTGGTTATTAGGACGGGGCACTAGTTTCCACACTTCATTCCGTTGGAATTGGTGTAGTTCTTCGTGCATTGCCATTACCCAGAAATCATCTTTTAATGCATCATCAACACATTTGGGTTCAACTTGTGACGTGTGTGCAAAGGCATTCAGAGTGAGCAAGAGTTTTAAGGATGAGTGAGTTTTTATACCTTCATTTACCTTACCCAGAATGTTTGCCGCTGGATGGTCTTTAAGATATTTCCATGAGGGAGGCAGATCTGGATGAGTTGGAGGTGCATCCTTCAATTGTTCTGTGCTATTTTCCTCAGCTTCATGGTTCTTATCAGTTTTGGTTCCAGAAGTGGATGGATCTTCTTGTTTTCCCTGATTTGTGTCCCCTTGAGTTTTATCCTGCAAAAAATCTGATTCTTCATTAGGTGAAGTGAGATTTTTGGAAGTGTTCTCATCAACAATCACATGTGGAGTTTCTTCGATTACTAAGGTTCTTTTATTAAAAACTCGATAAGCCCGTGAGTTGTCAGAGTAGCCCAGACAAATTCCAACATCACTCTTTGCATCAAAATTTTCTAGATCGTCCTTACCATTATTCAATATGTAACAAGTACTCCCAAAGGTCTTAAAGTATGAGATGTTCGGTTTCTTACCTTTGTAGAGTTCATAGGGTGTTTTGCTTACAAACGGCCTTATCATTGCACGGTTGACAATGTGACATGCCGTATTCACCGCTTCAGCCCAAAAATATCGAGGAAGATTCCGCTCACTTAACATGGTTCTCGCCATATCTATTAGCGTGCAGTTCTTCCTTTCAACCACGCCATTTTGTTCCGGTGTCCTTGGTGCCGAGAAGTTATGAGTGTACCCTTCACTCCTGCAAAAGTCATCAAAATTTGCATTATCAAATTCACGTCCATGGTCACTTCGTAAACTCGTAATCATGTATCCTTTCTCGTTCTGGACCTTCTTGCAAAAAACTTGGAACTCCTGCAAAGCATCACTTTTATTATTAAGAAATATAACCCAAGTAAAGCGAGAAAAATCATCAACTATGACAAAACCATAAGACTTGCCCCCTAAGCTATGTGTCCGAGTAGGACCAAAAAGATCAAAATGCAATAATTCTAAGGGGCGAGATGTGGAAATGATGTTTTTGGATTTAAATGAAGATCTAGTCTGCTTCCCTTTGGCGCATGCTTCACAAACTTTATTTACATCTAGTTTTATTCTGGGAAGACCTATGACAAGATTATTTCTACACAATTTTGAAATAACACTACTGCTAGCATGTCCAAGCCTCCGATGCCAAACCCAAAAACCGTCGGTATCTTTGGCAACTAAACACAAAAGATTGCATGGAATTTCATTCATGTCAATTGTATAGACATTATTTTTCCTATGTCCTAAAAACTTTATTTCATTTGTATGACTATCTACAATTGTGCAAAATGAGGATTCAAAAGTGACTTTCAGACCACTATCACATAACTGACTAATGCTTAGAAGATTATGATTTAGTCCATCAACTAACAGAACATTGTCGATGGTATTGGAGTTATTTACACTTACCTTACCAATACCAACGATCTTACCTTTGTCGCTTCCTCCGAATGCAACAAGACCTCCTTCTTTTTCTTTGAAATCAGCAAAAATCTTCTTGTTCCCAGTCATATGCCTCGAACAGCAGCTGTCTAGAAACCAATGTGATTCTTCGGCCTTGAGACATCCCTACATCAGAACATAAGCTCAAGGAACAACTTTTGGCACCCACATAAGGTTGGGTCCATGCTTGTGAGATCTGTTAAACATGAAGGAATTTCTTGACTTATGAGCAAAATGTTCATCATCCTGACTCATAATATTGCAATATGACATGACATGGCCAACGCGACCACAATAGTGACAAAAGGTTCTTCTCCTTCTGGAATTACCTATGTTCAGGCCAGTAAATTTTTGTGGTTTAGAGTTTGAGCTAGCACTAGCCTTTTCATGCATGATAGGCTTATCACCTTTTGCAGGCACAAAAGATATAAATGATGTCGTCACTTTGTTCTCAAATGATTTCTTTTTGATTGGTTCATAGCCTATTCCCTCTTTTCGAAAATTTATCCTTGTTCCAAGAACCTTTTCTAGGTTGTCCTTTCCTTTCACAAATTTTGCCAAATCATCTATTAACCTATCAATTTCCTGGTTTAGGGTGAGAATCTTTTGGTTTGATTGATCTAATTTCTCATGACATACAAAGATTTGATCCCTCAAGATTTTATTGTCATTGATCATTTTCTCATTTTCACTTTCCAGATCGTGAATCCTATCCTCCTTCTCAAGATTTAGGATTTGGGCATCTTTTATTTTTCTAACTCATTTTTGAGATGCAGCTCAGTTTCTTCATGATTTTTAATCTTCTCAACCATAGCTTCATTTTCACTCTTCAGGCTGGCACAAGTCTTTGTTAGTTCAACAAATTTTTCACTTGTGACATCCCCATGACTCATGGATTCAACTTTTCTTTTTAGCTGTTTGTTTTCAGATCTTATCTTCTTGAATTTAGCATAGAGTGCGACATACTCTGATTCCCACTGTTCAGGTGTAAGAGTGTCTGAGTCAGAGATTACCTCATCATTCTCTTCCTCATGTGCCATTAGACACATACTCTTCATCAGTTCTTCAAGTTCTGCATTGTCTTCATCGTCTTCGTCCTCTTCATCGTCACTCCAAGTAGCAACCATGGCATTAGGCTTTTTCTCTCTGTCCTTCTTAAATTTCTTTCTCAGTTCCGAACATTCGCCACGCATGTGTCCTGATTTTATGCATTCATAGCATATTACATCTTGTAACTTGCTTCCTTCTGTCCTCCATTTGGCTTGTTTCTTGAAGGGCTTCTTGAATTTTCCTGGAAATCTCTTTCTTGCTTTCAGAAATCTTCTCACTCTTCTTGTCAGCATAGCCACATCATATTCTTCATCAGTGTCTTCAGTGGACTCTTCATCACCTGAGCTAGTTGGCTGTGGGTTCGCCTTTAGAGCAATGGTCTTTTTCTTTTTGCCTTCTTCTTCAGTTCTCTTGACATTAATTTCGTAGGTCATAAGTGACCCAATCAACTCATCCAAGGTCAGGGTAGATAGATTCTTAGAGTCTTCAATCACCGTGGCCTTGGTGTGCCACGCAGGTGATAGTGATCTCAGCACCTTGCGAACCATCTCTGAGTTTGTGTATTCCTTTCCTAGTGCCTTCAGCCCATTCGTGATTTCGACGAGTCTTGCAAACATCTCAGATATTGTCTCCTCCGGCTTCATCTGGAACAGCTCGTAGTCTCGGATCAACATGTTTGCTTTAGTTTCCTTAACTTCAGATGTGCCTTCATAGATCAGCTTCAATTTGTCCCACATCTCTTTAGCGCTGTTACACATAGAAACACGAGCATACTCGTTAGGATGAATGGCGCATTGGATAATATTCAAGGCATTAAAATTAACAGTAGCATGCTTAATGTGTTCATCAGACCATTTCCCTTCATCAGGAGGTAGAGCATGTGGACCTTTGTTGACAACGGTCCAGGTCTCATGACTTTGAGCGCGAAGAAATACAGTCATTCGATTTTTCCAATAACTGTAGTTCGTACCGTCAAAGAATGGCGGTCGATGAATCGAATGCCCTTCGGGCATCATCCCTTTGTTTGCCATTTCAAAGGATCACTCTATGAACCATGGGGTTCAGAATAGAAGAGCCGAGGCTCTGATACCAATTGTTGGCCCGTTGGAATGGCAATCAAGAGGGGGTGAATTGATTGACGGGAAATTTAAAATTATCAACAGCGCACGAGCAAGCAAACCACAAATAAAAACGCAGCAACCACACACACCAACAAGATAAACCAAACGCACAAGAGCACAACCACAGGAGACGAGCAATTTTAGGTGGTTCGGACGCACCCAGGTGCGATCCTACATCCACCCCTCTCAATTTGAGAAGATTCCACTATAGAGAGCTACACTGAATAGCACACACACACAAACACGAGGTCAAGGACCTCTATCCACACACACGCCCAACAAGGGCATTCCACGGAGATCAAATCTCCAACCTCTCACACACTATATCTGAGTTTGAAAATAAAGAGAATCACATGAACATTAAGCCTAAGACTGATGAAGAACATTAAGGACAACTCCCCCTGTCTATTGGAATGATGGCTAGCTATGCTTCAACAGAGACGTCCGTGGGTTGATGGGTTCCTGAAGACGCTGAGGCTTGGAAAGATGATCCACGCAGCAGGATGATGTCTTGATTGCTGAACGAAGTTGCTCGGATGAAGATCGATGAAGCTGCTCTTCGAACCATGACCTTCTCTTCCACACGCAGGTGCGCCTCTGCTCCCGAGGATGAAGACGCCCAACACTCGTGTGGTACCGTTTGCAGCTCTGGTCGTCGTCTCTTTGGGACGCCCTAATCATGGGCATTTATATCCTGGGGGATGGCACTCCTAGCTGGAGGAGGGAGGAGATTATTCTCTCCTTCGATTGGTTCTGCAAATCCGATGTGGCCATTTCTTTATCCTGTTCGAAACCTGCATGAAATGAGTGAAATCAGTGTTAGACTGAATCAAATGATGTTAATTAGGTTTAACAGTCTAAGCCACATGATTACTAGTTAATCCCAATGGCTAACAAGTGATTAGAACATGAAGTATGGCCCACACAATTAATAGATGAAATATATTGCGGAGTTCGGAGAAAATAAGAAAAAAAAACAAGAGTGGGTCGACCCTTCTGCCAAGTGGGTCGACCCATGTATCAAACAGATCCGGTTTCCAGGTTCTGCTTGTTACAGGGGTCGACCCCCTTTGATAGGTGGGACGTCCCACTTCTTCACAGGGGCCAAGAATAAGTTCTGTGAAATCACAGGGGTCGACCCCCTTTATCAGCTGGGTCGACCCATCTGTGCCAGAGCCAAAAGAGTGGCATCTGTTGCAACAGGGGTCGACCCATCTGTCTGGGGGGGTCGACCCACTTCAGGTTAAAACAGAAAAAAGACATTAAGCCCAACAAATTCAAGGAATTTTGGTCAAACTAAAATAAAGTTATTCTAGGGAGAATTCTTACCATGTTTGGTCTGAATGAATCAATTCTACTCACCTTTCATGGAGATTCTTCATTTCACTTACCTTGTCTTCCTTCTTCCAGATTTTTGAATTTCACCATGGAGAAGGAGTGAGCTTGCTGTCAGCATTATTCATTCTCATCAAATAGTTAGTGAGATAAAGATTTGATCAATGAATTGGCATCTCAGAAGATAGTTTATCATTGTGAAAGTATAGTGTATCAAAGATGGAATGAATGAATGTGAAGCATATGACCACTCACCATGTTTTATTCAATCTATTAAAGAACTTTGTCATCATCAAAACCAAGGAGGGCACAACACATCACATGGGAACAGTGCAAAGGAGAAGAAGTGTAGGGAAGAAGGAACGCACAAGAGAACAAACGAGCAGCAGAAAATCAAATCACTCTCTTCATAATTCTACATGAGCTGTCAAAAACATCATAAACATAAGGAGGAGGCGAGTCCACCAGCTCGCAGATCCTCACCATCACTCATCTCTCTGGGTGCTCCCCTCCTCTCCCCTGAGGTGCGGGTCCCTCAGAAGCCTCTGGGATCCTCGTGCAGCAGCACCTGCCTCGCCTCTTGGCGCCTGCTCCGCAGCAGTGACTCGCTGCTCCTCCCCTGGCGTGGCAAAGAAGCCACTAGCGGCAAAGCGACCAGACTGGCGCAGTCGCTCCCCGAACTCTCGCGCTCTCTCGTAGGGCATCTCCATCCCTCCTAGCCTCTGCACGACGGCCTGAAGGCCCAGTTGGAGCTCCCTCACTTGGGCCTCTAAGGCCCTCCTCTCGGTCTGATCCCGCTGTCGCTCGGACCTTCTCTCGGTTTTCTCTCTCTCTCTCTGCCTCTCTCCTCATCATCTGCAGAAGAACCCTTAACTCCAGGATGTCTGGAGAAGGTCTCTCCTCACCGCGATGTCACAGCTCTGCTACAGTCGCCACCCAGGCATCACGCTCCTCTTCCGCCCGGGTCGCGCGGGCCACCGCACCGGCAAGTTATTCTCGGAGGGAGGCAATCTCGAGAAAAGGGGCCGAGGAACTGGAAGATGCGCCACCAATCATCCCCGCCGTCGCTGTCTGCTGGGCACGCTGGAACAAAATAAACAACGGCCGTCAGTGAAACTCCAAAATCTGAAGATAAAAGTGCGGCACGTAACTTACCAAGAGCGACAGCTCATGTTGAGCGATGGCCAGCTGCCGCCTAGCCTCTAACAGTTGGGCACGCGAGCCGCCGATGCCACGTGTGTCCCCAGCTTGGGGAAGCCCCGCATTACTCTCTCTCTACCGCCGCAGGAAGTCGGCGCTGTCCTGCACCAATACACTTCCTTGCTGTCCAGGGAGACGTACGTGCCAGTCCTCGAGCCTCGCCTTGCCGCGACTCTCCCTCCTGACGCGGCTCGGCTCGTCCGCACTCGCCCACTCATCGGCCAGGCCCGGGGTCCTCGCCATGTCCTGCACCAAGAAAGGGGTCCCACATCAGTCAAAAAGAATGCATCCCATGTCTAGGACGCATCCATCATTTAAGTGCAACACTCGCCGAACCCTTTCCCCCCTCGCACGGCTTGCTTCAAAACTCAAAATGGATCAAAGAGGGGAAAAAGCAAGCACCTACCAGACCGTGATCACCTCCCTCCGCGACATCGGGCCCCTCGGGTCCCTCGGGGGCCCGAAGTGGCCCTTCCTCCTCCATAGATGCCGTTCCGTGCTCTGGCGCGTCCCTCCTTGGGCGAGGGGTCCCGCGTCCCTCTCCACCTTCGCCGTGGTCCAGACCGCCGAACTCCATCGATCGAGGGGAAGAAGACAAAGACGGGCGAGCAAGTTTCGGCGGAAGGCGGGCTTGTTTGCGGGTAAGGCACGGAGAAGAAAGGCCACCCGTCGCTTTAAATTTGAATTTGAGGATTAAGACGCATCCTTGGGCTTGGACGCGCCCAAAAGAAAGTAAAAAAAAAAAGGGAACAAAAAACCCTCCATGCAAAGTAGTTCCCTCCTGTCCAGGGCAAAGTCCCGTGAAGCGTGAACAACATGGTGTGAAAGAAAGTGCAGGAAGGAAAAGGGCACACGACAAAAGGAACCACACGAAATCCATTTCATACAAATAGTCAAAAGTACATCATACAGTGAGGACGGTGGGGTGTACAAACAACTCTCTAACTCTCACCACCACCCTCCTGGTCATCTCTCTCCTCCCTCCTCTGACAGGGATCCCTAGGGGGCCTCTGCGACCTCTGCGAACCCTGAGAAGCCGTGCTCGCCTCTCCAGGTGGCACCATGCCAGCCTCCAAGGTGCGGCGACGCTGCTCGGCCGAAGAAACTAGAAAGCTGCCCACAGAAAAGGAACCAAACTGACGAAGTCGCGCCCCGCGCTCCTTCGCCCTCTGATACCGCTCCTCACTCTCCCGAAGTCTCCCCTCCGCCGTGCCAAGACTCAGCCGGAGCTCCGACACCTGGGCCACCAGAGCTCTCCTCTCGTCCCAATATCGATATCGCTCTGCCATCCTGTACTCCCTTTCTTTCTCTATGGTCTCCCTATCCCTCTCCCTCTCTCTCTCCACGGTCTCCCTATCCCTCTCCCTCTCCTCTCTCTCCCTCATCGCCTCTCTCCTCGACAGCTCGAGGGCGATCCGCAGATCCACTACGTCGCGAGGAAGCTCCTCAGCCTCCCGTCGCCGCTCCTCCTCTAGCTCAGCAATCCGGGCGTCACGCTCTGCCACCCAGGCATCATGCTCCTGCTCAGCACGAACAGCACGGGTCAGGGCCTCCCGAATCTCGGCCACCTGTCAAAGCACGCATGCACCATAAGAGAACAGTGATAGAAGGAAAGCAGCTAGAAGAGGGTCAGGGCCAAGAAAGCACTCACTCGAGCCTCGCGGTCACGCTCGGCCTCCTCAGCCCGAGCCACTGCATACGCCAGCTGCTCCCGGAGGGCAGAAACCTCCGGAGGAGGGCCCCGCGAACTGGAACCCGCTCCACCAGCCGTCCCGATTGCCGCTGTCTGGTGGGCCCGTTGAAACACGGGGCAAACGTCAGTCAAAGGCTAAGCATCAAAAATCTAGGTCACAAAAAAAAATGCATTGCATAGACTCACCAGGATCTCCAACTCCTGTCAGATGGCCACTAACTGCCGCTTGGCGTCTGCAGCTGGGCCCGCAGGTCGGCAATCATGTTGTCACGAGCATCCTGCATTGCACATAAGTTAGTGCCACATGCATATACATATAGAAGGGTGAAGCAGTTTCATTTCACTTACCCCTGCCATACCACCCAAGGAGAGGCGGTCCCCGTACGTAGCTCGGTACCGTCTCATGTAGTCTGTGCTGTCCTGCACATGGGACACCACTGGGACCCCGCCCTGCTGCCAGTCCTGGTACTGTGCTGGGAAGCGCGTGCGCCAGTCCACAATCTTTGCCTTCCCCTTGGTCTTCCGCCCGATGCGGGCCGGCTCATCTACATCAACCCACTCCTGGGCTAGCCCCAACGTCCTCATAACTAGCCTCAGCCGAAGCGGCTCGATCTCGTTCAGGCAATGGACCCACACGTCCCGCCTGAAACGAGGAAGACCCACTACAACCCAAGGCTGGCCAGCGTTGCCCATGCCCAGGTAGGGTCTCCACACCACCTGCATCACCATACATACATCATGATAGTTACCATTCAGTCACATGCATAGAAAACACAAAAAAAATCATATGCATCATACCATGGCCTCGGGATACTCGCTCAGCTCCCGACGAAGTGACGCCAGCTGGTAGCTGTGTGGTGCCGCTACCACGACCGGCCTCCACTGTCACGCTAGAGGAACGACTCTCCTGTTCCCCTGCCTGGCCCTCCCCATAGGGAAGTAGTAATAACTCCACACCTGCATCCATCATACATCATTAGCACGAGTAATTGCATATTTAACTACGGTTAAATGCATAAATAAATTATGTACCTGGAGAAAAGGTGCGAAGCCACTGACTGTCGTCTCCCTCTCTGAAGTCTGGGAGAGATCGGCAATCAAATGGGCAAGCAGAGCCGCCCCCCACGCGTAGTGCCCCACTCTGTCAAGGTCCACCAGGATCCCGAGGAAGCGGCAGTGGATGCCATCCCCCTTCGTCCCCAGCAGAAGGCGGCCCAAGAAGAAGAAAAGAAACCTCCGGAGGTCTAGATCCACCAGCTCCCGCTCGCTCGGGTCCTGGGTGAAAGCTACACTGGCATCTCCCTCTAGTCGTGCCAGAAACTCCGCTCCAGTCTTGCTAACCCGCTGGCGCGGGTCGACGAATCCGAGCGCCTCCATAATCTCCACTCGGCCAACTACCCTGCTATCTCTATCAGTCACGCTCGTCTCTAACCACAGCAGGTCCAGGGCACTCTCTCGGTAGTCGGGGTAGGTGACACCACTCACCGCCTCTCCGTCCACCCGTAGCCCAGTGATCCGAGCCACGTCCTCTAGTGTCGGCACCATGTGCCCCCAGGGCATCAGAAACGCCCGGCTCGGTGCGTGCCACCGCTCTCTCAATGCCTGGATAAGAGGAAGGTCGAGCCGAAAGGGCTCGATCCTGAGGAAGGCTCCAAAGCAAAAAGTCTGGCAGCCCACGGTATGCTGCCACCACTAGGGACCAGCTGATCCGGCCCTTCATCACGCCCTGCACACCACAAAACCAACAAAGAACACATCAGCATCATGAATAATATTAAGCAATAACACTACATATTCTACTTATTTATTTTATGTTATCTTATCTTTAAAAAATTTTAGGATTTTTATGGCGGCGTCCACAACGTTGGACGCTTCCTCTCTACTTTCCTTTTTTTCTTTATAGAAAAACCCAAAACAAAAATATATTAATAATATATATATTATTATGGAGGCATCCCAGGTCCTGGACGCCTCCTTATTTTTAAATCCTATTTTATTATTTACGTAAATAAACAAATAAACAAAAAGAAAAAGAAAATGTGGAGGCGTCCAGGGCACAGCCTCTCGCCCGTCTGTTTAGCCTATTGAACCACAGAGTGAGAGTTCCGAAGGGCTTACCGGGTCGTGATCGTCCTCTCCCACGTCGCCAGCGCCCGCAGCGGCCTCCGCGGCCAGAAGAGGCACCTCCATCTCCTCCTCCGCAGTAATCTCCTCTGCTGCAGCCTCCTCGGTATCATCCCTCAGCCTCCTCGGACGACGAGCCCGTCGTTTGCGCTTCTCTCCACCCCGGCTCGGGCCTCCTTGCTCCATTGGGACTAAGAATGGGTCGTCTTGTTTGATTGGGTCGTCTGAATGAACAGTAAATGAGCAAAGGGGGGGGGGGCAGCCCTTATATATAGAATCTACCTTCTTTGGGGCGTCCAGGCGCCTGGACGCCCCCACATTTTTTTATTTTTTTTTTAAATTCAAAAACTTTGGGGCGTCCAGGCGCCTGGACGCCCCCAAAACAAAAAACCAAAAAAATAATAAATAAAAAATTAGGGGCGTCCAGGACCCTGGACGCCCCCAAAACAAAAAACCAAAAAATAAAAAATAAAAAATTAGGGGCATCCAGGACCCTGGATGCCCCCAAAACAAAAACTTAAAAAAATTATAAATAAAAAATTAGGGGCGTCCAGGCCCCTGGACGCCCCCATAATAAAATTTTCAAAAAATATATAATAAAAGAAAAAAAAGAGATAAGCGTATGTATATAATCCAAACAAAAGAAAAAGAAAAAGAAAAACCACAAAAAAGATAATAATAATTAAGGGGACAAGGGTCCAAAACATCCATGCCAGATTTTATTCCATCAGAAAAGCAGAATAGACTACATCAGGGGCTTAGGCGCCTTAGGCCTTAACTTCCCCAGTTCGGTTACATAAGCCCTCCACAGCTCACATTCTTCCCCCACGTGCGCTAAGGCCTTTCCCGCAACACTTATCTTCCAGGGTGCTTTGACGGCCTTCGCTTCCTTCGCATCCGCTTCAGTACCCAACTCTCTCTTCTTCAAAGGAACGATGCCAGTCGATAGTGGGAACGAATGGCGTGGAATGCCGACCTGGAGGCAACATCGATGCGCGTTATAAAGGACAAACTCGGTCGCGCCGATCAGTTGAAGATCAACTTCGGGGGAAGGCGTCATGAGGAGATCAAGCGAAAGCAAACATGCCGGTGCGCAAGTAAAGAAGCCTTGTGTCACGGTGCGGAAGTGAGACCGCCAGTCTTCACGTTTCTTCAGCCACGGAACGCGGTTCACTACAGTACCACCGAACCCTAACACGTCGGCTATGTGATGAAGAGGGCTTTGTTGGAAGAGCTTCGAAGCGGTTGGCATTCCCTCACGGTGATCAAACTTGAAATGTAAATCCATCCAGCAACTCAGGACAAGTGCGCAACCAAAAGGAGGCTTACCCATGCTCGAGGTAGTAAGGCCACTATATAGGTAGGCGAGGACAGCGGGTCCCACCCTCTTTCCACGCCAGATCCTGCAGATAGCACTCAGTTGGTCTTCCTCCACCATGTTGTCGGTATAAGGAAACAAGAAAGCACCCGCCAGACAAATGGTGAACCCCTTCATGATTCCCTCCAAATAGTCATCGTCTGGTGACCCTCTCAGGGCGTCCGTGACCCACTCCGCAAGCTTTTGGAGATCGATCCCCTTTTGAGTACGGACCTTTCTGGCTACGTCGGGCGGCATGAAGCTTCCAAGGACGCTTTCGGAAGTCCCCCGTGTCAGCATCCGCATAGCCTTCACCTTCCCGTCACTCTTGAATTTCTTCAATCCGAGCAGAAGTTCCACCTCCTCGAGGAGGATGGTCACCTCGAAGGTCGGGAAGATAAAAGTGTGGGTCTGGGGATGCCAGATCTCCACTAGTGCGCCCATAGCCGCCCAGTCCATACGAATCTTCTCATAGTGTTTGGCGTGAATAAGGAGCCCCTACAGATGCCACTTCGAGAGTATGGCCCTCATGCCGACGGAGATGTTGGAAGTTAGCTTTGAAAGCCATGGCAGTTTGGAAAACTTCCTCGGGCCTGGGCAGAGTGGATATGGCTGGAAGAGAAAAGAAAGAAGAAGAAAGGAAGGAAGTAAGAAGAAGGTTCGCGTGGAGAAATTTGAAATGAATCAGCTTACCATATGCGACATGATCGTCCCACTCAAATGACCCTCGAGGTCGGAGAGTCGCCTGATCTCGTTGCTAGGCCTGCTCCTCTTCATAACGCGGGAAGACTCTCCTTCCATCCTGAAAATCTCTAGATTCTCCTCTCTTTCCTCTCCTGAGCTTCCAAAACCCACCTTGGTGCATTTGAATGAACTAGCCTAAGGGGAGTTCTTATAGGAAGGGAAGATCGCTACAGGACGGAACATGTCACATCGGTGGTCATTGTCAAGATTTTGTCTGGATCTCCTTTGTACTGTGGTGCGATTCTGCTGTGATTCTGCTACTTTCTGATGTTGCTAACCTTTGCTAGTCTGTGCAGGTTTTACTAACGGACGTCTTTGTCCTGTCTCCTGTCCCACCTTTCAATGGTTGGTCTCACCATGTCATGCATCATAGTATACGATACCTACGCTACTAGAACATGTCAAGGACCTTGCGGCCCGAACAAATCTGGGATTTGAGTTCCCCTTCAACAAAAACAGTGATGATCCCGGAAGAATTTGGGTTGTACGGATAGGCCGTTAACTTGTGGTAGCATGGGGACGACGGTTCCATTCAGTGAGTTGGTGCGCGGATAAACGGGCCCCAGCCCAGTGTCGGCTCACCGGATCGGTATCCTGACCCGTTCTTAACAAGTTAACAATATTATCCTTGGCTATTTTCTATTTTAGTTTGTTTTAAATTTTTATTTTAACCCAGCATGCATTCATATAGGACTTTGATTTATTGCGGAAGATCATTCAAGTGATTCGATTGTGAAAGCCGTTGTGTTTCAATTCCTACAAATATGAGATATTCCACTCCGAATGAAATAACTGAGTTTCCTTGAAACGGCCCTATGCTGCTCTTCCAAAAGTGACCCTTGTTTGGACAGACTCTCAGATATTCCTTTACTTTTTACCTTGCTTGACCCACCTTGGCCGCAGCACTTCCACACCGAGAAGTTGGTCTCTTTTTGTTTCGTGCCTGAGCGCACATCTCACCCTCCCGTATTTGACCTCCGTCCAAGCAATCGCCAATATTTGAAAGACCTTCTTCAAGGACGCCTCATTGAAACTTCAAGAAAGATTACAGACAGTAACGTCAAAAGCGTGTCTCATCACACATTGGCATCAACTTATCAGTCCGCTCCCATTTCATTTCACTCCACTTCGATACCATTCCACTACGTGTCGCTCCCTTGCAAAGCAGATGCCAAGGCGGGGCAGCTGTAGACACGCCATTCTTGACGTCTCCTGAGAAAGTCTCATATTACTATACAACGCCCCGCGACGGCTTACGCATTTCGAATCTCTTAAATACTTCCTTTTCTTGGGTCTTCTTCTGCCTTTTCCGGCATCCGGAATCATCTCGTCACGGCATTCGGACGGCATCAACACAAGTCAGACGCATCAGGAGGTTCCGAAATCAAGAAGGGTGTCTGCCAGGCGGCCGCCAACGCCTAAACTGAGGACCCGGGTGGGTCTTAATGGGGGCGTCCAGGCCCCTGGACGCCCCCATTCTTTTAATTTATTTTATTTATTTTCCAGAGCTCAAAAGTAAATAAAAAAATATATATTAATGGAGGCGTCCAGGACCCTAGACGCCTCCATAAAAACTAATATAAAAAAAAATATGTAAAATGCCAGTTGGCATAAAAGACAAAACATAAATAAAAAATATATATTAATGGAGGCGTCCAGGCCCCTGGACGCCTCCATAAAAACAAGTATAAAAATTAAAATGCCAGCTTTGGCAAAAAAATAAAACAAAATAATAAAAACTAATATATTTATGGAGGCGTCCAGGCCCCTGGACGCCTCCATCAACTCCCTCACGGGCGCCGCCCACCGAACGACGGTTTGTCGTGTGTGAAAAAATCCAAATTATGGAGACGTCCAGCCCGCTGGACGCGCCCATTTCAAAATCACGAGGCGCCGCTCACAAAACCACGCGTTGTGTCAAACCGCGTGCGGCCGTCGGTGGTGTTCGGTGGACCTGTTAGGGGCGTCCGGGGCCCTGGACGCCTCCACAAAAATATTCCGAAAAAATTAATAAAAATAGAATAAAATATTAGTTCGGCCCTGATGGAGGTGTCCAGGGTCCTGGACGCCTCCACCCTCCGGAGCCCTATAAATAGAGACCCACCCCCTCAGTTCTGGGAGAGCTTCGAAGAGATCCGATAGGCTGCCGGAGCCCAGAGGCTACCGGAGTCATTTTCTAACCCGTGGGGTCTTTTGTAGGTGGAGGTTCTGCCGGCTTCTCGGGTGCCCACGCTCGCGAGAGGAAGGTGGTCTTCATCCACCGCGCTTCCACGCCATCCCTACGCTGCCGGAGCTCTGCCGGATTTCACCATCGGCACATCCAATAAGCCAATCCTTTCCTTTTCTTCTTAGTTCTTTTGCATTCATCATCTCGCATCATCTATCCCCCTTCATAAGGGCGCCTCTTCTTATATACTTCTTGCATCCATCATCTCATTTTCCTCCTACTCGAGTCCGAGAGGGGTTTAAAAGACAACACCAACCAGGTGTGTGTCTTGCCATCATTTCGTTATTTTTATCGCAAGCATTTGAATACTACACCTTCATCTTTCTAATCCACTCGTTACTTGTTTGTCGTTATTTTGCAAGGGTACCCAAGGAAAGCCCTCTCCGTCGGCCGGCCGAAGGGGGAGGAAGAAGCAACCCGCCATCTCCCGCTCTTGAGGTAGGCGCGATCACTTTCTTTATTTTGGGGTCTTTCGGCCCCTGGCGATCACATCTTGTTCTCGAGGCCGCGGCGAGTCACTTCCCCAATGACCGTTTAAATTCCCGTTCTTATACTCTCTTTATATTCTGTTGTATTCTGCTCATATTCTCGAGGCCGCGGCGAGTCACTTCCCCAATGGCCGTTTAAATTCCCGTTCTTATATGTTAAATTCTTATCTATTCATATTCTCGAGGCCGCGGTGAGTCACTTCCCCAATGGCCGTTTAAATTCCTGTTCTTATATATTATATTCTTATCTATTCATGTTCTCGAGGCTGCGGCGAGTCACTTCCCCAATGGCCGTTTAAATTCTCGCTCTTTATATTCTCCTTATAATCTGTTATATTCTTATCTGCTCATATTCTCGAGGCCGCGGCGAGTCACTTCCCCAATGGTCGTTTCAATTCTTGCTATTTAATTTCTGCACCATTCCCGTCCCCCCGAGGTCGCGGCGAGTCACTTCCCGCTATGGCCGTTTAACCCCCATATCTTGCTATATTACATTTGTCCCGCTCGCCCCACCGGAGTAATCTCCCGTGGTGGCCCCTTCTCTTTTCTCTTATTTCTGTGTTGCAGCAAACAAAAAGAAGGAGCCCGCGCGCTCTGCGTCTTCTCCGCTTCCCCGAACCGCGTGACGTCACTCACAAGTATGTCTAATTAACATCCCCACTCACTAGCCCAATATTGCAAGCTTCTTAATGCTTATTTTCCACCAGGATTCAAGGATCCCAAATATAAGAGGTATGATTGCACTACTGACCCTCATCATCATCTTTAGGGTTTCCTTATGGACTCCCACCAATGGCTACACGATAGGATCTTGTTAGTTCATCTGTTCCAAAAATCCCTTGAGGGCGAGGCCCTACGTTGGTTCGCATCCTTGCCGGCCATTGATCTCATCAACTTTGATATAGTCTCCGAGCAATTCCTCACTCACTTTGGTCACATGTCATCCATTTCCCCCACATTATTTGACCTAGTCACGGAGAAGATGAAGCCCGACGAGGACTTCATTAGTTTTGCAAACCGATGGAGGATTATGGATGCTAGGACGGAGGTTCCTATTCCTGAATCCCAGACCGTTACCATGTTAGTAAACAATGCCACTCCACAGCTTAGGGCCATCCTAATGCTTAGTGAACTCCACACCTTTCACCAACTCTACAATCGAGCTCGAATAGTTCAAGCTCAAGTAAGGGATTCTACCTTACCTCCTTTCTTTGAGTCTCGCACCAAGGGTAGAAAGGCCCCGGCTGTCCCTACCACCGAGGGTGTCACCATAAATGAACAGGTCAATGCAGTTGGCCAGTCCTTCAAGACCAACAATCGCCAGGTCTCCCATCCCACTCAGGCTTTTGCTAGCCAGGGGCAAGCCAATCCCAAGCCCTATTCCAATGTTCATCCACCTCAAAGCTACGGCCCCCCTAGGCCAAAAAGGGCTTCTTATCCTCCGTTGCCTAAAACTTTAGGTGACATATTCTTTGCCCTTATGTCCTCAGATTCCATTCAGCTTCCCCCTCAGTGGGAGTGGGTCCCTCCCAACGCCGATACCTCCCGATATTGCCCATATCACCGAACTCCCGGCCATGATATATTCAACTGCTTCCAATTTTGGGATTGGGTATATGATATGAATGATGAGGGAAAAATCAATTAGGCAGATGTGAAGCTAACTATTGCCAACCTCAAAAAGCCTAATAGGGACCTCGGTGTTGTGCATAACCCTTTGCCAACTCACTAGCCCACAAAAGATCCATCTACTTTAAAGCAACACGAGAGGGTGAACATGGTGATTGGAATGGAACCATGAGTTATCAAAAGGACTCAGATGTGGGGCGTGGAAGGATTCCCAGGTTGGTACGGGAAGATAGAAGTCAAAGCTCATGAACCCTGGGTGAACATCAACACGTTCTCTCAATCTTGGAACTTGATCTCACCACTTAGCCAATCTCCAAGTGCTAACCAAAACCCACTCACCCTAATCAACCCTCCTCAAGTGCCACATCAAGAGCCCTATGTTTCTACACAAGCTCAGTTAGTGCAAGAATGCCCTTTGGTCCTCTTAAGACCACCTTAGCCAAAATCGATCCCTCCTCCTTCTCCTGCGGAATCTGGAGACGATTCAGTTTCCCTCTCATATATCTTTGGCTCTCCAGCTCCCCTACAGCTCATTCGCCCAAAACCTTTGGAACAGGATGACCCGAAGGAAGCTTCGGTCAAAGTCACTCTCCGGAATCGCATTATTCCCCCATCCCAAAGGCAATCCCGGCCGGAGGAAGGGGTTAATTCTCAAAGTCCTCCCGTGGAGTATGACATTGTCCAGCATCTAGATAGGACCCCTGCTAAGGTTTCTATCCAAGAGCTCCTCAGGAAATCTTCGTCACACCAGGCCACTCTACTCCAATTCCTTCAGAAAATCATGGTTAATGAAGATCTCCCAGCAAGTGGCGTGACCGAAGCTATTATGGCCCTTACATGTGGACCATCCATCTCATTTTCTGATAAAGACCTTGCTTTGCCAGAAAGCAGGTCACTTCCGTTATGCCTCACTATCACTCTCAACGGAGTTAAAGTTGACTCCGCCCTCATAGACACGGGAGCGTCTATCAATGTGTGTCCCATGAAGACCATCAAGAAGATTGGCCTCCAGGAAGAAAATCTAGAAGAGGTATGCACCACCATCTCAGCTTATGACAATTCCAAAAGGTGCGGGAAAGGGAAGGTGACCCTCCAACTTGGTTTAGGATCGATGGTTATGACATCGGATTTCTATGTCCTCGATGTCGACCTTGCATATAAGGCCATCCTAGGGAGGCCTTGGATTGTGCAAACCCTTGGGATTCCATCCACAGCCCACCAGTGTTTTAAATTCCCTTACAATGGTAGGGTAATCAAGATCAGGAGTATCCCGCTAGTGGAAACTCTTAATGCCATCACTTCCGAACAGATTCCCTTCATGACTATTCTGGATAAGGGCAAGAAACCCGTTCTCTCCATAGAGGGCGTGGTGGGGCCGTCTGCTTTAGGTCCACCCGATTCCCCTTTCCTTCCTCGGCCGATTACACATCACAACATCCCTCTAGGTAAAGGATGGGAGATCATGGCCAGGATGGGCTTCACCATGGGTAAAGGCCTAGGTCAGCTTGAACAAGGGCCCGCGCATAGAAGAAAACTCCGGGTTGCTAAGGGTCGCGCAAGTTTGGGCTACTCTCTAGGAAAGCCACTTGGGGCCGCTCTAGGCGAAGATTGGGTGTGTACGATCGCTTCGTCATAGGGCCGATTCAGCCTGGTACTCTGTAGGAGCCGAGTCACAAAGTGGAAGTCCCACAGAGAAATGAAATTCCAACCGATTCGTCACTCGAGAAACACTTCGGTCTCCTCTCCCTCTTCCACCTGGATAAACCTCCCGACAAGATTTCCTCCTCGGGCGTCTTCCTTGCTAAAGACAGGCCTGCACCTATTCTCTTTATCCCCTTTCTATTCCATCCACCATTTCCTCCTCTCCTTACTAATCCGGTCATGGGGCAACCCACACATCAGGTTTGCACTTTCACTCATGACCACCAAAAAAAATGCCAATTCTCAAATGTGGGCCTGCGAGTTCGCTATTGAGGAAACGACCTCCTTGGAAAATGGTTCCCTCGGCCAAGGGCCTACTCTTTTCACCTTGAACTCCCTTCCAAAAGATTCTCTTGTACATAGTAGGGTAGAGTCTAGGTTAGGTTCAGATTTGTACATAGCATGGTGCGGACACCAGAGCGATCGAGAAGCACGAACCAGCGAGCCGTCGGTACCGTACGCGGAGCACCACTCGGGCTACAGCGGCTTCTATCTGGCTCGGAGACAGCCTGGAGAGTCCCCCTTGAGTCTCGATATTTATATTATTTACAAGGACTTTATGTATGTGTCATGTGTGTTTATTGGTTTTTATTCGAATTGTAATACAGATTGTAATGAGGGTTTATTTGTAATTTGGGACCACCCGGGTCCCGCGGGCCCCCCTACATCTTCCCCATTGATCCACCTCATCTCTAGGGCCCATGTGGGGTCAGTCAACCTTCCAATAGTTGGCTTCTAGAAGAGTGGACCAAGGGGGGGACAAATAAGAAAAAAAGTCCAAGAAAGGGGCAAGAAGTCAAGGGGGCGCCCCCTATCTATTATAGTTTAATAGGTTTGATTTTTTATTTTATTTGATTCCAAATCACATGGGAGAATAAAAATATGGACTCCCTCTTTTACCCTCCCCAACCCTAGATCTAGGGTTAATTAGTGTCTTTTGTCATTTCAAATAAATACCTTGTATTTCTATTTTGAGTGGGATTAATACATAAGAAATCTTGAAATTTGTTGGAGCCTAGCAAGGGCCGCCCCTCTCTCTCTCTCCTCTCTTCTTCTTGCAGTTGGGAAGGTTGTGTTCTGAGATGGGAAGCATCATCTATCTGGTGTGGAGTTCGTCGTTGCCGTCGCAATCGCCATCGAGCCGCCGTTGCACCGCCTCCGTCGGTATTCTGTCAATCAGGTGATAGTAGGCCATTCTCGGAATTTTAGCTCTCAACCACGAGTTCATCTAGAGTCCAAACTTTCAAGGTGAGTTTCATGGGTCTTCACCACGTCCCATAAAATTTGGTTGGGCTTCTAGCTTCCATTTTGCAATTTTCCATTTTCGTTCTTCCTTTCCATCCAGATCTGCCAGTTTTCAGTCCAGATTTACAGTAGCTCTACGTTTCCACTCTTCGGACCTCTTCTTGATTTTTTCTTGAGCCCCCAATTTTACTGGAGGTTCTATCCAACACCCCCTCCATCCACGAATTTTCTTGGAATTTCTAAAGGCCTTAACCTATTTTGTAAAAATCACGTTCAGATCTTCACTCAGTTCTGTCTGCCTCTGTCCAGATCCGACCACCCACTAGTATAAAATATATTTCCCCATCCAAACCTCCACCAAATCGGTCATAAGAATTATTTCCGTTTTCCTCTCTCTCCCCTCTACAACTTTTATGAAGCACTCGAGGTCTGAATCAGAGGTCTACCTTGCGGTTAATGCCAACTCTCAAGAAACTTTAGTTCTGCCTGGCCAGATCTTAAACAGAGATCAGTCCGTTCTAAAATTGCCCATCAGAAGCACGGCTCTGGTGAACCTTTTTGAGTCCTAGAGGGTCGAGGATTTGAAGTCAGCGTTCCAACGGCGCTGGTTTTGTGCCGATCCGACATCGGTGCTGATCGCGGTAGCCGATCTCGCCGGGTCGCGCGCAAGAAAATAGAGGTTGCAGATCCATGGATAGCACTTCCAACAAGTGGTGATCGGAGCCGCCCGACCTCCGACCGACGTTCCAGCCCTGCCGCCGTCCAGGGAGGCGTGCCTCCAGGTGTCTCCACCACAGCGAGACCCACCTCGTTAGGTCCGGAGGGCTGAGCAATACGTGGGCCCCACGAACCCGTAGATCGCGCCATCCGGACAGCACTAAAATGCAGGTTTCGGCGCCGACGGACGACATCAAGATGCTGCCCGTCAACCCAATTCCCGCTACTCCCGGGCCCCACATGTGACATATTACCTCACTGCGTGGAGTGGGTCAAATCTTTGTATCGCAGTGTATTTGTTTAACCGGGAGTATAGGATTCGCCGGGGTTGTCTTCCCCACGCCGGGAGCGTGGAGGTAACGATCTCGACTTCTTGGCATTTACTTGCTTAGCTAGTATATGGTCGTGTGCCACTACTGAGTGTGATAGTAACCTAGCCCGTGAGTCCATGTCACCGCTGTGAGCAAGAGAGTGACCCATCCCGTTGCTCGATCCGAGCACGGAAGTGAGTCGACCACCCTTGACTCTGCCGGTTTCTCAACCGCGCGGATCCGCGTTTCCCCTCGCTTGGGGACGACGAGTGAGCTTGCATTTCTGTTAGCGACGTATAGTCCATAGGAACTCTTAGTGTCGGGCCAAAGCATCTCCATTGTTGTATGTTGCTGGTCATGTCCGCATTTAGAGTCTGAGGTCCACATCACTTAGAATCGGTTCCCGTGTCCGTCCCGCATCAGTTTGGTATCAGAGCGAGTCGAGTCTAGGGTATTCGTTGCATAAGTCTTTGCACGGTCTAAGTCGAGTCTAGGATCATCCTTATTTTCAAAACAAAAAAAAGAGTGTTTTAAAATTGCATTTTATCCCGATAATCCGGTATATTAAAAGGTGTTGTCCGAACGTTAGGCTACGCCTATCAGGAAGGCCGCACACTTGCGCGAGGAGATCTTCGGGTCGACCCTCCGCCACGTACCAGATATTGGCTACGTCTAGCTGCATTAGTCGGTGTTTGCATCAGTTTGTGCCTCCTAGTCCGTGTGTCTTTGCATGCCCACCCGTCGAGGTACCTAATACTCGGCACCACCACCTATGGCGGATTCCCGAGCCCGTAGCTCCGACGAGCCCTCAACGGTCGAGATGTTCCGAGCCCTCATGGATCATCTCGATACGCGTATGGATGGCCTTAGTACGCGTCTAGATGGCGTAGGGACGCGTCTAGAAGGGAGGATGAAAGCCCTTGAGGATAGGGTCGAAGCTTTGGACCAGTCCTTCCAGGGTCTTGTAGGGAGGATTGTCATCCTTGAGAGGGCCCCAGCGGCAGTGCAACCCGCACCAACCAATGGTCAACAAGAGCCGGCTCAGCAACCTGTTGCGCCAAGAGCTCAGGCGGTAGATGTTGGGAGGCAACAGGTGCATGAGTTGGCTGACTATGCATCTGATAATGAGCAAGGGGGATATGGTCATCGTAACCAACGACGAAATCGTGATGACGATGATGACGACCACATTCTTCAGAGCGTGCGTGCGGACCCTCCCCTTTTTAGCGGGTCATTGGACCCGAAGGTCTATTTAGATTGGGAGGCCGACATGGACCGGTACTTCGAGTGGTTTGAGATGACAGACCACCGGATAGTTCGATACGCGAAGATGAATCTGCATGGGCAGGCCCAAACTTATTGGACCAATGTGGAGAGCCTGCTACATCAACGACGTCAACCCCCGATCGGTACTTGGGATGACATGAAAATGAAATTGAGGGAGAAATACCTTCCTGCCACATATCGCCAACGTCTCATAGACAAATGGCAAAGTCTCTCCCAAGGGAATCGATCCGTGACTGAGTACACCACCGAGTTTGATGAGTATTATTTGCGGTGTGGAGTTACGGAAGAGAGCACCATGACCATATCACGCTTTCGAAGGGGTCTGCGGCCAAACTATCAATATGAACTTTTTCGCCACAATGTGACCACTTTGGAATAGGCGTATCAGGTTGCTCTCGAATTGGAGCAATTTGAGGCCGAGTTTGAGTCTACCCATCAGTTGGGCTCCTTTCCCCTTCGTAGTGTCGAGCCCCGTGGCTCTTCTGGCATGTATCCGAGGGCCCCCATAGCCCGACCTCAGGAGCTCACTCGTCCTGAGCCATTAACTCCTAGGCCTCGCCCTTCACTTCCTAGGGACCTTCCTCATCCCCAACAACTTACGGCACCCATCGCCCGTCCACCGGCACCCGCACCACCTACTCGTCCCTTGTTGCCTTCACCTCCTATCCGTCAGGAGGATAAAGGGAAAGGACCTTTGATTGGGGAGCCTAGTGGATCACGGCAGCAGTGTTATCGATGCAATGGGTTTGGCCATTTCGCCAACCAGTGTCCCACTCGCCCATCTCTTGTCATTGGGGACACACAGGCCGAGGACGCCAGCCCTACGGATCTCGTGTTAGTCGGCTATGAAGCATATCCGAAGCTAGCTGACGAGTATTATAAGGCCAAAGGTGATGGCCAGGATGCCCAACATCCGGACGATACCCACTTGGGGGTCGTCAGGTGTATTCTCACCCAGCCACAGGCCAGTGATGACTTGCGTCGGCCCACTATCTTTCATACATTCTGTAGGCTGGGCAAACAAGTTTGTAAGGTGATCATCGATAGTGGGAGTTGCATCAATGCAATCTCCACGGGCACTGTCTCCAGTCTTGGTCTTACACCCATGGATCATCCTTGCTCCTATCGAGTATCATGGGTCGATTCCACCTCCATTCCGATCAGGTTGCAGTGTCTGGTCCCACTGCAATTCCATGCCTACCGTGACGAGATCTGGTGTGATGTCCTCCCCATGGAGGTGGGCAGCATTATTCTTGGTAGGCCTTGGTTATTTGATCGGGATGCCACACTTCATAGCCGGTCGAACACCTATACCTTCGACCATGCTGGCCAACGGATTCTCCTCCAACCCTCTCAGCCCAAGAAGCACTCAGTTAGGGGTCCTTCTGGCCCTAGTACTCCGGAGCCTTCCATTCCTGGGCCCAGTACCCCACCCCCAGCTCGGGCTATGACCGTTACATCTGGCCCAGGCGAGCCCTCGACTAGGATATTGATGATGATTAGCTCCTGGGAAATGGAGCGGGAGGCTAGTAAGGGCTGCCCTGTGCTTGCTATTATGGTCTGAGAGGTGGAGTCGAAGTCCGAGGGTGAACTCCCACCCGATGTCATTCCTATTCTGCAGGAGTTCGCTGATATTTTTCCCGAGGAGCTTCCCAAGGGACTCCTACCCATGCGGGATATTCAGCATGCTATCGACCTGATTCTGGGCTCCTCATTGCCCAATCTTCCTCATTATCGCATGAGTCCCACGGAACATGCCGAGCTAAAATAGCAGGTCGATGAGTTGATGTAGAGAGGGTTTGTTCGGGACAACATGAGTCCGTGTGTTGTTCCCGCATTACTCGCCCCAAAGAAGGATGGCACGTGGAAAATGTGCATTGATAGTCATGCCATCAACAAAATCACCGTAAAGTACAGGTTCCCTATTCCCCGCCTAGATGATATGCTAGACATGATGGCTGGTGCCACTATCTTCTTGAAGATCGATCTTAAGAGTGGCTACTACCAGGTGAGGATTAGGCCAGGTGATGAGTGGAAGACCGCATTCAAGACCAAGGATGGTCTATATGAGTGGTTGGTTATGCCCTTTGGGTTGACCAATGCCCCTAGTACCTTAATGCGACTCATGACTCAGGTCCTTCGACCATTCATTGGAGTCTTTGTGGTTGTGTATTTTGACGATATCCTTATATATAGTCGCACAAAAGGGGACCACTTGGGCCATCTACGGCAGGTCTGTCTGCTTTTGAGGTGAGAGCAGTTGTTTGCAAATCCACAGAAGTGTGCTGTAACACCCAAGAATATTAAAATAGAAATATACAAAAAAAAAATTTAATTATTGAACTCATATTCTAATTCTATTGGATTAACCATTTAAAACATTTAATTACCAGTAGATGCTTTAGAAGATGCCAAATTATATTTTTAGAAATGCCAATTTATATTTTTAATCACTTAGGAAATTAATATTATACTATTCCAAAGAAATAGGAAATAGGTTATATAGATAGTGTTTTAAAGGTTAAACATCACTTTTACAAGATGCCAATTCATATTTTCATAATTTAAAAAATTTCATATTTCAACTTTTACATTATATCATTATTTTGAAGAAATAAGGGTATATAGATGAAGTGTTAAAGGATAAACATAATTTAGAAAGTGAGAAAGGGTATATAGATAATTTTAGTTAGTGTAGAGTGAATACAAAAATCTCCGTTCAAAATAACGATATATGTTAAGTCGTTATTTTCTAAACGTGAATAGTGCCACTTTTAATTTAAAACAAATTTTTTAAAAAAAATTATATGTAAAAATAGAGAAAAATGTAAGGGTCTCACCCCTGAAATTTCATAAACAAATTCCCTCAATTTTTAAAGATAAAAATCTTTGAAGTTAACTTGAAAATCTTAACTTATGAAATACACGACCCCTTCTTGGGCGTCATTTCATTTCCGACAACTATCCCGGTCATTCTATCCCTCCAGCCTGTGTAGACTGTCAAACCACTAAATACCTTATAATTTTGGATCTTGTCTCCCATCCTGTCGACCCTAAGGTTATAAAATACACTCTATTTTCTCCCTATTTGGTTAGTTCGAAGGCTAGATACGGGAACAAGTTCTGAAGAGTTGCAGAGGAAGGGAAGGGCTGCTTCTTCCTCTCCTATCAACCCTTGTCACTTCACAGAGGTAGGTGTTCTCAAATTCTTGCCTAACTAGTAGTTAAATAGGTTAATTGATGCATGTTTAGAGTTCGATCAACTAGTCAACCATGCTATATATACATACATATAATCTGCTTTACCATGACCAAGAATAATACCATGTTATATATATGTTAATAGCTTGTTACATACTATTATCATGATTTTTTTTATGAGTTTGAACTTAGTTTATTAGCATGATTTCAGGAGCTTTTTTAACATATTTTTATCATATTAGTTTTCAGTCTTAATAATCCTATTTTAAATCCCCTGTTAACGGCTTAACACCCAGCACAATTGAAATTGGCGCCCCTGACCAGGGCGCCAATTAGCAAATTGAAGACTTCGTCGAAGTCTTCAATTAAATGAAGACATGCACCATGTCGTCAATTCGATTTCTGGAATTTTAGGTAATTGATAATTCAACACATTCAAAAATCCATAACTATAAAACTAAAGCTCGAAATTTTTGCATGAACATGTTTCTGGAATCCTGACATTTTTCTCAACATATTCGTGTCATTACTTCCTGATTCGGAGTTTTTTCACACTCATGAATAGTGCACACTCAACTGAAAATGGCACCCCTGACCAGGGTGCCAATTTCAGAATTGAAGACTGCCCGAGAGGGCGTCAATTAATTGAAGACATACACCATGTCGTCAATTCCGTTTTCTTAATTTCCAGAAATCAGTAAATCAACTCATTAAAAAATCTATAACTAATAAACTGGACCTTAAAAATTTTGACAGAATATACTTCTGTGACCTTGAGATTTTTCTCCATCTGACCATGTCTTCGGATTCTGATTCGGAGAAACTTTGGAGAAATGAACAGTAATCACTGAATTGAAGACGGCCCTTAAGTCTTCAATTTCAGAATTGAAGACGGCCCTAAGTCTTCAATTACTGAATTGAAGATGGCCCTTAAGTCTTTAATTTCAGAATTGAAGACGGCCCTCAAGTCTTCAATTAATTGAAGACCGCTCACAGGGGCGTCAATTTCGTTTCGTGAGGAATTAAAGTTATAACATTAGAAAATTCATATCTGTGAAACCAAAACTCAGTAATTATATCTGAACATGTTTCTGGGCTCCAGAGGAATTATACTAAGTATTCATATCCTTACTTTCAAATTTCGAGAAATTTTTTTGAAATGAATAGTGCTTTGAGTCACAAAATGTATCTGCCAGGTGAAAATCACGGAATTGAAGACGGCCCTTAAGTCTTCAATTTCAGAATTGAAGACGGCCCTTAAGTCTTCAATTAATTGAAGACTGGGTAAAGGGGCACTAATTTCATATATATATATATATATATATGTGTGTGTTTTTTTTTGAAAAATCAAAATTTTGAAATATTGGACAACCCCAGGCGCCAATTACTGAATTGAAGACGGCTCTTAAGTCTTCAATTTCAAAATTGAAGACGGCCCTTAAGTCTTCAATTTCAGAATTGAAGACGGCCCTCAAGTCTTCAATTAATTGAAGACTGGGTAAAGGGGCGCCAATTTCATATATATATATATATATATATATATATATATATATATATATTGAAAAATCAAAATTTTGAAAGATTGGGCAACATATATATATATATATATATATATATATATATATATATATATATTGAAAAATCAAAATTTTGAAAGATTGGGCAACCCCCAGGCGCCAATTACTGAATTGAAGATAGCCCTTAAGTCTTCAATTTCAGAATTGAAGACGGCCCTCAAGTCTTCAATTACTGAATTGAAGGCGGCCCTTAAGTCTTCAATTTCTGAATTGAAGATGGCCCTCAAGTCTTCAATTAATTGAAGACTGGGTAAAGGGGCGCCAATTTGATATCCATATATATAAATTTTAAAAAAAAATTGAAAAATTGAAGGATTAGCATACCCTCAGATGCCAACTCAGTAATTACAACTTCTGATCTTGATCTGTATCGAAAATTGTGCAAACACAACCCTAATCCATACTCCTGCATATGATGAGTTCTTAAAATTTCGTTCCATAAAAAATCTACTTATGTATACCCTACATGGTCAAACCTTGAATCTCTTAAACTACCATTTGGGAGTGTAGGAACTAAGTGCCATGCATGGAAAAGTGCTATGTTGTGGGAGCCACCTCTTGAGGCCGTACGGCGCAAAGTGCTACACGATGGGAGTCACCTCTTGAGCCTGTAGGGGCCACCTCTAGAATCCTTCATAACCAAATGACTAGTTAATCTCGTTTGAAATACTACGTTTCTAAATTCTTGAAATTTCATATTGGCTATAAATGAGAGTGGATGTCAAAGGTAATACATGAAATGCTGTGCATATAGGGCCCGGTCTGGTCTTGGGAGGAGCACCCGAAGGTACTTGTGCCCATGGGAGTTTATTGACCATGATGTTTAGCATTGCACCGGAGTACTTGCTTGACTTGAGACACTCCACCCCTACTCTCTCTCTCCTTACTTACTTGACTTGCGTGGCCCAAAACGGGCAATATTTGACTTGTGGCCCGAGAAAGGGCAAAATACTTACATGATAATAGCCAATTCTACTAATACGTACTTGACAAAACTTGCTTGAATTGAATTTTTACTTGATATACTTGTACATGAGTTCCTTCTCATACCTGCGTTCATACTTGTACACGAATCCCTGCTTGCCCGAAGTGGCATTTACATCTGTAAATTCTTGAAATACTGCTTGTCAAATACTTGAAATCTTGTTATACTCTCTTTATACAGTTCTTGATCTCTTATTGTTCATCATGCCTAGATTTACTTGTATACCTGATTTTTTATTATACGTACATCATGCATAGCCATACTGATAATACATGCAAATTGTAAATCACGTAAAGATTGCTCGTATTTGAGATGTAATTCCTACTGAGTAATTCGCTCATCCAGTTGTTTCCTAATATTTTCAGGTGATTTGGATAGCGACAAGAATGTGTTTGAGGCCGAGTGAAGAGTGCTAGAACGCCGTCCATTTATCATTAGCTAGTCGAGTCTTTAAATTTATTTGAGTCTACCTTGTATTCCTAGTTATGTCAGTTAGTGGTATAAACTTTGTGTTAAGTCGTGTAGCCTAATGTTTGGCTTTCTAAATTTGGAAATTTGTCGTGGACTATCTTTATTTCCTTTGGTTAATCAAATAAACATCACTTGGACTATTGGAATTTATTAGATTTTTAGTCATTTACGCACTCCGAAATTTTGTATGTTAAAATTCTTATCGCTCTAATGACACGATCTATATAGATGCGTCACGCATCCGAGTATCTTCCGCATTCGGGACGTGACAGTCTTCGTGGTATCAGAGCCTAGGTTTTCCAACCTAGGGAACTAGAAGAAATAAAAGGTTAGAAATGAAAATCTAAGTAAAAACTTGAGTCCAAGGATAGGTAAAACCCGAGTCCAAGGATAGATATACCTTACCCGGTGAGATGGATAGAGCCATGGGTTAAGTTTTATAAAGACTTTTTGACCTTACAAGAAAACCTGATCTTTATTATACTCAAACTATTTTATAGAATCATGGCTGCGGAAAGAGCACAATGGCGCGAGATGCAGCGCACCGTGCAGGGCCTTACACAGACACTACAGCAAGTGGCCCAAGGCGGAGCAAACCGTGGAGCAGGTGATCTCCACAGGAGTTTCCGTAACATGAACCCACCGAGGTTCACGGGTTCGTCCGACCCCGAGGATGCCGAGAATTGGCTAACGGAGATGGAACGAATCTTCCGTGTAATGCAATGCGCAGATGAGGAGAAGGTTTTACTGGCCGTATTCCAACTAGAGCGGGACGCTCGGTGCTGGTGGGAATCCATAGAAGCAACACTGCCAGAATACCATGTCACATGGGATGAATTCACGGAGCATTTCAACAACAAGTACTTCTCCGATCATATCCAGGAAAAGAAGGCCACGGAATTCGCCGTTCTAAAACAACGGGGCTTGAAAGTGGCCGAGTATGAGGCCCAATTCTCCAGATTATCTAGGTATGCACCCCACTTGGTGTGTACGGAAAAGATGAAGGCGAGAAGATTCCTCAACGAGCTTCGGCCCCATTATATCATACAACTTGCCCCGATGGACATCCAAGTCTATTCGGAGATGGTTTGGCGTGCTCAACTACTAGAAGACGCCACCGAATTATCCACGAGAATCCGAGGAAGAGACAAGAAGGAACCCGTCACAAGCCCAGGAAAATTCAAACAATCCTTCAACAAGAAGCGGTTCTTCATGGGAGGGGAGCCCTCCAAGGTAAAGAAATTCCAGAAGAATGACAGGCCATTCTCCACCTCCACACCCTCAAAGGAGATTTGCAAGTATTGTGATAAAACTGGTCATAAGACCGAGGAATGCTGGAGGAAGTTAGGAGCTTGTCTTCGATGCGGGAGCCGAGAGCATCGAATCCCAGACTGCCCACTGAAGAAGAAACAAGACACCAAAGATGAGAAGCGTCTGGTAAAGAAACAAGGTCGTCTGCAAGCTCTCCGAGAGACGGAAACCACTGAAGGCGGAATTGTGGAAGGTACTCTCACTATTTGTTCAAAAATTGCTCAAGTTTTATTCAATACCGGAGCAACTCATTCATTCGTTTCCAAGAACTTTGCTGCTTCATTTTCTAAGAAACATGAACTGTTAGATTTGGTCATATCTACACCTCTTGGGAATGAGTCTGATATCACTTATCACTATCCAAACTGTGAAGTGATGACTAAGGGAAGCAATTTACCTGTTGACTTGATATGCCTAGATATGAAGGGTTATGACGTCATACTAGGTGCCGACTGGCTATCCACATACCAAGCAACTGTAGATTGCCGGCATGGCAAGGTAACATTCGTGGATTTCCTAGAGCTAGTTTACAATAGCCCTCGGAGTAAAACACTTCTTATATCAGCACTCCGAGCTAGTAAACTTATGAATAAGGGATGCATGGTTTTCATAGCATTCGTGACTACCACGGAAGTCGAGAAGGTTAAACTTGAAGACATCCGTGTAATTCGGGATTTTCTCGATGTTTTTTCAGAAGATTTAACCGGCTTACCCCCGGAAAGGGAAGTGTCGTTCACAATCGACCTTGTCCCTGGTGCTGGTCCTGTTTCCAGGGCACCATACAGAATGTCCCCTGCTGAGCTGAAGGAACTAAAAGAGCAGCTAATGGAGTTATTGAAAAAGGGTTTCATCAGGCCGAGCACTTCCCCTTGGGGAGCACCCGTGCTATTCGTCAAAAAGAAGGACGGATCGATGAGATTATGCATAGATTATCGGCAGCTAAATCACCTTACAATCAAGAATAAGTATCCACTGCTGAGAATTGATGAGCTATTCAATCAACTATCTGGAGGTTTATATTTCTCCAAGATTGATCTTCGTTCTGGTTACCACCAATTGAAGATCAAAGAAGAAGACATTCATAAAACTGCATTCCGAAGCAGGTATGGGCATTATGAATTTACTGTTATGCCTTTCGGACTAACAAATGCCCCCGCAGCTTTTATGCAGTTAATGAACAGCATATTCAGGCCCTACTTAGACCAATTCATTGTGGTCTTTATTGATGATATTTTGATCTATTCCAAGACCGAAGAGGGTCATGAAGAACATCTCAAGAAGGCACTGCATATATTACGGGAAAATAAGCTTTATGCCAAATTCAGCAAATGCGAGTTCTGGCTCGAGGAAGTTTCTTTCTTAGGCCATATCATTTCGAAGAACGGAATTGCTGTTGACCCGTCAAAGGTCGAAGCCGTGAAGAACTGGGAACGACCAACAAATGCAACGGAAATTCGAAGCTTCTTGGGTCTAGCTGGTTACTACCGGCGTTTTATCAAGGACTTCTCCAAGATTGCCGTTCCACTGACCAGGTTAACCCGCAAGGAAGTGCCTCATGAGTGGAATGAAGACTGTGAAAAGAGTTTCCAAACTTTGAAGGATCTCTTGACCACTGCCCCAGTCTTATCATTACCAATTGAAAGAGAAAAATACGAGGTATATACCGATGCTTCGGGTATTGGCCTCGGATGTGTATTGATGCAGAATGGAAGAGTCATTGCATACTCTTCTAGACAATTGAAGAAACATGAAGAGAACTACCCGGTTCACGACTTAGAACTGGCCGCGGTAGTATTCGCTTTGAAGATCTGGAGGCACTATCTCTACGGAGAACAATTCACTGTGTACTCCGATCATAAAAGCCTCAAGTACTTATTCTCCCAAAAGGAGCTGAACATGCGACAAAGGCGTTGGCTCGAGTATCTCAAGGATTTCAACTTCACTATACAGTACCATCCGGGTAAGGGTAATTCCGTAGCTGATGCCCTTAGTCGAAAGCCGAGAACAATATTGGCCAACTGCATGATACAAGAATGGAAACTGTTGGAGAAATTCTCTGAGCTTGATATCAGCACAGATGAGAAGAACATGTGTATTATTCTATCTCATATGAGCCTACATCCAGATTTGCTACCTGAAATCAAGAAGCTACAAGAAGAAGATCCCTCACTAGTGGAGATAAAGAGTAAGCTGGATGACAGACTGGATTTCAAGCTGGCACCTGATTGCAGATTACTATTTCATGAACAGACATGTGTGCCCGACTGTCCCGAATTGAAGAAGAAGATTCTTGAAGAAGCTCATCGATCGAGGTACACGATCCACCCTGGAGCCACTAAGATGTACCAAGACTTGAAAAGAACTTTTTGGTGGCCTAACATGAAAAGGGAGGTAGCAAACTTTGTCTCTCGTTGCCTCACATGCCAACAAGTGAAGGCGGAACATCAAAAACCCGTCGGAAAGCTACATCCGCTGGATATTCCCAAGTGGAAGTGGGAAGACGTTGGCATGGACTTTATCATGGGTTTGCCCAAGTCTAGTGGCGGATATAATGGAATTTAGGTAATTATCGACCGGCTAACTAAATCGGCCCATTTCTTACCCAACAAAAGTCGATGGTCAGTCGACGTACTTGCTGCCCTATATATTAAGGAGATAGTTAGATTGCATGGAGTTCCTGTCTCGATCGTATCTAATCGAGACCCGCGCTTCACCTCTCATTTTTGGAAGGGTCTACAATACTCTCTAGGGACGAAACTTAATTTCAGCACTGCTTTCCATCCCCAGACAGATGGTCAGACTGAAAGGACAAATCAGGTTGTTGAAGATATGTTAAGGGCATGTATTATAGATTTCAGCGGAAGCTGGCACGACCACTTATCCCTATCCGAATTTGCCTATAATAACAGCTATCAAGCTAGTATTCAAATGGCACCTTTCGAGGCGCTTTATGGCAGGAGTTGTCATTCTCCAATATGCTGGGAAGAAGTCTGTGAAAGACAAATTCTAGGCCCAGATATGGTTAGAGATTCGACTGAGAAGATACACCTTATCAGAGAGAGACTCAAGGTAGCTCAGTGCAGGCAAAAATCTTATGCTGATAATAGAAGGAGAGATTTGGAGTTCCAAGTTGGTGACCATGTATTTCTCAAGGTATCTCCTGGCCGAGGTATTAGAAGATTCGGTGTTAAGGGCAAGCTTACACCGAGGTTTATCGGTCCATTCGAAGTATTGGAAAGAGTGGGCGAGGTGGCCTACCGTATTGCTTTACCTCCTCAACTCTCGGAAGTGCACAATGTATTCCATATATCTATGCTGAAGAAATATGTGCACGACCCTTCTCACGTCATCGACCATGCTGATTTGGTGATTCAAAGAGATGTTACTTATGAGCAAAGGCCGATGCGGATCCTCGACCGCGAAGTCCAAGTTCTAAGGAGCAAGACGATCCCTATGGTGAAAATCTAATGGAATCGATGCGCGGAACAAGAAGTAACTTGGGAGACCGAAGAATCTATGAAAAGAAGATACCCAGAATTATTCTAAACAGTTAGTATTTTATACTTTCCACAATATCCTTATACAGTTGAATTTGGGGACCAAATTCTTTTAAGTAGGGGAGGGTGTAACACCCGAGAATTTTAAAATAGAAATATACAAAAAAAAATTTTAATTATTGAACTCATATTCTAATTCTATTGGATTATCCATTTAAAATATTTAATTACCAATAGATGCGTTATAAGATGCCAAATTATATTTTTAGAAATGCCAATTTATATTTTTAATCACTTAGGAAATTAATATTACACTATTCCAAAGAAATAGGAAATAGGTTATATAGATAGTGTTTTAAAGGTTAAACATCACTTTTACAAGATGCCAATTCATATTTTCATAATTTAGAAAATTTCATATTTCAACTTTTACATTATATCATTATTTTGAAGAAATAAGGGTATATAGATGAAGTGTTAAAGGATAAACATAATTTAGAAAGTGAGAAATGGTATATAGATAATTTTAGTTAGTGTAGAGTGAATACAAAAATCTCCGATCAAAATAACGACATATGTTAAGTCGTTATTTCCTAAACGTGAATAGTGACATGAATAGTGCCACTTTTAATTTAAAACGAATTTTTCAAAAAAAAATTATATGTAAAAATAGAGAAAAATGTAAGGGTTTCACCCCTGAAATTTCATAAACAAATTCCCTCAATTTTTAAAGATAAAAATCTTTGAAGTTAACTTGGAAATCTTAACTTATGAAATACACGACCCCTTCTTGGGCGTCATTTCATTTCCGACAACTATCTCGATCATTCTATCCCTCCAGCCTGTGTAGGCTGTCAACCCACTAAATACCCTATAATTTTGGATCTTGTCTCCCATCCTGTCGACCCTAAGGTTATAAAATACAATCTATTTTCTCCCTATTTGGTTAGTTCGAAGGCTAGATACGGGAACAAGTTCTGAAGAGTTGCAGAGGAAGGGAAGGGCTGCTTCTTCCTCTCCTGTCAACTCTTGTCACTTCACAGTGGTAGGTGTTCTCAAATTCTTGCCTAACTAGTAGTTAAATAGGTTAATTGATGCATGTTTAGAGTTCGATCAACTAGTCAACCATGCTATATATATATACATATAATCCGCTTTACCATGACCAAGAATAATACCATGTTATATATCTGTTAATAGCTTGTTACATACTATTATCATGATTTTTTTTATGAGTTTGAACTTAGTTTATTAGCATGATTTCAGGAGCTTTTTTTAACATATTTTTATCATATTAGTTTTCAGTCTTAATAATCCTATTTTAAATCCCCTGTTAACGGCTTAACACCCAGCACAATTGAAATTGGCGCCCCTGACTAGGGCGCCAATTAGCAAATTGAAGACTTTGTCGAAGTCTTCAATTAAATGAAGACATGCACCATGTCGTCAATTCGATTTCTGAAATTTTGGGTACTTGATAATTCAACACATTCAAAAATTCATAACTATAAAACTAAAGCACGAAATTTTAGCATGAACATGTTTCTGGAATCCTGACATTTTTCTCAACATATTCGTGCCATTACTTCCTGATTCGGAGTTTTTTCACACTGATGAATAGTGCACACTCAACTGAAAATGGCGCCCCTGACCAGGGCGCCAATTTCAGAATTGAAGACTGCCCGAGAGGGCGTCAATTAATTGAAGACATACACCATGTCGTCAATTCCGTTTTCTGAATTTCCAGAAATCAGTAAATCAACTCATTCAAAAATCTATAACTAATAAACTGGACCTTGAAATTTTTGACAGAATATACTTCTGTGATCTTGAGATTTTTCTCCATCTGACCATGTCTTCGGATTCTGATTCGGAGAAACTTTGGAGAAATGAACAGTAATCACTGAATTGAAGACGACCCTTAAGTCTTCAATTTCAGAATTGAAGACGGCCCTTAAGTCTTCAATTACTGAATTGAAGATGGCCCTTAAGTCTTCAATTTCAGAATTGAAGACGGCCCTTAAGTCTTCAATTACTAAATTGAAGATGGCCCTTAAGTCTTCAATTTCAGAATTGAAGACGGCCCTCAAGTCTTCAATTAATTGAAGACTGCTCACAGGGGCGTCAATTTCGTTTCGTGAGGTATTAAAGTTATAACATTAGAAAATTCATATCTGTGAAACCAAAACTCAGTAATTATATCTGAACATGTTTATGGACTCGAGAGGAATTATACTAAGTATTCATATCCTTACTTTCAAATTTTGAGAACTTTTTTTGAAATGAATAGTGCTTTGAGTCACAAAACGTATCTGCCAGGTGAAAATCACTGAATTGAAGATGGCCCTTAAGTCTTCAATTTCAGAATTGAAGATGGCCCTTAAGTCTTCAATTTCAGAATTGAAGATGGCCCTTAAGTCTTCAATTAATTGAAGACTGGGTAAAGGGGTGCCAATTTCATATATATATATATATGTGTGTGTGTGTGTGTGTATGTGTGTGTGTGTGTGTGTGTTTTTTTTTTAAAAAAAAAAAAATCAACATTTTGAAATATTAGGCAACCCCCAGGCGCCAATTACTGAATTGAAGACGGCTCTTAAGTCTTCAATTTCAGAATTGAAGACGGCCCTTAAGTCTTCAATTTCAGAATTGAAGACGGCCCTCAAGTCTTCAATTTCAGAATTGAAGACGGCCCTCAAGCTTCAATTAATTGAAGACTGGGTAAAGGGGCGCCAATTTCATATATATATATATATATATATATATATTGAAAAATCAAAAATTTGAAAGATTGGGCAACCCCCAGTGAATTGAAGACGGCCCTTAAGTCTTCAATTTCAGAATTGAAGACGGCCCTCAAGTCTTCAATTACTGAATTGAAGATGGCCCTTAAGTCTTCAATTTCTGAATTGAAGATGGCCCTCAAGTCTTCATTTAATTGAAGACTGGGTAAAGGGGCGCCAATTTGATATCCATATATATATATATTTTAAAAAAATTAAAAATTTGTAGGATTAGCAAACCCTCAGATGCCAACTCAGTAATTACAACTTCTGATCTTGATCTGTCTCGAAAATTATGCAAACACAACCCTAATCCATACTCCTTCATATGATGAGTTCTTAAAATTCCGTTCCATGAAAAATCTACTTGTGTATACCCTACATGGTCAAACCTTGAATCTCTTAAACTACCATTTGGGAGTGTAGGAACTAAGTGCCATGCAGGACAAAGTGCTACGTTGTGGGAGCCACCTCTTGAGGCCGTACGGCGCAAAGTGCTACACGATGGGAGTCACCTCTTGAGCCTGTAGGGGCCACCTCTAGAATCCTCCATAACCAAATGACTAGTTAATCTCGTCTGAAATACTACGTTTCTAAATTCTTGAAATTCCATATTGGCTATAAATGAGAGTGGATGTCAAAGGTAATACATGAAATGCTGTGCATATAGGGCCCGGTCTGGTCCTGGGAGGAGCACCCGAAGGTACTTGTGCCCATGGGAGTTTATTGACCATGATGTTTAGCATTGCACCGGAGTACTTGCTTGACTTGAGACACTCCACCCCTGCTCTCTCTCTCCTTACTTACTTGACTTGCGTGGCCCAAAACGGGCAATACTTGACTTGTGGCCCGAGAAAGGGCAAAATACTTACATGATAATAGCCAATTCTACTGATACGTACTTGACAATACTTGCTTGAATTAAATTTTTACTTGATATACTTGTACATGAGTTCCTTCTCATACCTGCGTTCATACTTGTACACGAATCCCCGCTTGCCCGAAGTGGCATTTACATCTGTAAATTCTTGAAATACTGCTTGTCAAATACTTGAAATCTTGTTATACTCTCTTTATACAGTTCATGATCTCTTATTGTTCATCATGCCTAGATTTACCTGTATACATGATTTTTTTATTATACGTACATCATGCATAGCCATATTGAGAATACATGCAAATTGTAAATCACGTAAAGATTGCTCGTATTTGAGATGTAATTCCTACTAAACGATTCGCTCATCCAGTTACTTCCTAACATTTTCAGGTGATTCGGATAGCGACAAGAATGGGTTTGAGGCCGAGTGAAGAGTGTTAGAACGCCATCCATTTATCATTGGCTAGTCGAGTCTTTGAATTTATTTTAGTCTACCTTGTATTCCCAGTTATGTCAGTTAGTGGTATAAACCTTGTGTTAAGTCGTATAGCCTAATGTTTGACTTTCTAAATTTGGAAATTTGTCATGGACTATCTTTATTTCCTTTGATTAATCAAATAAACATCACTTGGACTATTGGAATTTATTAGATTTTTAGTCAATTGCGCACTCCGAAATTTTGTATGTTAAAATTCTTATCGCTCTAATGACATGATCTATATAGACACGTCACGCATCCGAGTATCTTCCGCGCTCGGGACGTGACATGTGCCTTCATGACACCTCAGCTTACCTTCTTGGGTTTTATTGTGTCTAGTATTGGGGTCTCCGCCGATCCGGAGAAGGTCCGGGCCATTGTTGCATGGCTGGAACCCCGTACGGTCCATGATGTCCGTAGCTTCCATGGCCTTGCGACGTTCTATCGTCATTTCTTCCACGGATTTAGCTCCATCACTGCCCCGATCACAGACTGTATTCGGAAGGGCACGTTTGTATGGACGAAGGCCGCAGCTGCTGCCTTCAAGGACATCAAGGAGCGCATGACCCAGACACCTATCCTTCAATTGCCAGATTTCTCGAATGTGTTTGAGGTCTCTTGTGATGCGTCGGGTGTAGGGATTGGAGGAGTGTTGAGTTAGGAGGCCCACCCGGTCGCATATTTCAGTGAAAAGCTGAATGACGCGAAACTACGATACTCCACTTATGATAAGGAATTCTACGCAGTTGTTCAGGCTCTTAGGCATTGGAGGCACTATCTATTACATCAGGAGTTTGTCTTATACTCCGATCATGAGGCTTTGAGGTACCTCCATTCTCAAAAGAAGCTTAATGCGCGTCACAGCCGATGGGTTGAGTATCTCCAGTAGTACACATTTGTGCTTAAACATAAGGCTGGAGTGGAGAACATGGTGGCTGATGCCTTGAGTCAGCGTGCTTGTCTGCTGACCACCATGAGTGCCGAGGTCATAGGGTTAGAGAAGATGAGAGAGGCCTATGTTGACTGTCCTGACTTCGGTAAGATTTATACCACTCTCCAGGCCGGACCCTCGAGAGATCATGATGATTATGTGCTTCAAGAGGGTTACCTCTTTCGAGAAGGCAGGCTTTGTGTTCCCCGAACTTCAGTTCGAGACTTCTTAGTCTGGGAGCTACATGCGAGAGGTCTAGCCGGCCACTTTGGTCGGAACAAGACTATCGAGGCTGTTGAGCATAGATTTTATTGGCGGAGCTTAAAGAGAGATGTTGCTCATATTGTGGCCCAGTGCCGTACATGTGCTACGACCAAGATGAAGAAGCAAAGCTCGGGTCTTTATACGCCTCTCCCCGTACCTGATGCTCCGTGGCATGATGTTAGCATGGACTTTGTATTGGGATTGCCACGTACCTCTAGGAAGCATGATTTGGTCTAAGTGGTGGTTGACCGATTCTCGAAGATGGCCCTTTTCATTCCCTGCTCGAATACTTCGGATGCTTCGAGGGTAGCCCACCTATTCCTTACTCATGTGGTGTGCAAGTTCGGGTTGCCTTGTACCATAGTGTCTGACCGTGATGTTAGGTTCACTAGCTATTTTTGGAAGACACTGTTGCATATGTTGGGTACTCACCTCAAGTTTTCCACTGCATATCATCCCCAGACAGATGGTCAGACCGAGGTGGTCAATGGAAGTCTGGGTGACCTTTTGAGGTGTCTTGTCAGGGACCGTGTAGGGGATTGGGATCTCATATTACCATTAGTAGAATTTGCATATAATGATTCAGTTAACAAGTCTATCGGTATGAGTCCATTCGAGATTGTCACAAGTCGTAGGCCTAGGAAGCCAGTGGATCTTGTTCCCATGCCCATTCATGCACGAGCGTTTGAGTCTGCCGAGTCTTTTGCTAGGCATGTTAGGAGTTTGCATGACGACATCCGTCATCACATTGAGGCCAGCAATGCACGGTATAAGGAGTTAGCCGATGCCCATCGACACCACCGTGAGTTCCGAGAGGGTGAATATGTCATGATCAGGGTAAGACCTGAACGGTTTCCCTCTAGAACCGTAAAGAAATTGCAAGCTCGCGGAGCCGGTCCATTTAGAGTGTTGAAACGTGTTGGATCCAATGTGTATCTTGTTGACATGCCCGAGGAATATGGTATAAGCTCAACTTTCAATGTGTCGGATCTAGTTGCATATAGGGACCCAGCGGTGATCCCTAGTGAGCCTTTCGAGCCATCTCCTCCTATTGAGAGTGATCCCACACCTGAGTGTACACCACCGGCCCCATTTCCATAGCAGCGAGAGTATATCGATCATATATTGGATGAGTAGGTGATAGTTACCAGGAGTGGATCCTACCCGCGCTACCTAGTGCGTTGGAGAGGGCGACCCGCCACCGAGGATACTTGGATCACCCGTGGAGAGTTGTAGCGGATAGATCCGGATCTACTGGAGCGCTACCAGAGCGATGCAGACCCTTACTCGAAAGGGTCGAGTTTCTCCCACCCGGGGAGAATTGGTGCGGACACCAGAGCGATCGAGAAGAACGAATCGGCGAGTCGTCGGTACCGTACGCAGAGCCCCACTCAGGCTACATCGGCTTCTATCTGGCTCGGAGACAGCTTGGAGACTCCCCCTTGAGTCTCGATATTTATAGTATTTACCATGACTTTATATATGTGTCATGTGTGTTGATTGGTTTTTATTCGAATTGTAATATAGATTGTAATGAGGGCTTATTTGTAATTTGGGACCACCTGGGTCCCGCGGGCCCCCCTACCTCTTCCCCATTGATCCACCTCATCTCTAGGGCCCATGTGGGGTCAGTCAACCTTCCAATAGTGGGCTTCTAGAAGAGTGGACCAAGGGGGGACAAATGAGAAAAAAAGTCCAAGAAAGGGGCAAGAAGTCAAGGGGGCGCCCCCTATCTATTATAGTTTAATAGGTTTGAATTTTTATTTTATTTGATTCCAAATCACATGGGAGAATAAAAATGTGGACTCCCTCTTTTACCCTCCCCAACCCTAGATCTAGGGTTAATTAGTGTCTTTTGTCATTTCACATAAATACCTTGTATTTCTATTTTGAGTGGAATTAATGCATAAGAAATCTTGAAATTTGTTGGTGCCTAGCAAGGGCCGCCCCTCTCTCTCTATCCTCTCTTCTTCTTGCAGCTGGGAAGGCTGTGTTCTGAGGTGGGAAGCCTCATCTATCTGGTGTGGAGTTCGTCATTACCGCCGCCGCTGCCATCGAGCCGCCGTTGCACCGCCACCGCCTCCGTCGGTATTCTGTCAATCGGGTGACAGCAGGCCATTCTCAGAATTTTAGCTCCCAACCACGAGTTCATATGGAGCCCGAACTTTCAGGGTGAGTTCCAGGGGTCTTCACCACATCCCAAAAAATTTGATTGGGCTTCTAGCTTCCATTTTGCAATTTTCCATTTTCGTTCTTCCTTTCTATCCAGATCTGCCAGTTTTCAGTCTAGATTCACAGTAGCTCTGAGTTTCCCCTCTTCGGACCTCTTCTTGATTTTTTCTGGAGCCCCCAATTTTAATGGAGGTTCTTTCCAACACCCCCTCCATCCACGAATTTTCATGGAATTTCTAAAGGCCTTCACCTATTTTTTAAAAATCACTTTCAGATCTCCACTCAGTTCTATCTGCCTCTGTCCAGATCCGACCACCTAGCAGTATAAACCTTCACCAAATCGGTCATAGGAATTATTGTCATTTTCCTCTCTCTCCCCTCTACAACTTTTATGAAGAGCTCGAGGTCTGAATCAGAGGTCTACCCTGCGGTCAACGCCAACTCTCAAGAAACTTCAGTTCTGCCCGGCCAGATCTGAAACTAAGATCAGTCCGGTTCTAAAATTTCCCATCAAAAGCACGGCTCCGGTGAACCTTTTTCAGTCCCATAGGGTCGAAGGATTTGAAGTCAGCGTTCCAACGGCGCTGGTTTCATGCCGATCCGACATCGGTGCTTATCGCGGTAGCCGATCTCGCAGGGTCGCGCGCCAGAAAATAGAGGTTGCAGATCCGTGGACAGCACTTCCGACAAGTGGTGATCGGAGCCGCTCGGCCTCCGACCGGCGTTCCAGCCCTGCCGCTGTCCAGGGAGGCGCGCCTCCAAGTGTCTCCACCACAGCGGGACCCACCCCGTCAGGTCCGGAGGGCTGAGTAGCACGTGGGCCCCACGAACCCGTAGATCACGTCATCCGGATAGCACTAAAATGCGGGTTTCGGTGCCGATAGGCGACATCAAGATGCTGCCCGTCAACCCAATTCCCGCTACTCCCGGGCCCCACATGTGACCTATTATCTCCCTGCGTGGAGTGGGTCAAATCTTTGTACCACAGTGTATTTGTTTAATCGGGAGTACAGGATTGGCCGGGGTTGTCTTCCCCACGCCAGGAGCGTGGAGGTAACGATCTCGACTTCTTGGCATTTACTTGCTTAGCTGGTATATGGTCGTGTGCCACTGCTGAGTGCGATAGGAACCTAGCCCGTGAGTCCATGTCACCGCTGTGAGCAAGAGAGTGACCCGTCCCATGGCTCGATCTGAGCACGGAAGTGAGTCAACCACCCTTGACTCTGTCGGTTTCTCAGCCGTGCGGATCCGCGTTTCCCCTCGCTTGGGGACGACGAGTGAGCATGCGTTTCTGTTAGCGACGTATAGCCCATAGGAACTCTTAGTGTCGGGCCAAAGCGTCTCCATTGTTGTATGTTGCTCGTCGTGTCCGCATTTAGAGTCCGAGGTCTGCATCACTTAGAATCGGTTCCCGTGTCCATCCCGCATCATAGCATCTTTCCCTTCTAAAAAGTCTAGTGTCCGTCATGTTCCCGCACGTTATATCAACCAGTTGGCTGGTAAATGCGCACAGCTTTGTCAGGTCTTTGAATTCACCTCCACTCCCATCTCCCTAGGGGCAATCGAACTAGACGGATCTCCGGAAGATGACGGTCTAGGGTTGTATGTCTTGGAAGAGGAGGATGATGCAGAAGAAGAAGAAGAGCCATTAGAAGAGGGTAGTGATCCGATAGCTTCCTTCGTCGATGGAACCAAGAGATTTGATGAGCCTAATGTATCCATTGACGAATCCACCAAGGAAATCAATCTTGGCACTGAGGATAATCTGAAGATTATATTGATAAGTGCCAATCTAACTGTTGAAGAGGAAGCTGCGCTTGTGGCGGTTCTCAGGGAATTCCGGTGATGAAGAAGGACGGTAGGGTCCGCATATGTATAGATTTCTGTGATCTTAATCGTGCTTGCCCAAAGGATGATTTTCCTCTTCCACACATAGATGTCCTGGTGGATAACACCGCCGGCCATGAGATGCTCTCCTTCATGGATGGCTTCTCGGGGTATAACCAGATCGGCCTAGCGGAGGAAGACCAGGAGAAAACATCTTTCACCACTCAGTGGGGGACCTATTGCTATGTCGTCATGTCCTTCGGTCTTAAGAACGCAGGAGCAACCTATCAAAGGGCAATGATGGTTATCTTCCATGACATGATGAACACTTATATGGAAGTTTATGTGGACCATATTCTGGTCAAGTCCAGAACCAGGAGTGGCCACACAGAGATCCTCCATGCAGTTCTCCAACGGTCGCGGGAGCACCAACTTAAAATGAACCCCAAGAAATGTGTATTCAGGGTCTCTTCAGGCAAGCTTCTAGGGTTCATCGTCAGCAAGAGAGGAATTGAGATCGACCCTAACAAAGCTAAGGCCATTGCCGAGATGCCTCCTCCCAAGAACATCAATGAAGTCCGTGGTTTGATCGGGTGTTTGCAATTCATCAGGAGATTTATATCTCATCACTTTCAGCGAAGCAAGCCCTTCTACGATATGCTGAAAGGAGAGGCTAGATTTGATTGGAACGACAAATGTCAAAAGGCCTTCGATGACCTGAAGAGTTATCTGTTAAATCCTCCCGTCCTGGCCCCCCCGATCCCGGGTCAACCTTTATTGCTCTATATTTCTACCACTGATGAATCTGTCGGAGCAGTATTGGCCCAATATGATGACACTAAAAGAGAACGTGCAGTCTACTATTTGTCCAAACTGTTCAATGAATCCGAATAGAGATACACTCCGATGGAGAGGACTTGCACGGCTGTCGTCTGGGTCACCCAAAAGCTAAAACGCTATTTTCTTGCACATGAAGTCAAGCTCTTAGCGCGAATGGACCCCATCAAGTACTTGCTGGAAAAGCCTACTCTAACTGATCGTTTGGTGAGGTGGCAGAGTTTTCTCAATCAATTCGATATCACCTACGTCAATCAGAAGGCGGTCAAGAGGCACGCCATTGCCAAACACCTTGCCCACCATCCACTCCCTACATTCTCCCCTGTCGATGAGAGTTTCCCGGACAAAGAGTTAGGAGCCATTATAGATGGTGAACCTTCGTGGATTCTCTACTTCGATGGTGCATTCAATTCCAAGGGCTGTGAAGTCGAAGCTATTCTCCAGTCCCCGGAAGGTGTCATGTTGTGTCCCCTGTGGTTCTGGAGTTTTGATGATGACAAATATTATGCCTCATTATGTTTACATCCTTGATGATATAATCTTGATGTTTATGATAAACTGACAGAACAGCTTTTAAGAATGACTTACGGGTCATGAAAAGGCCAACCAGTGACAGATAAGATCAGTGCACTGTCAGATCAGGTAATTGTAGTGCCTTATGCCTTGATGATACTTTAGCTGATGTGCATAAATTGTTTTGTGCATCATTTAACAAGTCTGTACATTGTCTCTCATGCATTGCATGTTCAATGTACATACTTTCCTGTTGCAAACTGCATGTCATTCATTGGCAAAGTCTATACATCGTTGGCTTGTGCATGCATCATCTTTCAAAGTCTGTACATTGCATCGCATGCTCACACACTCGCAAGTCTATACATTGGCTGCTGCACTCGCAAGTCTATACATTGCATGCTACAAAGTTTGCACACGAAGTCAATACAATTGTTAACGGCATGTCAGTGCATTCATTTTTGTTGTGCATACTTCACCTTGTGCACACTGCATTACACATCAGCAAGTCTGTACAACGTTTGCACATTGCATCAGTTCAAAGTCTATACATCACTTAGTGCATTACATGCATTCATCAAGAGTCTGTACACTCGGTGTCTGCGTCTCATGATTTCCAAGTCTGTATATTGCATCATGTGCTTCAAGCATTTCCAAGTCTGTACATTGCATCATGTGCTTCAGGCATTAGACGCAAAGTATGTACATTGCTGCATCAAGTCTATACATCGTGTGCATCTCGCTGCTAAGTCTGTACATTGGCCAAGTCTGTACATCGCCACTTGTTCATGCATATGTGCAAGTCTATACATTTTCTGGTCATCCACACTTAAAGTCTATACATTCCTTATCTTTACCTACGTTCAGAACACTAAGTCTATACATCGTCAGGTTGCTTGATCAGTGCATTAACAGAGTCTATACATCGTTAGGTTGCTTGCACGTAGAGTCTATACATTCGTTAGAGCTCAGCTCGTGGCTTAGTCTGTTCATCCATGTTCATTTTGCATGTGTGCATCCCTCAGCAAAGTCTGTACACTCTACGGTTGGTTTATGCATATATAATGTCTGCACAGTCCATACATATATTAGCCATAGTCAATGCATTTGGGCATCGTTCGTTATAGGCAAAGTCTGTACATTGGCAAAGTCTGTACACTGCATTGCACGAGCTGAAGTCTACACATTGCCGCTATGTGTGTGCATCGTTTAGCAAGTCTATACATCCGACAGCCTTGCCTCTTGCTTTCAAAGTCTGTACATTCTTCAATGGCATAGTCCATGCATTCAGATCAAGTCTATATATTGTCTCGCACACACTTTTAAAGTCTGTACAGAGTTATGCATGTTTTGCATCGGACAAGTCTATACATCGCTACATGCATTTCTTCAAGTCTGTACATGGTCTTGGCATATGCACACACAAAGTCTATACATTGCAAGACCAAGTCTGTACATTCCTAGAATGCATCGTCTCTCAAAGTCTGTATAGCGTTTGCCTAGAATGCATACACTAAAGTCTATACATCCGTCTCACTTAGCGTCTCACTCAGCGTCTTTGTGCATGGAGCATTCAAGTCTGTACATTGTTTTCTCATGCACGCATTCAAGTCTGTACATCATTATCGCTGCATATATAAAAGTCTATACATCCGTCTCACTTAGCGTCTTCTCGCATTCACGCTAAGTCCATACACTGCATTTGGGCATTGTTCATTACAGCAAGTATGTACATTTTTTTCTCACGCACGTAAACGTCAAAGTCTGCACATTCTCTACTATCTATGCATCGGTCAAGTCTGTACACAGCTACAGGCTATTAAGTATGTACAGCCCATGCTCTTCATGCATTCACATAGTCTGTACATCATTTTACGTCGTGCATACTTTGGTATCAAGTCTATACATACGCTGTGGCTTGTTCATGCATCCTTCTCATCAAGTCTGTACATTGCTTGATAGCATGCCTGAACACTCATCGTCAATGTACATACTTACCTATATGTTGCATCATGTCTGTACACGCTTAGTTCAAATCCTGAACTAACTCGATGCATCCCTTTCTTCTCTTCGTTCAGGATGATTCAAGCTGATGAGTGGCATGTGATCCGAGGTTGGCACCTGACACGTGATCCGAGGTGTTCTCTGGATAAAGGGGGCACATGCCCTAGCTGCTGCCGCTATAAATGGAAGACTCCTCCATCAGAAGAAGGAATATAGTGCTGAGAGTAGATAGTGATCGCAGCAGAGAGGCAGAGAGCAGAAAAGCAGAAGAAGAAAAGGAGAGAGCAGCAGAGAGGCTGAAAGCAGAAGAAGAAAAGAAGAGAGAAGAGAAACTGAGAGAAGAAGAAAGAAGAGGAAGAAAGAAAGAGATAGGAGAGAGCTCGTGAGGAAGAAGAGAGACTGAAGCTTCATCAGAACACTTGTATGTCGGGCAATTGGATCAGATCCAAACCAGATTTGCTCCTGCGAGAGCTACACTTTGTGGATTTCATTTCCAGCTTTCTGATTGCTGTATTTTTGTTTCTTGTTTTCTTTTCTTTTAAACTTCCTTGGCTTGTTGTTCTTCCGATTCTCTGGTTTGAGGTCGGGTTCCTCCTGTGGTCTCAGGAGAAGGGAGATTTGTTCTCCGGTTTGCTAGTGATTGTGTGTCACTAGTGTTTCCCTCTGGTGTGGAGGAAGAGAGGTCCGTGACCTCTGGTTTGCAAGTGACTGGGGGTCACTTGTGGGTTCCCTCTGGGTTTCAGAGGAAGGGAGACTTGGTGTATCCGGTTGCAAGTGACTGGTGTCGCTTGTGGGTTCCCTCCTGGGTGGAGGAAGAGAGACTTCGGTCTCTGGTTGCTAGTGACGGGTAGTTACTAGTGGTTGCCCTCCGGTCTGGAGGAAGAGGGGAGGTTGTTCCCCTGGTCAAGCTATTTGGCAGCACTTGTTTGCAGACTGAGTCTGCGGTTCTAGCTTGTGCTAGTGGAAGCCTCACTTCGGTTTGGAGTGAGGGGTGGACGTAGGTCTGTGGACCGAACCACCTAAAAAATCTACTGTGCCGTGGTTTGCCTTGTGCGTTTGCCCCTTGTCTTCTACCTCTTTCACAGGTTGTCTGAGCATTCTTGTTTCTATCTGAAGTGACCTTGAGCATTACATATTTTGCTAAGTGATTCTGGTTTGCATAGTTCTGTCTTCGGCATTAGACTTGATCAGGTTCCACCAGTATAGTTAGCAGTTCAACTTATTGATCAAATGTTTATTTGAATTTCTTCTTGAAGAGCTCTATAGCTTTTATTCCGCAACTGTGTCTGGCAGCAGGCTTATTGTTTTTAAGTGGGGCAATTTTGTAGAGGGATACATTCACCCCCCCTCTGTATCTATCACACCATCCCAACAATTGGTATCAGAGCCGGTCTCTGTCTGATCAGATCCAACTATCTGCAGAGGATCCTGTCATCTTTGGTGCATTTCTGAACTTGCCCTCTGGTGCATTGATATGTTTGTCGATTTATTCCATGGGTTCTCCACCGGTTTTCAATGGCTCTGATTTTAACTCGTGGGTTAGCAGTCTCCATAACTATGTGGAACTGATTGATCCGGATCTGTGGAAGTTAATCTCACACGGTCCTCACAGACTACCAAAGAAAGAATCCAAATGGACTAACAGTCACAGATCAAGGCATGGAGAGAATCAGAGAGTTTTGAATCTAATGAAAGAAGTTACTGACAAGGCTCTACATTCTTATTTTCATGACTGCAGGTCCGCTAAGGACATTCTGGATATGCTGAAGCTAGCTCAGGGGAGAAATGAGGACAGCTGCATGATGGCTAACAGAAGTAATCAAAGTGGCAGCCAAAATGAAGAAGAGGATGATGATGAGGTAAACCTCTTCGAGAATTATACTTTAGATGATTGGCAGGGTGCATATGGTGAGTTACTTGAGTCACATGAGATGTTAAGAAAATAATATAAAAAGTTAAAAAAGAAAATTGATCTGAATAGTTCAGAGTGCTCATGTGAAAATTGCTTAAAACGGAAACAGTCCTATGATGCATGCTTGTCTGAAGTCCAAGTGCTTAAGAAACAAATTGGCTTATTTAAAGAAGAAAATCAAAAACTTGTATGTGAAATTTCTGAACTAAAAGAAAAACTTAGCTCGATTGATGATGATCAGGTTCATTTTAATAACTTAGTTCAGAATGAAAAACTATTGAAAGAATTTGAATGTGTTAGCTCTGAATTGGATGTTCTAAAATCTGAAAATGAATGCCTTAGGAAACAATGTGAAAAACTCCAGACTCAAACAATATGTTCTGGTAAATCTGCATGCAATGATTGTCCATTTCTCAAGAAAGTAAATGAAAATCTTCACTCAAATTTAGAATGGCAGAAGGAGTTAATTGTTTCCCTAAAGGAAGAAAACAGAGATCTGTTAAACAAGACTCTGGAGCTTGAACAGATAGAGGAAGAGCTGAATGATAAAATGAGCTCAATGAAAATTGATAAAGGCTCTGTTGAAGAAACTGAAAATCTGAAATCAAAAAATGACAAATTAACTAAAGAGGTTGAAGGATTGAAGCAGTTGAACACGGCTATGTCAGAGAAACTTCTTTTCTTAGAAAAAGAAAAATCTGTTTACATTGAAGAATCTGAAAAATTGAAAAATCTGGAACATGAAGTTGAGGAATATAAAACTGCAAACAAGGTGCTAAGCGAATGTGTAAATTGCAATGAACAAGAGATTGCCAGTAATGAAATACACATCATTTTTCTGGAAAATGAAATTAAGGACTTGAATAATTCCTTGTCAAAATTTCTGGACGGAAAAGATAATCTGGACAAGATTCTAGGAACAAATGTTAATTTTCAGAAGGAAGGGTTGGGCTATAACCCTTCAAACAAGAAGAGTTTTAAAAACAAAGTTCAAACTTCCTTTGTGTCCAGCTCAACTTCTCACAGCCCTCAGAACCTTCCTGGTTATCAGTCATCTGCTCAAAAGAAAATAATAGAAAAACAAAAAGAAAAGATCCAACATGTTCCTCTCCCCACTTTGCATGTTTCACCCACACACTCACATGCATCTAAAAAGAAAATGATTTGTCATTACTGTCACAAGATTGGCCATCTGATGCATGAGTGTAGCTTAATGGAACTAGATGATTTGAATGCTAGGAAATTTCATGATAAAAATTCTTCATCTCAGAAAAAGAAAATTGAATGTTTTCACTGTGGGAAATTAGGACACACGATTACACAATGCTGGTTTGCAAGTGGTAAGAAAATATCTCTCAAATGCTCTCACTGTAGAAAGTATGGCCATACAGTCAAGGACTGTTGGCATATCCAGGGTAGGAATGTGAATTTCAAACATGCTAAATTCCCTGCAAATAGAAATATTTTTGGTAGAAATAAATCTAGTCTTAAGAGAGAAAATCTTGGATGTTTTGAATGTGGAAAACCTGGCCACCGAGCTTCTGAATGCTGGTTGGCACGATATGGAAAACAGTATGTTCATACAAATAACAGAAATTTTCATGATAATGCACACAGATTCCATGCTAACAATGATGTGCATAAAAAGAATTCAAGCTCTGCTATTTCATGTCATTACTATGGAGCCTTTGGGCACTCCATGAGTGATTGTAATATAATGAAATCTGATGACTTACATGCCCAAAGATTGTGGAAAGCACCTATCAGAGGTGTTACTAACAATGTAGGACCCAAGAAGTCTTGGGTACCTAGAAACACAAAATGAGATCTGTGCTTTGTAGGTATGCCTTGGTGATGAGGAATAAAAGGGGGTCAAATAAACCAAGGCATCCAAAGTTTGGTAAAACCCCACCTCTACTGGTAGACATTTGAGTTTTTGATAACGTTGACTAGATAGTTGCATATCATGTTTGATTTGTTAATCAAAATTTCATGCATATAGCTTCTCAACTGCATCTATGCTTGGCATTAAAATCTCTCAATAAATATGATGTGTTATCTACGCAACAGTTCAACTGAAATTGGTGCTTGAATACTGAATTCTGAATTGATTGAAAGTGACTGAAAATGAATTATACATCATAAAACTGAAAAGCTGAATTGAATAAATCTATTGCTTGGACGATGTCTCATGCTTAAAAATGTTCACCTGCACATTTGACATGCACATGCATTCACAATTGCATATAAGTAGCATGTTGTCAGCTTAAGGTGCATATAGAACTACTTCTGCATTGGATTGTCATGCATGACTCTTGGTATATAAATAGTGAGATACTAAAGGACAGATGAATTCTGTCTGGAAGTGCTTGCTATGTGTGAGGTGGTCTTTAGACCAAGTCCTCCGCCTGGTACCATAGGTCAGTGTTGCACGAAGAGCAGTCTAAATGTTCATGTGATCATTGCATATATTACATGATGTCAGCTCAATGCACTTGCATTTACTGGTTAGAAGTGTCGACACCTTGAGTGCTAGCTCATGCATACATTTAGGGGGAGCATTATTCATATTCTTGAAGTCACATAATTGTCTATCTTGCTCATTTCTATCAACTGAACTTCCCATTTTCAGTTTGAACTGCTATCTTGCTTAAATCCCTGTGATGAATGTGAAATACAACACATTTTAGCTTCCTGCTTCAACTGTTATCAGCCATTTTCACTCATCCTATCCATTGGTATCTGTTGAATTGGCTGTTCTTTAAAATGATTCGGCCTTCCCTGAAAATTCAGAAAGACTTCTCTGTGCATATCCTGATCATAAATCTGAAAACAACTTAAAGAGGAATCTTCTATTATATAGGATTATGAATGTCTGATACTTTCAGCCGGTTGAAGTTTCATGTATGTCTTGTGTTTGTTTATGAACATATCTTGAAAATATCTGAGTTAGTCTTAATAAACTTTAACCAACATTTTCATGTTGTGTCTTTTAAACTCTTCTGAATTCTGAAAATTCTGAAATCATGATATTTTTTGATTGATATGTATGAAATTAGTAGTGTTTTTAAACATCTGAGAATTTGGAACATGTCTAAGGGTAAATCTTGTCAGAGCAATGACTTTGGTCACTGAGAAACCATGTCCAAAGGACTGTGTCATGAGGTGCCATAGTTAACTCTGCTTAAGAATGATTGATAATCTGGCAGAGCAATGGCATGCACACTGAGAAATACATCTCACTCATCAAAGAAATGATTTTTAGAGTGTCATGAAGTGTAAATGCTATCTCTGTTCCTATGAAGCATGACAGTTAGTCCTTCCAAGTGCTTAGGGATACTGGCGTCTAAACAACGTGTATCCTCTAGTTACAATGGTGTACTAAACTCAAGTGCTCATGAAGATTATTATGAAAATTTGTCCTGCTCTAGTGTATCATTTGAAAATGTGTGCAAAAGAAATATTCTATTGGAACCTCTTGACAGAAACAAGTGTTTTCTTATGTGTTTAACTTCAATACTATTGATTGCATCTCTTAAAGGAATCTTTGAAATTGAGTGAGTAAGAAAGAAGAAGGTTAAACAAGACTTTCAATATGAAAGCAAGGTTCATTTTTATTAAAACTGATTTCAGATATGAGTACAGAATGCTAATGAACAAGACTTGCATACATCATATTCTGATCTGACTTGTCAATGAAGATCATTCATAAATCTCTATAATAGAAGAGTCTGAAATACCTGTTTAATCAGATTTATGAAATTGATATCCCATTGAAAACCTTTCTCATTCATTCTGAATGATTACTTTCTCACATTGGACTCCATTATTTCAGACCTAACTGTTGACTTCCTTTTGTCCTGTGCTTCATTCCAATCATTGTCCATCTAAGGGGGAGAATTCTTGCATGTCCCTGTGGTTCAATGTTCATTCATTTCTTTCAAGAGAGTATCTTGTCAGGGGGAGTTTTAGATGATAGTAACTCAGCATTGCATAATGGCTCCTATATCATCTCCTTCAACAGTCAATGATCATTCCATTCTTTTTGATGTTGTCAAAGGGGGAGAACTTTTGTGAGTCATCATTTGCATCAATCAACACTTGCATCACAAGGTGTTTTACATGCTCACTCTTGACTGAGCTATTCTGTGGTGCATGTTCATGAACTGTCATATGGAATTTCATAATCATCATGATGAATCTATTGCAATGACTCATAATATTGCCATCATCAAAAAGGGGGAGATTGTTGTGTCCCCTGTGGTTCTGGAGTTTTGATGATGACAAATATTATACCTCATTATGTTTACATTCTTGATGATATAATCTTGATGTTTATGATAAACTGACAGAACAGCTTTTAAGAATGACTTACGGGTCATGAAAAGGTCAACCAGTGACAGGTAAGATCAGTGCACTATCAGATCAGGTAATTGTAGTGCCTTATGCCTTAATGATACTTTAGCTGATGTGCATAAATTGTTTTGTGCATCATTTAACAAGTCTGTACATTGTCTCTCATGCATTACATGTTCAATGTACATACTTTCCTGTTGCAAACTGCATGTCATTCATTGGCAAAGTCTGTACATCGTTGGCTTGTGCATGCATCGTCTTTCAAAGTCTGTACATTGCATCGCATGCTCACACACTCGCAAGTCTATACATTGGCTGCTGCACTCGCAAGTCTATACATTGCATGCTACAAAGTCTGCACACGAGGTCAATACAATTGTTAACGGCATGTCAGTGCATTCATTTTTGTTGTGCATACTTCACCTTGTGCACACTGCATTACACATCAGCAAGTCTGTACAACGTTTGCACATTGCATCAGTTCAAAGTCTAAACATCGCTTAGTGCATTACATGCATTCATCAAGAGTCTGTACACTCGGTGTCTGCGTCTCATGATTTCCAAGTCTGTACATTGCATCATGTGCTTCAAGCATTTCAAAGTCTGTACATTGCATCATGTGCTTCAGGCATTAGACGCAAAGTCTGTACATTGCTGCATCAAGTCTATACATCGTGTGCATCTCGCTGCTAAGTCTGTACATTGGCCAAGTCTGTACATCGCCACTTGTTCATGCATGTGTGCAAGTCTATACATTGTCTGGTCATCCACACTTAAAGTCTATACATTCCTTATCTTTACCTACATTCAGAACACTAAGTCTATACATCGTCAGGTTGCTTGATCAGTGCATTAACAGAGTCTATACATCGTCAGGTTGCTTGCACGTAGAGTCTATACATTCGTTAGAGCTCAGCTCGTGGCTTAGTCTGTTCATCCATGTTCATTTTGCATGTGTGCATCCCTCAGCAAAGTCTGTACACTCTACGGTTGGTTTATGCATATACAATGTCTGCATAGTCCATACATATATTAGCCATAGTCAATGCATTTGGGCATCGTTCGTTACAGGCAAAGTCTGTACATTGGCAAAGTCTGTACACTACATTGCACGAGCTGAAGTCTACACATTGCCGCTATGTGTGTGCATCGTTTAGCAAGTCTATACATCCGACAGCCTTGCCTCTTGCTTTCAAAGTCTGTACATTCTTCAAGGGCATAGTCCATGCATTCAGATCAAGTCTATACATTGTCTAGCACACACTTTTAAAGTCTGTACAGAGTTCTGCATGTTTTGCATCGAACAAGCCTATACATCGCTGCATGCATTTCTTCAAGTCTGTACATGGTCTTGGCATATGCACACACAAAGTCTATACATTGCAAGACCAAGTATGTACATTCCTAGAATGCATCGTCTCTCAAAGTCTGTACAGCGTTTGCCTAGAATGCATACACTAAAGTCTATACATCAGTCTCACTTAGCGTCTCACTCAACGTCTTTGTGCATGGAGCATTCAAGTATGTACATTGTTTTCTCATGCACGCATTCAAGTCTGTACATCATTATCGCTGCATACATCAAAGTCTATACATCCGTCTCACTTAGCGTCTTCTCGCATTCACGCTAAGTCCATACACTGCATTTGGGCATTGTTCATTACAGCAAGTCTGTACATTGTTTTCTCACGCACGTAAACGTCAAAGTCTGCACATTCTCTGCTGTCTATGCATCGGTCAAGTCTGTACACAGCTGCAGGCTATTAAGTATGTACTTCCCATGCTCTTCATGCATTCACATAGTCTGTACATCGTTTTACGTCGTGCATACTTTGGTATCAAGTCTATACATTCGCTGTGGCTTGTTCTTGCATCCTTCTCATCAAGTCTGTACATTGCTTGACAGCATGCCTGAACACTCATTGTCAATGTACATACTTGCCTATATGCTGCATCATGTCTGTACACGCTTAGTTCAAATCCTGAACTAACTCGATGCATCCCTTTCTTCTCTTCGTTCAGAATGATTCAAGCTGATGAGTGGCACGTGATCCGAGGTTGGCACCTGGCACGTGATCCGAGGTGTTATCTGGATAAAGGGGGCACAAGCCCTGCACATGCCCTAGCTGCTGCCGCTATAAATGGAAGGCTCCTCCATCAGAAGAAGGAATATAGTGCTGAGAGCAGATAGTGATCGCAGCAGAGAGGCTAAAAGCAGAAGAAGAAAAAGAACGAGAGAAAGAGAAAGAGAAGCAGAGAGAAGAAGAAAGAAGAGGAAGAAAGAAAGAGAAAGGAGAGAGCTCGTGAGGAAGAAGAGAGACTGAAGCTTCATCAGAACACTTGTCTGTCTGGCAATTGGATCAGATCCAAACCAGATTTACTCCTACGAGAGCTACACTTTGTGGATTTCATTTCCAGCTTTCTGATTGCTATATTTTTGTTTCTTGTTTTCTTTTCTTTTACACTTTCTTGGCCTATTGTTCTTCCGATTCTCTGGTTTGAGGTCGGGTTCCTCCTGTGGTCTCAGGAGAAGGGAGATTTGTTCTCCGGTTTGCTAGTGACTGTGTGTCACTAGTGTTTCCCTCTGGTGTGGAGGAAGAGAGGTCCGTGACCTCTGATTTGTAAGTGACTGGGCGTCACTTGTGGGTTCCCTCTAGGTTTCAGAGGAAGGGAGACTTGGTGTCTCCGGTTGCAAGTGACTGGTGTCGCTTGTGGGTTCCCTCCTGGGTGGAGGAAGAGAGACTTCGGTCTCTGGTTGCTAGTGACGGGTAGTCACTAGTGGTTGCCCTCCGGTCTGGAGGAAGAGGGGAGGTTGTTCCCCTGGTCAAGCTGTTTGGCAGCACTTGTTTGCAGACTGAGTCTGCGGTTCTAGCTTGTGCTAGTGGAAGCCTCACTCCGGTTTAGAGTGAGGGGTGGACGTAGGTCTGTGGACCGAACCACCTAAAAAATCTACTGTGCTGTGGTTTGCCTTGTGCGTTTGCCCCTTGCCTTCTACCTCTTTCACAGGTTGTCTGAGCATTCTTGTTTCTATCTGAAGTGACCTTGAGCATTACATATTTTGCTAAGTGAGTCTGGTTTGCATAGTTCTGTCTTCGGCATTAGACTTGATCAGGTTCCACCAGTATAGTTAGCAGTTCAACTGATTGATCAAATGTTTATTTGAATTTCTTCTTGAAGAGCTCTATAGCTTTTATTCCGCAATTGTGTCTGGCAGCAGGCTTATTATTTTTAAGTGGGGCAATTTTGTAGAGGGATACATTCACCCCCCCTCTGTATCCATCGCACCGTCCCAACATGTCATTATTCCCAGTGCTTGTTAGTTAACCTTCCCTGCCATAAATAATGTGGCTGAATATGAGGCACTCCTCATGGGTTTAAAGGTGGCACTGGCGCTCGGAGTTAAGGAGCTCCGGATCATTGGAGATTCTCAACTCATGCTCTGACAATCCCTCAACAAGTACCAAACCCGGGACCCAAAACTGAAACCCTACCAAGACCTGGTTGGCAGGGTAGTCCGGCGGTTTAGGAAGCTCACCCTAGTGCACACCCCTAGAGCTCAAAACATTCTAGCCGATGCTCTGGCATCTCTGGCATCTTCTCTTCCAATCCCTGGCGAAAGGCCGTCATCCTCAGTCATCGTGCAGAGAATGCACACCCCTTTACATTCTGATTCCTGGTTCCAGCAATTCTCTGAACTCTCTTCTCAAGTCCACGTCATCTCCCATGAGCCTGAGATCGATCTAGAAGATGGCAACCCCTAGTTCTTCGATATTGAAAACTATCTCAGGGATCATTCCTTCCCCAATTATGCTACTGCTTCCGATCGGCGTGCCATCCGCCGAGCTGCGGAGCGTTTTGCCATTATAGGTGGTCTCTTGTATCGCAAATCTCTCAGTGGAGTTTACCTCCGCTGCCTCGACGAGACCGAATCTCGAGCTGTTGTCGAAGCCGCACATTCCAGTGAATGCGGTGGCCATGTGAATGGTCGCATGCTTGCTCAGAAACTCCTTCGTCAATACTATTGGCCTACCATGAACGAGGACTGTGCTCACTTTGTCCGCCATTGCGCTAAATGTCAACTCCATGCGGACAAGGTCCACGCTCCTTCATCCTAACTTCATCCTCTTATAGCTCCCTGGCCCTTCGCCATGTGGGCATTTGACGTAGTTGTTCCCCTAGAGGATAGAATCGAAGAAATTCGAAGAAAGTCCTTCATCCTCACCGCTACGGAATATTTCACGAAATGGGTAGAAGCTGAGGCGTTCACAGAAGTCAAAGCAGCACCGGTGGTCAAGTTCATCAAATGCAACATCCTTGCAAGGTTCGGCATTCCCTGTGACATCGTCACCGACAACGGACCGCAATTCACATCCCAGGAGCTCCGTGACATGTGTGGTAAATATAGCATTAATTTGCATCATTCATCTCCATACTACCCACAAGGAAACGGACAAGCTGAAGCTACAAATAAAACTCTCATTAGAATCATCAAGAAAACTTGCAAGTCTCACCACTATTCAGACTGGCCAGATTGCCTCATCGAGGCCCTCTGGGCTTACCGCACTTCCGTCCGAACTCCCACAGGTCAAACCTCGTATGCACTTACTTTTGGGACAGATGCGGTACTCCCATATGAAATATTCGTTCCTTCACTAAGAGTGCAGCTGGACTCCGAGCTCGATCCCGAGCAACGACGAGAAAACCTATTAGCCCAGCTGGAACTATTAGATGAGAAAAGGATGATCGCGGCCGATCATGCACAAGTATATCGCAAGAGAATTGCACGTTACTATGCCAAGAAAGTTCCAGAGAGAAAATTCAGGGTAGGTGAATTGGTTTTGAAAAGGAAAATCAATAAAACCACCGGTTTAAGGGCCAAATTTCAAGAAAATTGAGAAGGTCCTTTTGTTATCAAAGAAGTCTACTCAGGTAATGCCTACAAATTGGTAGAATCCAAAGGTATGGAACTAACATATCCATGGAATGGGGTATACCTCAAGAAATTTTATTCATAAGACCTTGTACATAACTATTCAAAAACACAAAAAAAATTTTAAAAATCTCAAAACAAATAAACAAAAAGAAGAAAATCAAAAATCAACGCCTGGGGATCACCACGTAGTCCAAACTCATTTGCATTAACCCTTCATGCTAGATAGGGGCCGTCAAGATGTGGTAGGTATCGGGTCTTGGTCCGCCAGAACCGTGGAGATTCCTGTTCAGCCACGTCGGCCTATGTTTATAAGAAGAGAGACAACTTGCACACACTCACGTATTTATCCAAATGTGCAGCATCACCTTTGATGAGGCCTCATCCGAAGGTCTCCAGCTAAGCAGCACTCTTTTGTTCCTCTTCTCTTCGACCAAATGAGACAGCCGGCGCCCTTAAAACGCTGAGCATGTGAAAGCCAAAGTACAAGATCCTTGGCGAGAGTAGGATTCATCCTCTCGAGCCCGGGTCAGAGCACGAGAAGAGGGCAGTGTCCCCACAGGCATGAGAAAAAGGGGGAATTCCAAAACAAGATGACAATATTCTTCTCTCCGAAAGAAACAAAAAAGAAAAGAAAAATTATGTATATGTGACAAAGTCACATGAAAAGCCTGGTCGTGACCGTGCCTGACCCTAGCAGATGAAACCCCTTCTATTCAAAGAATCAAATCAAAATTTTCCCACATCAGGGGCATCTAACGTCATAATGCTCGGGGTATGGTCCGAAGTTGCCAAAAGGAGAAAGTCGAGTAGGCCCTCACCTAGCTCGCTGGGTTAATGGCTTTGCCTGGTGCTCTCAAAAGGTTTACCCCCTACTTTCTTCTTTCTCCCTTCAAAAGACGTAAAGCTTACTAGAGGTCCTGAAGGATGAATCATGTCTGGGTTGCAACCTTATTTAACAAAATACACTTATGGTTGTTCACTTCTAAACAACAGAAGCCATCGCTACGAAGGGGTTTCTGTGTTTTTGGCTGGTCAAGACCCCTATTTGCTACCCTTAACACTTTCTTATATTACCTCGGGCTTAGATCAATGCAAGCGCGTCACCTATAGGTGCGATGGCGTCTGATTCCGGGTCAGCGTCGCACGGTTGACCGTTAGGGTTCCAAGGTGTTCCATCATATACCATCTAGAGTTGTGAGGAAATAGACCCGGGTCGGGCAAATCATTTATCTCAAACGCTTTTTGGGTGTATCCCTGTGGTCGGAAGTAACTGGGAGCCTAAGCTTGACATGACGGCATTGTCATCAAGATAAGACTTAACCGGCGGGACCATCATTCGATGAGTCTAGAGGCCCAAATCAACCTAGATGTGCGCTCAGGATACCTAGGAGGTAATTTAGAAAACCCCCATCTTCATGTAGGTTAGGTGCCACATGGGTGGTCACCAGGCATTCTAAAAACAACAACAACACACAAAACACAAAAAAATCCGATACATTCAAATCCCAAAAAAATTCTAAAAATTCATAACTCCAAAAAATACGGTGTTTGCGAATCTTTTTTTTATATCTTATTATTTCACGTGTCGATCAACCAATTAACTAACTGGTAATTAACTGACTGATTGACGACGTGGGCGTGCCAGTCACGTACGTGACAACTTTATTGTGCGCTCGTTCTGACTTGGTCAGACGAATGTGAGGTTCGGTCGGGACCAGCAGTCCGCCATACCATAAAGGCTATGGCGTTAATTACATCCCTCACGAGGAGGGAACACCTTTGATTAATTGCCGAGATAGTGGGCTGTCGAGGCCGGAATAAAGGATGCAGCGTTATGTGCATGACAAGATCACATGTGATTTATTTATCATGCAAGGGGGACATAATTCATTAAATTAGAGACCCTGGGTACGTGGCAGAGGACGTGGGTCCGAAGACCACCATCGCGCATAGCGGAAACTTCCGATCGGGCGTAACCCGACCTTCCGTCAACGCCATTTGATATGCCCGAGGGTCTATGCAAGCATGCAGGCATGATGATAACTATACTGAGCATGGAAATAGAACTATGACAGTAAACAATGCTTACTCACATTCATTGATCCCCGTCAGAAGAGAGGGAAACGATAGCACAAGGGTGATGACGAAAGCAAAGTGTTCACACACATGATAGTCAACATGGTAAAAAGGTTATTCGGAGCATGAACAACCCTTGCCTTACTTAATCTACCGCTAATTAGGTTAGTCAATATCGACCATGGGAGGCCAGGATTGCCCTGAGAGCGAACGAGAGATTAGAACGACATAAAAACGTGAAATGGCATGAGAGATAGCTTCCACGGCGCGGTAAAGCGTAGGTAAAAGGGGTTAATCCGGCGTAGCCTTATAACCAGTTAACACGGCGCGCAAGGCACAGGGCGCGCCGGTTAAAGGCGCGTCGGGAATTCATCAAGGAAAATGGAAGGAAGCATGAGTCACAAGTTAATACGGCGCCGGGGGGGCCGCGTCGTATTAAGGCGCGCCGGTTTAAGGCCACGCCGTTTTAGCTTATTTTTTTATGCATTTTCAAACCTTTTAAGTTTATTAAGCTTCCATTGAGCATTTTAGAGTTGTTTAGGCAACTATTTGTTTGATTGAAGTCCAAGAACCTCTGGAAATGATGCAGTGAGTCAGTGCGAGGTTCATACTCGAGCACTGAGTCAATTGAGTCCAGAACGAGCATCTCATCATGGCTTTAGTTATGCTGAGTCTGTCCAAAATTTGACAGCATCTCCCCTGAACATGAAGAGTTGCAGGGGAGAATCGGGGTCATACTCACTCATGGAGTAAGCCCCTAAACCGCCGGTATGCACGGAGGCAGCCAGCAAACCCCATCGGATAGGATACCCCGAGGACTAGCCTGCTAGGGGCACCGAGGCTCCGTAGGGGGAAAGATAGAGAGATGAGGCCACTGATGATGGGAGCAGCACCCCGAGGGCTAGCCTGCGACGGGTGGACAACCCACAGCTTATGACTCATCCCGCGGGGGAATTGACCATTAGGAGAGTGGAGCTCCGAGGGCTAGCCTGCGAGGAGCATACGTCTCTTGGCCTCGATTGGGTCTCAGGTTGTCGGGGCTGAGCTTATTGGGCTAGAACCCCTTTGTTACTATCTGCTATGATCTTGAGGAAGCCTCTACCATCGAGGGGTAGAGGCCTCAATCATCCAGCAGTTTATGTGAAGCAACGGGGGATGTCCCCCTCCCCGGGTGATTGAGACGAAATAAAGGAATCTCGGAACGGTTCACATGACTATGATGCAGAGGGGTAGGAGATGCACAGATGAGACGGGCTAATCATAGAGGCATATGTTCGAACAGTTATGGCGCAACGTTAAGGCGACGGATCCTATAATCCCAAGGGCGACTCCCACTTCGCAAGCCATGGGGCAATATGAAGGGAGGAATTAATAGGAGTTAGGCCCTCGATAGCATGGCAGAAAGAAGCATGCGCAGAAGCACAGCTCTATCCACGAAGAGGATGCGGAGACCCTTAAATCAAACACGAGCACGGTCGAAGGGAAAACCCCGGGGAGGGGTGTTTCTGTAGCCCACGGTGCTTCGGGGCATGATCGGGGCTTCGGGGAAACAAGAATCAGAGAACATGCGCGGAAGACCTTAAACATACACATCGATGTAGATAGAGAAGGGGACAGAAGTTTTGAATCATTCATTCGATCTGCCGGTCCAGACATTCATATACACATTGCCATCCTAGAAACGGGAATGGGCTATCATTTACACGTTAAGAGTCCGGCGCCGGCATCATTGCTTGGTCGCCGTTCATCATTCGCAGGGGAATATACAGTAAAAGAGAAGAAATTGCAGAGGAGGCGAGGGGTCGGGTCATATCATTGCCATCCCTCCCCTCTCTTGCTTACAACTGGTAGACGGAAACCTGAAAGAGAGAAGAATCTACGGAATACAGAGGAAGACAGGCACCGGCGCCCACCTGTTCTCAAAAATAGAGTATCGGCCCACTCCTTCTTCTCTGGCTCCGGAGGACTTCAATCGGAATGGAGGAAGATGGCCGCCAAAGGACGCTCAGACAGAACCCCCTTTTTCAAGAAAGCTCTCTCTCCCCTCGGAAGGCCTCTCTCGAAAGACTCTCCTCTTCTTCCTTCTGTCCCCCCTTTTGCTTCTATCTGCCTCTCTTGAAAGCCTCTCCTAAACCTCTCTTCTTCTTTCTAATCGAACAGTCCGTATATATATATATACATCGGTTCGAGACTTCATCCGGCGTGGAGATTTGGCGCGTCGGGGAAGAGCCTTCTACAACCTTTGCGCGCCGGCACAATAGGCCGCCAGATAAGGGGTTCTTTGCGCGCCGGGCTCAAGGGAGTGAGATTGGGGCGCGCCGGTTTAAGGCGCGCCGTGCTAGCACTCCTCGCACGCTTCGAGCCAGTCGATGAGTCCGGGGATGATTCTGGGGGTCACCGTGAACATTTATCTTGCCAATCCTCAAAACTTCGACGAGATGTCTTGTCGAAGCTCCCAGGTTGACGTACGGCCATTCCCGAGACTCCAGATATATTTGATTTGATCATACGGGCTTTCCACTGACACGGCCTTCGGCTCTATGATTCGTGTTGCTGGCTTGGTCTGGCTCGTGCCCAAAGCTCCTTAGGGGGTTGGATAACACTAGGGATAGTTCCGCCTGAGCTAGGTGATCATTCGGCCACTAACGGGCCCATCTTGGCGGGAAGCCGTACCCGTGCCGGGTGATCGGGATCTTCTGCCGTCAGAGCTTTTGGTCCTCCGTCTCGGGGAACCAGGGGGACTCCTTCATCTTCAGGAGAGCCTTTCATAAGGCGGGAAGCCACTGGATAGATCCTCGTCCTTGATCGGACAACGGGTGTAGTGTATGCGGCACGACAGAGTCGATGCCGGCTCATTGGGCAGGCTTGATCGCACTGTCGGTTGGTTGTGAGTTTGTCTCGGCTCTCCTGAGGTGAAGTCCCCGTGTCCATACGGGGTGACTCGAGGCTCTGGCAGCTTGAGAAATCTTCAATATGTTGATCTTTATCGGCTTCTGTGCTTCAGCGGTCTGGGTCATTCGTCCTTATGGCTTGGTCGCCGATGATCATATTTTGGGTGCCAACAAATGCCCCCCAGACGTGGGTGTTGCGAGCAAGGCACGAGTGCAGCAGGGCCGACGGATGAATTTCACCCAGAACGATTCCCTCTTCGGTTGACAGGAGCCTGGGATGGCCTTTAATTCGGCATGGATGTTAACCCGGCGCCGTTTAGATGTTAATACAGCGCGGGTAATCCGGCGCGCCCACTTGGCCTTGGACGTTAATCCGGCACGGCCCTTTGTGTATTCCTGTTGATCCGGCGTGGTCTTGGCACTGAGGGTGGATAATTCGGCGCGCCTTTTCCCGGCGCCCCTTTTGCTTACATGTTTTTGAATCCAGCGCGCTAAATAGCGCGCCGGTTTAACAATGGGGAGGCTCCCCTATTTATTCCTTTTTTCCTCATTTTTTCTTCATCGCCTCTCATTTGATGATTTCCTTTCTCTCTCCTCCCTTTCTTCTCTCCCTCTGGTGCTGAGTGAGCCAAGGGCGAGAGCGGCGGCGGTTCTTTCCTTCGGGGTGAGCGAGATGCTGTCCATTTGGGTTTCAAACCCTTTCTTTGGGCCCCGGGAGGCTTCTAACAGGGCTTGCCCTCGGAGCTATTTCCCCGGGTGTTCCTTTGGCCTCGGTGTAATGCCGATGGCTGCCTTTTAGGGGCCATCCCTTTAGTGGACGCGTTCCCACTTTCCTTTGGCAATCTCCCGTGCTGGGGAGACTCTGCCGAAATTTTGTCAGAAGTCTACCTTTGATCAGTTATTTTTTGACTTTTGCTTATCGTTTGATGTGCTTCTTTACAGCTATTATGGCATCCGGCTCTTCTTCTCGTGCTGTGGTGACGTGGGCGAACGCCAATTCCCTTGATCGGGGGCACGGTCAAGTGGCCGTGGTTGCGGAATCTTCAGATTCAGAGACAGACACTGTGGATACCAGCCATCTCCTCATTCTTGGGGGCGACTCCTTTCATTATGACAGGGAAGGTGTCGCCAGGAGGGACTATCCCAAAGACAAACACCTGATGTCCTTTCTCCAACGCTTCAACCTTCAAGGGAAGAGGGACGTGTTCATTGTCCGAAAAGTTGAGCAGGCCCTGCTGGTGGAGAGAGACAGTCTGACGGACTGCGTGGTGCGGGGAAGACCCATTTATCTCCCCGGAGAGGTTAAGAAATGGAGCGTCGTGCTGGGACTGCAAGATTTGGCTCCAGAAGATGGGCTGCTGACCAGGGCCCCTAAATTTGTACCCGGTCGATGGAATGATTCCGCGGGCAGAGTAGACCGAGAGAAGCCGATCTTTGGCTTATTTCTTGCCCCGCTGAAGTGGGGGTACAGAGAAGAATCATTCTTGCTGGATTGCTTGGCGGTCCGCTTCAAGCACGAGATATCTGTGGGGTGGTTTGCCGAGCTGAGGGCCACTGACGCCCACGCATTCAGGCCCGGAGTAGTAGAGTTCACAGACTATGTGCTGCATCATTATGCTCCAATTCTGACCAGGGCTGGCGTATATCACAGCGTGTATGCCTCAAGGTACCGTTACCCCATTTCTCGAGGCTTGTGCTGCGGCATGATCGAGGTGTTCTGCCCCGAATATAACACTTTCTATACTTCGGAGGGAGAGACCTCTCTGGACCTCTGGAGCCTCTCGCAGCTTAGCGGCTTACCCATCGATGGGGAACCGTATGAAGAGGTTTGTTGGCCCGACTGGCTGAAAGATCAGATCGACGGTGATGGTCGGTATCTGGCGGGTTACGCCTATCGATATCTGATGAAGGCGTACCGCACCCTCTTTCATTTGTCACATGACACGAGGGAAGCTCGGAAGCCAGGCGAGAAGCGAAGGGTGCGGATGGGCACCTGGCTTCAATATTTCTTCAATGGGAAGAATAAGTACAAAGACTTTCCCCCGATAGCGCCAGTGGCTCAAAAGCGGAAGAAGAGGGTGCGACGCCAGGCCGCTTCATCATCTTCTTCGAGAGGAGGGCAGGGGGAGAACCCAAACCCTACTGGTGTTGACGCAGTCACCCACTGTGATGCATATCTGGTTTACTGGCTCTGTTCTTTCGCTCTTCCGCAAGGTGACGAGAGCGTGATTAGGGCAGAGGCCATTTATCCGGCCTGTCTCATGGCTTGGGGTACCAAGCTATCTCTTTGTCCGGTGGCTTTATGCCTTATTTACAAGATGTTGGGGGACCTGCACAAGACGCGTCTCCCCAGAAGTCTTCGGATGGTCGGTCCGTTACATTTTTTTAATGCTTGGGTTTGTACCCTGTTCCCGGAGGTGGCTCCTCGGGCGTTACAGGCGGTTCCTCTTGTTCCGCGGATGATAGAGTTTGCAAGCGCCAAGCCATCTTTACTAGCGGAGCAACTCTACGCCATTCGGGGCAAATTGGCCCGTATTCCCACGGATTCGCCCGGGGTCCTTCATTTTTGGAGCTTAGCTTCCCACTCTAGCCCGCTGGTGAACAAGACGAGGCAGTGTAAGCTCTTCGAGACTGAGGAGTATATTCATCCACTTTCCGAGGCCAAATGTACAAGGCCTATTCTTGAGCCGGAGTTGGTTGATTGGGCGCTGGCTATCAGGCCGAGTGATGTGACACAACCTCGGACTTAGGCAAGCAATCACAAATAGCATTCAAATGGGCCTTAATGGGCCACCGCTCTCCCGTCGCACTCTATACCCGGAGTGACTTGGCGATGCCAAGTGTGAAGTATGGGAATGGGCCCTTGCTGGTAGAGGGCTAGCAAGGCCAAGGTTTGACTCCCAAGGGTTGGATGCCCAATTCAATTGGGGCCAACAAAGTGCGCAAAGGCACCGGTTCACACTACCCCACGGCGACCACTCTAAGTCATGGACTTGAGGACCGGGCGCTCCCTCATAAATTCAGCGGCGCATGAAGTAAATATTGAAAGAGCAACACTAATGAGCTAGGATGAGACACTTACTCGACCGGTTTGAGGAAACCGGTCCCGGTCGGAGACGAGGGCGAGCGGGGAGGCGGTGGCTCCCCACACGCCGCGGCGGTGTCGCTTGACCTGCCCAAAAAAGTACAAGACTACACCTCACGCAGGAGGGAGATCTTGGGGTGGGGGTTAAAGTGTTACAACCAAAACTACCACCACGCAGGGTGGGGCCTTCAGCCGGCCAAGCGGGGAGGGGAGGAAAAGCTCTCAATCACTAAGTGGCGTCCGGCGCGATATGAGCCTTGTTCTGGCCTGCAGGACAGGGTGATGATGTGGTGGTCGCCATGTACTTGTCCGGACTCCAAATTGAGCGAGACCACCTCCTAAAGCTTCCTGACTTGAAGAGGTTGACTTCAGAATTATTGGGGATGCTCAGTGGGTCGGAGGTAGCAGCACCAGCAGCTGGGAGGAGACCTCTCTGTCTGGCCGCAGGCTCTGCCTGGACTGGAACATCAGGTTGCAGAGATCACCGTTCGCACTCCCGAGCTCTGAACAGCACGAAACGGGCGGCGACGTCTTCGTGGTCGAAGTAGCTTTCAGCAGGAGGTGACGGGGCTGCAATCAGAGGTCTAGAACGGTCGGTGTACCCTGAAGAGTGGGCACTGGTCGGAGCAGACTGCAGAAGACATGACTGGAGAGCTCGGGGGAGAAAATTTGTAACTCCTTCCTCCGGCGGCCGAATGAGGTTCTGTTTCTTGATCTTGGAAGAGGACTGGCAGGGGGAGAACTTTGATGAAGGGGCTTCAGCCTGAATCCGCTGGGGTACGTCGTGGCACAATGATCTTTCCGGTTCTGGTCCAGGATGAAGACCTGTCTGCGCAATCGTGGGAGAACGGCTCCTACGGCTGGCCCCGACCTCAGAACGAGTTGGTTCCACCTCGCCTGCGAAGAAGATAGAGGGGCCTTTCCAGTGATGTAGGCCACGCCCCCAGAAGCTCCAAGATGAAGACGTGGACGATGCTGCAACTCGGTGCTGATCTGCAGGCCTGCACTGTAACAACCTGAAATTGAAAGGAGAGGGAGAGGGGCTTCTTTTGGTGGAGGGTTGATGTAGGGAGGCCTAATGGTGAAGGGGGGTTCTTGTGGGGTGATGGAGGGGCCTAATGGTGATGGGGAGTGAGGAGGAAGAGGGCTGGGGTCGCAGGTTGCAGTTAGGGTAGGGTGAGGAGATGGTGTGAGAGGTGGAGTGGAGAATAGAGGAGGGGGGCGGACCTAGCTATGGGGGAGAGAGGGGGGGTGGCCAAAAGAAGTGGAGGGAGATGGATTTCAAATTTGAAATGGTCTTGGGAGTGGGGGATTGTGTGGGAACTAGGGGAGATTGTGTGGGAATGGGTGGGATTGTGTTGGAAAGTGGGAGATGCCTCCTTGGGACAATGGGAGTGGAGTAATGGCAACTTGGGGAAGTGGAGGGGTATTGAATGAGGTGGGTAGCTAGTGGAGGTGGTTGGGAGGGGAGGAGAGAGAAGAAAATTCGAAATTGGGGTTGGAGGAGAGAGAAAGAGGGGTGAAATAGAGAGATTAAGAGAGGAATAGGTGGGGAATCTCTCCCCTAGGGTCTCTCACCCAAAAAATTTAGAGGAATCACTCCAATTTGAACTCAAATGGCAATTTTAACTCATTCATTCATTAACTTCAAATGAGGGGGAGTGGGGTCCTATTTATAGGCAACTCACTCTTTACAATAAGTCCCTGACAAAATAAGTAACTACAAATAACCAAGGGGGGGGTGGGGGCGCCAATGGGCCTAGCCCAACGAATTGGGCCCAATAGCCTCATTATACAGCATGATGATACAAAAACATAGGAAAGAAAGTGCTAGACCTAGGGAAATGACTCCAATAAAATGAAAATACATCAAAATGACACAAAGGAAAACTACAAAATGGATAAGGGGCCTTAATAGAGTGAGGCCCAAACTCAACCAGCTCCTGAATGTGAAGAAGTGGACCCGAGCCAAAGGGAATCGTGGGTGATGCCTCCATCAAATCCCCTGGGCCGCGAAGAGCTCGACTCCGTCGAGTAAGGATCCATCCGGCTAAGGTACCGCTCGAGGAGGTCCGGATCCAATCGCTGGAGGTCCTCCCGACTCACCCATGAGTCTTCCGACGGAGGCCGATCCTTCCACCTGACGAGATAGCGCTCATATACCTTGCTCCGGGTGGTAGTGACATGCTCATCCAATATTCGTTCAATGCGATCGCGCTGAGCTCTCTTGGCTAGTGTACTCTCCTCACGGGTGGGTACTCTCTCAAAGGAAGAAGTAGGCTCAATCTCCTCACTAGGTCCCACCGTGGGGCCCTTGTATGGCACTAAGTCGGCGACATTGAATGTAGGACTTACCCCATAATCCTCAGGGAGATCTAACTCATAAGCATTTGCACCAATGCGCCTCAAGACCTGGAAGGGCCCAGTCCCACGTGGCCTCAACTTGGAGTTGGCTCCTGGGGAGAGCCTCTCCGTCCTTACCATCACAAAGTCACCCACTTGGAACTCTAAGTGACGCCGGTGAGAGTCGGCCAACTTTTTATAAGCCTCATTTTTCATGCTAATGTGCTTGCGAATTTCCTCATGCAATTGCCTAATATGTTGTGCAAAAGACTCGGCAGAAATGGACACTCTAGCATGCTGGGGAAGGGGAATGAGGTCGGATGGCTTTCTTGGTTTGTACCCATGCACGGTTTCAAATGGACTCATCCCTATTGACTTATTGATGGAATTGTTGTATGCAAACTCAGCCTGTGGTAAGATGAGATCCCAATTTCCTGGCCGATCCTCAACAAGACTCTTAAGGAGGTTCCCTAGACTCCAGTTGACCACTTCAGTTTGGCCATCCGTTTGGGGGTGGTAGGCAGTGGAGAATTTGAGGAGGGTACCCATCATGTGCCAAAGAGTCTTCCAAAAATAGCTAGTGAATTTGACATCCCTATCGGAGACTATGGTCTTGGGCAGCCCATGGAGGCGGACTACCTCATCAAAGAATAATCGGGCTACATGGGAGGCATCGGATGTTTTGGAGCATGGGATGAAGTGGGCCATTTTGGAAAATCTATCAACCACCACATAGATGGAGTCATGCTTCCTAGAGGTCTTGGGTAAGCCTAGCACAAAGTCCATGCTCAAATCTTGCCATGGTCGGTCGGGAATGGGAAGTGGGGTGTATAGGCCGGTGTTTTGCTTCACCTGCTTGGCCGAAGCACACGTGCGACATTGACCCACTATTTTGCCTACATCTCTCTTGAGGCTCGGCCAATAAAATTGACCCTCAACTAAGGCAATGGTTTTGTGGACCCCAAAATGACCGGCTAACCCTCCGGCATGTAATTCCCAAACCAAGAAATCTCGAAGAGAGGTCCGGGGAATGCAAAGCCTTGGCCCCTTGAAGAGGAACCCATCCTCTAAAATAAATCCCTCATGCTCCTTGCTAGAATGAGTGGTCAAGTTGGCATAGATTTGCCCAAAGTCGGGGCAACCAGGGTACTCGTCCTTGACCTTATCAAAAACCAATCACTTCCACTTGGATAGTGGATAACAAGGACATCTTCCTACTAAGGGCATCCGCGGCCTTATTCTCACTCCCGGCCTTGTGTTTGATGACAAAGGTGTAGGATTGGATGAACTCAACCCATCGGGCATGTCGGGCATTCAACTTTTGTTGGGAATTGAGGTATTTGAGGGTCTCATGGTCGGAAAAGATGACAAACTCTTTGGGAAGCAAGTAATGTCTCCAGTGTCGGAGGGATTGGACCACGGCATAGAACTCCTTGTCATAGGTGGAGTATCTAGTCCTAGCATCACAAAGCTTCTCACTAAAGTAGGCAACCGGGTGTCCCTCTTGACTAAGAATCCCTCCTATCCCTGTCCCGGATGCATCCCAAGTGACCTCAAAAACTTTGGAGAAATCGGGAAGGCATAGGACCGGGGCTTGGGTCAACTTTTCCTTAAGCTCAAGGAAGGCTTTAGAGGCGGCTTTGGTCCAAACAAAGGTTCCCTTCTTGAGACAATCAGTTATTGGGCCGGTGATAGTGCTAAACCCTCGAATGAATCTCCTATAGAATGTGGCCAACCCATGGAAACTCCTAACCTCATGAAGGGTGTGGGGCTCCGGCCAATCAAGAATAGCTTGGACCTTGTCGGGGTCCATGGAGACTCCTTTGGTTGACACCACAGATCCTAGGAAGGTGATGGAAGTGGTCATGAAATGACACTTTCCTAGGTTGGCAAATAGGCTTTCTTGCCGGAGGACGGTGCAAACTTTCCTAAGGTGGTCAAGGCGGGCCTCATGGGTTTGACTATAGATGAGAATATCATCAAAGTATACCACTAAAAAATTCCCAATGAAAGGCCTAAGTACCTCCGTCATAAGACGCATGAAAGTACTTGGGGCATTAGAAAGTCCAAATGGCATGACTAACCACTCAAAGAGACCATCCTTGGTCTTGAAGGCCGTTTTCCACTCATCCCCGGGCCTTACCCTAACTTGGTGGTAGCCACTCTTGAGATCTATCTTAGAGAAGATGGTGGCTCCGGCTAGCATATCCAACATGTCATCAAGCCTAGGGATGGGGAACCTATACTTGACGGTAATCTTGTTAATGGCCCGGCTATCCACACACATCCGCCATGATCCATCTTTCTTGGGGGTAAGGAGGGCCGGGATGGCACATGGACTCTTACTAATGCGGATGAAGCCCTTCCTAATGAGTTCCTCTATTTGCCTTCTAAGTTTGGCATGTTCCGTGGGATTGAGGCGATAATGAGGAAGGTTTGGAAGGGTGGCTCCCGGTACTAGATCGATTGCGTGTTGCACATCACGCATGGGAGGGAGTTGGTCCGGGAGCTCTTCCGGGAACACATCATGGAATTCTTCCAAAAGTTGTTGGATCTCTATGGGATGGGGGTTAGAAGGGGTAGGTTCCCCTAAGCAGATGACTACCGCACACAATGGCACCCCTTGAGCAATTTCCTCTTCAAGCTCTTTCCTAGTGATGAGATGAAGACCTTTGATCAACCCCGTGGTTCTACTTTGTTTTGGGGTTTGGATAAGGGCTTGGGTTGGAGGGGTGGAGTTCCCCGAGACTTATGGAGTGATGGGGTGTGATACTTGAGGGAGAGGGTCCTTCTTGGGCATGGGTCGAGGTGGGGAGGGGTTAAGACGGATAGTCTTACCCTCATGCTCAAAGGTGCATATGTTACTTCTCCCTAAAATGGTGGCATCCACATCATAGAGCCAAGGTCTTCCTAAAAGGATGCTACCCACTTCCATGGGTATGACGTCACACCATATTTGGCCATGGTAGGAAGAGAAAGTGAGAGGCACTAGGCATTGGGTGTTGACCGGGATGGAGTTGTTGTTGATCCATGAGACCCGGTATGGACTTGGGTGGGGAGTGAGAGTAAGCCCAAGGAGCTTGACGGTGTCGGGTGACACGGCATTAATACAACTATCACTATCCAAGATCACTTTCCTCACATGGTTCTCTATCTTGATAAAGGTGTGGAAGATTGAGGTCCGACGCCAATTCTCTTCTTGAGGTTGGGTGAGGATGCACCTAATGACTCCTAGATGGGAGTTGTTTGAAGGAGTGGAGTGATCTAGACCCGACTCTAGATATTGGGCTTCATACTCCTCTTCCCAATCTAGTGAGGCTTCATGTTCCTCAACGTCATTTTCTTGTTCCTTTTGGGGTTGAACTTCTTCCTCAATAAGCAAACTAGATAACCCCTTAGATGGACATTGTCCCGCAAAATGACCAAACCCTTGACACCTATAGCATTGTTGGCGCCCTCTTCCCGGGGTGGCTCCTACACTTGGTCCTTTGGGGTTGTCATCCTTCCGTGGGAGAGGATGACTAGGAGCGGGCTTGTTTGGAGTGATGGGTGGGGGAGGATTGTAGGACCTTAAAGGGGCATTCCCACTTGGGTAAGGAGCTCTCATGGGAGTGGGTGGAATGGGACGTGGTCCCAAGTTTTTGGGATCGGATGGTCGGGGAGTGATAAATCGGGAACTCCTAGAAAACCTTTCCACATCTCTAGCTACTTGGTAAGCTAGCTCAAGGTTGTCAACGTCTCTCATGAATAGTTCCCTCTTGATGTGGCTTTGAAGCCCATTCCTAAAGTGGGATAAGGTGACGTCCGGATCCTCATGGACTCCACACTTTAAAAGATAGGAGTCAAATTTTTCAATGTACTCTACCACGGTCTTCCCTTCTTGGGTGAGGCTTTGCCATTCATCTAGGAGCATTTGGTGGTAGGTTCGGGGGAGGTATTTGTTTCTAAGTTGGTTTTTCATATCCGCCCAAGTGTCAATAGGCTCTTCCCGCCTAACCCGTTTTAGACCCTCTTGGTTTAGCCAATAAGTTTTGGCCAACTTAGTGAGATGCATCTTAGCCAATCTAACTCTCCTTTGGTCGGACATGGGGTACCATTCAAAGTATTGGTCCATGGCGGTCTCCCATTCTAGGTAAACACTAGGCTCATGTGAACCATCAAAATTTGGGGCCTCTACCTTGATCATCCTTAAAAGGGGGTCATCCGGATCATCCCGTGGACGCCGGTCATGGTTTTGATGGGGGCGAGGCCTCTCATAGTCATAATAATGGTCATGGTCCATATCCTCCCTATAAAATTCAGCATGTGGGTGATGGGCTCTTGGGCCGTTGTTCCTTGGGTGGAACTCATCCCTATGAGGCTCTACATGTGGAGGGTGGACTCTTGGGCCTTGGTTCCTTTGGGGAAAACCATTCCTATGGAACTCACCATGTGGTGGAGGGGCTCTTGGCTCATTGATCCTTGGGTGAGGATCTTCCCTATGAGGCTCATCATGCGGAGGGGGAATTCTAGGCTCGTTGTTCCTTGGGCGGAACTCTTGGTCTTCAAACCGAGCAATTCGGTTGGTAAGGGACTCTAGTTGGGCAAGGATGGTTGTGAGGGCATCATCTACCCTATCCATGGGGCCTTGGGGTTCCTCCCTAGGAACATCTTGGTTGAGTTGGGGAGGATTGGGATCCATTGGTGGAGCCGAAGACGATGAACCGGGTTGATAGCTAGCACCACTACGGGTGGACATGCAAGACAAAGGGCCAAAGTGGTTGGACACACTATGCAAAGGTCCTAGGACTTAGACTTGATAGAGACAAGTCAAGGACTTGCTCTGATACAACTTGACGTGACACAACCTCAGACTTAGGCAAGCAATCACAAATAGCATTCAAATGGGCCTTAATGGGCCACCGCTCTCCCGTCGCACTCTATACCCAGAGTGACTTGGCGATGCCAAGTGTGAAGTATGGGAATGGGCCCTTGCTGGTAGAGGGCCAGCAAGGCCAAGGTTTGACTCCCAAGGGTTGGATGCCCAATTCAATTGGGGCCGACAAAGTGCGCAAAGGCACCGGTTCACACTACCCCACGGCGACCACTCTAAGTCATGGACTTGAGGATCGGGCGCTCCCTCACAAATTCAGCGGCGCATGAAGTAAATATTGAAAGAGCAACACTAATGAGCTAGGATGAGACACTTACTCGACCGGTTTGAGGAAACCGGTCCCGGTCGAAGACTAGGGCGAGCGGGGAGGCGGTGGCTCCCCACACGCCGCGGCGGTGTCGCTTGACCTGCCCAAAGAAGTACAAGACTACACCTCACGCAGGAGGGGGATCTTGGGGTGGGAGTTAAAGTGTTACAACCAAAACTACCACCACGCAGGGTGGGGCCTTCAGCCAGCCAAGCGGGGAGGGGAGGAAAAGCTCTCAATCACTAAGTGGCGTCTGGCGCGATATGAGCCTTGTTCTGGCCTGCAGGATAGGGTGATGATGTGGTGGTCGCCACGGACTCGTCCGGACTCCAAATTGAGCGAGACCACCTCCTAAAGCTTCCTGACTTGAAGAGGTTGACTCCAGAATTTTTGGAGATGCTCAGTGGGTCGGAGGTAGCAGCACCAGCAGCTGGGAGGATACCTCTCTGTCTGGCCGTAGGCTCTGCCTGGACTGGAACAGCAGGTTGCAGAGATCACCGTTCGCACTCCAGATCTCCGAACAGCATGAAACTAGCAGCGACGTCTTCGTGGTCGAAGTAGCTTTCAGCAGGAGGTGACGGGGCTGCAATCAGAGGTCGAGAGCAGTCGGTGTACCCTGAAGAGTGGGCACTGGTCGGAGCAGACTGCAGAAGACAGGACTGGAGAGCTCGGGGGAGAAAATTTGTAACTCCTTCCTCCGGTGGCCGAACGAGGTTCTGTTTCTTGATCTTGGAAGAGGACTGGCAGGGGGAGAACTTTGATGAAGGGGCCTCAGCCTGAATCCGCTGGGGTACGTCGTGGCACAATGATCTTTCCGGTTCTGGTCCAGGATGAAGACCTCTCTGCGCAATCGTGGGAGAATGGCTCCTACGGCTGGCCCTGACCTCAGAACGAGTTGGTTCCACCTCGCCTGCAAAGAAGACAGAGGGGCCTTTCTAGTGATGTAGGCCACGCCCCCAGAAGCTCCAAGATGAAGACGTGGACGATGCTGCAACTCGGTGCTGATCTGCAGGCCTGCACTGCAACAACCTGAAATTGAAAGGAGAGGGAGAGGGGCTTCTTTTGGTGGAGGGTTGATGTAGGGCGGCCTAATGGTGAAGGGGGGTTCTTGTGGGGTGATGGAGGGGGCTAATGGTGATGGGGAGTGAGGAGGAAGAGGGCTGGGGTCGCAGGTTGCAGTTAGGGTAGGGTGAGGAGATGGTGTGAGAGGTGGAGTGGAGAATAGAGGAGGGGGGCGGACCTAGCTATGGGGGAGAGAGGGGGGGTGGCCAAAAGAAGTGGAGGGAGATGGATTTGAAATTTGAAATGGTCTTGGGAGTGGGGGATTGTGTGGGAACTTGGGGAGATTGTGTGGGAATGGGTGGGATTGTGTTGGAAAGTGGGAGATGCCTCCTTGGGACAATGGGAGTGGAGTAATGGCAACTTGGGGAAGTGGAGGGGTATTGAATGAGGTGGGTAGCTAGTGGAGGTGGTTGGGAGGGGAGGAGAGAGAAGAAAATTCGAAATTGGGGTTGGAGGAGAGAGAAAGAGAGGTGAAATAGAGAGATTAAGAGGGGAATAGGTGGGGAATCTCTCCCCTAGGGTCTCTCACCCAAAAAACTAGAGGAATCACTCCAATTTGAACTCAAATGGCAATTTTAACTCATTCATTCATTAACTTCAAATGAGGGGGAGTGGGGTCCTATTTATAGGCAACCCACTCTTTACAATAAGTCCCTGACAAAATAAGTACCTACAAATAACCAAGGGGGGGGGTGGGGGCGCCAATGGGCCTAGCCCAACGAATTGGGCCCAATAGCCTCATTAGACAGGATGATGATACAAAAACATAGGAAAGAAAGTGCTAGACCTAGGGAAATGACTCCAATAAAATGAAAATACATCAAAATGACACAAAGGAAAACTACAAAATGGATAAGGGGCCTTAATAGAGTGAGGCCCAAACTCAACCAGCTCCTGAATGTGAAGAAGTGGACCCGAGCCAAAGGGAATCGTGGGTGATGCCTCCATCACCGAGTGTCCTTGTATTCCACAAGAGTGGCATTCTGTGGTTGGAGCCATACTACCCGTTCTGCTTCAGTCGGAACTTCGGCTACGACCAGCACATTCCACATTCTTCTTCACAGTTTGCATTGCCCAACAGGCATAGGGCCGGGCTAGTTTCAAATGACGACGCCAGCATATGGTGGGACTTCTTCCATCGCCGGGAGGACGTTTCTTTCTGGGTGTGAACCCCCGCCCATTTTCCCCGCGTCACGCCTGAGTATATCAAGTGGTGGAACGCGCGGACTGGGTTTTACAGGAGCTCCCGGCAAGAGTGCGGGGCCGTGGCAGAGCACAGGTTCCTGGATTCCCAGCCAGAGCCAGTTCTTGACATTGAATCTTCTTATTTGAAGAAGTTGAAGTCCTGGACCAATACAGAAGTGAAGGCCTATCTGGAGGCCCGCAAGGTTGTAAAAAGTCACCGGACGAAAGTTGAACCGAAGCTGCCCCCGATCAACAAGGACGACTATGTGAAAACCCTTCGGGATTTATGCCGGGTGAGTAGCGAGAGGGTGGTCCTTCAGCAACTCCCTCTGCCGGTAGAGGAGCCTATCTCGGCTGTGGCCGACTGGCGTCCCGAGGTGGATAGGTTGTACCCCTATCGGACCTTCATTCGCAAGGAAGACAGGCGGGCCGCCTTATATGACAACACCCCGTGGCTATTCGCGCTTCTTCACTCGCACGGTCTTTCAGTGGGTGGTTCCAGCAAAGCCATCTTGGACCGACCTCTTCATATCTCTTTCCAATATGCTGACAGATGGGGGCTGGACCACCTGAGCCTATATTATCTCCTATCTTCTCATGGTCATGAGGACCTGGCACTGCTGGCCGAGCCGAGTGAAAAGATCAGAGATTTATGCTGGCTTATTCGCGAGGCAGCTTCAAGAGACAAAATGCCATCGCTGTATTATTGGCCTCTCTTCCCCTTCTATACGGGGCCGGCAAGTATGTTTCATTTCTTCATTCAGGCCCTTCGGCCAGCTTCTTTCTTTCATTATGGTGCATTATTCTCACCCTTGTGCATGTGCAGTCCGACCAACTTCGGAGGAGACCCGGCACTTCAGGGAGCTGATAATAAAGGCCCAGAAGCCAGCATATTTCGAGGTTCCCGAGCCGGCCCCGACCACGATGCCACTGCCTCCTGGCGATTCAAGAAAGCGGACTCGATCCCAGTTGAGAGAGGCCGTCGGGAAGATGAAAGCGGCGGTGACCCGGGTGACACGAGCGCGCCGAAAGAAAGCTGCAGAAAGGGAATCGGCAATCGTTCTTACTTCGGTTGTATCTTTCGAAGAGTTTGAGGCCTCTCGGACACAAAGGCCAGAAGCTGAAGGTAGGCTCTTCTTTTCTTCAGAGTTCATTGGCTGGCTTTGACTGCCTTGGCTAACCCACGCTGACGGTTGCCAATGTAGTTACCGTGGTCGTCGGGCTGGAGGCGCCGGTAGATGCCGCGACCAGGGAAGGGGCCGAGGAAATTCCTGCTACTCCCATAGAGAGAGATCCGCCTTCTCCCATGCCCATGCAGGAAATGGAAGGTAATTTATAGTTTAATTGTAATTCCCTCACGAATCTTCATGTCTTTAGCTGGCTTGACCATTTCTTGCCGTAAATTCCAGTTGACATACAACCGTCATTACTTCCGGGCTTGGAGAGTGTAGAGGAAGCGGTTGTCCCGGGACAGGGTGAACCTGTCCTCGAGATCCCGCCCGCCATTGCTTCTGGTGTGGAGAGCACGGGGGAAGTTCCTACTGCGGGTGATGCTTCTGCTGGTGAGGCTCCTGCTTTGACGGTGGAGCGTCCCGAAAGAGCAGAGGGGTCCTCTTCCTATGAGCAGGTAGATTACGGTGGCGGCTCCAGTGATGAGGAGTTCCCACCTGTTGATACAGAGACTGAGGATGCCGGGGCGTCCTCGGCCTATGAAAGTGACCATCCGACTTTTAGCCCACCCCGGTTGTCGTGGAGTGGTCTTGGGCCGTCAGGCTCGCTGGTGAGCGGAGAGGCTGGCGCCGAAGAAGTTGCTCTTAGGGATTTGTGCTTAGTACCGGCTGAGGTAAGGACCCACCCGTGGTCGGCGCCTGTTGCCCTTCTTTTCTCTTTCTTCTAGCTCCACTTTTAATGTATATATCTCTGGTGCAGACTGAGGTGGTGCTGCCAACCATGACGGTGCAGATACCCCTCCCGGCTCTAGGCACGAGCCATGCAACTCTCCCATCCGTCCTGCGGCCTATCGCGCTGCGATACCCCAAGGACTATGCAGCAGCAATGGTTCCAGCTGGAACCGGAGCACTTGTGAGGGTTGATATTTTGGCAGCAGTTGCGGACTTTCAGCCATCAGAAGTCACACAACGGTCAGCTCCGGAGAAGGGTGGCCCCTCCGAAATAGAAGCCGGAGAGATCGTCGAAGAACAGACGTCCTTGGCTTTTGATATTCCTGTCGCACCTCCATCCCAGGGGGCAGGCAAGGAAATTGTTGTCATTGAGGCTCCAGCCACCGTATCGGCCAGCGCGGTTGTTCCCCATAGCATCGGACTGCAGCTCATGCCATCGTCATCTTCTGGGACGGGTGACGATATCTGGGCCACTGTGGATAGCAGAGTGGAATTTGAACTACCCGAGACGTCGCCGCTTGGTCTCCAATTTTCAAGTGACCTCGTGTGGCAGTTCCTAGGGACCCTTCAGCAGACCATCACGGCCAGTAGAGATTTAACTTATGTTCAGCTGAGGGGTTTGATAGAGCATTTATCCCACTCGCTGTTGGCCTTTGGTTGTCCCATGGACGACTGGATTCCACGGGTGATCCTGCTTCTGAAGTATGTGAACAGGAGGGAATTCTTAGGCTGGGAGGCAGCTGACCAGCTGGCGGCCGTAACACTGGAGCGGGCCGAATGCCGAACCACTCTCATTTCTTTGAAAGGGACTGCGGCGAGGATGAGGGACGATGCCAATGCCTCTTTGCAGCGCCGAAGCTTTCTCACGGCCCGCATAGCGGAATTACATGCCGAACTCTCGAGGGCAGAGGCTGAACTTCAAGAGGTAGAACGCCTGGAAGTTTAGAGGGTGGAGGTGGCAGAAATGGCCGAAGGGCAAGTTGCTTCCCTCGGGGAGAGACTATCCGAGCTGGAGGCCACTGAGTTCAGACTGCAGGAGCTGGCCCGCCATCCTTCCCTGGGCATTCCGGTGCTAGAGGACATCCTCCGACGCCCTATGCCGTAGTCCTTTTCTATTTACCCCCCTTTTGATGAACTTCATGTATTCCGGGGAATGCCCCGCGTAACATGTATCTTTTTATTTCAGAGGAATGAAAAGTCTCCGTCTCGCTATTTGAAAGAAGACTCCATCCTGTCGTTATTCTTTTCTTTTCCATTTCCATTCGTCGGTCAATTCTAGTCCGAGTGTGTGAGTCACTAGGGCAGGAGAGCGCTCACGCCTTCAGCAAAGGGGTGAGGTGTTCGCTCCACCGCGTCGTGACTATTCTCGGGACTAATCAATGACTTATGCAAGTCGAGAGTCCGGAGGACCCCAAAAGGGTATATGGGCGACGAAGACCGCAACAGATATCGAACGACCTTATCGATGGTGACAAGGGTTGAAAAGGGGTAGACGGTCTTGCCGATGATGACAAAAACTGGAAAGGGGTAGCGACTGATCTTGCCGATGATGACAAGGGTCGAAAAGGGTAGACGGTCTTGCCGATGATGACAAGAACCGGATAGGGTAGCGACCGATCTTGCCGATGGTGACAAGGGTCGAAAAAGAGGGGTATACGATCTTGCCGATGGTGACAAAAATCGGATAGGGGTAGCGACCGATCTTGCCGATGGTGACAAGGGTCGAAAAAGGGTAGACGGTCTTGCCGATGGTGACAAGAACCGGATAGGGGTAGCGACCGATCTTTCCGATGGTGACAAGGGTCGAAAAAGGGCAGACGGTCTTGCCGATGGTGACAAGAACCGGATAGGGTAGCGACCGATCTTATCAACGATGACAAGGGTGAAAAAAAGGGGTATACGGTCTTGCCGATGGTGATGAAAACCGGATAGGGGTAGCGACCGATCTTGCCGATGGTGACAAGGGTCGAAAAAGGGTAGATGGTCTTGCCGATGGTGACAAGAACTGGATAGGGGTAGCAACCGATCTTGCCGATGGTGACAAGGGTCGAAAAAGGGTAGACGGTCTTGCCGATGGTGACAAGAACCGGATAGGGGTAGCAACCGATCTTGCCGATGGTGACAAGGGTCGAAAAAGGGTAGACGGTCTTACCGATGGTGACAAGAACCAGATAGGGTAGCGACCGATCTTGTCGATGATGACAAGGGTTGAAAAAGGGGTATACGGTCTTGCCGATGGTGACGAAAACCGGATAGGGGTAGCGACCGATCTTGCCGATGGTGACAAGGGTCGAAAAAGGGTAGACGGTCTTACCGATGGTGACAAGAACCGGATAGGGGTAGCGATCGATCTTGTCGATGGTGACAAGGGTCGAAAAGGGGTAGACGGTCTTACCGATGGTGACAAGAACCGGATAGGGGTAGCGACCGATCTTGCCGATGGTGACAAGGGTCGAAAAAGGGTAGACGGTCTTGCCGATGGTGACAAGAACCGGAAAGGGGTAGCGACCGATCTTGCCGATGGTGACAAGGGTCGAAAAAGGGCAGACGGTCTTGCCGATGGTGACAAGAACCGGATAGGGTAGCGACCGATCCTGTCGATGATGACAAGGGTCGAAAAGGGTAGACAATAGATGCATATAGGTGGGATATCGGACGAAGGCTCCGCCTCGACCCTGTGAAGGGTCTTCAGGACGGAGAATGGATCATCACTATTCATCATTCATTTACTCTTTTTTTTATTCACATTACTGACCTAAGCGCCCTTTCGGGTTTTTGCCAAAGCCAGCCCCCTATTGCTTTTGCCCACGCGCCCTCTTAGGTTTTCACGTGGTGGGGTACCCGATTTTACCTGTAGCGCCCTTTCGGGTTTTCGCCACAGCTGGGTTATAGCCTTTTTTTGCACTTGTCCTAATATAGGAGCAAGTCTAGCGGGGTATCTCTATTTTTAACCCCATTTTTCATTTCTTTCTCTTTTTTTTGATTTCGAATTCGGAGTACAGAAGAACTGGACCGCTAGGATGCTGACCGTCCTTATCGATGATGACAAGGATTGATCCTGGGTTTATTTCGTCGACACTGGTTAAATGTCGAAGCAAAGGACATGGTTTATTAACAAGGATGTAGGATCCGAGTTAAGAGTGGAGGTCGACCGATCTCGCCGAAGATAACGAGGGTCGAACACGGGTTTATTAATCAGCATAGGTTATATGTCGAAACAAAGGTAGGTTTACTAACAGGGACGGAAGGTCCAAGTTAAGGGGTAGAGATTGACCGATCTCGCCGATGATGACGAGGGTCGAACACAGGTTTATTCATCAGCATAGGTTATATGCCGAAGCAAAGGTAGGGTTATTAACAGGGATGGAAGGTCCAAGTTAAGGGGTAGAGATCGACTGATCTCGCCGATGATGACGAGGGTCAAACACAAGTTTATTCATCAGCATAGGTTATATGCCGAAGCAAAGGTAGGATTACTAACAGGGACGGAAGGTCCAAGTTAAGGGGTAGAGATCGACCGATCTCGCTGATGATGACGAGGGTCGAACACAGGTTTATTCATCAGCATAGGTTATATGCCGAAGTAAAGGTAGGGTTATTAACAGGGACGGAAGGTCCAAGTTAAGGGTAGAGATCGACCGATCTCACCGATGATGACGAGGGTCAAACATGGGTTTATTCCAAGGATTTCCGGGGCTTTTGATGATTGTCCCTTGTGGAGTTTCATTGGGTGGAGAATAGAAGAGGAATTTGAAAATTACCACTTTACTGACCTAAGAGCCCTTTCGGGTTTTCACCAAAGCCAGCCCCCTCTTGCTTTTGCCCACGCGCCCTCTCGGGTTTTCACGTGACGGGGTACCCGATTTTGCCTATAGCGCCCTTTCGGGTTTTCGCCATAGTTGGGTTATAGCCATTTTTTGCACTCGTCCTAATATAGGAGCAAGTCTGGCGGGGTATCTCTATTTTTAACACCATTTTTATTTTCTTTTCTTCTTTATTCCTATGAAGGGTGGCAGGTCGAAGCGTGATATCCGACCCGTGGTTGACAGTAGATGGCTGTTGACCGGAGCACCGGGCCTTGTGCCGAACAGAGCGGTATATTCGTTAGCAAGGGTTGAATGCTAATGCAAAGGAATGATCTTTCGCCGATTCGGACGTAAGGCCCGCAACGGCCATATGGTGTATTCTTTTGAGAGCTCGGCCATGGCGGAGTGCCACTAGACCAAGGAAAGGTAGCTCGATCAGGGCAGAATGCCACTAGACCAAGATAAGGGTAGCTCGATCGGGGCGGAATGCCACCGGACCAAGGAGAGGTAGCTTGATCAGGGCGGAATGCCACTAAACCAAGATAAGGGTAGCTCGGCTAGGGCGGAGTGCCGCTAAACCAAGATAAGGGTAGCTTGGCTAGGGCAGAGTGCCACTGGACCAAGGTAAGGGTAACTCGGCTAGGGCGGAGTGCCGCTAAACCAAGATAAGGGTAGCTTGGCTAGGGCAGAGAGCCACTAGATCAAGGAAAGGTAGCTTGATCAGGGTAGAGTGCGACTAGATCAAGGAAAGGTACCTTGATCGGGGCGGAGTGTCACTGGACCAAGGTAAGGTAGCTCGGCTAGGGTGGAGTGCCACTAAACCAGGATAAGGGTAGCTCGGCTAGGGCGGAGTGCCACTAGACCAAGGAAGGGTAGCTTGATCAGGGCAGAGTGCCACTAGATCAAGGAAAGGTAGCTTGATCAAGGTAGAGTGCCACTAGATCAAGGAAAGGTAGCTTGATCAGGGCGAAGTGCCACTGGACCAAGGTAAGGTAGCTCGGCTAGGGCGGAGTGCCACTAAACCAGCATAAGGGTAGCTCGGCTAGGGCGGAGTGCCACTAGACCAAGGAAAGGTAGCTTGATCAGGGCAGAGTGCCACTAGATCAAGGAAATATAGCTCGATCAGGGTGGAGTGCCACTGGACCAAGGTATGGGTAGCTTGATCAGGGCAGAATGCCACTGGATCAAGGAGAGGTAGCTCGGCTAGGGTGAAATGCCACTAGACCAAGATAAGGGTAGCTCGATCAGGGTGGAATGCCACTAGACCAAGATAAGGGTATTCCGACCGATCACTCGGGGAATGTCGGTTGCGCCGCATGATACAGCTTTATATGCTTTCCGTTCAGGGGAGAGAACTGGATGACTCCTTTGTGGTCTACCAGGACGTAGGCACCCCCTTCATATACTCGGCAGACGATATATGGTCCGACCCAGTTTTCGACCAACTTCCCTTTGGGGTTGGAGGCCATCACTTCTCTTCTTTTGACCATCACCAGGTCTCCTTTCTTGAATTCTCGACCCTTGACCAGCTTGTCAAAAGCTCGGGCCATGCGTGCTTGGTAGAGTTGGATGTTTTGTTGTGCCCAGAGGCATTTTCCTTCGAGCTCAACGAGCTCTTCTAATCTTCTCTCTGCATTGGTTTGTTCACCGCTGACTAGTCCATGCTGCATGGCGACTCGCAGCGAAGGAACTTCCAGTTCAATCGGCACCACAGCCTCTGACCCATGGACGAGGGAGAAAGGTGAACAGCCGGTTGGGGTTTTGTAGACAGTACGATAGGCCCAGAGTGCTTCGTACATCCTTTCTTCCCAATCTTTTTTATTAGACTTGACAGTCTTCGCCATCAATGTGCATAGTGTCTTATTGAAGGCTTCTGCAAGTCCATTGGCTTGAGGGTTGTAGGGGGACGATGTCCTCCAGTCAATCTTGTATTTGTCGGCTAGCCGATAAACCTTCTGGTTCCTAAAATGGCTGCCATTATCAGAGATGATTCGGTTGGGGATCCCGAACCGGAATATTACGTTCTACCGGAAGAATCTTGCAACTAGTTCCCCCGTTACATCTCTTAGTGCTACCGCCTCTGCCCATCTGGAGAAGTAATCTGTAGCTGCTAAGATATATTTGCACCCTGAGGAAGATGCTGGTAGCGGTCCTACCACGTCCGTGCCACACTGAGCAAACGGCAAGCTTGGAAGGGTCGGATGTAATGGCACTGGAGGTCTCCTTGCCACGTTAGCGTGTTCTTGACACTTTTGACAAGCTTTGGCAAACTTGTAGCAATCATCAAATATAGTGGGCCAATAGTAGCCTAATTTCTTTATCTCAATTTTCATCTTTGGGCCAGCCTGGTGTGCTCCAGCTGATCCCGCATGGACTTCTTGCATCACCTGTCCCGCCTCTGTTGAAGACAAGCAACGAAGTAGGACTTTCCTTCGGGCATCTGCCATTATTCGGAATAGGGTTCCGCTTCTCATCTCATAAGAGTCCATGACCCTCAAGAGCTTCATTCTTTGCTCTTTTTCTTTTGGAAGCTGCTAGTGTTGGAACCACCGCAAAAGATGTTCTCGCCAATCGGGCTACTGAACCCTTTCGACGACTGACACCTCGATTTCTTGTTCGTCGGCTAAGACTTCTGTTACGCTGGGGACTTGTCGACGGTTGATCACCGTTATATTCAGGCTTGTGTCTGGCGGGACCGCCAATGAACTGGCCAGCTTAGCGAGGGCGTCTGCATGAGCATTCTGGCCTCGGTTGATGTGCTTAATGCTGATGAAGTAGAATCTTGACATCAGGCGGGTTGCCAGCTGGTGATAGGGGAGAAGCTCTTGCTTTCGCACATCGAACTCTCCTTCCAGTTGTTTTATAACTAGCAGGGAGTCCCTGAATGCTTCCAGCATCTGAATTCCCATGGATAGAGCAATTTGCAACCCGATTATTAGGGCTTCATATTCCGCTTCATTATTTGTGCAATGTTTGTTTATGGAGCAGGATGTGTGCACCACTTCTCCTTCTGGGGATTTCAGGACTATGCCTGCTCCTGCCCTGACTCTGGCCGATCCAGTGGCAGAGGTGTCAATTCTGGAAGCGCCATCAAAATATAGCTGCCATAAGGAGGGCTGCACCTGAACGGCTTCCAGGGTTTCATCTTCAAGAAGCTCCGGCTCCAACGGGCAGTCCCCAGGTACAGGGTGCTCAACAAAAAAGTCTGCAATAGCTTGGCCCTTGACGGCCTTGCGCGGTACATAGGAGATGTCAAACTCCATAAGGATTACCGCCCATTTGCCCAGACGACCCTTGAATGCCGACTGAGACATAATATATTTCAGGGGATCCTCCTTGGATATCAAGCTGATTTCATGTGACAACATGTAGTGTCAAAGCTTCTTAACTGCGAAGACCAGTGCCAGATAGACCTTCTCAAAATAAGTATACTTCTCCTCATTTCTGACCAGTCTCCGACTGAGGTAATAGAGGGTTTGCTCTTTTCCTTCTTCATTATTCTGGGCCAGCATTGCCCCCAGAGAGTTATGTGTAGCTTCTATATACAGTATTAATGGCCGTCCTTTCACCGGCGCGCCCAGCACTGGAGGAGTCTTCAAATAGTCTTTCAGCTTGTCAAGAGCTGTTTGGCAATCTTCATCCCAATAAAAGGGGACATCTTTCATCATCAACTTGTGGAAAGGCTGGCATCGCCCTGACAAATTGGAGATGAACCGCCGGATATAAGCCAGGCGGCCCTATAGTGATCTCAGCTCGGAGATATTCCTTGGTGGAGGTAGCTCCTGAATTGCTTTGATTTTTACGGGGTCTATCTCGATTCCTTGATATCGGACAATGAAGCCCAAGAATTTTCTGCTCGACACTCCGAATGCACATTTCATGGGATTCATCTTCAGCTCATGCTGCCTCAGCCTCTGAAGACGATCCGGAGGTCTTGTAGATGATCTTCTATTCTTCTGATTTTGATCACCAGGTCATCTATGTAGCACTCGACCTTGTGGTAGAGCAACTCATCGAAGATTCTGGTCATTGCACGCTGATAGGCTGCGCCAGCATTCTTTAGTCCGAACGGCATCCTCTTGTAATGATAAATGCCTTTAGGGGTTCGGAAAGCAGTATGGACCCGGTCATGCTCCGCGATCCAAATCTGATTGTAACCGGACGACCCGTCCATGAATGACAGGGCCTCATGGCCGGTTGTAGCATCTATCATGGCTTATGTTATCGGCACTGGGAAGTCATCTTTGGGGCAGGCTTTGTTTAGATCTCGGAAGTCGACACATATCCGGATCTGTCCATTCTTCTTTTTCACGGGGACGATATTCGCCAGCCATGTGGTGTACTGGTTTTCTTCAACAAATCCCACGTCAATGAGCTTGTTGACTTCAATACAAATTTGAGTGATGAGTTCTGGCCTCATGCGCCGGGGTGGTTGTTTCACCGGTTCGGCCTCAGGGTTGATTGCCAGCTCATGTTGTGAGACAGTGGGGCTTAGACCCGGCATTTCTTTGTAAGTCCAGGCGAAGCAATCCCGGTACTCTAATAGCAGCTGGATGTACAGCTCCCGTTCTTCTGGGCATAGTTGGGCGCTGAGGAAGGTAGGCCTAGGGTCCTCCTCATTTCCCAAGTTGACTTCTATCAGTTCATCGACTGTGGCTTGGCCTCCGTCTTCTATCTCCGGAGGTGCCGGTTGGAGGTCAACGAAATCTGGAATACCGTCTTGAGGGTCGAGTACTTCGACTTCCTCGTCAGACACCACTAGAGCTTCTTGAGGTTTCCCTATTTCTTGTGCCAGCGGCTGCGCGGATGGTTTTATTAGCCAATACGCTGCCGTTGTAGCTCCAGGGATGAGAGAGCAGCTTCAGTGTTTGTAGATAATGATGGGAATCGATGCCGAGCATTAAATTTTATTTTTACATTTGAGTCCTTTTATTTACTTTTATATCCTTGGGAAAGTATATGTACAATTGTAAGGCTTTGTAAGCCAATGTGTCATTCCCTAGGATTGTGTGAGTTTTTGTGCAAATGTGTAGTAGGTCCAGTTAGGGGGCCCCCTCCCCTTCCCCATTGGTCCACCTCATCCATGTGGGGCTGGTCAACCATCCTAGGTGGCCATCTAGAAGGTTTGAATGCTAATTGACCACATGGGAGACAAAGGGGTTAAAATTTCAAAGGTTGGCCACCTACCTTACCTACCTAGTCAAAGGAGTGCTCCATTCATATGTAATTTATTTTTTTTGAGTTTTGACCACATGGGGGATGAAAATGACATATTTCCCACGAAATTATCAGCCCCCCCACCCCTTGCTATTTTCTATATAAACCTATGTATAGTGTCATTAGAGATTAATGAAGAAATTATGTGAAAATTGCTTGAAGCAAGAAGAGTGTGCCCTCTCTCCCTCTCTCCTCTGGTGTTCTTCCTTCTCCAACCCCCAATTCTAGAGTGGATCATCTCTATCTCTTCTCCTCTATCTCCGGTGATCATCTGTGCCGCCGCCGCCGCCGTTCGTGCCGCCTTCGAGCCGCCACGGGATCATCTTCGGTTTTCTGTCCTACTGAATAGAGGTGTGGTTCGTGAATTCCTGAAGCCAGCCACGAGTTCTGATCGACTTGAAATTTTGAGGGTTGGTTCCTATCTTCTATCCTTTCTCCAAAAAAAAATCCAGATTCAAAAGCCACCGTTTCATATTTTCCCCATTTCGTTCAACTCTCAATCTCAGATCTGTTCTGTCACTATCTACAGTGACAGTAGCCCTGAGTTCTCCATCTTCGACCACTCTTTTGATTTTTGTTAGACCTCCCAATTTAACTAGGTCTTTTGTCCATTGTCCCCTACCACCAACATTTTTCTTTAATTTTTATCACCCTTCTACCCATTTTTAAAAATTCATGTTCTACCGAAGCTACAGTACTTTCAGCCAGATCCCAGATCCGACCTTCATCCACTAAACAAATCACAGAAAATCATAGACACATCCAAACGGGTCCAAACCAATTTCCTTGTCTTCCCAGCTTCAATTCCCACATCTGTTCTGAATAACACAACCCCAGATTCGGACGTCTACCGCACGGTCAAAGGTAATCCATAGTCAAGTTCTCTGTAGGTCTGAGTCTTCGGTTACTGTACAACAGAAGATTGAAAATTCCATAAGTCAAGATCCGAGCAGATCCAGGCCAGATATTTGGGCCTAGGTTGAAGAACTTCAAGGTAGCTTTCCAACGGCGCCAGTCTCGTGTCGATCCGACATCGGGGCTGATCGCAGCGCCCATTCTCGCCGGAGCGCGCGCTGCAAAACAGCAGCAACCAGCCCGTGAACAGCAAACCCGACGGGTGCCGATCGGAGCCGCCCGACCTCCGGGCGACGTTCCAGCGTGCCGCCAGCCCGGGGATCACCTCCACCAGTGTCCCCACCACAGTGGTGACACCGGGTCCCACACGGCCCCTCCCGACAGCACGTGGGCCCCACCGTCACTAGTTCGGGTGCTGCCGAAGCTACGCGGAAAGCCGCCCGTCAACCCGTATTCGGTCCTCCCGGGCCCCGTTGTGTCGCCCTTTACCTCCCTGCGTGGAGTGGGCATATTTCCATTGCTGTAATATTCATGTATTAACTGTCCCGGGAGCATGAGTTCGGCCGGGCCCGTCGTCCCCACGCCGAGCGCGTGGAGGTATCGTCTTCGCTCCTACACTTGGCATTTCGCTTATTTCATATATGCTTGTTTATGCCACTGCTAGAGAGCATATTTTAGGACCTAGCTTGCTATAATTTCATATCACCGCTACTGCGAGAGAGTGAGCGAGACTGTCCCGTGACCCGATCCGGGCACGAAGGTGCGAGCCGACCACCCTAGCTCTTGCCGGTTTCTCAACCGTGCACGTCCGACACTTCCCTCGTTAAGGGACGATCGCGAGCTTGTCATGTCCGTGGTCCCGTCCCGCATCAGATAAGGTTGCAGCCGCGATAGGCTGTTAGTTGTTTATTGCAGAGCTTGGACAGCATCCCGATTTTGTAGCAGAAGTTGAGGAGGTCTCGCCTTCTGGAGCAGTTATACCTTCCGTGGAAGTGGCTTTTCCTTTCTTGGTAGTTGGTTCCCCTTGATTGGAGTTGACCAAGGCTTCCTTGATTGGCAGAAAGGGTGTTAAAGTCATCATTAGTAGGACTCCGCTGGAGGGAGAAACTCCTGCTTCTTCAATGTCTTCGGCTTCACTGCTGCTAGCCGTATCAAATTTGGCTTGAAGGGTCGCTTCTTCAGGGTGGACCTGCTCCCAGCATCGGCAGGAGACCGAGGTCTCTATTTCTTGATTTTCGGATCGATCCAGTTCAACATGTTCAGCTTCCACCGGGTATTCATCAAAGGTTGCCCCCAGAGGGCTATCTTCAGTAGGATAGAAGGAGAAGATAGTGTCCATCTCGTACCGCCCACTGTAATAATATTCCTCCAGGGTGAAGCCCAACTCTGGATGTTGAGAGACACGTCTCATTTCCTTGTCCAAATTTGCGGGATACCACATCTTCTGGAAAGCTTCCTTGCGCTTTTGAGACTGATCGGGAGGAATGTGTTGCTTCTGAAACATCATGGCCATCCGATCAGTTTTAAATGCTAGACCCTGGTGATGTGACACCACCTTGGGGTGATGACCACAAGACAATATGACCCTTGGACCTAAGATTGCAAGCAAGCAAATTGGCGATGATACTACTCGAGCGGCTCACTCGCTTGGTGCACACTTGTGCCCGTGGGCAACTAAGCGATAATGGAGAGGGTCCGGGGTGGGACAATGATGCTCCGGTGCTTGGCAAGCTTGGGAAGAACGTCAATTGGGCCAGGGATGCCCACTCACGGGCGGCCGTCACACCATGGGTGTGGGTTGAAATAGCTCGCTCACAACTCGCCCGTGATGGATACTCACGTGATCGGTAATTTAGGCCGGGCCCTCGCTCTCCATCCGACGCAGTAAAGCAAGAATACTAAGCTAAGCAAGTGATATTAACCAGCAAGGAAAGGGGAACCGAGGCTCACCTAGCCGGCGTGAAGACGCCGACTCCGGCCAGAGACGGGGGCGAGCGGGGAGGCGAGGGTAAGCACCCGCACGCCGCGTCGGTGTCGCTTCAACCTGAAATGGAAAGATTACACCACTACGCCTCTCGCAGGAGGGGTGATCTTGGGGTGGGGATTAATCTTATTACATCCAATGCTACCTCCACGCAGGGAGGGGCCTTCAGCCGGCCAAGCGGGGTGGGGACTTATGCAAAGGAAACCCGATTTGCCGATCCCCGTCGGTTCTGCCAACCTTCAGAATTGCTGGACAGGGGGGCGGTGATGACGCTGCCAAAAATTTCAACGATCTCAGATCTTGATGAAACCTGCGTCAAAAGTTTCCCAACTGACTGAGGGTGATGTCTGATTTTTTGGGAAGGCTCTGAAGCTCGGGGCTGATCGGGCCGGCAACTGGAACCTGGAAGCAACTTTCTGTCTCTGACAGGTGCAGGGTTGGTGCAGTCGGTTGCAGAAGATACTACGGATGGTCCCAAACTCCGATTGGGACGAGACTGGCGGTGACACGATCGTGGTCGAAGTAGCTTTGAGCAGAAGTTGACGGGGCCACAATCCGATGTCGGAGAGGAGAATGGTGGCCGGAGAAGTGAAGACAGGTCGAACCTGGACCTGCAGGGGGCAGACTGCACACTCTGACGAAACAATTCAGAAAAAATAGCTCGGGCAGGAGATTGCCGTCATTCTTTCTGCTACTGTTGGAGGACTTGACAAAGAAGAATTTTGTAGAAGGAATTGTGCTCGAATTCCTCCAAGGTTGACCGCAGAACAGCTTCCAAGATCGCTCTAGTCTTCAGTCTAGGGCAGATTGTGCAGTTGTTGAAGATGACGTTCCTCCGGACAGCTCTGAACTCGGATGCAGGCAAGAGTACCACCGTTGGAAAGAATACTTGGAGACGATTCCAGAAATGTAGGATATGCCACCTGGAGCCTTCTGGGGAAGTCGTGGCTGCTGCTGCAAATCACTGCTTGTCTGAAACCTGCAACAGGGACAAAATAGGTGGAGAAGAGGGTATGGGGAAGGGCATGAACAAGGGGTTATTTGGTGGATGGGGAAGGGGGGTGCGACCTTGGGTGGTTAGGGAGGTGGGGAGATGAAAGGGCACAGCCCAAGGGAGAGGGAAATTCAAAATTTGGCCTAGGGAAGGGCTCTTTCAGTCTTGGGGAGAGGGAGGATTGCTTGGGAGAGTGGAAAGGTGCCTAGGAGAAGGGGTTTCCACCTAGGGGTTGGAGGGGGAATTGAATGAGTGCATGGGGAAGGGGAAGGGGCCTTAATGAGGGGTGAATGGGGAGGAGAGAGAATGAATTTCGAAATTGGGGTGGGGAGGAGAGAGAGAGGGGGCACAACCAACTTAGAGAGAGTGATAGTAAGAGAGAGAGAGAGAGAGAGAGAGAGAGAGAGGGAGATATTGAGAGGGAACTAGAAGGTGTGGAAATTTTCTGGATTCAATATTCAAGCATTAGTTGTTACAAATGAGAGAGGGGTGGGGCTATTTATAGACTCCACACTTTTCTTAAGACCAAACTGACCCTGACAAACTAACTAATAACCAAACAGTCTAAAGGAGGGGCGCCCCTGGGCCTAGCCCAATGAATTGGGCCCATTAACCTATCAAACCAACATAATGACTCAATACTTAAGAAAATGACTCAACAACCTAGGTACATGACTTAAATAAAGGGAAAATTACATGATATTGACTCAAAGAAAATGTGAAGATTACATGACTAGACTCAAAAATACATGACTAACATAGTGGCGCTTGCCGACGAACAATCCGAGTCCGGAGAAAATGTGGAGGGGCAAGGGATGCCCTCATCATACCCCCGGGGTGGGGAAAACTCGACCCCGTCGAGTATGGGTCCACCAGGGAAGTAGTATATCAAACTGCGGCTCTGGGCAATCCACGATCTCCATACTCAACCCGCGACCATAGTCAGGGAACGGCGCTTCAGCTCGACAAAGTGGCTCGATCATACCCTCATGCTGGCGATGGGATCTTGCTTGCCTAGTATTGCCGCTGTGTGCTCACGTCGGGCTCTCAGGCTATTTGTGGTGGCACTCCGAGGGTGTCTCTCACAAGGGTAGGTGTAAGCTCGAGGCACTCACTAGGATCCACCGCGGTGCCCTTAGAGGGTGCTGGATCCGCCACATGAGAAATGGGGAGAATCCCAAAACCCTTTTGAAAGTTCAACCCATAAGCCGGGTTGCCAAAGCCACTCGGAACTTGGCAAGGTCCAAGTCCTCGTGCCCTCAATTTGGAGGTGACCCTAAAGTAGAGCCACTCCAAAGCCATCATCGCCAAGTTATCAACTTGGAACTCAAAGTGGTGCTTAGGAGTTTGTGCTCGCTTCTTGTGAATCCCACCGCTTGTTGCTTGATACTTGCTTGAATGCATATGCCATGCACTATGATGCAATGTGAGTTGACAATGTATGGTATGAAAAGGTGGTCCAGGACAACCACATATAGACCTATCATGCATTGATGTTATGAAGATTTTGAAGGATTTGGGAGGACCGGGGCATCCATAGGTATGCATGGTGGTGACAAATGCTGGGGGACCCGGACATCCATGCATGCTCCTTTCATGCTTATGACTCATGATGAAAGAGGGTGGACCATTATATCCAAATATGGTTCACTTATGCTTCCTACTTGACATGTGGGTGATGTGGATGAATGTACCCGACGGACTAATCATGACAAGTGGTGTGATGTGCCAAGACATATGAATTCCTTTCCCAAAGATGACTTCCTCATGTGGGATGGTGGGGTGGCCTTTGAGCTTCCACTCAAAAGGGTCGAAGGGATCTAGGTAGGTGGATATGGGGTGGGGCACTTTCTTGATCTCTAGGCGGGTGTTGCCTAAGGTCATGATTTCTATGGTGTAACCTGGGTCATGGATGAGGTGGGCTTGGCCCAACATGGTGGGTGGGGGTAGGAAAGGGTGGGTGGTGGGTGATGTGGGTGGGTCACGTGGGTACCCATACTCCCAAAGGAAGGGATCAAAGGGGTCATGGACTGGGTTTCCTAGAAGAAGAGACTCTATGCCCACATGGTCTTCACACGGTGGGTCCTCCTCCCTCAAGGTAATTGGACCAAGGTCGTTAGTGGGCCAGTCGATCAAGGTACTTGGGATCTCAATGGAAGTGGAGTGGATCATGATGGGTTTTTCATCCATAGGGAGAATGAGAAGGAGGTCACTAGTGTAGCAACCAATGGTGAAGACCGAGGTGATAGAACCATCACATGGGTGGATGAGACTAAGGCTTTTTGGGTGGGCCTTTCCTAAGGTCAATAAGCATGTCAACCCTAGTTGCCATTCTAAACCCTTGAGGAGATCATCCCAACCTTCTACCTCATAGTAGGATTGGATTGTGGTGTGATAGGAGTGGAGGGGGGTAATTTGGGATGGATATCCCAATGGTGAGAGAGGTGGGGGTGAGCTAGGAAGGGGGGGTCCTTGTTTGAGCCATTGGAGTATGACTTCATTCATGGTGAAGGTGTGTTGCTTTTGAGGATCCGGACTAGGAGAGGTGGGTGGAAGTGGAGGTTCTTGGATTTTCTCTAGGGTAGGTTTTTGTTCGGGACTAGCATCTATTTCCATGTGGATGGGTGTGTGGGTTTCAATTCCTAGTGTTAATGAGTTGGGTAGGTCTAAGGCGGGAGAATTGGTGATAGCTGGAGCATGGTGCACTTGGGGTGGTGGGCAAGGGTGGACTTGGATTTGGATAGGAAGGGGAAGTAGAGGAGGCCTAGGTTGGGGAAAGATTGGTGTAGGAAGCGGGAGGTGGGTTGGGTGAGGGGTTTTGGGTTGGGGGGTGATGGCCATTATGGGCCTAGGTGGAGGGGTGGTCATGGGGTCCACTTGAGTTTGAGTGGTGAATGTTGGATGAGTGGTGGTCCTTATGGAGGGAATCGGGCCGGTTAATGGTCTCTTGCCCTTGGGATCGTTTGGGGTGGAGGTGGGGGTTAAAGGGGCTTGACTAGTGTAGGTTAGGGGAGGGGGTTTTGGTTGGGGTGTGGGGGACCTTATGAGGTTGGGTGAGGAGGTGGAGGCCTTAGATACTTGGGTTTTAGGGGTGAGGTTTTGGACGGGTGGGGTTGAGGGAGTGGGAGTGCCCCTTGGGCTTTGATAACCCGGGTAGGAAGGGGACATATATTTTGCCCTAAGTTGCTCCTTCATGTCCTTCCAAGGGATGATGGGAGTTTCCCTTCTAAGTACCTTTAGCCCAACAATTTGCATCCAATAAGTTTCTGCCCGTTTGGTAAGTTGCATTTTGGCAACCCATGCCTTTTCATCCTCGGACATAGGATACCAAGTGAAGTATTGGTCCATTGTAGCTTCCCAGTCTAAATATTCTCTAGGAGAGGTTCCATCAAAGGTGGGAAGTGGGAAAGGGACCATCCTATCGTCCGTCCTTGGGGCGGGCCAATTTTCTCCAAGTTGGTTGAGTCGGCCCGATATGTTATCAAGCCGCTCATTGGCATAGGTCAAGGCTTTCATGAAGTAGTTGACATGGCCAGGAAAGTTATGGGTGTTAGTGGTAGGCATCTCTTGGTGGCTTGGACTTATGGAGTGGGCCGATTGGTAAGGTCGATATGAGGTGGCCATACTAGGGGACAAGAGTGATGCACTTGAAGACTCTAAATGCATAGACATGCCTTAGGACCAACTTGATAGAGACAAGTTGTGAACTTGCTCTGATACCACTTGATGTGACACCACCTTGGGGTGATGACCACAAGAAAATATGACCCTTGGACCTAAGATTGCAAGCAAGCAAATTGGCGATGATACTACTCGAGCGGCTCACTCGCTTGGTGCACACTTGTGCCCGTGGGCAACTAAGCGATAATGGAGAGGGTCCGGGGTGGGACAATGATGCTCCGGTGCTTGGCAAGCTTGGGAAGAACGCCAATTGGGCCAGGGATGCCCACTCACGGGCGTCCGTCACACCATGGGTGTGGGTTGAAATAGCTCGCTCACAACTCGCCCGCGATGGATACTCACATGATCGGTAATTTGGACCGGGCCCTCGCTCTCCGTCCGACGCAGCAAAGCAAGAATACTAAGCTAAGCAAGTGATATTAACCAGCAAGGAAAGGGGGACTGAGGCTCACCTAGCCGGCGTGAAGACGCCGACTCCGGCCGGAGACCGGGGCGAGCGGGGAGGCGAGGGTATGCACCCGCACGCCGCGTCGGTGTCGCTTCAACCTGAAATGGAAAGATTACACCACTACGCCTCTTGTAGGAGGGGTGATCTTGGGGTGGGGATTAATCTTATTACATCCAATGCTACCTCCACGCAGGGAGGGGCCTTCAGCCGGCCAAGCGGGGTGGGGACTTATGCAAAGGAAACCCGATTTGCCGATCCCCGCCGGTTCTGCCAACCTTCAGAATTGCTGGACAGGGGGGCGGTGATGACGCTGCCACAAATTCCAAAGATCTCAGATCTTGATGAAACCTGCGCCAAAAGTTTCCCAACTGACTGAGGGTGATGTCTGATTTTTTGGGAAGGCTCTGAAGCTCGGGGCTGATCGGGCCGGCAACTGGAACCTGGCAGCAACTTTCTGTCTCTGACAGGTGCAGGGTTGGTGTAGTCAGTTGCAGAAGATACTACAGATGCTCCCGAACTCCGACTGGGACGAGACTGGCGGTGACGCGATCGTGGTCGAAGTATCTTTGAGCAGAAGTTGACGAGGCCACAATCCGATGTCGGAGAGGAGAATGGTGGCTGGAGAAGTGAAGACAGGTCGAACCTGGACCTGCAGGGGCAGACTGCACACTCCGACGAAACAATTCAGAACAAATAGCTCGGGCAGGCGATTGCCATTGTTCTTTCTGATACTATTGGAGGACTTGACGAAGAAGAATTTTGTAGAAGGAAGTGTGCTCGAATTCCTCCAAGGTTGACCGCAGAACAGCTTCCAAGATCGCTCTAGTCTTCAGTCTAGGGCAGATTGTGCAGTTGTTGAAGATGACGTTCCTCCGGACAGCTCTGAACTCGGATGCAGGCAAGAGTACCACCGTTGGAAAGAAGACTTGGAGACGATTCCAGCAATGTAGGATATGCCACCTGGAGCCTTCTGGGGAAGTCGTGGCTGCTGCTGCAAATCACTGCTTGTCTGAAACCTGCAACAGGGACAGAATAGGTGGAGAAGAGGGTATGGGGAAGGGCATGAACAAGGGGTTATTTGGTGGATGGGGAAGGGGGGGTGCGACCTTGGGTGGTTAGGGAGGTGGGGAGATGAAAGGGCACAGCCCAAGGGAGAGGGAAATTCAAAATTTGGCCTAGGGAAGGGCTCTTTCAGTCTTGGGGAGAGGGAGGATTGCTTGGGAGAGTGGAAAGGTGCCTAGGAGAAGGGGTTTCCACCTAGGGGTTGGAGGGGGAATTGAATGAGTGCATGGGGAAGGGGAAGGGGCCTTAATGAGGGGTGAATGGGGAGGAGAGAGAATGAATTTCGAAATTGGGGTGGGGAGGAGAGAGAGAGGGGGCACAACCAACTTAGAGAGAGTGATAGTAAGAGAGAGAGAGAGAGAGAGAGAGGGAGATATTGAGAGGGAACTAGAAGGTGTGGAAATTTTCTGGATTCAATATTCAAGCATTAGTTGTTACAAATGAGAGAGGGGTGGGGCTATTTATAGACTCCACACTTTTCCTAAGACCAAACTGACCCTGACAAACTAACTAATGACCAAACAGTCTAAGGGAGGGGCGCCCCTGGGCCTAGCCCAATGAATTGGGCCCATTAACCTATCAAACCAACATAATGACTCAATACTTAGGAAAATGACTCAACAACCTAGGTACATGACTCAAATAAAGGGAAAATTACATGATATTGACTCAAAGAAAATGTGAAGATTACATGACTAGACTCAGAAATACATGACTAACATAGTGGCGCTTGCCGACGAACAATCCGAGTCCAGAGAAAATGTGGAGGGGCAAGGGATGCCCTCATCACCTGGACAGGAACCGGCGGGTTGCTTAGATCTTCGGGGAGGCTGCAGTCTGTGTCTTCCCGAGTGGGATACTCCTCAGCTGTATAGAACAAGCTGTTGGGTCCATCTTCCTGTGTCACCTCCCAAGTCTTGAAAGGCTCGACAGTGGGGTCATCGAGGCCGAGGACTGGCTTGATGAGGCCGGTTGGGACTCCGATGTAATTGTGCTGCCGATTGACCTGCACTTCATTAGCTTCGGGGTAGAATGCTGGAGGTGCTGTTCTGCCCACATCCCCGGATGCTGTGATATGGGAGACCACCTTTGGCTTGACATATCCGCGCGACGGTGGTGGATACCAACTGCTGCCGGATGTGCTTCTGGATGCCCCCGCAAGGGTCCTTGCTTCAGAGGTCTTCTGGGAAGGCCTTGTATATAAGTTGGCATCTGCCAAATGACACTCAAACACCTCGAACGGGTGGGGGTCTGTAAATATCCTCTCCTCCTTCCCTTGGAGACTGTATTTGATGCATTGGTGGAGCGTGGAGGGCACCACCATGTTTTCATGCAGCCATGGGCAGCCAAGCAGTGCCTTGTACGAGGTGCGAGAGTCAATGACATGAAACTACACCGTCGTAGTGAAATCTGCCAGGGTCAGTGTGAACTCTGCTACTCCCATCGACACTTCACATTTTTGATTGAAGCCGGCGATACGCATATCCCCGACTTTCTCGAGATGCACGTTAAAGTGGTGCCTCTCATATATTCTATATGGCAAGATGTTGACCGCTGCACCGGGATCAACCAGAATCATGCTCAGCTCCCTTCCATTCAGGTGCCCCTTCATATACAGCGGCCTGTTATGGCTGATGGTAGGTAGTAGCATGTCTTCTGGAGTGAAGGTCATACTGGCTTCCGGTACAGCTTCAGCTATGCAAGTCTCGAAATGAGCAGGCGTTTGCAGAGCAGTAATAATCGCCTGTCGAGTCTCTTCACTCAAAGAAAGGATCTCCCAGATTGTAAATCAAGCAGGGAGCTTCTTGAGTAGCTTCATTATTCGGCTCATCTGGGCTTGGGGAGGTTTTGATTTGCGGGCCCTGACGGACCTGCTTCATCTTCCTCAGATTCGATGCCTTTCTGGCTGGTGCCGACTTCTGGGTCTTCTTTGTTAGTTGCTGTAGGGCACGTGCCAACATTTGGATCTTTAGCAGATTGCGTTGGCTACGGATGAATGGCCCCGGGTGTAGGGTTAGCCTCCTGACAAGGCTGCTTCCCCTTGGACATCTTCATGAATTCAAGAAATGAAGGGACCCCCTTGCCCCCACTCTTGTTATATAGGCCTGACGGAGGAGGGATTTTGACTCCCTTGACCTCCGGCGGAGGTGTTGTATAGGGTTGCTCCCCTCTGAACATGATATTGTGGTTGGGTGGCGGCTGGCGCCCCCATTTTCGGTCTGACCGGGTGGCATGTGCAACAGTTGCGGCCTCGGTCTTGCCTCCCCCGGCATGGGGTGTGAAGCAAATTTTCTCTTCTTCCTCCTCTCCGGGTAGGTTGAAGAGCGCTGATAGGGTATTACAGGAGACAACCTATGTTTTATTGGCCCCAGCGGCCTTTCTTCTCTTCTTCTGCTTCTTCTCCTTGTTTGCTTCTGCGGGCGGGTGCCCCTAGAATAAACTACCCTCTCTGTCGGGTGCCTCTTCAGCTTCCTCCTTTTGTTCAAGTGAGAGCTGCTCTAATTCTTGCCACGGGACGTGGTCCCGCACCAGTAGAGGTTTCAATTCGGGCTGCACATATTCATCTAGCTCTTCAATGAGGTTTTACAGTCGAAGGATTCCAGGATTGGTTTCCTTAATCACTGGTAGCGGAGTTTGTCTCCTCCGATTATGTGTATGTATCCTGATAGCTGTAGGTGGAGTGACCCATATGGGTGCTACCACTGACGGAGCAGGCCGGGGAGTAACACCACGGATATGTGCCCCCTCTTTCGGGCGGGGTGCCCTCTTCTTCTTGTGTTTCACAGGGATCTGCTGCCACCCCTGCTGTTCTTTCGCGGGCTCCAAGAAATGAGCTTCGTAGGTGCTCCGCGTGCTTGCTTCAGAGATCTCCTCGGGCAATGCCTGGTAGAGGGAGATCATGTTGACTGCTACCCTCCTCCGAGGGGCTTCATGTGGCTGAGGAGGGTCCACTTTGTACTCTCCCAGCTCAATTTCATTCTTCTTCACCATCCCTTCGATGATGTCTTTGAAAACATAGCAGTCTTCGATTGGATGTCCCAACATCTGGTGGTAGGGACAGAATCTTGGACTATCTTTTCTTTTTAGGTCCTCCGGCCTCCTTGGCTCAGGCAGGGTGACCATGTTGTATTCTGTTACCCAGTCGAACAGAACTCGGGTCTTGTCTTTTGGAAAGGAATAGGCCTTCTTCATTTTGTCCCTCAGCGAAGGACCTTCTTTGCCGTCTGGGGCTTCTGCAGGCTGTGGGGTGACTCCCTTCTTACCTTCACTTTTCTGTTGTTCGAACGCCTTTATATCAAGAGCGTTCGCTTCTTTAGGCGACGAGCGCCGGTCAACTGTCTTGCCCTTCTGGGTCATGCTGGCAGCAGATGTAGGGGTAGGTCTGGCCAGGAAAGCTTCCACTTCGGCCACGACATTATTCAGCCGGTCGAACGACCGTATTTCCATTCCGATCATCTTTTCCAAAACCTCCCTTCTGAGATTTTGTTTGCAGATTTGCACAGCGTCCTCCAGATGCGGGGGCCGCTTGCACCTCATTCCGAGGTTCCTCCACCTCTTGATATAATCGAGGGCTATCTCATCGGCCCTCTGCCTTGTTGAATAGAGTTCGGCCACTGTGACCTCCCTCTCTGCGACATGGAATCTTTCCCTGAACTTCTTCTGCATATCTGGCCAGTCATTGATCGACCCGGCCCAGAGGCTAGAATACCATTCAAATGCGAGCCCTGTCAGCGAGGACCCGAAGAACTTCAACAAATATGACTCGTCGGTGGCCAGATCACCCATGACGGTCATGTAATATGCAATGTGCTCCTTCGGGGACCCCTTCCCGTTGAATTTATTGAACTTAGGTGGCTTGTTGACCCCCGGGGGAAGTCGTTTAGCCACATGGTGTTGCGGGTAGGGCACCCGATAGTCATCAAATGCGATATAATCGCCTTCACTTTTCTCTGCAAGCTTCAGCTCGATCATCCTCTCCACCATCATCCGGTTCATGACCGTGGGGTCAACTGGCTCCGGATAGAAGTGGGCCGGCTGTAGGTAGGGGGTGACCAGGGTGGTCGCCTGTGGAGGACGCAGCAGCGGAGGTGTCTGGTGCACTTGAGGGAGCACCGGAGGTAGCAGCGGCTGGAGCTGCGGTGGCCGCTGTTGCATTGTCGCCATGCTTGGCTCTGACGACTGGGGCAGTGTGTAGAGTGGTGGAGGGCCGTCACGACGGACTGCTCCCCGAGATGATTCACCCTGGACTTCGGGTGGCTTGGAAGCTGAGGATTGTTCAGTTTTCTCCATCAGCTGCTTCTTCAGCAAGTCTATCTCTTGCCGATATTGTTGAAGTAATATCAAGACCGATGGGTCTATAGTGGCTGTAGTGGGGATAACTTCTGCTGTATCCCCGGACGTACCCTCGGGCAGGATGTCGAGGGGGACGTCGTCTTCTTCCTCTGCCGTCACTACATTAGCTGTCAGGACGGGGGCCTTGTCATCCCACTGGTGGTAGACCTGGGGCTATTTTCCTTTAGTCATCATCAAGAGCTCCCTTGCTGCCTCTGTTCTGCGAGTACTCAGCCCCGGCCGTACGGCCAGCTGAGCCAATTCTCAGGGGTCTTCGGGAAGCTCCCCATATTGGTTGGATATACCAGCCATATTGCAGGTGAAGACCTGCATCCTTCTCCTCTGTTGATGGACCCTCCTTCTAGTTTCCTGCGGGAAGGTCAGCCTCTCGAACACAGAAACTCTTCTTCTTTCTTCCCGATCGGGGACAACTTCATCGGCTTCAATCTCGAAGCCGTTATCATATCCATTGTCGTCGACTGACGACACCATCATTCTTTCTCCCATACCCTCTTCATCTGCCATTGATGGGCAGTAATCTTCATCAGTGGCGACTGTCTGCATCAGTCGTTGTTGCCCAAATGAGGGGTTGCCTAACCCTCGAAAATAGTTTCTGACCAAACAAGTCATCTCTTCTTGACCCCATTCTCGATGTAATACGGGGGATAGTTGTCGACCTCCCGCAGGAGGGATATAGGCTAGCCGAGCTCTATCGGTAGGTTGTTGGAATCTTTGTCCCGTGTTGACACCCGTTTTTTACCGATGAATCGAATCAGTTCCTGCGTCTCAGTTATTGATGTCCCGAACAGTCAATCACATGAAAGATTATTCCTCTGGCAGTATTTTGGGCTCTTCCCAGCGAAGAAGGCCTCCCTCCCTCTCATTGGATTTAACGGTCTGTTATAAACCGTTTTTCTCAATATAACGGTCCCCACTTGGCCGTTGTGTTCCGCTGCCCCGGGTTATTTGAATCTCGTGATACGCTTTGTATAGCGGCTCAATTCCAACCGTTATAGTCAATATAGCGGTCGTCCCTGGGCCGTCATTATTTGCCGACAAGAAAAGGGTTCAGAGGCCCGACAGTCGGTCATAGCCACGTGCTTCACGAAAAGTTGTTTGTCTGGGCGTTGACTCCTCTTTAAGTATAACGGTTTTTCTAGGACCGTCATGTATATTGAACGGTCCCTCCAAGACCGTCATATATTTTTGGCGGCCTTCGTAAGACCGTCATTTTTAAGGCCACCCAGATTAGACCACCGTGATTCCAGGCGGATTAAGAGGAGAATGTCGTTGGCAATATTGACACGATGCTCTCATTTACCGGCCTTTGACCGACCATCATTCCCCTTAACCCCTGATTAAGCTCGAAGCCGTGGGCTCTATATATATAGCTCACGGGTTCTGACAGAAAGAAAAAGGGGGGGGGACCATCACGAAGTGCTGTCGAATTCCATCGCCAAATCTCATACAGCATACGCCCGTTCGTCAGGGAGTGGGGGCCTTCTACATCCCTCGCAGGCCCCCGGTGCAGGGAACTTCACGCTTCGTGTCTTTATGTTTCCTTCTCTGTTTGCTCACCACACACGCCTTTTCTTCACTGCATCACACATCACATACATCATTTCGTTGGCATTTCTTATCTTTCCTACTGTTTCCGGCGCCCTAAACGGGGTTTCAAAACCTCCAGGTATCGCCGGGCCATGTTCTTCCTTTGCTTTATTTCAATTAGTACACCTACTACACTATCATTTAGCTAATCTCCGTTTATCTGTGTGTTTCACCGTTTGCTTTCAGGTCAGCAACCAAAAGCACGAGGCCCGGAGTGGAGGAACGGACCCGCATTCTCCCGTAGCTTCCGAGTCCCGGCGCTTTCACCGGGTGGCGATCACGGTCAACAGCTTCATCTTTCCTCCTGTTGTTTTTTATCTCTTCAATATTATTTAACTCGAGGAGGAATAACATATCAACACCTCTCCTTTTTTGGCGATCACGGTGGGACTTCTGATGCCCATCGTGCTTCTGGTTTGCTGACCAATCTCTGTCTCTGTGAAGTTCAGCGGTTCTGTAACAGCCGTCGTTCTGTGTAAAACGGTTCTCTTTCAGCCGTCGTTGTCTGGTATTCTCCGCAATTATCACTGCCGTGCTCTGCTCATTTAACGGCCTTCATAGTGCCGTCATACTTGTGTAGCGGTCATCATCAGGCCGCCATTCCCGTTCTGCAGCTCTGTAATTTAGCGGCTCTTACAGAGCCGTTATAGTCATTTCCGCGGTCTCCAGTAGACCGTTATTGTGGCGCAGAGTCTGCGGCTGGCACTTGTTATCCCTAATTGTTGTTCCCATCATTGGTCCCCCTGCTGTCCACTTGTTATTTTCTATCATATTATTGATTGCTTCATGATTTTATCATTTGATTTCATATGTGATTGCTAGATTTCTAGGTTAGGCTTTGCATGCACTCCGGTGCACCTAGGATCATTCACTTCATACTGTAGTTGCATTTCCTACCAAAGTAGGATTTCCTCTCGTCTCCATATTCCTTGGAGCCGACTAGGGAATCTTGCCGAGGACCTCCGTAAGCCCCCGTGAGCCGTGGATTCCCACACGGACGCCGGGCCGGTTGTACCATCGCCACACCGTGTCTAGGTTCCGCATACGTGGAGTGTGATCCCCCTTAGAGTCAGCCAGTTCCCCCATCATACCGTTATTAGGCTCCCAAGTGTCCGAGCGAACTCTACATTTTAATCAAAACACTAAGCCTAAGAGAAAAGAATTCTGAAAACTTGCGGTATCATTCAAAGTGTGTGCATACTTGGTTGACTCCCTTCTCGTCTCCACCTTTCATTGTGTGATTGTTTTGCTTCTATTTGTGTACTTTGGTCTTAAGTCTCTCTAGTTTGTGCATCCCATTGCATGCAGCATTGTTCCCCTCCCTCGGGATCATCTCCTAGGGACGGTTCTCTACTCTCCCTCTATTGCAACCCTTTATTCAACTCATCATCATCCAGCATGTCTTCTTTCGGGTCCATCCCCGCCCGCGAGGATTCTCTTCCTCAGGGGCTCCTCGAGGACGTCTCCGGGGTCGCCTCTTCCCTGAATGGGGAGGGGTTCGTCTTTGTTCCCCCTTCCTCCATCGCTGAGGTTGCGCCACCCACGCTCCCTCAGTTCGGCTCCCCTTCGGCGAGCCAACTACTCCAACTCATGTCCCAACTTGACCAGGATCAACTCCAGATATTCAAGCAAGCCCTCGGGGCAGAGGTCCCGCCCGCTGTAACCCTTCCTGTCTCTTCCACCCATCCTGCTGAGAGGTCCGGAGCACCGTCTGTTGCCCCAGTGGACCATACCCCTCTTCGCCCACAGGTCCTCCAGTTTCCAATATATCAATCTGGCCAGGCTTCTACCTCAGCCCACCCTCCTGCAGACAAAGGGAAGAGTCAAATTCCCTTATCTCCTCGTGCTAGTGCCCACGCGGCCGTCTCATCAGCACCACCGGCCCCTCTGGCCCAAGTGGATTCTACTCGACTACAGCCCGGAATAGCTCAACTCGCTTACGCTGATGTGGGTCCTTTTTGGACTCAACATCCATCTTACGGGCTCATGGCCCCCACTATCCATCCGGCTGTCTCCCATTATCCCTCGGCTTCTACTGTCCATCCAGCTGCCTCTCACTACCCTTCAGTTCCACCTCAAGTCCCTCTACCTCAACAAGGAAGTGACGATCGCTTGGCAGTTCTCCAACAGCAGATCGATCTCCTCAATAAGAGGGTTGGCCCACCATCCTTCGCAGATGCTCTCACTCCTAATTTCCGGGACATCCGATTCCCTTCTCAGTCAGAGCTCCCGACATACCGGAAGTACAATGGGAACGGCAACCCGTTCATCCACGTCAAGGAATTCCTGTACGAGTCGGGACCATACCAGCATGACGATCACCTCCTTGCATATCTATTCCGGCGATCCCTGGACGGGGTGGCACTCGAATGGTTTTACGCTCTGCCACTGGAGGAGGTTGGGAGCTTCAAGACGATCAAGGAGAAATTCGTGCAAAGATTCCAAGATCGGGTCGGACCCGAATACTCATTCACGGACTTAGTGGCCGAGAAGATGAAAGCTGATGAAGACTTCGCTACCTATGCTGATAGGTGGAGGCAGATAGCCTCCCGTGTGCCCGGGCAGATTCCGGAAGAAGAAAAGATCAAACTGCTCATTTCTAATGCAACCCCTCTCTTCCGGAATGTCCTAATGTTGAATGACATCACCAGTATGCATCAACTGTATAGTCGGGCCCGGTTTATCCAGACCCAGTTTAAGGACTCCCCCATTCATTCTCTCTTCGAAGCCCAGAAGCCCAAGAGTTCCAGAAAACCACAGGGCCCTGTTACCGAGGGAGTCCAAACAAACGAGCAGGTGCAGGTAGTTAGCCAGACTGCCACCTCCCACTTCCCCCAGCAAAGCAACCCCCATTTCTCCGCATCACCTCGCCCTTCCTTTCCCACGCAGCAACACCCTCAACAACAATCTCCGCCACCACCACAACAGCCCCAGCAACCACTGCAATACCATAACACTCCCCCGCCTGCTACCTACGCACCTGCTCGTCCAGTTGCTAAAAGAGCCAACTATCCTCCTCTCCCAGAGACGCTCACTAATGTCTTTGCAGCGCTGATGCATACTGGCGATTTACAATTGCCACCTGAGCGCCCGAACATGAATCCGGCCGCCGATCTGTCCCGATATTGTGTATATCACCGGCAGCCGGGGCACACCATTGAGAGGTGTTATCATTTTAGGGACCTGGTATACGACCTGCACGAAGGTCACAGGATCGATTGGGCTCAGATGAGGAAGCTGATTGAAGATCTGAGAAGAGGGCCAGCAAGGCCGCAACAGGCAGCACCACAGCAACAGCAGTTTCAGCAACAACCTCAGCAATTCCAGCCACAGCAGCCACAGCAACAGCAGCAGCAGCCAAACTTAGGGATCCACCAAAATCCCATGCCAGTACATGCACCCGCTCCTCAACAACAACAGCAGCCGCCGGCACCGGCCCAAGTCAACATGTTACGCCACCCGGCTCCTGACGCAGGGTGGACCATTGACGATCCCGCACACCTGTTAACCTTACGCCACATCCCTACGCACTCTACCTCACCCGCCGTCTTTTCCATCCTTCGGCCTTCCATGCCTTCCACAACTTCCCCCGTCATCCATCCTTCCACCATACTTACCACTCCGAGAAGCCATATTCTCTCGCCTATCCCCCCACAACATTATACTTCCCCACCTACTATACCCTCCACTATCTTGTCCACCAATCACTGCAGTCTACTAACCGCCCCTTTACCTCACCCATCGCCCATTTTACCTTCACCACAACCAAGCCTATCATATCCTCCATCACCAAGACTGCCATCCCTTCCATTCTCATTCACCCCACTGGGTCAAGCGGGAGCCCACCTACAGCCATGCCAGCACAAAACCTTGCCCTCAGGAGCGGGCGGTTATTTCAAAGGACTTACCCCTCTACCAGTGCACCTCCCCAAATACCCTCCATCTCAGCATCAGCAGCACAAGACAATGAAGTTGACCCCGCGCCCGGTTCCACATACGACCTGTTGCAACATCTTGACCGCATGCCGGCAAAGATCTCTGTCTTGGAGTTGATCAGACGTTCACCTCTACACCAAGAAGCATTAAGGACGTTTCTGCAAAGGGTCATAGTGAACGAAGATGTGGCGGTAGACAGCTTGCCGTCAGTGTTGGCTACTGTTACCAAAGGGCCCGCTATCACATTCTCTGAGGCCGAACTCGCGCCCCCTGAAGCACGCCAAATGCCGCTATGCGTCACCATCACCTTGAACCAGGTAGTGGTAGACTCAGTGCTAGTGGACACTGGGGCTTCAATAAATGTTTGTCCATTAAGTACTCTGCGTGCCTGCAACATTTCTGAAAGTATGCTGAAGCCGACACCGACAACCATTGCCGCCTATGACAATTCCAGAAGGGCATGTCACGGGGTCATCACATTACAGGCTGAGCTAGGGCCGTTACAAATAGAGGTGGAATTCTACGTCCTAGACATAGATCCGATGTTCAAGGCTATTCTGGGTCGTCCATGGATAAATGCTCTGCAAGCGGTACCTTCCACCGCCCATCAGTGCCTGAAATTCTCCTTCCAGGGGCGGGTGGTCAAAGTCAAGAGTGTTTCCACCGTCCAGGCAGTGGACGCCATCACTGACCAGGTTCTCCCCACTCTATGGCCGAGCAATAGGCCAGTATTGTCAGTTATGGACATAAATTACCCATGGGCTTATGCGGCAGGCAAACCCATTACAACACGCAAGAATGCCGGAGCTAAGCCTAAACCCAAAAATTCTAAAGGCTGGGACATGATCATGAAGCTAGGCTATCAGCCAGGCCTTGGTCTCGGCGCGCGGTTACAGGGAAAGACCAAACCCATCTCTGAAAGCAAGAAGATGGGTCGTCAGGGCTTAGGCTATCATAACACTACCATTCAGGCAGATTCTGGGCCACTAACCTGGGACTACCGGCAACACTTTGTAAAGGGTCCACTACAGCCCGGCACCGCAAATAAGCCACAATCCAAGGAAGAAAAGAAAGATGCTCCCATTGTTAATATTGTTGCTGACCCACCGCCGCCTCTGCAGGGGTTGGTAGGGGATCTTGAAGATTATTTTGCTGAAATGTCAAGTCTGTTTACTGATCCAGCCACTCAAATGAAGGGGACAGAGATGCCCATGGTTAGGCATGCTCTGATAAGGCCACAGAAGATACGAGAGGCAGGAAGCTCCGACATTTCCTTCTTTATTCCTCCTGCTCATTTGGCCTCAACAGTTTACCCAAACTTTGTGATTCGATCCCCTCCAATACTGGTCAAACCGTGTTTCACAGGGAGACCGTCAAAAATTCTATTCATTCCCTCCAATTGCGGGCACTGTCCGCCCATTGATCTACTCGATCTATCTTCACCACCTTCTCCTAACCCCCGAGTTCGCGGGATGTGGTTCTCCCCCGATACCTTCCTCTCTCTCTTTCCTCAATTCTTCACAAAAAAACTCCTTCCTCTGCCTCCACCTTCTGATTCTTCTTGCTCTCTTCTGGTAGTAGAAGATACCCAAAAAAAAAACGTCAACTTTCAAACTTACATTTCAGTCGAAGACTATGCTGTCTTCTGCTCATCCACTCCCCAGGGGCACCAAACCCCTGCTCCTTCTCCACTAGATTTTCTGTCTCCTAGGGTAGATGTACAGGTAGTTGGGTCTCCTAGGTTAGTCGAGTCAGTCAGGGTAGAAGCATGTTCCCCCTTAGATAGCCCATCCACCTCTGCAACGCCACCACTGGCATGTCACTCCCGTTCCATTCCCGATAGGTTCCTACAGGATCTGGCCTTGAGATGCCAGGCCCTCCTCAGATGCCCAGAATTCATAGCCACCACCGTCTCCTTGAAAGAGGATGAGGATTCAGAAGGCCGGGTGTGGAGCAATGACGGACTAGGAGTGTATGAAATTGTAGACGAGAAAGACCCAGCGGATGATGAGGAAAGTGATGTGGAGGACATTGCTGACCTATACGCACAAGGATTGAGAAGATTCGACGAACCCTCGTCAGCAGTGGATGAACCCACTAAAGAAATCAATTTAGGGACCGAAGAGGATCCCAGGCCCATATCTATTGCAGCTGATCTCCCTCCTAAGGTAGAAGAGGAGCTCATCAAGGTTTTGAGAGAGTACAGCGATTCTTTTGCCTGGTCCTACGAGGACATGCCGGGTCTCGACCCCGCTTTAGTGGAACACAGGTTAATCTTAAGGCCAGGGGCGATTCCTGTTAAACAAAAGCTCAGAAGATTCCACCCACATATGGCCTTGAGAATGAAAGAAGAGGTGGACAAATTACATAAGGCCAGATTCATCAGGGTTGTGCTTTATCCACAGTGGGTGGCCAATATAGTCCCGGTAATAAAAAAAGATGGCAAAGTCAGAATTTGTATTGATTTCAGGGACTTAAACAAAGCATGTCCGAAAGACGATTTCCCGCTTCCTCACATCGATGTTTTGGTAGATAATACCGCTGGGTTTGAGGCTCTCTCGTTCATGGACGGGTATTCAGGATACAACCAAATCCGTCTTGCTCTAGAAGATCAAGAGAAAACCTCCTTCACCACGCCTTGGGGCACCTACTGCTATGTCGTCATGCCATTTGGATTGAAGAACGCAGGTGCTACCTATCAACGGGCAATGGTGGCCATCTTCCACGACATGATGCACGTCTACATGGAGGCCTATGTGGATGATATTCTGGTGAAGTCGAGGACAAAAGAAGAACACCCCGCCATTTTAGCCAAAGTGTTGCAAAGGGCTAGGGAATACCAATTGAAGATGAATCCTAAGAAATGTGTCTTTGGAGTCGCATCCGGGAAATTACTTGGGTTCATGGTTAGCAAACGAGGGATTCAGATTGATCCTAATAAGGCAAAGGCCGTAATGGAAATGCCACCGCCTAAGAATCTTAAGGAGCTTCGTGGTCTGATTGGGCGTTTGCAGTTCGTTAGAAGATTCATATCTCAACACTCTCAAAGATGCCGCCCATTCTACGACTTATTAAAGGCGGGGGCCGAGTTTAAATGGAACGAACAATGTCAGAAGGCCTATGAGGAGCTTAAGGTCTATCTGTCCAACCCTCCTGTCTTGCAACCTCCTGTCCCCGGAAAGCCTTTGATCCTATACATTTCTGTCGCTGAGGATTCCCTAGGTGCTGTCCTGGCACAAGTGGATGATGAAGGAAGAGAGAGGGCAGCATATTATCTCTCCCGATTGTTCAATTCTGCCGAATCCCGGTACACTGCCATGGAGAAGACTAGTGCAGCATTGGTATGGGTAGTTCAGAAGTTAAAACACTATTTCCTAGCCCATGAGGTAAGGTTGATCTCTAGAATGAACCCAATCCGCTACCTCCTCGAGAAACCCGTCCTCTCTAGTCGATTAGCTCGCTGGCAGAGCTTTCTCTCTCAATTTGATATCACCTTCGTCGTCCAGAAGGCCATCAAGGGGTATGCTATTGCTGAGCATCTTGCTCATTCTCCTATCCCCTACACTGATTCAATCCAGGACGAATTCCCTGATGAACACCTTGCAGTTATCTCTCATCCGCCTCCCTTTTGGTCTCTACATTTCGATGGTGCGCTCAATTCCCAGGGCCGTGGCATCGGCGCTGTCCTCCTTACTCCCGAAGGTATCACCGTCCCTTTTGCCTACCAGCTCTCTTTCTCTGCCACCAACAACATAGCCGAGTATGAGGCTCTCCTAGCTGGACTAAAGCACGCCTATCTCTTAGGCGCACGATACCTCAACATCATGGGAGATTCTCAATTGGTGCTGCGTCAAGTTCTGTCAACTTATCGCACCCGTGACCCCAAACTAAAGCCATATCAAGATTTGGTCACACTCTTGGCTAGACAATTTAGCAAACTCATCTACGTTCATGTTCCCCGATCTCAAAATATTCTTGCTGATTCATTAGCATCTCTCGCTTCCTCTTTATCCTTCTCCCTTAGTCGTTCCACTGAGACCATTGTGGTCCAGCGGATGGACGCTCCCTCTTTGCAAGATCCTTGGTTTGCTAACCTTAGGAAGATTGTGGAAGAGAAGGCGGCTAAAGAAGAGGTTAAGGAAGTATCTTTAGCAGAATTGGAAGAAATATTGGGCGAAGACGAATTGCCGTGGTTCCATGAGATTGAGCAATATTGTCGGGATGGTTCTTTCCCGGAGGAAGCCAATGCTACACAAAGGAAAGCTATCAGAAGAGTCGCCTCGAGGTATACAATCATTGCAGGAGAATTGTACAGGCGTGCTCTCAATGGAGTTCTATTGCGGTGTTTAGACGACAATGAAGCTTGGAAAGTAGTGGAAGCTGCTCACTCCGGTGAATGTGGAGGTCACGTGAATGGACAGGCATTGGCTAAAAAGATCCTTAGGCAGGGCTACTATTGGCCAACCCTAGAGGAAGATTGTTCTACCTACGTCCGTAGGTGCCTTCAGTGCCAGCTCCATGCTGACAAAATCCACGCCCCTGCTTCATCTCTTCGCCCACTATCCGCCCCATGGCCTTTCTCCATGTGGGCCTTTGATATTGTCGGTCCGTTAGGTGACCCTAACGCCCAAGTAAAACAGAAATCCTTCATCCTCACCGCTACAGAGTATTTCACGAAGTGGGCGGAAGCTGAAGCCTATGCAGAGATCAAAGCTACCACAGTTTGCCGCTTCATCACAAAGAACATCATCTCGCGGTTCGGGGTACCAAGCGACATTGTCACCGACAATGGGCCACAATTTGTGTCTCAAGAACTCCAGGACCTCTGTAAGAAATTTGGTATTGCATTGCATCATTCATCACCATATTATCCACAAGGCAACGGTCAAGCCGAAGCCACCAATAAAACCCTTCTTAAAATCATCAAGAAAACGTGTGAATCCCACCGGCACGCTGATTGGGCTGATAAATTGATAGACGCTCTATGGGCTTATCGCACCTCTGTCCGAACTCCTACAGGGCAGACTCCCTTCGCCCTCACCTATGGGATGGAGGCGGTACTCCCGTATGAGATTCTCATCCCTTCCCTGAGAGTGCAGCTAGATAAGGAACTTAATCTCGACGAGCGTCGAGAGGCGTCACTAGCGCAGCTGGAACTATTAGATGAGAAGAGGTTAAATGCGGCCAATCACGCTTCTGTTTATCAAAAGCGGGTCTCACGTCATTTTCAAAAGAAGGTAATCGAAAGAAAGTTTGAAATAGGTAATATGGTTTTGAAAAGGAAATTCATCCGAACAGGTGGTCCAAGGGCTAAGTTGCAGCCAAACTGGGAAGGGCCGTTCGTCATCAAGGAAGTCTATCCAGGTAATGCCTATCGGTTGACAAACTCAGAAGGAGAAGAACTGGCAAATCCGTGGAACGGGTTATATCTCAAACGCTTCTATCCCTAAAAAAGAGTCTAACCACGTGCTTCCCTAGCAATGCAAGCCTCCCCTGTTCATAAGAATCACTGAGAGAAGCTGAACACACAAACACGACCCTTTGGTCCTGTCCCCAGTTCCGCCAAACACCGTTTCCCGGGGCCACACTCTGGAGGAAAGTTGTAGTCCCTGTACGTTTCTTGCTTCGGCTGAACCCAAGAATGAGGAGTAAATAAGGAGGCGATGCCTGGCCTGGGTACCCTAATACGAGATAAGTCTCAAATAGGGGCAGTTCGTTATGACCTGAAGCCACAAGAAAAAGAAAGAAAAAAGAGAGGAAAAGAACAAAAAGGAAAATGAATAAATGAAAATATTTGGAACAACTGTGGTAGCTTAAGGTTCGATGACGAACACAAAACCCCGGCGCAACAGACCGAAACTTTGAGGGGTACCCAGGAAAGAATTCAAGTCTTAAAACCTCACATGACGGGTGTAAGCTTGTCTCCGTATTCTTTTTTTCTTTTCAGGACAAAGCTGAGTACCCTGGGGGTGGCCCTGGCAGAACACCGTCAGGCAAATATAAGTTCGGACCAGGAGGGTCCCTTCAATCACACGCCAATCTCACGAGGAATCCTCAGGTTACGAGGGAGGCATGTCTTGTTACGGAAGCATCGGTTTTCCAAAAAAAAAAAACAAAAAACAAAAAACAAACAAAAAAAAAATCAAATATTTCAAAAAAAAAAAATCAAATATTTCAAAATCCAAAAACAACAAATATTTCAAAATCAAAAAAAAAAAATCAAATATTTCAAAATCCAAAAACAACAAATATTTCAAAATAAAAAAAATCAAATATTTCAAAAAAAAAAATCAAATATTTCAAAATCCAAAAACAACAAATATTTCAAAATCCAAAAAAACAACAAATATCTTTAAAAAAAAAAAACTTAAAACCCAAAAACATTGAATATTTCAAAATCCAAAAATATTAACATTAAAAAAAAAAATCCAAAAATATTCATGACTTGCATTCATGGCATGCATGCATTGCATTGTTATCATTTCTCTTTTCCTTCGCTTATTTAATAAGGCTTGCCCCTTGACCAAAAATCAAGCACTGGTTACCTCCGCACTTGTCACAAGGCAAGGGGCTAAGCCTAAAACAGATTTAACCTGTTTCATTGCTAATAGTGTGCAGGACGATGGAGCAAGAAGACGAAGTAACAACAGAACAACTGCAAGGGGCAAAATCAGTCACTCCAACTTTTATTCCTGATACAAACAATTCTCGCTCTCAAACAAGGCACTCTCACTTATCAAGCATCATAAAAAGGAAGGGAAAGTACAATCACTCAATCCTCCGCTGGGCATTCCCGCAGGGGCACATCTCTCTCAGTTCTCTGATATACGCCTGGCGAGTCTCGGTCGCCTCTTCCACCTCTGCTGGCAAGGCACGCACCTTGCTGATTCCCCACATCGCTAGTGCACTCCTCACACTCTGCTCATCGTGCTCAGTGCCAATCTGTCTAGCCTGAAGAGAAGGGAAGTGCGACAACGGAGGAAGCAAGGTCCGCGGTACACCGACCTGCAAATGGCACCTGTGTGGATAATACACGGCCAGTACGGTATCACTCACTAGCCTCAAATCCAGACCCTGTCCTCTGGGCAGTCTGACCTCCGTAGTCACCAAGAAGTTAGGCCGCATCACGAACCTCTCCACGGGTAGCCGACTCAGGTACCTGCGCCATTCTTCTCTGGTCCGCATATCCCCCGTACGGCACTCCACCTGCGAAGAGAAACCAAACCCGCCACCGATAAAGGAAAGTGGATGGCTCCCGAAGATCCTACTCTCAGTCTCTATGCTTGCCCTAGGGATAAACTTCAGTCTCACGCCCACCCAACACTCTAAGAGAATCATAGAACCAAACAGTGGACCACTCAGGGCAGCAGAGCTAAGCCCTTCATAAAAATAGGCTAAGATAGCCTGGGAAATAGAAAGCCCTCTCCATATACCACTGATGGTGCTAAGGATGGGAAGATCTAGCACGTGGTCGGCTGACGGAAAGAGGATAGCACCACACAAGCAAATGGATGCAGCCTTGGCAATAGCCTCATGCCACCCGCATTTGTTCTTACAATGTGCCACCACCCACTGGCTGAGAGGAAGAAGGTGAATATGACGGGCTCCCACAAAGGTCTTGATCTCACTCGGGTCTTCTATGAATTCGCTAAAGATGGCAACTGGATCTATAGGGGCAACTGTGTGACACACTAGATCCTCCTCCCCAACCCTAGACTTAGGGAGAGACAGATAAGCCTCTACTTCCTCTAAAAGGACGGTGGCCTCAAAGGATGGAAAGATAAAAGTGTGGGTCTGTGGGTGCCACATTTCTATAAGGGCTGAAATGCTGTGCCAGTCAAAGGAAATCTTTTGGAAGTTACGACCTAAGAACAGCAAGGATTGTAAGTGCCAAGAATTAAGGATGTGGGTTACCCCTAGGGGCAAGGCACGAACCATGGGAGCCACCCACTTAAGAGAAGAGTATCGGCGAGAGCCAGGAAGGAGCTAAAAAGGAGAAAACGAGGAAAGTAATGCAGAAAGAAAGAGATATTAGACGAACAGAATCAAATGAACCAAGTTTGAAGTGATTTAAACATACCTCTCTAGAAGGATTTGAACTGAGATGTCGAGGAATAGAACCCAAATGCGCAATCTCCTCTCGCTCCTTCCTCGCAGCCTTAGGGCCTGAATGGTCTCCCTCACCCAAAGAATGCTCACCAAAACTCCTCTTCATGATGATTTGGTGGTGATTTAGAGGGAAGAAACTTAAGAAGGAGAAGAAGAGGTTGGGTTCAGCCTGAAGGCAGAGCACCCCTTACTTATAGGAGGTCTCATCCCGTGTTTCGCTCCACTGGAACGCATGATGCACGAGAGCACACCAGGATTGAATGGGCTTAAGGGAATTCAATTTGGCTTCTAAGATCGTGCTGATTGGCGGTCGTACGATAGACCGTCATTCATATAAGCACGGCCCAATGGAGACCGCTATTCTCATGTCCGCGGTCTACCATGGACCGTCGTTCTTCAGTCGGCCAGCGCCAAATAGCGGCTTTCCCTTGACCGTTATGTTACATAACGGCTATGGCATCGCCGTTATTCTTAAGCAACCCACGGCCCTGTCTTGGCCGTCCAATTGAAGAACGGTCTCATCTGAGCCGTTTAACTGTTGAATGTATCATTGTTGTGAAATTCATGTGCCAATGAGTTTTGATTGCAGTTAAAGCTAAACAACATCAATGTCCCGCCGTTACGCCTGCACAGGTAAGTCAGGTATGGCCCTCAATCCCTCAAAACTCTTATTGCATTACTATATGGTAATAAACATCTATCTCGAGAACCAGTCGATTCTTCACGCATTCTAGGATCTGACGTTCCCCGTCAACAAAAACACATGATGATCTAGGTATGCGTGTCTAATCTTCGGAAAGGCCGCTAAGTTGGAAGAAGTCAGGGGACGACGGTTCTCTCTTGCACGCTGTGGTTGCAAGAAGTGTCCTGACCCTGACTCATTCAGTTCTGCAATAATATTCTCGAGTATTTTATATTTTTATCCTTTGTTTGCATACGATTTTACATGTTTCTTTCTTTTAGCCCAGCATGCATCACAAGCACCTTTTGAGCATTCACGACCTACGGTCTGCCTGAGAAATGATCTTGCGTATGATTGACTGTTTTCTGTGTTCCATGTCCCACCGAAGGAATAATTCCACTCCAAAATTAGAAGGTATTTCTTTAGACCTAATTGTTCGGTTCTGATGAATTAAGTGTTTCCCTCGTCTGGAGTTTTAAAATCCTTTTAATTTCGCTATTGCCAGCTTCTATATCGCCTCATTTAGGACCACAGCTTGTCCGCCGACGAGGCCGCTCCTTGCTCTTTTACCTTAGTTCCTCCAGATTCAGGTTTAACACTCAGTCCCACACTACCTTGCAAATTGGTTCGAAGGTTGCCGGAAGATTTCTATGGCTTATTGGTATGAAACGGGTGTCGTATTGCCTTAACGCTCGCTTTTGCAGTCCACTCCGCTTCATCTCCGCTACAATTCCATGTTCCATGACGCCTCCACTACACCTCCGCTCGTTCCCTTGCAAGGCGGACGTTAAGGAGGGGCATCTGTTGACACCCGTTTTTTACCGATGAATCGAATCAGTTCCTGCGTCTCAGTTATTGATGTCCCGAACAGTCAATCACATGAAAGATTATTCCTCTGGCAGTATTTTGGGCTCTTCCCAGCGAAGAAGGCCTCCCTCCCTCTCATTGGATTTAACGGTCTGTTATAAACCGTTTTTCTCAATATAACGGTCCCCACTTGGCCGTTGTGTTCCGCTGCCCCGGGTTATTTGAATCTCGTGATACGCTTTGTATAGCGGCTCAATTCCAACCGTTATAGTCAATATAGCGGTCGTCCCTGGGCCGTCATTATTTGCCGACAAGAAAAGGGTTCAGAGGCCCGACAGTCGGTCATAGCCACGTGCTTCACGAAAAGTTGTTTGTCTGGGCGTTGACTCCTCTTTAAGTATAACGGTTTTTCTAGGACCGTCATGTATATTGAACGGTCCCTCCAAGACCGTCATATATTTTTGGCGGCCTTCGTAAGACCGTCATTTTTAAGGCCACCCAGATTAGACCACCGTGATTCCAGGCGGATTAAGAGGAGAATGTCGTTGGCAATATTGACACGATGCTCTCATTTACCGGCCTTTGACCGACCATCATTCCCCTTAACCCCTGATTAAGCTCGAAGCCGTGGGCTCTATATATATAGCTCACGGGTTCTGACAGAAAGAAAAAGGGGGGGGGGACCATCACGAAGTGCTGTCGAATTCCATCGCCAAATCTCATACAGCATACGCCCGTTCGTCAGGGAGTGGGGGCCTTCTACATCCCTCGCAGGCCCCCGGTGCAGGGAACTTCACGCTTCGTGTCTTTGTGTTTCCTTCTCTGTTTGCTCACCACACACGCCTTTTCTTCACTGCATCACACATCACATACATCATTTCGTTGGCATTTCTTATCTTTCCTACTGTTTCCGGCGCCCTAAACGGGGTTTCAAAACCTCCAGGTATCGCCGGGCCATGTTCTTCCTTTGCTTTATTTCAATTAGTACACCTACTACACTATCATTTAGCTAATCTCCGTTTATCTGTGTGTTTCACCGTTTGCTTTCAGGTCAGCAACCAAAAGCACGAGGCCCGGAGTGGAGGAACGGACCCGCATTCTCCCGTAGCTTCCGAGTCCCGGCGCTTTCACCGGGTGGCGATCACGGTCAACAGCTTCATCTTTCCTCCTGTTGTTTTTTATCTCTTCAATATTATTTAACTCGAGGAGGAATAACATATCAACATCCCGCAGTTGGGACATTGGCTTGACGGGCAGCAGCCCGGAAACTTTCACGGCGCGGAGGGTCCGCGACCACTTCTTCTTCCTTCTTCGGGGGCAAGCCCCTTTCTCTTCTCTCTTCTGCCCCGTCATACATAGGACGGCGGTGGATGGGAGTTAGTTGGTGGGCAGGTTGGGTCCGCTTGGGAACCCACACCTGTTTGGCCTTCCTCGGCCTGGGGGCCGTTCTTCCTTGGCCATAGTGGCCGATTTCTTCTCTTTCTGCCCTCCTTCCAGCGAGGGCCTGGTATGCATTGTGGACAGGGATGGTGGGGATGACTCGATCCGGAGCCACCCGTGTATTGCGTCTGTTGAGGAAGACGCGCATGTCGCCGACCATCATAGACTTCCCGGACTGAGATAGAGTCCCGGTGATCACAGCAGCACTCCTTTGAGCTTGGCGACGTTGACGTCCTCCAGGGTGCTTGTTGACGATATTAGGGCGGGTCCCACGTATGACGTGGTGCACCAAACAGCTAGCGGCCGGGGCCGGACTCTTGGATGAGTCGTTGCAGCAGGGAGCCTTTAGAGGCTCCATTTTTTCCACGGCTTCCTCGACAGGTGCCGGGGCTTCAACTTCCAGCATATCAACAAAGGCTAACCCCAAGAAGTTGGGGAAGCCGACAGCGGTTGGGAAGCTACCGAACTCCATGGGCACCGCCAGGTACCCTTGGGCATGTCCAGCGACGACCGAAGGACCAAAGCCAACGCCAGTTAACCCATTGGTTGTCATCGTGTGCCTGTAAAGACAAACGAGCCAACGATCAGTAGCCTTTGAGAGGGCCTCGAAGACCAAGTATCTCGGCAAAGAGATGAAAGGTGACACCGGTCCCACCGGACGTGCCAGACTTGTTTGCGAATCTTTTTTTTTTATATCTTATTATTTCACGTGTTGATCAACCAATTAACTAACTGGTAATTAACTGACTGATTGACGACGCGGGCGTGCCAATCACGTACGTGACAACTTTATTGTGCGCTCGTTCTGACTTGGTCAGACGAATGTGAGGTTCGGTAGGGACCAGCAGTCCGCCATACCATAAAGGCTATGGCGTTAATTACATCCCTCACGAGGAGGGAACACCTTTGATTAATTGCCGAGATAGTGGGCTGTCGAGGCCGGAATAAAGGATGCAGCGTTATGAGTACGACAAGATCACATGTGATTTATTTATCATGCAAGGGGGACATAATTCATTAAATTAGAGACCCTAGGTACGTGACGGAAGACGTGGGTCTGAAGACCACCATCGCACATAGCAGAAACTTTCGATCGGGCATAACCCGACCTTCCGTCAACGCCATTCGATATGCCCGAGGGTCTATGCAAGCATGCAGGCATGATGATGATAACTATACTAAGCATGGAAATAGAATTATGACAGTAAACAATGCTTAATCACATTCATTGATCCCCGTCAGAAGAGAGGGAAACGATAGCACAAGGGTGATGACGAAAGCAAAGTGTTCACACACATGATATAGTCAACATGGTAAAAAGGTTATTCGGAGCATGAACAGCCCTTGCCTTACTTAATCTACCGCAGATTAGGGTAGTCAATATCGACCATGGGAGGCCAGGATTGCCCTGAGAGCAAACGAGAGATTAGAACGACATAAAAACATGAAATGGCGTGAGAGATAGCTTCCACGGCGCGGTAAAGCATAGGTAAAAGGGGTTAATCCGGCGTGGCCTTATAACCAGTTAACACGGCACGCAAGGCACGGGGCACGCCGGTTAAAGGCACGCCGGGAATTCATCAAGGAAAAGAGAAGGAAGCATGAGTCACAAGTTAATACGGCGCCGGGGGGGCCGCGCCGTATTAAGGCGCGCCGGTTTAAGGCCACGCCATTTTAGCTTATTTTTTTAGGCATTTTCGAACCTTTTAAGTTTATTAAGCTTCCATTGAGCATTTTAGAGTTGTTTAGGCAACTGTTTGTTTGATTGAAGTCCAAGAACCTCTGGAAATGATGCAGTGAGTCAGTGCGAGGTTCATACTCGAGCACTGAGTCAATTGAGTCCAGAACGAGCATCTCATCATGGCTTTAGTTATGCTGAGTCTGTCCAAAATTTGACAGCATCTCCCCTGAACATGAAGAGTTGCAGGGGAGAATCGGGGTCATACTCACTCATGGAGTAAGCCCCTAAACCGCCGGTATGCACGGAGGCAGCCAGCAAACCCCATCGGATAGGATACCCCGAGGACTAGCCTGCTAGGGGAACCGAGGCTCCGTAGGGGGAAAGATAGAGAGATGAGGCCACTGATGATGGGAGCAGCACCCCGAGGGCTAGTCTGCGAGGGGTGGACAACCCACAGCTTATGACTCATCCCGCGGGGGAATTGACCATTAGGAGAGTGGAGCTCCGAGGGCTAGCCTGCGAGGAGCATACGTCTCTTGGCCTCGATTGGGTCTCAGGTTGTCGAGGCTGAGCTTATTGGGCTAGATTCCCTTTGTTACTGTCTACTATGATCTTGAGGAAGCTTCTACCATCGAGGGGTAGAGGCCTCAATCATCCAGCAGTTTATGTGAAGCAACGGGGGATGTCCCCCTCCTCGGGTGATTGAGACGAAATAAAGGAATCTCAGAACGGTTCACATGACTATGATGCAGAGGGGTAGGAGATGCACAGAGGAGACGGGCTAATCATAGAGGCATATGTTCGAACAGTTATGGCGCAACGTTAAGGCGACGGATCCTGTAATCCCAAGGGCGACTCCCACTTCGCAAGCCACGGGGCAATATGAAGGGAGGAATTAATAGGAGTTAGGCCCTCGATAGCATGGCAGAAAGAAGCATGCGCAGAAGCACACCTCTGTCCACGGAGAGGATGCGGAGACCCTTAAATCAAACACGAGCACGGTCGAAGGGAAAACCCCGGGGAGGGGTGTTTCTGTAGCCCACGATGCTTCGGGGCATGATCGGGGCTTCGGGGAAACCAGAATCAAAGAACACGCGTGGAAGACCTTAAACATACACATCGACGTAGATAGAGAAGGGGACAGAAGTTTCGAATCATTCATTCGACCTGCTGGTCCAGACATTCATATACACATTGCCATCCCAGAAACGGGAATGGGCTATCATTTACATGTTAAGAGCCCGGCGCCGGCATCATTGCTCGGTCGCCGTTCATCATTCGCAGGGGAATATACAGTAAAAGAGAAGAAATCGTAGAGGAGGGGAGGGGTTGGCTCATATCATTGCCATCCCTCCCCTCTCTTGCTTACAACTGCTAGATGGAAACCCGAAAGAGAGAAGAATCTACGGAAGACAGAGGAAGACAGGCACCGGTGCCCACCTGTTCTAAAAAACAGAGTATCGGCCCACTCCTTCTTCTCCGGCTCCGGAGGACTTCAATCGGAACGGACGAAGACGGCCGCCAAAGGACGCTCAGACAGAACCCCCTTTTTCAAGAAAGCTCTCTCTCCCCTTGGAAGGCCTCTCTCGAAAGACTCTCCTCTTCTTCCTTCTGTCCCCCCTTTTGCTTCTATCTGCCTCTCTTGAAAGCCTCTCCTAAACCTCTCTTCTTCTTTTTAATCGAACAGCCCGTATATATATATATACATCGGTTCGAGACTTCATCCGGCGTGGAGATTTGGCGCGCCGGGGAAGAGCCTTCTACAACCTTTGCGCGTCGGCACAATAGGCCGCCGGATAAGGGGTTCTTTGCGCGTCGGGCTCAAGGGAGTGAGATTGGGGCGCGCCGATTTAAGGCGCACCGTGCTATGCTCCTCGCACGCTTCGAGCCAGTTGATGAGTCCGAGGATGATTCCGGGGGTCACCGTGAACATTTATCTTGCCAATGCTCCTTGAAACTTCGACGAGATGTCATGTCGAAGCTCCCAGGTTGACGTACGGCCATTCCCGAGACTCCAGATAGCTTTGATTTGATCATACGGGCTTTCCGCTGACACGGCCTTCGGCTCTATGATTCGTGCTGCTGGCTTGGTCTGGCTCGTGCCCAAAGCTCCTTAGGGGGTTGGATAACACCAGGGATAGTTCCGCCTGAGCTGGGTGATCATTCGGCCACTAACGGGCCCATCTTGGCGGGAAGCCGTACCCATGCGGGGTGATCGGGATCTTCTGCCGTCAGAGCTTTCGATCCTCCGTCTCGGGGAACCAGGGGGACTCCTTCATCTTTAGGAGAGCCTTTCATAAGGCGGGAAGCCACTGGGTAGATCGTCGTCCTTGATCGGACAACGGGTGTAGTGTATGCGGCACGACAGAGTCGATGCCGGTTCATTGGGCAGGCTTGATCACACTGCCGGTTGGTTGTGAGTTTGTCTCGACTCTCCTGAGGTGAAGTCCCCGTGTCCATACGGGGTGACTCGAGGCTCTGGCAGCTTGAGAAATCTTCAATATGTTGATCTTTATCGGCTTCCGTGCTTCAGCGGTCTGGGTCATTCGTCCTTATGGCTTGGTCGCCGACGATCATATTTTGGGTGCCAACATACGTATAAGTACAAAACACCAAAAAAATAAAAAAATAAAAAATCCAAAAAATCCAAAATCCAAAAATATGTTTTGCATCTGCATGAGCATTTTTGCATGATCATATTTCCCCCTTTTGCTTACATTTTGCTTGCTTGCATGTGCATATCACGTTTCCTTTTTCTTCTAAATCTCGTTAATAAGATTTAGCCCTCTGACCCTGCATCAAGAATGGTACTATCTTCTTTTGGCACGGGGCTAAAAACATACTACACTAACCTTTTCCCTTTAGTGTGGTTGAAATAGGTAAGAAAGGGAAAACAACATCAAGGCAAGTTCACTGAAGAAAGCGCATTTCATTGCCAAACATGTCCATTACATTCCATAGATACAACATCCTAGGGACATACCCCCAATGTACAAAAGAGGCAGCTGCTACTCAGCTGCGCATCTATATCTCTCTCTCTCTCTATCTCCTCCTAATCTGTGCCAGTGCGAGGTCGACTCCACCAGCTGTCAACCTCGTCTCCGCCTCTGCCTCTTGTGTCCCGCAGCCGTGAGGGCCGTGAAGCTCTCGAACCTAACATAGCTGGCTGGACTGTTCCCTGTCCTGCAGGGGACCGCATCATACCCATAAGCTCATCCATGGTGAAATGCACATCTCCCAAACATGAGTGACTCGGAAGGAGTCGCAGGCCTAGCTCCCTCTCCTGGAGCACCTCTGCCCTGGTACCTCCGCAACACTCGTCGTCGCAAGGCCTCTAGCTGATCGAGAGCCCGCTACTCCCGAACTGCCATCGCCATCTCTCAAGCACGATCCTCGGCCTCTCTTTCCTTCGCCTCGGCTAGGTGACCCTCGATCCTCTCAATGGAACTCATCTCTCCTATGCATCAGGTCAACTCCTCTATCCGTGCACCTTGCTCTTGCTGGATGGCCATGCCGGCCGCTATCTCCTTCCTCTGCAGAAAATGAACAGTCATATAAAGAATAAGCAAAGATGACAAAGAAGAGAACTACTTTCAACTTAAGTGCTAGGTTCTTACCGCCTCGGCCAGCTCGGCTACTCGCTCCTCGGCTCGCTCAATAGCCTCAGCTAGGTGATCCTCTAGCTCCTCCAGGGCACCAGCTCGAGACGAAGGTCCGGCCTCCCCTCCTGCTCTCACCCGCACATAGGCCAACTCTCCTCGCTAGCACGGCAAGGGGCAACTGGTTAGTCAAGCTCAATCAATTCCAATTCCAAATCAATAAATTTGTTCTTGACTTACCATCTCTCAGATCTCGTGTCGCAAGTTCACTATCGTCTGATTAAAGACACTTATCCGATCCTTGAGTATCTTAACACTCTCAATCTCAGACATCTGCACACCATAGTCCCAAGCTCACTTAGCACTTTGCTTAAAACAAGAAACACCACAATTGAAAGCTAAAAGAGCTACTCACCTCTTTGGTGTCGAGACGAAGCCGTCTGACATACCGATCCTGATAATCTGCCAAGTAAATCTCGCTACTCCTCACGGTCTGGTCATGCTCCAGTGAGGGGCCGTCCTGTAGTGTCTCAGCCTATCTGCGGTAGCGGGAGGCCCAATCCTGATCGCTCGCCGAAGTCCGGCGACGTCCTCGGTCCGATTCATGCTCAGCTGGAATCGCCAGTGGCGGCTTGTCCCATCCCAGGGTCCTCTGCACTAGGTGAAGGAAGAGCGGCTCCCTCAGGTTCACACAGAATAGCACTGTATCCTTGCGGAACCAAGCTTGCCCCTCCCTCACCCAAGGCTGGGTAGTGATGTCCTCTGTCGTGTAAGGGGTCCAAATCACCTGCCACACATCAAAGGAAAAATGAACACCTTGCTAATTGAGGACTCAACAAAATGCTAAAGCAAATCATACAACTCTTTTCCAAAACACTCACCCGGTGGGGGGGGGGGGTACTCATCTAGTGCTATCCTAAGGTCGGAGAGTCTAGTGACCACTAAGCGCCAATCCCGGACAATCTCCCATCTGGCAATCAAGGGAACCACCTGCATTAGGGCTCGCGGGATCTTGCCACGACCTAGAGGGAACCGAGTGTACCCCCAAATCTGAAACCACAAAGAGCAATTGATCAATCAGTCAAACTTTTGAATCAACATGCTTAGAAGGGGTAGACTTATACCTGTAAGAAGGGCGTGAAATCTCCCAAGTTCCCTGAACCTGGGCGTACCAGATCCAAGTGGGCGAAGAGGTGCGCCAGCATCGCCCTCCCCCACGCAAGCTGAGGTCCCTGTTCTAGATCCCGCACTAGTAAGAGATACTTCAGATTCACCTTATTTGATGCGGTAGCAAACAACAATCTCCCAAAAAAGTGCATACACTCATTTCACTTTATAGTCTATCAGGTCAGTGCATATACTCATTTCAGTCCTGAAGGTCGGTGCATATGTAGGCCTATGCATATTTGGATTCTAGAGACAGGTCGATGCATGTCATAGATAGGTCGATGCTAGTAAGCTAGTGACTGCAGCAAAGGTCGATGCTAGTAAGCTAGCGACTGCAGCGTAAGTCGATGCTAGTGAGCTAGTGACTGCAGCATATGTAATATCCTGGATTCTTCATATCAGAATCGGAGAGCTTTCGGATCGCTTTCGTGGGTCCTGATCCGTGTTTTACGATCCACGCGGATTTTTCCCTTGTATAACTTGCGGAACCCTGTAGAGAGTTGACCATTGAGTTTTGCTACTCAAGGAGGATATAAGTGCGTTGTGCTCGTTCCGAGGATCGTGAAGACTATTTTTTCATATTTTTTGAATTTACAAAATTTCGTGCCAAAAATCAGATTTTAAGAAATTACCTAATTTCTTATTTTCTTTTCCTTTTTCTTCCTTTACCTCTCTCCTCTCTCTTCTCTCGCCGTTCACTCTCTCCCCCTCTACTCCGGCTGCAGACGAAAGAGGCCCGCAAATGTCGTGGAGATGCCGTGGAGGTATCGTGGAGTGTGCTGGTGTGAAGAATAGAGCGTGGTGTTGGCACGATCCCGTTCGATGGATTCAAAGCTGACGTGCGGTTCGTGTGATGGTTTTCGACGTATCGTGGCTATTTCAGCGCGTGAGATCTTCGGTGGAGGTAGGGGGACAGATGCCCTACTCTTTTAATGCGTTCCCTCACGATTTGGAGCCGAACGGTGCGAGTATGAGCGAGTTTTGCTTCGGTTGGGCGAAAAGCATGTTCGGGGGGTGTGAGCCATTTCACCGTTTCAGGCGACGATTTTTAGCTTAAGTGGTTTCATTTGAACCCCTGGCATGTTGGGAATCATTTCCCTCCAATTTTATTGAATTTGGTTGAGAATCGGAGTCGGTATGAGCCCGACTGTCCACGTGAGTCGTTTTGGGTTGATTCGTGGGAATCGCCCGTTTCTTACATTTTTGCACGTGATTTGGCCCCTTCCGGCTTGTGGAAGGTTGGCAATGTGATTAGGGTTGTTTCCCCGTCGTTCTGGCGATGATTGGGGCGTGAAAAATGGGTTTTCGTGAGGATTTTTCAGTTTTCACTCCGTGACGAGAACGCGCTGGTCGTGTGTGCCGCATTCTCAGTAGAACGTGCTACAACAATGCACCGCGTCTCATGTCAGATATGAATAGTAGGGAGGTTAGGAACGCAACCTAGGTGATGGGCGTGATCCTCTGTGAACACACTCGAGGCATTGGTCGCGATTACGCGAACGCGCTCGAGGTGTTGGCCGCGTCTCTGTGTTGTCACGCTCGAGCTTCTGGCCGTGACTATGATCATGACCTGAGTGAGTACCGCGTCTCTGGGTTATCACAACCGAGGTAAGCGCCGCATTCTGATGACATCGTGACCTAAGGTAGAGACACGTTAATCATCGTGATGCAGGGTATAGGCGCATTAATGTTTTCAATTTTTCATGTCATATTTGAGCTATTTCGGGCTCTGGTGAACCCAAGATTCAATGCCTTCTTGGCCTTTGACTCGGTGGATGCCTTGGGTGTTCTGTGAGAGTCATATGTGTGTTAAGGGATTCCGGAGGAGTAACTTTATCCCACATAGTGTCTAATGCTGTGTCCTTTCTGATTATTGTGGCTTTGACCCCATGGTTAGCCCATTGTTCCGTGGATGTCTTGGACGTCCTATGAAGGCTACGACGGTGTTATAGGGTGTCTGAGAGGGCCATTGTACCGAGTAGTGTTTTGTGTTATTTCGAGATTCATTATGGTTTCTGGTCAACCCGGTTGTGACCCAGTGGTTGGCACGTGACCTTGTGAGTGTCTCATCTATCATGTGAGGATTGAGACATGGTTTCGGGCACTTGGAGGTGTTGTCATACCTCAGTTTGTATGCCATGTGGTTTGAGGGCTTTTAGGAATCCCTTGTGTTCCGTGTTTCATGTTATATGAAATTGAGAGTCCGTTGTGCGGCTCGAAGGCCGAGGACTCATCGTTGATGTGTTTCCCATAGTTTTTGGCTTAGGGACTAGGCTGATTAACAGCGTGTTGCTGTGATGTGCGATGATCTTAACCTGAGTCTTGTGACTCAAGGATCGTTGTCAGCAGGTCTAGTTAACTATCCTGAGTCTGGTTGTAGTGGTGTACTGTATTATGCTTCGAAGTACGTGCGATAGGTGTGTGCTTACCCTATCTGTACTTCGGTGTTCGTAGTTTTGGACTCTCTATGTCTAGTGAGCCTCCACTAGTCGTAGCCTGACGACACTTTCCTGTGTGTCAGCCCACCTAGTAGTGGTGGCGGGGCAGTTCCCGACAGACGGTTTTTAGGCTAGTTTCCGTGGGCCCCCTTGCTTTGCGGTAGCATCCTACTGGGGGGAAAAACTAGCTAGAGGCCTGGCTCAAGGCATTGGGCTTGTGTGTGCACACGTGGTCAGGGGCGGTTGGACGAGCACCGACGGGCGTGACAGCTGACTAGTCACTCGTTACTTTAGTTCCTTGGTTCCTGTTGAGTGTCTCAGTTACCGCCGTTCCAAGCGTGTGCGAGATACATGAGACGTAGTGTAAGACGTCAGCGGACACAACTGGCTGTTCTTATAGTGAGGAGGTGCTTCTATCACTTGACGCATGACTCTTGTGACTTGTGTTTTCGTGACTTTTCCGAGTAGCCTATGTTTGGCTTCGCTCGAGGTTACGGGTTTTGTAGCATACACGATGGTGAGATCGTGTATGTCTTGTGCCTTTGACCGTGTAGCTCTTTAGTTAGTCCTTTACCTATTTTGGTAGGCTTTGCATGATAGGGTTTCGTGATTTGACGATGGATCGATAACTCTCAACTTTGTGAGATTGGGGTGCACCTTTCTGCTGCTGTTCGGAGTAGTTTAGAGGGCCGAGGTTCCTTCGGCTGCCGTGTTTCAGTGTTATGGCTTTCCTCTTTACTTTTACAGTTGTCACTCCTGCTTTGTTACTGCTTTGCTTTAGTGTAACACTGCTATTACTGTGTTGTTTTGTGATAGGGTTCTACGGGATCCCTACTGTGCCAGTGACATGAGGCTCACCCCTGACTTTTTAGGTGTAGCTTTTCTACCTAGTGGTTGGAGGTTCCGATGTGTGGTAGTTCTATGTTGCCAGCGTTTGCCAGTGTCGGGCTTCCCCCGACTTAAGGGTATGTTTCCCTTTCTGTTGCACTGTACTTGTCTTTCTCTGGACTGGACTCTGTTAGTTTTAATTTGTTATAGAAAATGTAATTTTATTTCTGTTATTTTAGCAATCCTGATCATTGAAATTTAATTGCTTACTACTTTATTTAGAAGTTCAATGTACTATCACATACCTTTCTATCCCTTCGGAGCTTTTTCGCTCTTGGGTGGCCTCACTGGTTCCAAGTGGTATCGGTTTTACCCGGTATCCGGTGTCTGGGTCGCCACAACATATGTCAATGCATGTTATAGAAGGTTCGATGCTAGTAAGTCATCACTTTCAAGGTCGATGCACCTTGTGCATTCATTATAAAGATAGTTCGATGCATTTTCATTACAGAGTCAGTGTGTCTGGCAATTAAGGTCTACCTATATAACACTAAGGTCGATGTTTCTGTTCTGACCTGCTGCATGTGTTAGCTATAAAGTCTGATGTATCTAATTTATGCATCGATGCTCTTGAAGAATTTTGTGCATACATTTATATGAATTGCCTGAACTCATGAAGCATCGGAAACTGCATTTAATAATAATTATTACATGCTTCATGAATCTCATAAATCTTTGATTTTGCTTTGACAGAAAGGAAGAACCAACCCAAATCCATGATCAAACACCTAGGTTGCATAAAGGCAGACTGAATTAATCTCACGAGGAACTTAAAGTGAACCGGATTAAGGGCACGTGATCCAAGGTAGGAAGCTGAACTAACATCCTGCCACATGGATTGTGTAATGACCCAAGATCCGGATATCGGGAAGAACCCGATACCATTCGAATCCTGGCCCGCCGCGACCCAAGATCCGGATATCGGGACGAACCCGATACCATTCGAATCATGGCCCTCCGCCCACGAACCCGATACCCGATACCATTCCTCCCAGACAAGGCCAACCTGGACCACGATGTCCAAGGTAAAATCACTACCACGCTGTCGTGAACACAACACTAATAAGACGCAACCTCGGTGAAGCCACTGGTACCCTGGCCACTACCTCGGAAACACCGGACGGTCCAGAAAACCACGTCTTGCAGACGGGAAATGAAACCAGAGCAGGAGAGTCATATCTCACGTGACAGGAGTACCTGCCCACTAGAAGCAAGGCCGGATGCGTCCACCGACGACTTAGTCCACAGCCTCAGGTGTCTCGCTGCGGCGCCCCAGGCGGAGATTGATACACCGTACAAGTAACCACAGAACAAGGGTCTAGTCGGGGTCATGCTCGTCAGCACGGGTCCAAAGTCCCCGACCACGTGTGCACACACTGACTGACTGCGCTACGTCAGGCCCTCTAGCTGGTTCGTCCTCCTGGCCCGGACTCGAGCTGCCACAGTAGGAGGCCCACGGCAACCAGCCTAAAGCCGTCTCTCGGGTAGCCTCACCCCCACTCCCTGGTGGGACCACACGCGTGTCGGAAGGCTATGACTAGTGGGGAGTCACTAATGTGACCACTCTCCAAGGAGAAACTCCGAGAAACACGCACCACCCTGCGTAAAAGTCACGAATAACCAAGTGGCACCGAGCCACTGGACTCTGGACAGTCTTCTAGACTCACTAAATCTAATTGTCCTTGAGTCACAAGACTCGAGGTCAAGACCGTTGCACCAAACGGCTCCACGCTGTCAATCTGACCTAAACCTAGGGTCAGAAACTCGGCACGATGACTCACGAGGTAGTTCACAACTGCCGAGATCATTCCCTCAAAAAGTGGAGCTAAGAAGCCCTCCAGCCCCAGGGTGGGTAATTGGACTCGCAGTCCAAGGCCATACACATGGCCCATGCGAAAAACACAGAAGCACGGTTCCAAAGGTAGCTCACCAGCCACCACGCTGATTACCCATCCCAGGGAAAGCGGGAAACCTCCAGCCCCAGGCCGGATGACTGGACTCGCAGTCCAAGGCTTTACACATGTCCCACTCAGAAATCACTTTTCGGAAGAACTCACAACGTGCGGGGAAGCCCCCACCGCACTCAAGCCGATACACGACGACTCGATCTAGCGAGAACACAGAAGCCCACAACACATGGGGTCACCTGGATCCCCAAAACCCACAGGCACGCCAATTGAGATAAAGCGATACCTCTGGACATCCCAGAAACAGCCACAGAACCCAAGGGACGTCCGGGACACTCACGAGACCGAAGGTCGACCGTCAGGTCACAATCGGGTCGACCGGGGGTCTACATAACACAACCGGAGCACAAGAGGGTTGCCCGGACCCTTAGACCCACGGGAACACTGATCGAGGTAAAGTGATACCTCCGGACATCCCAAAAACACTGCCACATAACTCAATGGACGTCCGAGACACTCACGAGACCGAAGGTCCACCGCCGGGTCGACTGGGGGTCCACATAACACAACCGGAGCACAAGAGGGTCGCCCAGACCCTTAGACCCACGAGAACACTAATCGAGGAAAAGTGATGCGGGACGAGACACGGACACGGCAAGCTCGCGATCGTCCCTTGATGAGGGAAGCGTCGGATGTGCGCGGTTGAGAAACCGGCTGTGAGCTAGGGTGGTCGGCTCTCACTTGTGCCTGGATCGGGTCACGGGACGGTAACGCTCTCTCTCGCAGCAGTGATATTATAAATTGAAAGCGAGCTAGGTATCCCTACACATGCTCTCTAGCAGCGGCATATAAAGCATATAAAGAATTAAGCTAATGCCAAGTGTAAGGGTGAAGGCGATACCTCCACGCTCTCGGCGTGGCGAAGATGGGACCCAGCCAGAACTCGTACCCCCGGGAACTTAATACATTATGGTTACAGCAATGCAATTAAGCCCACTCCATGCAGGGAGGTAAAGGGCGACACAAGTGGGCCTGGGAGGACCAGTTTCGGGTTGACGGGCGGTTCCGGACGATGCTTCGGCTTCACGCGTACTCGTGTTAGTGGGGGGGCCCACGTATTGACCGGAGGGGTCGTGTGGGGCCTGATGACTCCTCTGTTGTGGAGACACCTGGAAAGCGTTCCCCTGGGATGGCGAGCTGCTGGAACGACCGCCGGACGCCGGGCGGCCCTCGGACGATGCTCGCTGGGAACTCGGCCATGAACCTGAAAGTTCTGTTTGCAGGCGCGCGACTCAGAGAAAACTGCTGCTACGATCAGCCCCGTCGTCGGAATGCGACGAGATTAGTGCCGTTGGAAAGCTGACTCAGAATAATTCAACGTAGAGGTCTTAAAAAAAAATAATCAGATCTGTATTTCTGATTGTTGAATTTACAATCTTGCTGAATTCGGGCCAGAACTGCAGGGGTAGGATCTATCTTCTCTGAAGATCGACATTGACCGGGGAGAAGACCTCCGAATCTGGAAATGATTTCTTCAGAAAAGTTGAAGGTCTCTGAGAGAAGAATCCGGGACTATTTTTGGTTTTTTGATTGGATAAGAAATGGATTTTCTGGGATGTTTTTACTAGACATGGGTCGGATCTGGGAAACTGTGGGCAGACTATTCTTGGGAAGTTGGACGGTTTTTGTAAAATACTTGGAGGGTGAACCAAAAATTAAGAAAATTCCTGGTGGTAGAGGGATGTGGACAGAACTCCCAGTAAATTTGGGCGTCCCAAAAAAAATCAAAATATGGTTCGAATGGGGTAGACTCAGAGCTAATGAACAGTGAACAGAACCAGGACAGATCTGGAACTTGGAATTGGACGAAAATCAAAAAATAGCTAAAGGATGAATTTTGACGTGATGTTTTTTGTGGGGATAAGGGTTCTAGAGGGGAACCAACCCTGAAATTGTTAGCTTCAGAAGATGAAGGGAGTGATAGCAGTAATTCGGAGAAGAGGAACCTGTCCTGAGTGGACAGAACCACCGAAACCGTTGGCAACGACGCGTCGGCGGCGAGACGATGGCGGCGGCGATCACCGGAGCTTCTTCAGATGAGAGAGGGGATCAAGGGGGAGGGGAATTACACTCTAGAAGGGGGCTGGAGGTGGAGGAACCAGAGAGAGGGAGGGGAGGGGCGCAAACTCCAAAGGGGGGGCAAATGCCTATTTTCTCTTCATTAATTCATTCAATATGAAAAATACAACCTTATATAGGATGCCAACCAAACTCAACCTCAACCCTTGGATCTAGGGGTTTGGATTGAAGGGCTGGGATACATTGTGAATCACACATTTAATACATTAGTTTAATCTAATTTGACCATACTTATTCAACCTTGGACTAGATCCATTCAAACACCACCTAACAAGCCTAATAAGGCCAAAAGAGGGGGCGTCCCCTTCATGGGCCTCTCTTGGGCCTAGGCTGGTCCAAGGGCAGCCAACCCAACCCATTAACTCAAGTCTAGACTTGGGCCTTCCAAGTCTTGGTGGCCCATGAGAGGGAGTGGCCCAATTGGGCCTTAAATGACTAATATGGTCCATAAGGGTGGCACTTGGTCCAATATGAACTAGGCTTTCTAATGGACTCTACTAATGGCAATCTAACCTTGGACTTGACATAACAAATGGCCCATTGGCTTGATATAAGCCTTACAAGGAGCCCAAAAGAAAGAAAATACATAATTACAATCTCATACAAGCCATAACTCACAAATACACTCCACCCGTGTAATGAAATCGCCTTTGATGCCCCATCAATTCTCCCCGGGTGGGAGGAACTCGACCCCGTCGAGTAGGGGTATGGCTGCTCTGGTACTCCGGTGGATCTGTCACCGTGCCAAGTAACGTGGGTATGCTCCACTCCAAATGATCGGCACCTGCTCATTCCATATATACTCGATATGCACACTGCTATGGCTAAAGGTGGTCACTCCGAAGGGGCACTCTCAAAAGGGAGGAAACAGCTCGAAGACTCACTAGGAATCACCGCTGAGTCCCTATAGGTGACTGATCCGGGTATAGAAGTAAAACCGATCCCATACTCATCAAGTGAGTCCACTCGCCTCTTACTCGTAAGAGACCGACAACGAGCTTGCACAAGACACATGCAGACTCACCATGCACAGACACACGAATGCAAACCACGCAAACAATCGACTCAAAATCACCACACAAAGAAAGCACACTGACTCATGCACGACTCTAGACTAAGGTGGTAGCATCAAACCCACTAGGTGGCGGTATCCGGGGCGGCCGAAGGGTCGCCCAACTCTTCTCCTAAAGCGTAGTACTCATCGGCCAGTGCCTCATCGGCCTCGTAACTGACACACTCAAGCTCGGGAGGTGCGGATCCTCCAACACCTAAGGCTAGGGTGGTGCGAGCGGGACACTCACTAGCAATGTGGCCGTACCCGTGACAGTGGAAACATTGTATTCGCGATCGACTACTCTCCCCGACAAGAGGGGACTTACCCTTATCATCCCGTCGGGTAGGGGGTGTAGGCAACAATGGGGGAGGTGTAGGTGCCTTGGACAAGAGTGGAGGGGGTGCCGGTACGAGAGGACGGGCTATACGAGCTGGGGGACGGGCAAAGGGTGCCGGAGGTTAGGATGGAAATAGATCCCGGGGTGGAGGACGGCGAGGCCGTGGAGCGAAGTGCTCCTGACGGGTGGGCTCCTGAGGTCGAGCCATGGGAGGCCGCTGATGCGGGCCTATAGAGTGACGGGGCTCGGTACTACGGAGAGGGGTGGGGCCCAACCGATGGCTAGACTCGAACTCTCCCTCAAATTGCTCCATCTCGAGAGCAACCTGGTATGCCTCTTCCAACGTCTTGGCATTACGGCGGAAAAGCTCATACTGATAGTGTGGCCGCAAACCACGTCGAAAGCGGGAAACGGGCATGGTACTCTCCTCCGTGACACCACATCGTAGAAAGTACTCATCAAACTCCGCGATGTATTCGGAGACGGACCGGTCTCCCTGGCTAAGACTTTGCCATCTATCGATGAGTCGCTGGCGGTATGTGGGAGGAAGGTACTTTTGCCGAAGTTTATTCTTCATCTCGGCCCATGTGTCGATCAGGGGTTCTAGCCGCTGAAGTAGCAGGCTCTCCACATTCTTCCAATAAGTTTGTGCCTGCCCCATAAGTTTCATGGTGGCAAATCGGACCCTTCGACGCTCCGACATATCATACCATTCAAAATAACGGTCCATGCCAAACTCCCAATCTAGGTAGACTTTCGGATCCAAAGACCCGTAAAAAGCGGGAGGATCCGCTCGCACGGTCTTAAGGACCCGATCATCATCCTCATCTCGTTGTGGCTGAAAACCACGACGGCGTTGACCATACCCCTCGTAGGCATTGTCGGACCCATAGTCCTCGAGACCAAGGTCACGGTGTGGTAGTTGGGGAACCCGAGAGGGGCGGGTGGAGGAACCAGTGGTGGCTGGTTTTGGGCCGCGGGAGCGGCCTGGACTTGGGCCATGGGAGCGGGTTGGACTTGGGCCCCCGCGGGAGGAGGTGCGGGTGGACCTTGGGCTGCCCCAGGAGGGTCCCCGTGTGACATCCTATCTAACCGCCCAACGAGGTCTTGGACCGACCTATCGGAGGTCTCCATGCGTCCCTCCATGGCCCTAAGGCGACCATCCATATTCTCGGAGAAGGTCCGAAAGTTAGCATCGGATTGGTCCAACCTAGCCATAATGGCCATCATCGCCTCTTGTAGGGAGTGGAAGTCTCCCGAGGTATCCCATGGGTTGGCCATAGGTGGTGGTGGTGGGGGTGAGTACTGAGTACCCCGACGAGTGGGCATGCAAACACACCGACTAGAAGACGCCGACTAAAGCAAAACACACTAATGCAAATGATGCGCCAAGACTTAACCAAAACTCGATACGTGGCGGAGGCAATCGATCCGAAGATCACTCGCGCAAATGTGCGGCCTTCCCGATAGGCGTAGCCTAACGTTCGGACAACACCTTTTGATATACCGAGTAAAGGGATGTATGCGACCCAAAAACGACTCTTTTTGTTGTTTTGAAAATATGATGATCCTAGACTCGACTTAAACTGACTAATGACTCGATGTAAATGACACTCTTTTTTTTTTCTTTTTGACACCCTAGACTCAAAGTCGCTCTGATACCAAATTGATGCGGGACGAGACACGGACACGGCAAGCTCGCGATCGTCCCTTGATGAGGGAAGCGTCGGATGTGCGCGGTTGAGAAACCGTTTGTGAGCTAGGGTGGTCGGCTCTCACTTGTGCCTGGATCGGGTCACGGGACGGTAACGCTCTCTCTCGCAGCAGTGATATTATAAATTGAAAGCGAGCTAGGTATCCCTACACATGCTCTCTAGCAGCGGCATATAAAGCATATAAAGAATTAAGCTAATGCCAAGTGTAAGGGTGAAGGCGATACCTCCACGCTCTCGGCGTGGCGAAGATGGGACCCGACCGGAACTCGTACCCCCGGGAACTTAATACATTATGGTTACAGCAATGCAATTAAGCCCACTCCATGCAGGGAGGTAAAGGGCGACACAAGTGGGCCCGGGAGGACCAGTTTCGGGTTGACGGGCGGTTCCGGACGATGCTTCGGCTTCACGCGTACTCGTGTTAGTGGGGGGGCCCACGTATTGACCGGAGGGGTCGTGTGGGGCCTGATGACTCCTCTGTTGTGGAGACACCTGGAAAGCGTTCCCCTGGGATGGCGAGCTGCTGGAACGACCGCCGGATGCCGGGCGGCCCTCGGACGACGCTCGCTGGGAACTCGCCACGAACCTAAAAGTTCTGTTTGCAGGCGCGCGACTCGGAGAAAACTGCTGCTACAATCAGCCCCGTCGTCGGAATGCGACGAGATTAGTGCCGTTGGAAAGCTGACTCAGAATACTTCGACGTAGAGGTCTTTAAAAAAAATAATCAGATCTGTATTTCTGATTGTTGAATTTACAATCTTGCTGAATTCGGGCCAGAACTGCAGGGGCAGGATCTATCTTCTCTGAAGATCGACGTTGACCGGGGAGAAGACCTCTGAATCGGGAAATGATTTCTTCAGAAAAGTTGAAGGTCTCTGAGAGAAGAATCCGGGACTATTTTTGTTTTTTGATTGGATAAGAAATGGATTTTCTGGGATGTTTTTACTAGATATGGGTCGGATCTGGGAAACTGTGGGCAGACTGTTCTTGGGAAGTTGGACGGTTTTTGTAAAATACTTGGAGGGTGAACCAAAAATTAAGAAAATTCCTGGTGGTAGAGGGATGTGGATAGAACTCCCAGTAAATTTGGGCGTCCCAAAAAAAATCAAAATATGGTTCGAATGGGGTAGACTCAGAGCTGATGAACAGTGAACAGAACCAGGACAGATCTGGAACTTGGACTTGGACGAAAATCAAAAAATAGCTAAAGGATGAATTTTGACGTGATTTTTTTTGTGGGGATAAGGGTTCTAGAGGGGAACCAACCCTGAAATTGTTAGCTTCAGAAGATGAAGGGAGTGATAGCAGCAATTCGGAGAAGAGGAACCTATCCTGAGTGGACAGAAGCACCGAAACCGTTGGCAACGACGCGTCGGCGGCGAGACGATGGCGGCGGCGATCACCGGAGCTTCTTCAGATGAGAGAGGGGATCAAGGGGGAGGGGAATTACACTCTAGAAGGGGGCTGGAGGTGGAGGAATCAGAGAGAGGGAGGGGATGGGCGCAAACTCCAAAGGGGGGGCAAATGCCTATTTTCTCTTCATTAATTCATTCAATATGAAAAATACAACCTTATATAGGATGCCAACCAAACTCAACCTCAACCCTTGGATCTAGGGGTTTGGATTGAAGGGCTGGGATACAATGTGAATCACACATTTAATACATTAGTTTAATCTAATTTGACCATACTTATTCAACCTTGGACTAGATCCATTCAAACACCACCTAACAAGCCTAATAAGGCCAAAAGAGGGGGCGCCCCCTTCATGGGCCTCTCTTGGGCCTAGGCTGGTCCAAGGGCAGCCAACCCAACCCATTAACTCAAGTCTAGACTTGGGCCTTCCAAGTCTTGGTGGCCCATGAGAGGGAGTTGCCCAATTGGGCCTTAAATGACTAATATGGTCCATAAGGGTGGCACTTGGTCTAATATGAACTAGGCTTTCTAATGGACTCTACTAATGGTAATCTAACCTTGGACTTGACATAACAAATGGCCCATTGGCTTGATATAAGCCTTACAAGGAGCCCAAAAGAAAGAAAATACATAATTACAATCTCATACAAGCCATAACTCACAAATACACTCCACCCGTGTAATGAAATCGCCTTTGATGCAACATCAAAAAGTGATACCTCCGGACACCTAAAAACATGGTCGCGGTACTCACAGGGTGTCCGAGACACTCACGGGGCCATAGGTCGGCCATTGGGTCTCAACCGGACCGACCGGGGCCAAAAATAGGCCAAAACTCCGCATTTCGGTCGACTTACCCAGATGGGTCAGTCGATCGAACTGGGCAGAATGCCCAGTTCGTAGCCACCGCCTTCGGTCGACCGGACTGCCCGCACCGGTCGACCGAACACGGTGAAACCCCAATTCGAACCCCGCCGTTCGGTGTCGATCCACGTCCAATCACCCCCGGGTGATGGGGAAAACATGGGGAACCCATTCCCCAGTCTCAAAACCCAAAAATGGGAGGAAGAAACGGAGGAAATGGCGCTCGATCCGACGAATCTGTCGCACACCTGTGGGGACGGATTTTATTCTTCATATTAATATTATGGTTTGTTTAGATTTATCTCTTTGGTTTGCTAGAATATTAGGTGTGCCAGTCACCGTAGTGACAGTTTTATTGTGCGCTCGATCTGACTTGGTCAGTCGATTGTGAAGTCCGAGTCGGGACCAAAAGTCCGCCATGCCGTAAAGGCCATGACGTTAATTACGCCCTCCCCTAAGGAGGACAACCCTTGATTAAACGCCAAAGACAGGAGGCCTCGAAAGGCAATCAAAATTGTTAATGCGCGAAATACAGTTTTCATGCTATGGGAGAAAAGAACAAGTGACAGGCAGATTGTTGAGTTTAACGAATTAAATCGGGCAGCATAACCTTCGACTTTGAGTCATGCCGGGTAGGGATAGAAGACCATCCACGCAGTGGCGGGACGGAATTCAGATAATGGTGCGGACACCAGGGCGATCACGTGACACGTCGGCGAACCGACGGTGCCATACGCGGAGCGCAAAGTGGACTACATCAGCTTCCCATCGAATTGGGGATCATTTGGCTTCAATTTGGACACTTTTAGCATTAAATTTGGGCTTGTATTGAAGATTATACATGGGTTTTCATATTGGGCTGGTTGCTAGACCCTTAAAAGGCCAAGTGGTTAAAGGCCCTTAAGCTTTCCTTAAGAAAGGAAAGGCCTTGGACCAATATGAAGCACCCATTAGCCTAGCAAGGCCAATTGGGCTCCCTTTCTATATGGGCTCTCTAAGTGGGAGAGGCCTCATTCTAGAATGGGCTTCTTTCACTCTTGGGTTCTTAAGATGGGAATGGCCTTAAGCCATATTGGCTTGTTGGGCTTGCTTAAGCCAAGGCCACCAAGTGGCCCATTCTAGGCCCAAGAAGGGGGCGCCCCCTATTTTGGCTTATTAGGCTAGTTGGTTTGGTTTTTTTCTCTTCTTCATTCACCACATGGGGTATTAGATGGCTGCTAGTCAATTTTCCAATGGCTGCCACCTAACATTTTACAAGAAAATTCAAAGTTAGGTAAGTCACCATTGCCCCTTGTCCCCCCCTTTCACTATCACATTGTAATGGGTTCCCCACCCTCTCTCATTGTGTATCCCACGCAGCCCCCTCCCCTCCATTGCCTATTTAAAGGCTTGTACAATGTGTGTTTAAGGATTGATGAAAATATTTTGTGAGAAATTACCTTAAGTGAGTGATTCACTTCTCCTTCTTTGGGTGTGACTCCCAACCCTGTCCTGTGACTAGACAGCATTCAGGTCGTGAGACTTGACCCTCTACCCCCCTCTTTCTCTTATCTTCTGGTTCCACCTGATTTATCCTTGATACTACTACGAGTTAGCAAGGATTCAGCGTTGGTTTCGTGTCGATCCGAGTTTGGGAGCGCTGGTGGCGATTTTCCTCGTGGCGGCGCGCAGATCTGTCCCAGAGTGCAGTCCAGATCTAAAGATGTCTGTGTATTAATTTTTAGAGCCCAACCCCGACGCCATATGCAGTTGCTTTCTAAAGCGAAGTCGTAGTGTTTCAAGTCCTCTTCGCGTTGCCACTGGTTTCGCCTCGATCCGTGACCGGTGCTGATCGTGCCAACATATCTCGTGGGATCACACAGGCAGGTCTGAGCAGGTCCGGCTGAGATCTGAGTCGACTTTCAGAGCCTGCCCCATCTTCATCCGGCCTAAGATCTGTGTGATAGGTCTTTCAAGTATTTCTTCCTCAGGGCGTCTCCGACGTTCTCCCACAAAGAACGCCCCGATCTGACATCGGCAACCATTATTTCATATTTTTACCGTGTTGCTGTGCAGTTCTGTGAGCACAAAACCAGAACCAGAGAAGTTTCATCGCTGCGCCCAGATCTGAAAGCATCTGATCGCGCCCTTCGGAGTGAAGATACTACATCCAGTCGCCGACATTCTTCAACAAACGGCGCTCCGATCGGGCATCGGATCTAGTCGTACCAACCTCCGTAAGCTCGCTGCGCAGGGTGACCAGCGCAGGCAGAACCGGGTCGGCTTTCCGTCGGCGTACCCGAGCGGCTCCGGCACGCGTTCCTCGCCTCCTGCGAGTGTGGCCCGTCAACCCGGGTTCCAGCAACCCCAACATTGGCATTTGTAGCCCTATACCTCCCTGCGTGGAGTGGGCAAATATTTCTGAAAGTGTAATCTTATTGCATTTGTATATCGGGGTTGTTCAGAAATCGGCCGGGAATCTTCCCCACGCCTAGGCGTGGAGGTACGTGCTCGTTCCGATCCTCACATTTGCTGTTTAGTATACTTTCTATATTTCTGCGTTTGTGAGATTAGGGCCGTTAGCCAGTTCAAATTCACCGCGATTGTGAGTTGTGAGCACCCGTTCCGTGGCTCCAATCGAGCACCGAGCGCGAATTAGCACCCTAGGCGATGGTGGTTTCTTAATCGCCGCGATCCCCACGTTTCCCTCGCAAGGGACGATCGTCGGGCTCAAGAGAGTCGCTGTTGAGAGACATCTCCACCCGGAGAATACCATGGTGGTCAGCCGCCCGGCTTGCCTTAGTGTGCTAGTGCTGGTCGCACATCGAGTCGGTCGTACGTCTTAGCCCGAGTCGGTCATCCGTCCCGCATCAGATAATCATTAGGGTATTTCCCCTTTGATACTTCCGCTTAATCGGATGCTCCAGAAGATTCATTTCCCCCAAAAGATGGAGCCAGACGGGAAGTGTATAGGTGACACTCCCTCGGCTCACCGGGGTTGATAACGTTAGATCGGATTTCGGCAGCATCTCCCCTTAACTCGGAACATGCCCGGGGAAGAATAGGAGATCATCCACGGAGTGTCGGATGAAAACCGAAAAGAGAGAGGGGGCGCGAGGCCCCAGCACAGTGTAAATGTCGGGGAGGCCATTCCCCGTTAGTTTATTTCCTAGGGTATGCATGATGACCTCTGGATATCCCTCGGCTTGGTATGGTGAGGTGATCAAAAGTTGGACAGAGGAGAAAGGTTCTAGGCGTGGCAAAATGGCATAAACAGGCTTCCCGCGCGGGGAAAAGGGGCTCTTGGCGCGCCTCTTAGAGGGGCTTCTCGGCATGGCTTTAGCAGGTTCTCGACACGGTCAATAGGAGGGCTTCTCGGCATGGCTGGAAGAGGGTTCTCGACGCTCAATTCTCGGCGCGCAAAAAGGCCGCGCCGGGAGCTGTTCACTGCGC